>OZ022498.1:119305694-120505694 GCA_963989385.1 Ctena decussata
CAATTTATTTCTATATACACTGCTCAAAATATTTAAAGGAACTCCTTATAATTTTCCATAGACGACTGTGCAACGCATCCCCACTTTGAGGTAAAAGGCTTTTGATCGATAAAGACACGGATTTTCCATTTATTTTGCCATTTTTTTAAAAAAGGGGCGAGGTAACTGACTACACAGTTTTTGATCCAATATTTGCCTTGCCCTTGTCCATGGACAGATTTAAGTAAAACTGGAATTTTGCTAAAAATTTGCAATTTTTCAGAACAGGTGAAAAGGCGGAAAATTTCAACCAAAATCAAAAGAACCATTTAGTCTATGAAAATTAAGGGTCTTTCAAGATACCCTTATTGAGAAGATCCCTTTGAACTGAAGTTTATGAGATTTTATAGACTTCAGCAAAATTTCTCAATGTCAGAAAATAAGAAAATTGAAAAACTTGTACCATGGAAATGTGCAGGGCATCTGTTGTGTTGAAATTCTGGTTGTCTTAAACTTCGATTCTTCTTAAAAGTGCTGAAAAAAGATGGAAATTCTTGGCCACTGACGGTCAGATTTATGGGCCGTTAAACTGGGCATATGTTGTAGTAACATCTTTGGGAAAATACCTGTTGTTCCTTTAAATATTTTTAGCAGTGTATAATAATTCTTTGAAATGTGCGTTTATTAGGAAGAATGTCTACTGAAAGTATTTAATGTTTAGCGCACAGTGCAGTGCGCTAAACGGGTCGAATACGGTACACCTTTATTTTTTTATTTATAATTTAGAAGCTTATTATATTTTGTTGGTATGTAAAGGAAGCAAACTATTCCAATTCAGTCTCTTATATGTACCATGTTTTAATCTTTGCCAAGGAAATAGATTTTTTTTTTTTGTATTTATTTTTTTTTTTAATTTATTTTGTAGCTATTCCATTCTAGTATATATTATTCTCGCAAAGGAAATAATTTAACATGTCTGTAAACTATATATAGGCACGAGGGAGAAGCCTGCGAAAGATAAATCCTATTATTGTATAACTGCAACTACAGTTATTCATTTTAAACACAGACGTTATCATTATTATTATTATTATCATCATTTGTCATTATTATTTTGGGCTTTACAGCCCTTACAAGAACACTTACCTATATCGAGCCGATCTTTCCTAGAAAGTGGGCTCAAACCAAACTTACTGGGATAAAACGTCATCAGCTGCTGCGAGGCTATCAGCAGCTGCTGCGAGGCTATCAGCAGCTGCTGCTGAGGCTAGCAGCGGCAGCTCGTGATTTGGATGTTACTGGATTTTTCACTAAGTTACAATGCGGTGTGTGTCGCCGGTTCTGGTAGATTCCAATCTCACGAGACCTCCGTAGTTGGAGATCACGTGATTTAACCGATAAGCTTTTAAGAAACTTTTAATACAATATAATTATGATGTGATGTGATGTGATGTACTTATGCAAAATTCCAGATGGGCATCAAGGGAAGATTAAAACTAGTGGAATCATTTCAGAAGCCAAAACCGAAAAGCATGCTTTAAGTTTTAAACCAAAGCTTACAAATGGCCTAGCTATGCCTAGAATTTGAGCCAGATCAATATTAATGTATCATTCACCTCTGACTGTAAACAGGCCAATTGGTATGTGCTAACAACTAAGATTCAGGTCACCCACGAATCTGCATTCTTCATTCGTAGATTCTCCGGAAAAAGGCAGATAGATAGATACATAGATTTTTTGTAAGCTTTGGTTCAAAACTAAGAGGATGCTTTTCGAATGATTCCAGTAGTTTTAGTAAACTAATAAACAAGCCCCTTTATGGCTCCTACGCCAGACTAGGAAATTTCTTACACCGAAAATGATGTTTTAACTGAACTGTTACATAACATGATTAAGGTATTCAATACTCAATTAATAAAACAGAATATGTGTCATTTAGAAAATACCTCATTTCACTTAATTCTGCATTGACTTCACTCAGTTTGTTTTCTTTTATGGCAAGAACCATTCTTAATTCTTCACTGTCTGCGTCTGCCCTCTTCAATATCAGTTCAGTTTCTTTAATCAATTCATCTCTTTCTAACTGTAAACGGTTCATTCTCTCAGACGCCGCCTGAAATTTAATAAAAGGAGCGCAAGTCTGTTAAGCACGCAATTTCATTTCAACTTTAAAATTAAGCATTTAAGCTTCTACAAATACTTCGCCAAAATATAACGATGCTATTCAACTTTTACGTTTGAATGACATTTGCTTTGAAGTGAAAAAAAATCGTCGAGTTATCACAAAATTTCTGACAGTGGCCAAACCGAAATTTAGGTTTGGAAACTTTCAGGAGTTTTATGATAATCTCCACCAGTTTATCTTTTTTATATATATGTGAGTCAGATAGCATTGTTATATTCTGGCTAACTTTTTGGGGAAGCGTGACTTTTTAAACTCCAGGTGGGAATGCATTCATGCGCCTTCACCAAGATTGTAGATTCTACAAATGATGATTCCTACGAAAAATTAAAGCAATATGTTCACACATGAACGAAAAAGCAGATTCAGGGTCTGTATGCTGTTTGCTGTAGACTATGAGTTCGGTCATCAGTGAAGCTCAGTTTCGACTACAGATAAAATGTTGCCGATATCAAAGCACACTTTTGGTATCAAGTGGTTATGAACCCTTCTCGACGAATAAGAGACATTATAAAAACAGACGGGATGATGGTTTGAAAAGGTCTTAAAATAAAGATGGAACCACACTAGACAAGAACAGGTTCAGTACTTTGTCTCTCTTGTCAACGGGACCCCATTTTCCGAATTTTCGGAATGAGCCCAATAATATCAAAGGACCAGAAAATATAAACAACAGTTCCTTCTTTCGCATGTGTTCTCTGCTCTCGAAGGAACTCTTTAAGATTTTAATTTGACTTTACTGCAGCTGGTGTTGTGCCGTGTGGCGGCCATAAAACGTCTCCCCGTACATCATCCATAGTGCAGATTATATTTCATTTTTGTCCTTTGAGATCAGAGGATATATTCTGAGACATCAGAAATTTTTGATTGATTTAGACCCTTTTTCTAGATCGTTTGTTAATCATTTGGACTTCTTTCGACACTTATCAGTTTTCAACCGACTACCTTCTTAAAATTAAGAAATTACAGTATGCTTTTCTCTGGCTTTCATTGCCAGATATAGTCAGGGCACTCATGAGGCTTGAATCGCCGAAACTTCGAAGTATGGCCCATGTCGCTTCTTTCGAATGTGTTCTCTGCTCTAGAAGGAACTCTTTAAGATTTTAATTTGAAGTTTACGCTGCCACACAGCAATTATACCGGTGAAGTGAAGATAAATGGGCTCTTAAAGAATCTCCCTTCAAAGCGAAGAGCGCATACAAGCACGAAATTCAACAACAACAGTAGATTTGATGAATGAAATAACACAAGAGCTATACCAAATGTTGCAAACAACATTGACTTGTCACGTTAAACATTCGAAGCTCCAGTCTATCCCTAGTAAAAGTGTACTCCCTGAGATCCATGTAAGCAGAGTCTCTGATATTAATCTTGATATGAGACGCGACACGAGAAAACCAACAAAGTGAATGTGCGCCCAGCGCAAACTCAGCTCAGCCTGGGCATGCGCCCAGCCTGATCAGACACTTCGCTAAGCGCTTAAAGGGTAGCTAAAAGTCTAAGCTACCTCCATGCGGACAGCGAAGACTCTAATCAGACTGAGCGGATGCCAAGGCTGATATGAGTCTGCGCTGGGCGCATAACCAATTTGTTGGTTTTCTCGTGTCGCGGCTCAATTATAATTTTATATATTATAACGGGGAAAAAATCTCATTATAATCGTCTGTGCGAGATGATACTAACGCCAGGCCACAGTCACAACGGATGAGTAACAGAATAACAAGAAAACAAAACTTTTCTAGAGTTATATTCCAATATTCCTTTTATCTGAAATCGTGGTTTCTTAACACATAATCCACTGGGCACACAAGGTTGGAACAACCTGATTCAACGTTGATTCAACCTTGTGTGCCTTCTGAGAAGAAATCAGACAACACAATTCTTAATATATTTACCTTCAGTTCATTTTCCTTCAGTTGTAGATCTTGCGATGATTTCATTCTCATTGTTTCCAGCTCAGTATTAAGGGATTCCAAAGCTCCGTTTCTGTTCCTCAGTTCTCTCTTCAAACTTTCATTGTGAAGATCGGCTCGTCTAAACAATTCTTCGGTTTCCTGGTATAGCCTTTCTTGTTCATTTTTCAATTCATTTTGTTCTTTCGTTGCTAGTTTAAGTTCGTGATCTTTCACTTTCATTCCGTTTATAAGCTGGTGTATAATATCTCTTTGTTCTTGACATTTATTTTCGGCAGCCAGTTCAAGACCATTCATAACGTCATGAGATTTATACAGAGCATCTGCAGTATCCCATTGTTGTCTTCGGGACTTTACGACTTCAGTACTCAGTGTGTTTAAAGTACTTTTAAAATCACTGATTACTGTATTACCCGACAGAGCTCTAAGGTTTTCCGTCTTGTGGCGCATTTCACTTTGTTTTGACATCTGCAATTCCATTTCTAAGAAGGTCGCGTCGTCTTTATATGACTGCAGCAGAGGAGATGTTCTGTCAGAATCTAGACTATCTTCATGCAATCTAGTAATGTCATCATGCCGATTAGCAAACAAACGCTCAGACTTTATCACAAAATTATGTTCATTCTTCCTCTCTCTTTTCTGTGATTCTTTATTCTTGTCTGCTCTGAATATGGCTGGTCTAACACGTGCAGTTTTGAAAGCATGGTTCGACTCAATGTGCAGTTTTAACTCTCTTAGTGTTGCAAATCGTTGACGACCGCCGCATTTCGGACATCGGTATGGGATTAGATCTGCTACATAATCCACAGGTTCATTGCTTGTCGCGGCTGCAACAGTATTTTCCATCCTCTGCATTTCTGAAATACAGTAGGACAATATTAGTGCGCCGACTGTTCAATAAAGCAGAACATCTCTGAGCAGAATTACCGAAAAGTATCACATAATTCACCATCCAGAGCTCTTGAGCGTTACTTGATCCAGCAGGCACAAACGGTTGATTCAACCGAGTGTGCCCACTGCCCAGTGGGAAGCTTGATGCAGATCCAGGAATATGGTAACACTTTCCAAACCCAGGACTCTTGGTGACACTTTAATAGTTTCAGTGGGTCATTTTTACTGTTTTAACATTCTCTTTGCCATCAAACGACGTGTCAGCTGCAGTAGCTATTATATCTGATAAATTTCATATGGACAAAAGATCTATTAACATTTTCAAGCAAAATGTGTAAGTGTATTTTGAAATTGATTGGCAGTGCATGAAAAAGGTACTTTAAAACATAAATGAATAGAAAAGACTCCGATCAGCATGCGTAATTGCACAGTATCAGTCCGCATACACAATCTCAGAATTCTGGGGATTCTTAAAATAAAAACTTGAGTGATCCCTCTGATCAATTTGTAAAGCTGTACAGACTAATTTGGGTATTCATTGTACCAAAATGGCTCAAGATCCCTTTTTACGCGAATCCACCAACGGTAATATCGCCAGTTTCGTTGATTTCAAATCTGACAATGCAACAGATGGTATGAGAATAATTACTGTAGTTCAGCTTTATAAATGAAATGTAATCGTCTGTACACGAAATAAGGAAACCGTGTTTCTAATTGTTGCATACAGTTTTCTTGAAAGAACTCCAGGTATGTTTATGAACCGCAACAAAACCAGGGCGCGAGTTACGTGAGTGTACAACCAGTCTAAGCGCCCCCCTCCCCCCACCCAGCCACTCACAACAAGTAATGTTTTACTGACCATTCCAATGCGATGCTTCTTATGTGGTTTGTTCTTATTGCCATTATGTGTCTACTTTCTGTCAGTCGTTGACGTTTTGTTCATTATTGAAGAAAGCCTCATAGCCATCTTTCGCTTGTCTTGTTTTGCTTTGTGTGTCGTCTTTATTGTTTACCTTTCCCATTTGGTGATTTTTGGGGCAGGATGTGGAAATCGATTGTGTCTGTTCCTGATTATTGTCTTCTGTGTTTTGCGATACCTTAAAAAATATATGAGCCGCGACACGAAGAAACCAAAAAAGTGGTTGTGCGCCCAGCGCAGACTCAGATCAGCCTACGCATCCGCCCAGACTGATCAAACTCTTTGCAAAGCGCTTAAATGGTAACTAAGGGTCTTAGCTACCTCCATGCGGACAGCGAGGACTCTGATCAGACTGGGCGGATGCCCAGGCTGATCTGAGTCTGCGCTGGGCGCACAACCACTTTGTTGTTTTTGTCGTGTCGCGGCTCATATCGTGTGACCCTCATTACATTTTTAGTTTTATTTGAACTCTAATCTAGCGCCTGGACATGTCTATGTAAAGCCCAAATACTGGTATACTTTGCGTAAAAATGTGGATGATTCTGAAAACGCCGTTTAGATGTGACAAGTACTAGAAGTTTTCAAAACGTATTGAAATGCAGAAAGGATTATTATTATTATTATTATTATTATTATTATTATTATTATTGTTGTTGTTGTTGTTCTTGTTGTTTTTGTTGTTGTTCTTGTTGTTGATGATATTAATGTTGCTGGTTTTGTTGTTGTTGTTCTAATACAAGATCCATTTGGACCAGCACACTCTACTGATCAATTGCTGCAAGCATAGGTGCCCCGCCGGTCAAACATTCTCTAACTTTTCCAACCGGACTTGCACTCGTGTGGGCCAGAGTTGAGTATAAAAAGTCGCCCTGGGCAGCGCCTGCATGTTGATTGCAGCTTCTGTAAGGCATAATTTCTCGCCATTTAGAAAGGAGAGACAACTTTTGTGACTTCCTGCTTACTTACCTGGGCGACGAAGCCCTTCCAAAAAAGAATCTACACCTAATGGAAATAATTTGCTCCTAGAGAAGGGAGCAAATTCTTTCCTTTAAGAGTGAACCCCCGTCGGAAAGAAATGCATTTAAATGGAATAGTTTCTATTTGCTAGCATTTTTGTCATCCGAGGTAGGCGTAGAGACCACAGAAATTTCCCTCGTCCGTCCATGTGTGCATCCGTCCGTCTTTCCAGTCGTCCGTCTTTCAATCAGTCCATCTTTCCGTCCTTCTGTCCATCCGAAATCTTGACCCTGCAAATCCTCGGATTAACATAATATTTTATAAATTGTCTTCTTATGATAAGATGTGCGCACGGGTTTTCATTTTGTTTCGGCCATTTTTTATGGAGTTTTGAGCCTTGCTGACAGACTTTGCCCCGCAACTCATGCCACAGCTTTGATCGAACGGACTTAAAACTGTGCAGAATTTTTCATCATGATCTGAAGATGTGCATGCGAATTAGGAATTTCAAGTGTCATTTTGACAAAGTTATGCCCTTTTGTCTTGATGGGCATTTTTCTAACTTTTGAACCAGTTGACTTAGCTGATTTTTTGGTATGTTATTAGTATTTGGTATGTTGATTATTCTGATTATGGTTAAGATGTGATTGACAGAGTTATTCCCTTTTTATAGATAACAGATATTCCATTTAAGGTAAAAGGGCAATTTTAGAACTATTCATATTAGGAGGCTGAATTTTCATATATACATTGTTTATTTTTCATCAGATTCGTATTAGCTCTTGTTATGTTGTTACTGGGTATAGAATCTTGATATTTTGGGCATTTTATAAGGGCCCTAAGTGTCAGTCATCTGATAAACCTTGGGGAATATTGCGTTAATATATTTCACACAGAATTATGCCCCTTTCTAAACATAAGTATTTTACAAGTTCGTAGGGAGCCAGTGCTGGAAATATGTATTTTGTTAGCCGCTACTTCATCTATATTTTTTTCTAACTAGGTTCTGTAATACACATTCTAATTTAGCCATACAGTTCCTCTGAAACTGAATAAAGGGCTGCGTTTGTAACGCATTTCCAACGTCGGGTGATATTGGCATATGGCATTTTATTCAATACGTTTCGGTACCCTTATCAAGCTGCTAGGACACTTAAAACTAGGATACTCGTGAAAGATTTAAATAAACATCTAATGGTTTGCCTATTTCGTGGGAAAATTTATACATGTGTTTAGTTGCAGTACGTGGCATATGCCTGAGACCGTCAAAATAGCTTTTATTCCCTTTTAAAACAGTTATTTTGATTTTTAAGCACAAACTTGATAATAAAAGCACATTCTTGGCTGACCATTACCGCCTTAAGAATTGACGTTATCGTTTCAAAAATCTTAATAATTATTAATCCCAGTGTTTGTAGTGAAAAGTCGGAAGTTTACACCTCAGGCCATTGAGGTTCAAATACTTATATCAGTGTCAATTTCCTTGGTGGTGGTGTTTCTTTCTTTCTTTTTCTCCATGTAAGCTTTGTTTAAAAGTGTTTCCATACATTTTAAGTTACACAAAATTAACACATAACAATGAACATTTACTCATGATCATGATTATTATTATCATTATTATTATCATTATTATTGAATGACAGAACATTCTGATAATGGAACTAATGAATCACATCAAGTTAAGACTTTTTGGTCATTTTCTGTAATATTTTAATACGATAGCCTACCAGTGAAATCATGAATTTCAAATTAAAAGATGATCAGGAATTAATACTATGAAATCCCATATCCTGTCCTCAAAACCAAAACGGAAAGAAGGACACGCGCAAATTAAAAGTTCACTAAAGACACGCACGGTCAACTGAATGAACAGCTCTCCCAAACATGTGGTCATTTAGCTAACCTAATATTAAAAACAGCAATATCTATCTTACCTATTTTCTATTTTAAATTACAAAACAAAACAAAACAGAAAGCAGAATAGGCAGCTATTCGGGTGACCATATTGCTCTAGACCATCGACAAGAAGACATAACAACATTTGACATTGAGGAACCACAACAGAAGTGCCGCCTGGAACGGTCAGTAGTGGATTACCGGGAGGCTTACACTAGGTTACCTGATCCACACCCTCGCCCTTTGTTTCTGCAGTGGTACGAAACATCTAATTAGCTGTTTGGTTCACACGAAAGTTTCCTAACCCATCAACGAATCATCACAGAAAACAAACAAAGCATGGACTATAAGACCTGTGATGAATCAGAGATGAGGATTCGACAGAAAGAACGTATTGTGATACCCGGAGACTAATCTATGTTGTTTTACTTTCCCCTAGGTACTTTCACCTTACGGACACACTAAGTCATGAGTTGAATCAAACTGACTGGTTCAAATTCAACGTCGTGTATCTAATTGGTTGTTTTCTCTGTTTTTACGTGATGATCAAACGTTGCCTTTTCTTCTCCTGTAAAACTAACCCTCTCAGTGATAACATGGCTTGAAAAAAACGACAACAGAAGACCCCAGTACGGAAGGTCTAATAGTATTGCAGACGCAGGTTATCATAGTTTGATCCAGCTGTATTATGTGTGGCAATATAATGAACGGCACTTTTGTTTTCTGAATGTCATAGACAATTATTATGATGATAAAGCAATGCGTCAGAGCATAATACCTAGCTACAATGTTTGCATTGAGAGTTACTGAACTTGACCATTTTAAATGTTCCCTCCGAAATGGGACATTTTCATAAGTGAGAGACATAAAAATGTGATCTTGATTCGCTACCATTTAAATTCAAAGTTACTGCAAGGAAAAAATACTTATGTCCCTCTGTTTTAAGTTTATAGTCAACTTATTTATTTTGTTAACCAAACATGATACATATTGAGCTCTTTCCTACGAAAAGATGGAATGCCTCGAACATATAGTGACGAGGTTCGTGGCGACTTATTGTGACTGTTAAGTTAAAACATCTACAGAAACTTCATTCAGACCCATGTAATTCCGCGAGCTAGAAAGAATGGATGTGGCAGCAGTTGCGGGGACAAGGTTTGAGTCAGCAAGGACCGTAACTCCATCAAAAATGGCCGAAACAAAAAGTGAAAATCACATGCACATCTTCATATCATAAGAATACAATCTGTAAAATTTCAAATCAATCCGATGAAAGACGTAGGAGGAGTTGCGGGGGACAAGATTTTGGGCGGACGGACGGACACACGGATGGACGAGGGTCATTTCTATAGTCCCCCTCCGCCTACGTCGGGTGACAATAATTAAACGACGGGAGCCAGTCTAGAACTGAAAATATCTGTTCAGTTATTTTAGAAATATATTACACAATAGTGTATAGTTTCTCTATATCTTACATAGCTTATCAGAGGAACGTTTTTCACCTGCCACTTTGCCACCACGGCGGTGACATCTGGACTTAAGCCGATAACATATACACTTTTTGTAAAACAGATGAACACAAATTTGTAAAGACTGCAGGTTTTCTGCAAAAGACTGATATCAAAAAATAAAATAAGTAAATAAATAAAATCAACAACATAAAACAGAGGGAATTTATTTTATTGTTTTGAAACATTTCTATGAACTGAACTTTAGGCAGCCATCGTAACGACTTTGCATGCTAATATGTTTTTTTTTTTTCCGCTGAATACATTTATTCTTCTTCTAAGAAAAAAACAAAATTCAGCGTAGCTAGAGGCAATTGCACAGTACGCACAATCGTGTTTGATACTCACTGAGGGCACTAATAGGGGGCTAAGCCGCTAAGATATTTCAAATTTTCGTGTCTCTTGGCAGTTAGTATTAAAATTATGCCCTATTAACAACATTTCAGCATTAAAATACGCAGGTGTGTGTTGAAATTTTGTCAATTTGACAAAATTTCAATACGCACATGCGTATTTGCGTAAAGGTAGCTACGCCCTTGAAATTTAAGATGGCCGGGGACACCTCCATGTTTTCCGCTATTTTAAGAGTGATTTGCATAAGGGAGGCGACTTTAAGAACTTCCTGTTTGCTTCCTTATCCAAAATAGGGTCTAACTCTTAAAAAAGTCTTGAGGCTTTAAATGGCAGATTGCTTCCTCTGTGCCGGAAAATGTACCTATTCACCTGAAAGTGTTTCAAGAATTGTGTTTTAGCTGGAAGTGTCGATCTTCATCCAGGTTCCAAATTGAGCCGCGCGACAATAATAGTAAAACACGAAAGTTATTATCCTTTTAGCCGGAATCGAGGGGCATTGTTTAATATTTTGACAGAAACTTCAAAAGCGTAATTCTTCTTGTTATATTGAGGCACACAGAATCAATTTGTTTGTCAAAGTTCAATGATTTATCAATAATAATTCCAAGTAGTTTTTGAGATAAGATAAGATAATTTTATTAGCATTAGGCCAACTGGCCCATGAGCATACACATACAAATACATTTTAACATGCATTGTGACAAACATGGTGAACAGTAACTAGGAACTGCTAACGCAGTACGAAATATACTATACAGGATGACCATCCCATCGGGCAAACTAAGCCAAATCAGCACTGCATCAACGTCGATTCAACATAATGACGTTGAATGAACGTTGATCCAATGCCGAATTAACGCCGTGTGCCCGCTGGGGTGTTCCTTTCCGTGTGACATGGCAACATCTAAGCAATCCAAAAAACAGAGACACAGCATGCCTGTGCGAGCCATACATCCGGCGGAGCATTCCAGGATCAGTCTGATCCGAGAATGACGAGGCCGAGAGTATCACTAGCACAGGGACTCAAAAGGATGGACTCTTCAAACAAAAGATACGGGATATATACTAGTATAAAATTATGCTACACTTATTCGTGGTATCAGTTAATTATATCATTTTTTTCATATCAGACGACAGTTTTTAAAGTTCGGAGAAGGTATTTTATACTAATAATCAAAATCATATCATACAAACACATAGTTATTTCTCTCTTTAAATGCTTTGTATACAAACAAAGCAAGATTTTCAACTATTTTAGTGTTAGTAGACTGTAGACTGAGAGGCGCGGTAGTCGAGTGGTTAGAGTGGCTCGGCTATTGAGCAGAAAGTCACCGGAAGGTTGTGAGTTCGCGGCGCACTATCGCCATCCGATGACTGGAAAACTCTCTCTGTCAACCCAGCAGTAAATGGGTACCTTTTTCGAATTAGGGAAGGATAAGGCAGCGAAAGGAGAGGGATGGGCTCCGCCTTTCATCAGCTGTGCCCAAGATACAGTGGGTCTCTAACCCTCACTGCCCCTACGGCTATTAGGCTATGGGAAACCTTTACCTTTACCTTTAGACTGTATTAACTCAAAAAATTTATGCGCATTGGGTCTAATATAAAAGTACGGTTTAATAAATTTACGTCTTAGTTCAGTGTATCTTGAACATTCTATTACAAAATGAAGCTCATCTTCCAATACATTACATGTAGAACAAATTCTGCGTTCGAGAGGTATTTTTTCTGGTTTCGCCCAGCGACCTACTTCCACTTCTAATCGGTGGGATGATGTCCTTAATCTCGATAACGAATGTCGTAAAGAATCAGACTTAATATCCAAATAAGATTTATAAGAGAAAAAGTTAAGATTTCTATAAAATATAGCTCTACTTGACTCGTTTAACCTAGCGTTCCAATTTTGTATAAATGTGTCCGTTAATCTTTGTTTAAATGTAAAAAGGAATATCGCTTCATTACCTACCGACTGGTTGTACCAAAATTCGTTAAAACCTAAATTAAAAAGCATATCTCGTACTTGCGATGCCCAATTAGTTTTATTAGGGAAATCATTCAGATCTCTTAGCAACAAATCATAGGTGGCCTTAATAAATTTATGGTTCTGACTTGAAATAACTTTAAGCCAATATTTTATAATTTGCATATACCGTCTTATTTGTATCGGAGTACGTCCCGTCTCGCCATAAATAAAATCATTTTGAGTGCACTGCTTTACTGCTAATAATTTTTTACAAAACTTAAGATGCACCTTTTCCACATCTTTAGCCACTGAGAATCCCCAAACTTCAGAACCATAACACAAAATTGGACTTATAAGTTTATCAAAAAGGTCTAGGACATGGCTTGGCACCAAATTTGAGAATTTTGTCAGATATTTATTTAGGATAAAGATAGCCTTTTGAGCTTGACCTGACAGAGTCAATTGCGCAGTATTGAATGAGCCCCCTGTTGTAAAAACAATTCCCAAATATGTATATTTTGAGACAATCTCAAGATCAACATTACCATACTTAAAAGATAAATTGCGTTGTAAATGACCACCTTTTCTAAATACCATAACTTTAGATTTATCAATATTTACTTTTAACTTCCATTTTTGACAATAATCATATAAAATATCAAGACTAGCTTGCAAATCTTCGGGCGTTTCAGCGAAAATAACGATATCATCAGCATAAAGTAAAAGAAATATTTTAAGGACAACTATATCGATTCCATTTGCACCTTTGGCTATGAATTCATTTTCTATATCACTGACGTAAACGGCAAATAAAAAAGGCGATAAACACTCACCTTGCCTGACTCCCAAGTGACATGAAAATGGTTCACTCAAATAATCGTTGTACTTTACTCTAGAATACACATTTTTGTACATGGAAACTATAATATCAAACATTTTACCTCTGACTCCAATATTTAACAGCTTAAACCAGAGTATATCTTTCACTACGTAATCAAAGGCCTTAGAAAAATCGATGAAACTGCAATAAAGTTTTCTGCCTGAATTTAAAGCATGTGAAATCAAATTATTTAAAACGAAAATATTGTCCCCTGTACACATGTGTTGCCGAAAACCCGCCTGTGCTTCAATGTAGATCCCATAATTCTCTGCCCATGTATTTAATCTTGTATTTAAAATTCTGGTAAACAGTTTACCTAAGACACTTAAAAGTGTTATTCCTCGATAGTTTTGCACATTATCTTTATCACCCTTTTTATGTAATGGTATTATATCACCCAAAGACCATGACTTTGGAAAATAACCTCTGCTATAAATAACATTAAACATAATATGTAAAGTAGATAATAAGCTCTCCCTGCCATGTATAAAAAATTCATTTAGTATTTTATCCGGACCACCAGACTTACCATTAGATAACTGATTAATCGCAGCATTAATTTCTTCGGAAGTTATTGGAATATTTAATTCGTCGAACATAATCTGCACCTCACCTTGCACATGTTCGAATAGAAAAGTTGTATCTTCGTCGGCGGTAAAAAAATGGGTCGTCGGGATTATTTACCGCTTTGAAATAATTAGCAAACTCAGAAATCTTTATGTCTGGATGTTTATCATAGAAAGCACCTTTAAGAAGTTTCCAGTAATCTTTTGCGTTTTTATACCTCAACGTATTTAGCTTTTTTTGTCTGATCACACTTATAATTAAACCTAGCTTTCCTCAGTTCAGATTTGAAGTCAGAGCGTGCTTTCACCATATTATCTCTATTTAAATCAGTTTTATCGGTTCTGTAACGATTCAAACATTTATAGAAAATACGTTTCTTGTCATTGCATAAATCGGTATACCAAGTTTGATTTTTAGACATATCCTTCGAACAAACATTGTTATTAGGGTTGGTTGTACATATATTCTTACGACAGGAAGCTGCACAGTTTTCTAAGATATTTACAAAGCTATTTACATTATTGTCAATAAAATCATTGTCATCGTGTGCTGCCGACAAATTTTGTTGAATAGTATACAGCTCATTCTTTATGCTGTCGGTTAACAAATTTTCTTTGAAAGCGTCAGCGGCATCGGGACTCCATGCATATTTATAATCTAATTTTTCGTATTCGTCTGTTACGGTTTCGACGTTTTTTTGAGTAATACGTAAACGGCAAAATAAAACTTAAGGTACAGTGATCAGACAGAATATTTGGGTCGCCAACAGCAAAACTAGACACATTTCCGAACAAATCTTTCGACACAAGAACATAGTCAATAACACTCCGTCCTGAGTGTCCAACAAATGTATACTTCCCGATATTACAATCATAGCCGCATCTACCATTTAACATAATCAGTGAGGTTTGTTTGCAGAAATCAATTAGTAAATGCCCATTGTTATTGATAACTTTATCCTCCGAGCATCGTGGTATGTAATCGTCGCATACATAATTATCTGGCAACGGTACATGCAAAGAATTATCGTTTACAACCATATCAGATAACGCCCCTGTTCGAGCATTCATGTCCCCACAAACGATAAAACTACAATTGCTAGCATAACTAGCTTCAAACTCAGCAATATGTAACAACAATCTATCGAAAACAGATACATCAACTAAAGGCTCACGACTAGTTCCTACAGGCAAAACGTAACAAAGACAAAGAAAGACATATTTATCTGATAATATACCCGGATTGAAGCCTAGCCAAATAATATCGTCACAATCAGTTTTAATAATCATATTTTTGTCGTAAAATTTAGACCTTACATACACAATCGAGTATCAACTTCCTCAACAATTTCATTTTCAATAAAAATTTCCAAAGATTCTGATTTTGTTAATTTTTGGCGGGTCCCTATGGTCATCGCAGCCGTTTTCTCAATTAATTTAATTATGTGACTTCTTTGAATGTATTCAAACATGAAGTAAAAATGTATCTTCTTAACAACTAAATCTTCTTTTATATTCGCTCATTTAGTCACTTAGTGCACGTAAAAGGCAAACATCAGTCACTTGCCACCGCCTGGATTTGGTCTCGCCTGAGCACGATATTTGTATATGTTGGATATCATCGATTGTATGTTCGGAGAAGGCAGTGCGTGGAGCAGGGGACATGATGTTTGGACATTGGTTTCTGCCACATGTTCTCTTCTTCATGCTGTCTCTTATCCTTGCAGTGTATATACTTTGTTCATCATTGCGGAGGTCTCTCATGTACACTCCATGCCGCTGATAAATTTCTTGTTTTATCATTCTAGACTATTTGAAGATCTTTTACGCCGCGAGGCACTTTTAATCACAAACGAAATTCCCGAGCTTTAGCTGTAGTTTCACTGCCGGACGGTGCTGACGGTGCTCATTAGAGGCGACCTAGGTGGGGCACTCTCCCAACCAGATAGCTTGCTGATGAGCACCTCCAGCACTCAGGCTGAGACCCATAGTTCAAATGATAATGACTGTAATTAGGACGAGGTTACTAGCTGTGATATGATGAAAGTAACGATGACTGTGATAGAGCTTGCTTGTGAATTTTAGTGTTATTCTTCTACAAGTTTTAGTGGTCTTCTAAAAGTTTAAGTGATCCGCGATTTGTCTTGAGTCACTATATTGACATTTTAATAGAACTGTTTCCTAGACAAATGTGTTTTATTATTACTCATTGTATATATTGTACATATCTTAAATATTGTTTTAAATATCATGGAGGACCATATGTTAGATAAGTGTTCATATGCTTAATATGTTATCCTCTGAAAATAAAGACATTATTATTATTATTATTATTATTATTATTATTTTTGTTTGAAGAAAATTATATCATTATGTATGGCATTTGTCACCAGCTATAGACGCATTGGGGCGCGGCCAATTTCTGTGAATATCCTAAACTTGAGCAATCAAGTTGAGTTTGCCATGTGCAAAAAATATTAGAATTCATGCAAAAAACAGGAAGGAAATACCATTCTGAATACTGTACAATACAATACTTTATTACACTTAGGTTACAAACATGTAACTACATAAGGATAACAATTAATACATATGCATACTATATAGATCGGCTTTGTGACGCATACATAACATGCACACACAGACAGGCACACACACGGCAAAAACGAATCTATGAGGGCAACTACCAAGTACTGAATACACAACTTATTATCACTTGATACCTAACAGCCGAATTCCTTGCAATAGTAAATGTTCTTAGCCGTAAAATAACCTTGGGAATGAAAACAAACAAGCTGCCAGCTCATTGTATATGAATAGCTCCCTTTCAAATTATATGCATGCACAGCATTCCAATACCAGAACGAGGCTAGGCTGGCAAACAAATACAGCTGTTAAGATGGCTTCTGATTAACTCTCTAAATCAGTAATCTCATTTTCGTTTTTGTGTTCCAAACTGTACATCAGATGGCAAATATGAGGAAACATTGTGTTTTCATAGAATTTTAAAGGATGACACCTTAAGGAACAGTCCAGTTATAAAAATCTGAAGAGATAAAGGACCTTATTTTAAGGTCAGATGATGACTGTAATTAATAAAATAATCAAATGAAAATAAAAGCACAAACATTTACCAAAAACCAGCAATTCCTTTTGATTCCATTTTTATTTGCTTAAACAGGCACCTTGTAAGACGACTACATACTTCGTTGGTACTTTTTCTAGTTTTACCGTATTTTACCACATAAAACAGTCTCTTAGGTTTATTCATCCGGACATGAAAGGTTTGCAAAATTTCAAAATGCCAACTCCATTTATATACACGTATATGTAATCTACAAATATATAAGTACACCACATATCACCCAATAACAGAATACTTTTTAACTGATTTCCAGCTGAATAGTTGTATGTTCAAAGTACTTCACCAAAAATGATCACAAGAGTTGGTGCAGTATAAGGCATATTCTAAAGTAAAGAGGAAAATTCTCAGGAACTGACACAATTCAGTTCTATTTCCAGCCTAAGACACCATGTGGGAAAGAGACAAGACTAAACTAGTCATCACCAAAGACAACATTAGGGGCAGCCATGTGAACAGCCATTTCCCATGTAGGTGGTCAATGGGCTAGTCTGAACATCACAAACAATATATCAATAACAGACATAGCACTAACAACACATAAAACAACCAAGAAGCACCAAAACAGAACTGCCGCCTCAGTAATGAAATTACTTGGGGCTTAACCGGTTTGTGGTCGACCAACCCTTAAGCCTCATTCCGTACCAACTGTACTGACACAGCCCCAAAGATGATTCAGTTTTTTTATTAAAAACTTTTCTTACAGCTATAACAGTCCACTGCAGAATGTCAGAGTCTGTGCAAAAAGCTGCAAGTGGAAACTTTTGGTGTCACAGGATTTTCTACTAACAATACCCTTATTAACTTTTATACATGCTTTTCATTCCTAGCCTTTTTACAAGTGCATTGAGTAAACTGTTTCTAACATGCAAAGTGCATATTAGAAAGCTGGTGATATAACCCACTGGGCACACAACCTTGAATCAACATTGATTCAATGTCATGATGTTGAATCAATGTTGATTCAAGGTTGTGTGCCTGTTGGGAATAGTTTAGCTAGACACAAAATATGTATTTTTATGTCTTTATGCAGGTTGAGAGGTGGTCTCCTACAGCATGATCTAAGTGTTTGTTTGAATTGTTCTCTGTCAGGAGTACAGTGGAAAATTAATTTGTCACTTGCGCTAATTTGCTCTCAGAAGCATTCCTATTTGGTTGTCAAAAGGTACCATTTAAGAGTTAATGTCAGATTGCTTTGCACATTTCATTACTGGCGATGAACAGACTCATTCAAACTGAGTCTGCTGTTTTTTTTTTTGTTGTTGTTGGTTGTGTATTCCTTGCTTCCAAAGGATCTAAATTTTAAGAATGTACATGGTGATGCCTTCAGGTTTTATGTATTTATTAAACTTATATAAAGAGTCATAAACCAATCATAACTGTAGGAGAGACCTGTTCAAACCGAGTATTGAAAGAAAAAGTCTATCTATTTTATCCATCACCTAAATGCTGCAACACATCTTCAGAGAAATAAACTGTTTCCATTTGAAAATCATTCCTACGTGACACGAAAAGTAGCACCACTCCAGTCTGTTTTATATCTGGACTGAAAACGGAATTATTAGTGCTTAATTAGAGAAGCTATGGTAAGGGCCAGAGTTTCTTTTACATTAAAATGTAATGTGAAACCAACAAGTTGCAAATTCTGAAGATAGGCTGATTCATGTTTGTTTATATTTACATTCCTCCCCCCATGGCTTTCCCTAATTCATTTGCTCTAGTTTCAGCCATTTCAAAGTCTGGAATGCATAAAAACAGAGATTAAATGCAGATAAGCTGTAGAGACGAAAAGCAAAAAGAAAAGGGTTCTATACCAAGAATCATACATGTTTATATTTGTAGATATAAAAGGTACATCAGTCCCTATGTACTGGGTATAGGCTTAATTTTATAGTAGGCAAGAAAAAATTTGGTGAGAAAACTCAGATCATGGATATTCATTTCACTAAAAAAAACTTGTTTTCTTACTAATATGGCTTTCACCTGAAGATTCCTTTTTGGATTTATCATATTATTCAGCAAATAAAATGGTGAGAATAGCAATTAAATCTTAATTAAATGATCTAGACTTATCGTTGCTTGGAACGCTTTATCTGTGAGCAAGCTTAGTAGCTTGCCAGCATAGCCTCGTTCTGGTATTATATTAATATTAATGAGCTTTAAATTAAGAGTGGTCTTATAAATTTACCAGATTGTTTCCCATTAGTTTCCCATTGTTCTTAACTTTCATATCATTGCAATTTAAGTATATAATATATTTAAAAAGGTTCTAATACATACTTAGAATCTTGGCTAATTCCTGAAGATATTGGTTCCACGCAATATTACACGCATCAGTTTGTTTTGTTTTTCCTTATGAAATATTCATAACTACCAACTATACTAGGCTGAAAGGTTAGTTCTGCAGTGATATTGGTTAATATATGAGTTTATATTCCATCCACGTAGGGGATATCAAGAGCGCGAGCAGATATCCCAACGACTGACATTATTCGCCAATATCAGTTATACAGCTGTAGATACAGTCATTCCCAGTAGATTTTTAGTCTTAAAATGTGTTTTGTAATCTAAATATTCTGAACAAGTGCATTTCAAAGTTTCGCATGACATCATCAAAAATTTTGAAAATTTCAGTAATTGACGAAGGCATGTAGGAAGGGATATCAAACAGTTTTAATAACAGTCGACTCTCGATATGTCGAACACTGATATCTCAAATTACCTTCTTCTATCAAAGAATATAGTTTGAACATTTTTATTTACATTTGAACTCCGATTATCTCAAACTACTGATATCTCAAGAAAATTTTCTGGGACCAGAAAATTTACTTTGAAATATCAGTAGTTCGGGGTGAAATTTGAATTTGAGATGTCGAGAGTTGACTGTGAGTCTCACACATTTTTCCCATTCGGATAGTACAATGCATGAAACCTGATGTACATCTATGCCATAGCTACTAATTCCATGTAGGATCATATTGATGGCTGCAGCTCTTTAGTTACAACACATTTAAATTTTGGAAGAGACATACCCCCACCCCCTGTGAGTTGGGAAAATGGACAGACCTTTGTATAAAGCGGCGATCAAGTTTCAATTCCTGGATGATCATTCTGCCAAATTTGGAGTCTTTGTAAGTATGGTGATTGTGGAATCTGTCAGAGAGTAGTTTTTCCCCCCTAGTAGTTTTTCCCCCCGGAAAAATGACTATGATTTTTCCATAGTAGAATTTCCCACCGGAAATATGGCTATATAGTAGAATTCCCCCCGGAAATATGACTATATAGCCAATTTTCCCCGGGGAAAATCTACTATAGGTGTTTTTGCATAGCCGTTTTTCCCTCTATAGTGGATTTTCCCCCTGGTAATATGATAGCAGGAAAAAACGCTACATAGTGGAATTTGCTCCTTCTCCAATTATAATAGTTAGGTTCTTAACTGAAACAGAAATACGAGTATCTATCCGTAAAATATCGATGGAAATGAGATCCTAGAACCGCATGCATGTGTCCATCAGTCTGTCTTATTTTTGTTTTGGGAAAAACATGTAGGCATTTTGCTTTTCCATGTTAGCCAAAAACGGAGTAGTGTACGTGGTTGTGTGCATAAATTTGTATAATTTTGTGTTTGTACAAGCGTTCATCTGTGCGAAACGAAAAAAAAAAGATCAAGGCTTAAAACTGTGAATGGTTCTCAGGAAACTGCAGCGAAAGCAAATGTTATTATATTGGTTGCATTACATTCTTCGATTTTTGGAAAATTAGTAAAGCACATTCACGAATTTTCGGATTGTGACTGTGTGGTGATTAATATGATTCTGGAGATACTACTAGTTAGCAGTCGTGACATGATAACGTTGCATCGCATCGCTATTGATATGTGAAGTTGTTTTGAACAGCGTGTGTGAAAACTGGAAATGACCTAAGAGCGATATATGTGTCTGAAACAGCATTTCAACCTATGAGAGAGTTTATGTGGTAAACAACAGCAGCTACAGCTGTTGCTCACATGACTCACCAGCTTCCTTACCTGAAGGTAGGCTTACCTGGACATGATCACTTATTGAACAAGAAATCAATAGGTATATATGTCTTACTTTGGGTTAATTAAATACAAGTATAAACAAACACATTTGATGTGCAACGCAGCAAAAAGGGTTCTTAAGGTATTGAAATTGAGTACCCGATACCAACGTAATAATATACCAATTTAAAAAGAGCAGGTTAAGTAATGTTCTTGCTCGAATTTCATTCTATATAATTTGCATAAAAATGCACGCGCAAAAATACTTAAATATTTTGTCATGAGAAATTTTATTTTGATTATATGTTACTCTAAATGTAGACAAACTGTTTTCGATATTAAAATTTTGTCACCTTTGAATTTTAACTAATTTGCATGCCTAAATTAACTGCTCTAACTTAAAACTGATAAACCCCTCGTAATTGACTGATGTTCGAAAAAAATATTTTGGGAAACTCAGCTTTTCATATGCACAAGTCAGAATGCTGTAACTGTAGACAATTTTTTTTTTTAAATTGCTCGTGCAGTTTTATAATTAATTGCTTAATAAGCTCAGTCCAATACCAGTCGATCTGAACAAAACGATAAAATCATCCTTGTATCTTTCTTAATTCAAACGTAGTATATCCCAACGGTGTTAAGGGCCCTTTTTTCGCGTTGTGCATCACTTAAAGACCATTAGTGCTAAAACTAATACCATGCTCTAAAAAGGTGGCATTTTTGCCCTTTAACCACCAGGCCTTTGATACTTAACCAAGGTGTCATAGGAATGAACAAGCCTCAAGCACTGGTGTAAATGTTTCTCCGTTTGCATCCAACTTATAGTTAGCATTCATGAGGAAAGTGGAAAGCTTCCTGATATCACATGCAGATGGTGGAATCATACTGACTTTTAAGGTAAGGCATTATGTAATGCGCAGGCTTGTAACTCTGCTGGAAATATTTTCATCATTTTATTACCTCATTTTACAACACGAAAAATCATGCTACATGTTAGGCCCCAGAAATCCAGGAATTCGCATATTTAGTTGGGTAGGTTCCCGGAGGAGGCGCCTGGGTCGAGTGGTTAGAGCGACTCGGTTATGATGCAGCGAGTCGCCGGAAGGTCGTGAGTTTGAACCCAGGCTTGGCCATCTGTCGACTCGACAGGCGATCACAAAAATTGCACCCCCCCCCCCTTCCAACCCCTCACCACAAACAGTGGCAGAAACATGGAGGTGGAGATATACCTTTCACTTTCAAAACAACATTGAAATGTCATGCTGAATTAAAACCTTCAATAGCAGGTAACGCACTCAAAACAAAGGAACATGGACCATACTTCGCAGTTTCGGCTACACAAGCCTCTTCCTGAGTGATCCTAACAAAATCTGGTGACGAAAGCCAGAGAAAAGCAAACCGTAATTTCTTGAAGCAGTCAAACGTGTTTTTCTCTCTCCATCAGGGAGCCCCGATAGCCCAGTGGGTTATAGCGCTGGCCTGCTGATCTAGCGGTTCTGGGTTCGATCCCCGCTTGAGGCGAGAATCTTTTTAAACGTTAAAGAGGTTCCATTGCACACAGTCTTTCATTAGCACCCACCTACATGATATGAGATACATACTGTTGAAAAGGATGCAAAATCGCGCCATCCATCTCCCTTCCATCGCGGATTATCACCAGTTGAGTGCGAGAATTAACAGAAAAATGAAAATGAGCCACGACGTGAGAAAACCAACAATGTGGTTGTGCGCCCAGCGCAGACTCAGATCAGCCTGGGCATCCGCCCAGTCTGATCAGAGTCTTCGCTGTCCGCATGGAGGTAGCTTAGACCCTTAGCTATCCTTTAAGCGCTTAGCGAAGGGTCTGATCAGGCTGGGTAGATGTCCAGGCTGATCTGAGTCTGAGCTGGGCGGACAACCACTTTGTTGGTTTTCTCGCGTCGCGGCTCAAATAGATGATGCTTGGAAAGAAAAGAGTTTGAGAAGTATACTTCTTTCCTTTGAAAGTACGGAAAGAAAGCAGTCAGGGGAAATATCCTGTCTAGACTTAGCTTTTAATTGATGACCCCATTATCGTGTATTGTTACATTATCCAAAACAATTTATATTGATCAATAATCAATTATCACACCTTTTGTGATCCAATCGGACAACCGACACAACTGGCGTATGTCCTTATCAGCTAATCGAATACCGATTTCCAACTTAATCGCCTCCCTTGAGAACTGTGTAAACAACTGCTAGAGGGCGCTCTCACGAAATTTGATTACCTTCGCAGCGGTACATAGAATAACCGAAAAGCACAGAAATACCGGAAAGCACTTGAATAACCGAAAAGCAATTTTAAAAAATCAGTTTTTATAGGAATTATCATTGTAATATTATTTTCATGGAATGAAGATGCATTGAAAAGAGTTATTTTACAGACTACAGTTGTCTTGGTTTCACGATTGACAATGTGAATCCACATTGTCAATCGTGTCTGCTTCAATTAATCATAGACTGTAGTGCTTATGCTAAAACCACCCATAAACATAACCATCATATACTAAAGACTGTAGAATTCCACGGTAGAAGGCTTTGTCATGCTTTACATTGTGAACGGTACAAGAGACTATTGCTAATCCCTCCAAACAAGAAAAAGATTAAGAAGCAAAATAAACAGAGATTATCCAGGTCACAACAGAGCGGTCGCTAATGCAATTATTTTAGAACTATTTTAGCTTATAAACTGTATATAGAGACTGACTAAAGTGTAAATAGGGTGGTGGATATAAAAAAAACATTTTAACCGTGTGCAAGTGATTACTCCAACAGACCGGAGGTGTGCCAACTTTGGCAGAAATTCTACTACAGAACAGAACAGAAATAGTGCACTAACAAATAACCGAAAAGCACTTGAAACTAGTCATGTTTACCATTGAAATTTGTGTCTAAGATTGATAGTGTGTTCAGTACATATATATGAAATAAACTGTTTTCGACTATTCCCAATCATGCAATTTCATTTACTAATTTGGATTGTTTTGTTTGTACATAAAGCAGATGACAGTTCCCATGCCTTGTTATAACCGAAAAGCACTGGGAGAAATGCTGAACATTATTATCGCCCTTTTCTGTTACAATGCTATTATAATACGACATCCGAAGTGAAAAAATATCACAAATAGTACTACAAATAATTTCCAACCCCGAAAAGACTTACTTAGATAATTATTCTCATGTAAAACTAATTTTTGAAATTGCTTTTCGGTTATTCAGGTGCTTTTCGGTATTTCTGTGCTTTTCGGTTATTCTATGAACCCCCTTCGCAGGTCAACGTTCAAATCTTTAAAAAAAATGGACGTGTCGACGAATAGGAAGAGGAAGCGGGATATTCAAGAGAGTGAAGTGGATATGGACTGTAGCTTTACTGTGGATGGGTGTGGATTTTCAGCTGGAATGTCCCTGAAGAAAAGGAGAAAATCATTACCAAAAGTCCGCATGTTAAACATGGTAAGTAAAGGAAAAACTTCCCTAATTGGACAGGTGCCCGATTTATTGTCACCAGTTTTCGTGCAACGTATTTATAAATGTCCATATGACTTGTGGCTAAAATATATGGATGCTTCGTATTTTCAGGTGTAACAAGAACAATCTGCACTCTTGTTCTGAATTACAGAAATAATCATAAGATATGCATATCATAGTTTATAAAATTTTGTTGTTTAACAAATAACTTTTTTTCTTCACGGCGAGCAATCATCCTGCACGTAATCCCCGCGAGGGGGTGTTGCAGTACAACTAGATAGATAGATTCATAAATGAAAAGTAAATGGTGGGAAGTCAAAAAATCGCAGGTCAGGGGAGTCTCGGAAAACTGTTATCATAAATATTGCCCAAATGCACAACCAAGCCCAATAATGGCATCTCCTACAGAGGCTTATGTACCTAGGAAGAAATCCAATAATTGCGAGGTTCTTGGCGATAGAATATTTATACCTAGTTTATCAGATAGCCTCATTTTTTGCTCATTCCAACAATATTTTTTGGGAAGCATTCAGACCACAGGCATTCGGTACATTGGAAGTTAGAGGGGGTCAGGACATAAACATCGACAAATTAAGTTAGAGGGGGTCAGGACATAAACATCGACAAATAAATATATATTTATTTGTCGATGTTTATGTCCTGACCCCCTCTAACTTCCAATGTACCGAATGCCTGTGATTCAGACCACGTGTTTATGAAAAACAATGGGCTAATTGACGATTTAATTTTTGGTATGAAAAACTGCAGATTTTGGTTGATTTCTGAAAGTATTGGTATAAGTTTTTAAAATGCAATTATTACACCATTATTCTGGTCTATTTTTGTACAAGTTTCCAGAAGAAAAGAAATGTTTGTGATCTTTTCCTCGCAGGTTGTAATGTATCTGAATCAAGGGTACCCAACCGCCGAACCAAGTTTTGGAATGATGTCCCTTTGTATGGGCAGTTTGCCATCGCGCATTTGCGCGATAATTATCAACATTATCCTGTTTTGAATGCAGTGAATTTGAGATAATCAAATTTCTCTCAATTTGTTGCCTTTTCTTTTTCTTTCATTCTGGGTGTAACACCTCAGATCAGCAGAGAATTGTACATCTGCGCATGTGCATATTTAGTGTATTACAAATATGCTAAAATTGAGCAAGGTAAAATTACTCTGTTAAGAAGAGTATCAGTTTCAAAATTTCATATACATTCTCTTGCTGAATGTCTTGCAAGACTAAAATGTTTATAACCAAGCAAAAAGTATTATTGTGTTAGTTACAAACTGTCTTCTTTAATGTAGTGTTTTCACTTTTGCTCAGTATATATAGGTATAAAATGTACACCTGTCACTGTGTGTTGTATAAACAAGTTGGGTGGGGTTCTTTAATCCATAAAAAAGTACTTTTTAATGACCCTTTGAAGAAATGGTACAAATTATGCTGATGTTGAAGGTACTTTTCACACATTATTCTGAGGTTGAAGATCTGTTCTGTTGCACTGATTTCAGCTCTGAACTCAGACTGTTCTTCAGCAATAATCTCTGCAGCTTGGGGTTTGAGCCTGTTCAAAATGACTTTACTAGGATGATTGATGAGGCTTTTAGATCTGGCAGAGCTGTAGGTTTCCATTTTTAGCTCCTGAACGAAAGTTCAGGAGGAGCTATTGTTGTCACCACGGCGTTCGGCGTCCGGATGGATGTTTTGGTTAAAGTTTTTTAAAGACCTATATCTCCCTAACCCATGCAGGGTTCGCGCTACCGCTCACCAAAGTCGCCAAATGCGATAAAATGATATTTTTGGCTCCAAAAATATTGATTTGGCGAAAACAAGTGGCGAAAAAAAAAAACACCTAAAAAAATCGTATGGCAAAGTTTTACGGTATCAGAGACGATCTCCACAGTCATTAATCAACACCTTCCATTACCTGTTAAAGGTAGGTTCCTGTACTTTGAAATGCATCATAATTTTGATGATCTTTCATCCAAGTTGTTGGAAAGCACTTATTAAAAGGGAATGAATAAGTTTCACTAAAAAGTGTAAATCAAAAAAATATTTGAAAAGTTGTTTTGCAAGGGATTTCCTAACTCTGCTTCGCACACCAGTTAGCGCTATTTTTAGTTCGCGCCAAAAATAGATAACGCAGCTGAGGTCATGCTGCATTGCATTTTGGGATAGTTTAAACCCATTCACTATGCCAGGACCTCTAGGAGAGCTCCCGACAAGGGAAAATTGACCTTTGGAGAATGGCGTCAGAAATCACGCACTTATAGACATAATAAACATAGTTATTTTTAGAACTGGAATTCCAACGAAAGAAAATAAATCAATATGGAAAACAACTATTTTCTTCAACATCTGACGAGTTTCTCAGTGCAACAAATTCAGAAAAATAAGAGAATTCAATACTGCTCAGAAAAAGATGAAATTATTTTGTGGACATAATTGTTATCTCTAGTACAGGAACCTACCTTTAATCTGCTCCTCGAGTATAGTCCCCAGTGACAGGGCACCAAGCAGACGCTTCATGCCTCAAGGGTCAATGCGTAATCATGTTATGTAAACTTGATCACACCCCATGTCTATGCATCTCATTATTTTTGATAGCTCAGGTAAACACAACATTGACACCTTCCGAGCTAATAAACTCACTGATCTGTGAAAATACAGGGTTTTTATTCCTGTCGATTGTTGATTAGATAACAGTACTTGTGTAAAAGATCAAAAGAGATACCGACGGAAGGTTGACAATGTGAAAAGGCGCTTAAGCCGTTTTGAATGCGCAGGTTGATCAATGTCTTCACTTGACGCAAACTCCGTGAAGTAGTTTTTCGGGGCCGTTTATCCGAACTTTAATAGCCTATGGTGTAAAACATACTCATATTAAAGATGTAAGTTTTGATTCTGCCGTCTTACACATGCCTATCTTTTTATGTCAAAACAGAATTTGGACATTGTTATATATACTTAGTCTACAACAACTCTCAGTTCACTGAAACTAAACTCGTTTGCATGAAGAGGATCAAGCAAAAACTGATACCGATAGTAAGAGGGCTGTAAGGGGAGGCAACAAAGCATAACTCTCAAGTACTAACTTTTGCAAAGCTTCTCAAGTACTAACTTTTGCAAAGCTAGTTTCTTGGCCAGATTATCTCACAATAACAATAACTAGTTAAATAAATAATAACTTACTTACTTACTACTTATTTATAATACTGAAAAAGGAACAGTAATAATAAACAATTAGAAATAAATAATCATAAGGATATTTAAAATGTCTTAGGCTATTTATAATGAGATAAGTTCCTACAATAATAGAATAGGGAAAAGAGACTTCAACTCATGAAAAACAGAGGGCAGTGAAAAGATTTAATTGCAAGATTTAAAGCTTTTTTTAGCAGTGTTTATCTCTTTCAGTTGTCAGAGTAAAATGATTATGTCATGTAATAGACTGAAACCAGTCTAAGCAACCACAGTAAACAGCAGGTTAAGAAATGAGAGTGTGGTGGGGGTGGGGGAGATATTTTCAAAGAATTCTTAATATTGCGAAAATTTGGCTTAAGTTTAAAGAATCTGGCACAAACAATATCAGTTTGGCGAAAGTGGTTGCGAAAGAAAAAAATATCCAAGCGCTAACCCTGCCATGGATGGATTCTTTTGATACTTGCACTATAGTTAGATATTGGTCCAAAGTTTAACATGGTACCACCCCCACCCCACTCCTTGACCTTGATGTCAAGGTCATGGACTTAGAAAATTGGGAGTTTTTTGGGACTGGATGTTTTGGTTAAAGTTTTCTAAAGCTCAGTATCTCCATAACCCATGGATGGATTCCTTTGATACTTGCACTGTAGTTAGATATTGGTCTAAAGTTTTCCAAGGTACTACCCCCCACCCCCCTCAGTGACCTTGATGTCAAGGTCATGGACTTAGAAAATTGTCTTTTTATTGATTGGATGTTTTGGTTAAAGGTTTTTAATGACACATATCTCCTTAAACCATAGATGAATTCTTTTTATATTTGCACTGTAGTTAGATATTAGTCCAAAGTTTTACAGAGCACTACCCCAGCCCTGCTCGGTGACCTTGATGTCAGGGTCAGGGACTTAGGAAATTTGGTCTTTATTAAAGTTTTTTAATTGCGTACTGATTCATAATGCTTGGCAGAGATTTAGTTTACACTTGAACTGATGTTAGACACTTTTTTGAGTTTTTACAAAACACTATATACTTACCCGACTGGATGACCTTGATGTCAAGGTCATGGACTGAGTTTTGTCTTAAAGATTTTGATTAGTTTTATATTAATGAAGACATAATTTCACAGTGCAACAATGGACTCAGTTGATACTTATACTTGGACTGATGTTAGATAACGGTTAAAGGCTTTGATACATCCTAGCCCTGCCCTCCTCCCCCCTACCCCTTAGTTCTTTGACCTTAAGCTCATGGACTTTGAAATTTCGTGTGGATTTTTTTTTTTTTTAAGACATTTCTGAGATAGCTTTTGTTTATAAATGTGTTGTCATTATGGACATGCTTGCCTGAAGTTTTATACATAGCAGTCCACACCACCATAGCGACTGTGTGATGGGCAAGCACCTATTCAGGCGAGCTATGCTGTCAGGCGACAGCTCTTGTTGTCTTGCCTGGAAGGCTGGGACATAGAGATCCATATTAATTATATCGCTTCTTCTAGGGCACCCCAAGGTACAAGGGGAGTTCAATAAGTTCGTAGAACTCAGTATTTTTCTATACAATTCAAGATTTCTCTTTTCGTTTTTGTGCATTGTAAATCTTTGTCAGTTGAATGATAACAGCCGTTCAGTCAACTCGTACATTTCTTGCTCTTACTTTTGTTTGAAAACCTATACCCATAGGCAAAAATGGAAATTCAGAATATTGAGTTCAGAGCAGTCATAAAGTTCCTCACTAAGGAGGGTGCAAACTCCAAAGAAATCCATCGGCGCATGGCTGATGTGTATGGTGATAGTAGCCCAAAGTATTCCACAGTGGCAAAGTGGTCAGCAGAATTTAAACCTGGGCGAGACTCCTTAGAAGATGACCCAAGGCCAGGTCGCCCTGCTGATGTCATCAGCCAGGAGATGAACGACCATGTTGAGAGACTTGTGCTAAATGATCACCTAATCAAACTTGCCGAACTTGCTTCAGAATTTGGTATTTTTAATGGAAGTGTTTACACTATAATCCATGAACATTTAGGCCTGTCAAAAGTATCTGCCAGATGGGTACCCAGAAACCAGAACATCCAATATCGTCAGCAAAGGGTGGAGTCAATTGCAAGTCAGGAACTTCTGGAAGTGTACAGTGCCAATCCAGAAGACTCTCACACTCGTCTTGTAACAGGAGATGAAACTTGGCTTCACCACTGGGACCCAGATACTAAAAAAGAGTCCATGCAATGGAAGTGCCCTGGCTCACCCCCACCTAAGAAATTTCATACCTAACCATCAGCTGACAAGGTAATGGCCATGGTTTTTTGGGACTCCAAAGGGATTATATTGATAGATTACAAGCCTGATGTTTCTTCAATTACAGGAGAATACTATGCCAATGTCATTAAACAATTAAGGGTTGCTATTAAAAGAAAAACGAAGGGGAAAGCTAGCCGCTGGTGTCCTTCTTTTGCATGATAATGCCCCTGTGCACAAGTCCACTGGACCAGAGTTGCACAAGCGGCTATTTGTGAGTGCAAGTTCGAGCAGTTAAATCACCCGCCATACAGTCCAGACCTGGCCCCAAGTGATTATGCCCCCAACTTTGAAAAAGTTGGTGGGGCATATTGCTTTTGGCTTGTCCGTCCGTCCATCCGTGCGTCACACTTTTTCATGCTTGCTGTAACTTTGGAACCCTACTAGCTAGGGTCTTGAAATTTCATATATGGATTCCTCATGGAAAAATAGCTGACACATATTTTTTTTCTTTTCCAAATTATGCCCAGTTTCGGAGTTATGCCCCCTTTTAGAAAAATGAGATGACTATCTTGTTAGCAAGATATCTCAAAAAGTATTTGAGCTATGGCCTTGATATTTGGTACACTGACTGAGTATGAAGAGTAGATTACCTGATTAACTTTTGGGAGAATTCCGTAAAACTTTGATGGAGTTATGGCCCTTGTTTGAATATGGCATTTTTCCAATTTTTGAACCGCTTACACTAGGAAGCTGATTTTTTGTATAGTAGTAGTTCTTGATGAGTTAAATACTTTAGTACAGGTTAGGTAACTCTGCATCCATCAGTAATGGAGTTACTTCCCCTGATGTTCATTACTTATGCAGCTTCTGAGTTCCAGTACCACTGGGCATAGGGTCTAAAAAATTTATATAGGGATACCTCATGGAAAAATAGCTGACACATATTTTTTTTCTTTTCCAAATTATGCCCCATTTTGGAGTTATGCCCCTTTTAGAAAAATGAGATGACTTGTTAGCAAGATATCTCAAAAAGTATTTCAGCTATGGCCTTGATATTTGGTACACTGATTGGGTATGAGGAGTAGATTACCTGATTAACTTTTGGGAGAATTTCATAAAAGTTGTGATGGAGTTATGGCCCTTGTTCAAATTTGGCATTGTTCCAACTTTTGAACTGCTTAAGCTAGGAAGCTGATTTTTGGTATAGTAGTAGCCCTTGATGAGTTAAATACTTTAGTACAGGTTAGGTAATGCTGCATTCATCAATAATGAAGTTACTTCTCCTGATGTTCAATACTCTGGCAGCTACTGTGTTTCAGAACGATTGGGCAAACAGTAGGTTTTAGAAATTTTATATGGATTCCTCATGGAAAAACAACTGACATTTATTGTTTTTTTTTCCCAAGTTATGCCTCTTTTTGGAGTTATGCCACTTCAAAAACATGAGATGGATGTCTTGTTAGCAAGATATCTCAAAAAGTGTTTCAGTTATGGCCTTGATATTTGGTATACTGATCAGATATGAAGTGTACATTACCTGATTAACTTTTGGGAGAATTCCGCAAAAATTTTGATGGAGTCACAGCCCTTGTTTGAATTTGGCATTTTTCCAACTTCTGAAATGCTTAATCTAGGAAGCTGATATTTGGTATAATAGTAATTTTTGATGAGTTTAATATTTTAGTAAAGATTAGGTGACTCCTTTTCAGACCTAGACATTCTAAAGTTTGACACATATAGTGGCAAGCATATGGTTGGGGGCATAGTGTTTCACAAACACAAATTCTAGTTATTATCTGTTTTGAAATTTAAAGTCCCGCATGCGTGGAATGAGATTTTGGGACGATGATGAGCTCAAGGCTGCCACAGAGGCTTGGTTTGGGGACCAAACAGACGACTTTTATTTCAAAGGCATAGACTGCTTAACAGAAAAGTGGGCCAAAATTAATGCATTGAAGTAAAGGGGGATTATATTGAAAAATAATGTTGAAACCTTCTTCCAATCTGTGAGTTAAACCCCCCAGTTCTACGAACTTATTGAACTCCCCTCATATATTCCAAATATGGTGACAATCAACCCATTTTTGACGGAATTGTGACGATTGAAAGTCGTCTGTTTGTGTATGCGTCACACAAATGCTAAAGTTTTTGGTTAAAGCTTTTTTAGATGCTTATATTTCCAAAACAGTTCAAGGTAAGTGCCTCATATTTGGCATGGACCTTTCCTAGACCATTTGCTTTTGTTGTATGCAACCATGCCCCTGGGTCTTGCCCCAGGGTGGGGCCAGAGGTCAATATCTAGGATGATGTTGATTTGAACAAATGTTAGAGTTTTTGGTTAAAGTTTTTTAGATTCTTATGTTTCCAACACCGTTCAAGTAACTTGGCTCATATTCGGTATGGACCTTCCCTAGAGCATTGGCTTTAGTTGTATGCAACCATGCCCCTGGGTATGGTCCCAGGGTGGGGCAAGAAGTCAGTATCTATAAAGTTTATTCTGATTCTGTTTTAAGTGTGTTCTAATGATGGCCCCAGGGTCCAAAATGGCCCCACCACAGGGGTCCTGTGTTTGAACCATAGGAATACATATAGGAAAATATTCAAAAATCTTCTTAAGAACTACTTCGCTCAGAAGCATGAAATTTGGCGCGTAGCATTGCCTAGACGTTCTTTACCAAGTTTGTTTATATGATGGCCTTAGGGTCCAAAATGGCCCTGCCTCAGGCGGTCCTGGGTTTGAACCATAGAAATGAATAGAAAAATATTCAGAAATTTTCTTCTTCAGAACCAATTGGCTTAGATGCTTGAAATTTGGTGTGTAGCATTGCTTAGTGGTCCTTTACCAAGTTTGTCCAAATGACAGCCCCAGGGTCCAAAATATTCCTGTCACAGGGGGTCCTGGGTTTGAACCAATGAAATACATACAAAAATTTTCAAAAATCTTCTTCTTTTTTAGAACCACTTGGCTTAGCTGCTTGAAATTTGGTATGTAGCATTGCTTAGTGGTGATTATCCAAGTTTGTTCAAATGATGGCCCTAGGATCCAAAATGGGCCTGCCCCAGGGGGTCTTGTATTTGAACCATAGAAATACATAGACAAATATTAAAAAATCTACTTGGCTCAGATGCTTGAAATTTGGTACGTAGCATTGCTTAGTGGTCCAAATGACAGCCCCAGGGTCCAAAATATTCCTGTCACAGGGGGTCCTGGGTTTGAACCAATGAAATACATACAAAAATTTTCAAAAATCTTCTTCTTTTTCAGAACCACTTGGCTTAGCTGCTTGAAATTTGGTATATAGCATTGCTTAGTGGTCATTATCCAAGTTTGTTCAAATGATGGCCCTAGGATCCAAAATGGGCCTGCCCCAGGGGGTCTTGTGTTTGAACCATAGAAATACATAGACAAATATTAAAAAATCTACTTTTTCAGAACCACTTGGCTCAGATGCTTGAAATTTGGTATGTAGCATTGCTTAGAGGTTGTTAACCAAGTTTGTTCAAATGATGGCCCTAGGGTCCAAAAGGCCCTGCCCCAGGGGGTCCTGGGTTTGAACCATTGAAATACAGAGGAAAATATTCAGAACCACTTGGCTCAAGTGCTTGACATTTGGTATGTAGCATTGCCTAGTGGTCCTTTACCAAGTTTGTTCAAATGGAGGACCCAGGATCCATAATGGACCTATGCCAGGGGGTCCTTAGTTTAAACCTTAGAAATATATAGAAAAATATTTCAAAAATCTTCTTCTTCAGAACTACTTGGCTCTGATGCTTGAATTTGGTATGATGCATTGCCTGGTGACTTCTATGAAATTTGTTTAAATGGTGGCCCTGGGGTTCAAAATGGCCCTGTCGCAGGGGTTCTTGTGTTCAAAATTAAAGTATACCTAAAAATCTTCTTTTCCAGAACTGCTTAGTGCATATGCTTGAAATTTGGTAAGTAGCATTGGCTAGTGGTCCTTTACTAAGTTTGTTCAAATGATGGCCCAAGGTGGGTTTGAACCATAGAAATATATTCTACGAAGTTTGTTAACTGGTGACCCCAGGGTCCAATACAGCCCTGCGGCAAGGGGTTTTGGGTTTGAAAATAAAACATACTTTAAAATCTTCTTCAGAACCACTTGGCTCAGATGCTTGAAATTTAGAATGTTGCATTGCCTTGTGGTCTTTTACCAAGTTTATTTAAATTGTGGCCCCAGGGTCCAAAAAAGCCCCACCCTAGGTGTCCTGGGTTTGAACCATAGGTATTTGTAAGCAAATATTCAAAAGTTTTCTTCTTCAGAACCACTTAGCTCAGATTCTTGAAATTTGGCGTGTTAGGGTTGAGCAAATGAAAATTTGTTCAAGCGATCCAAGTCACATGACCAACATGGCGGCCACATCCATATTTGGTAAAAAGCCTTTAAGAATTCTCTCCTCCAGAATCAGTTGATTAATTGCCTTGAAACTTGATATTCTGCATTGATTAATGAAGTTCTACCAAGATTGTTTAATTGACGACCATGGGATGACCTTGACTTTTTTATGGCAAGGGCAAATTTGCTTATGGTGCTTTTATATGACAAAATGCTTAAACATAAGAGTTCATGGAAGTTATAGAAGAATTTGGTGCAAAATTTAAATAATACAGTCTGATAACTAAATGAGTACAAGAACATTTTTTAGCAATAGAGGTTCAGCTTACTTCGACCTTTAACCAATGTCTATCATATTTTGACAGTTGCAAACTACCAGGTTTGTTTAAATGATGACCCTAGTTTGACCTGTAACCTTTTTGCTCAGGTGAGCAATTCAGGGCATCTTTGCCCTCTTGTTTATTATCAATAATGTGTGACTCAGTAATGTTTGATTATTTTTACACAAGACATAACATTTTTAGTTTCTGTGCCATATGTCACAGGCATGTCATGTCTTCAGTCAAATACCCTGTATATTAAATTAAAGGCCTTGTATATTGTCACCTGACATCTTTACCACCCCTGTACATTCTCATAAGCCACCTTTCACACCTTTTCTGTTACTTTGTTTTCACAAAGTCAAAAGTTTCAGGGAGTTACCTGGAAAGGTGTTAAAATTGACAAGTTTTTGATTTCCAATCAGGAGGAACAGGTAAGTTAGTGCCTCTGTTTTCACACCTGTTTGAGTTATTGCATTGTTTATAACTGATTTGCCTTTGAGAATTAGTCTCATTCATTCAAAGACAGTTGTTAGAAAAAGTTTCATGTAGTGGTTTTATTCTTAGTGAAAACACAAGAATTATTCAAGATGATTTGGAATTGTCTTCTTCCAGCTGAGGTGAATTTTCATTTTGAATCATAAATTATAAAACAATTTTCTATCAGACAAAATGGAAAGAGGGTCATGCTATAACTTTGAGCATGACCTTCTTTCCATTTTTTTTGATAGAAAATTGTAATTTCATATTTTCAGGAAATTTGATGATTTTAAAATAATTAGCGATGGTCTATTGAGAAAGTACAGCTAGCATTTATAAATGCCTTTGCACTACAGCTAGCATCTATAAATGCCTTTGCACTACAGCTAGCATTTATAGATGCCTTTGCACTTCACTTTCTTGTAATTCTGTGAAGGGTAATGATTTTGAGGGGGGTAAAAGTGCATGATCTGTATTATGCACAGGCTGGTCTTAGCAGAGCCCTAAAGTGCATTTTTGAGGAGATTGATTTTTTTTAATTCTCAACAAAAAACAGACTTTGTGACCCATCATTAGAATGGTCTCACCGAGTCGTTTTTAATCAGTGGTCACAACATGTTTTTTATGTAGAAATATGGAAAATGATCACTAAATTATCCCTATGTGTCTGAGCATGTGCAGGAGGAAGATAGAGGGTTAAAACATGGTATAGTTTGCATAAAAGTTTGAAAAATTGTTTTTTGACAAAATTACAGCCTGTTCAAACTTCATCTTGATTGACAAGTTTGTATAACCAATGATTACATTTTCTTAAGCAGTCTGATACGGGCATAAAAACAAGATACACACACATGTATGCCTTTTCGATTATGGAGGGGTAGGAGGGACAGACACAACACGGGGGGCATGATCTTTGTCTTACAGACACAAGTTTATAGTTATTTTTATTGTTTTCAAGCATATAGTAAGTTTTCACAAGTTTGATGCAAACACATTGAAACGTATAAAATTTGCTAATTGACATTTCCTTTCCATGCTCCCACATATTGTGAGTAGGATTGTTTTAACAGTTTTCTCTGAGAAAAGTAATGACAAAGACCCAAAGGCTGGGCATTTTATATGCTTGAGCAAACAGTTTAGACCCAGATCAGACTGCTCCCAGAAGAGCAGTCTGATCAGGATCTAAACTGTTTGCTATTCACCTGGCAAATTTTATAGGGCAATCAATGTGTATGTAAATTCAAAGATGGAAATCACGGCAAATAACGGTTATAGTGTCTCAATACACAGAATTACTACATTGAGAACATATTACGTTGAGCGGGCTTGGTATTGTCGGTTTCCAGTCTAAGATGACATTTGGTTTTCTTTCAGTGTTTTTCTACTTAAAATTGAAAATATTGGACTTTGTGTGAGGTGACAGGATTTTCGCTTTTGCTATTTTGAATTGTTACAGAATAATTGTTGATGTGAGCTATCCTATTTTGCAACTGATATGATAAAACTTGATGTGCTGTCACTCTTATTTGGTGGGTAATGGCAGCATACTGGGACATAGTTAAACCTTCTTTAAATAATTATGTATAATGATAATTCTAAATTTTTTATGAGAGCGTCCCAGTATTTTATTAAGTAATTATATCATTAAATTACTCAGGATTTTTCTGCCATCTGTACCAAGGGGAACAATCTTTGTTGTTCCTGTTTGCTTCCCTGTACCACACATCACTTTCAAAATGGGGTCCTCTTTAAATAATTAAAGGAAAAAAGTTGCCCCAATGGGAGCAAAATCTTTCCTTTAAGAGTTGACCCCATTGAGAAGGGGCACATACATGAAAAATGGAAAATTTGGTTCTCTTGAAACCACAGGGTATAATCTATTCCGCTAATTTTCGCTTCCTGCAGAGACTGTACATCATATTTGGCTTCTGCCGAGACTGTTCACGAACTCTTGCTTCCTGCTGAGACTTCTGTACCTTATAAATGGCTTCCTGCAGAGACTGTCCGTGTGATTCTGCTTCCTGCCGGGAGCCTCGGCAGGAAGCAGAATCACGCAGACAGTCTCGGCAGGAAGCCATTTCTCGAGGACAGTATCCTCTGCAGGAAGCAAAAGTTCGTGGACAGTCTCGGCAGAAGCCAAATATGGCGGACAGTCTCTGCAGGAAGCGAAAATTGGCAGAATCGATTATACCCTGTGAAACTGTACTTATTCGACTTAAAACATAATTATTATTATTCATATTTTATTTATTTATTTATTTTTTTTTCAGGACAAGGAGAATTTCTTCAAGTCTGACCTTGAAACAATGAAGAAGTTTACACACTCAGAACAGAAACACAAGAGAGACCCAAACAAAGCTACGCTGCGGAGAACATTACGACGGCGAGTCTCAATGTCGGTGATGAGGTCTAAGATGAGGAGGTTCCAAGATTATTCCCTGCCATGCCAGCCCGAGAACTCCAGATTTCTGAACGCCATCACAGACTATTGTAACAGTCCTATCCTAGGTCTTCGGGGAAACAGAAGATTCAAGGTAGGAATCATTTTGCCTAAATGCAAGGTTCGAATATATTTGTCTGGAGTAATATACAAAAACAGTGTATTTTGGTGGGTCAAGATGGGTAGGAATTGAGGTGAATGGGTACACTTTTAGGGGGAGCAACTCTGCTGCTTTCTCTTTTTTTTTCCTTTCTGAAATGGGATTGACTCTTAAAAGAGCAAATTCTTTCCTTTTAAGAATAAACCCCGTTTAGGAAGTGCTTTGTCATCCAGGGAAGCAAACAGAAATTGCTCCCCTTTGTAAAAACGATGCAGAAACAGGGATGTTCACCCATACTTCTTAAAGTTTATGGCTATTGTTCTATACCTACCCTAATTTTGCACCGTTCCAAAACATTCTGTTGGTCTCATTTGAAACAGCTTTATGATTTGCAGAACTGAATACAATTTCTTGCTTGTTTCAAATGAGATTCATTGTATTCCTTTAAAAAAAAAATGAACCACAAAATTAAACAAAGATTGGCTGGCATACAATTAGCAAATCTGCCTTAGGTTGTAATTTTATACTTTTGGAGCTATTTAATGAAAGTTTTATTAACAAAATAATCTAATTTTCCATAAAACCCATCACGAGCCTGTTCAAATCAGACATATTTCTATTAGGATAGACAACTGAGAATGAAATATATCTTGAGTAAAATATGAATTATTTCCCTTCGCATAAAAAAAATTGCTTGCATTGACTGTATACACTGATGGATCTTCTTGCGTCTAGTCAGCAATAATTTCTGCATGTTCTCATGAAGCTAGTTAAGATGAGTATGCTTATATAAAAGAGAAGTTCACAAGTATTAGTGTTCCTAATGGGAACAGGAGCAGAGGAGGCTGGTCTGTAATACTCATACTTTTCAGTGAGTTTCTATACAAGACGGATTTCAGACCAGTTTTCATTCTGGAATGGACAGGAAACCATTACCATTTGTAATGCAAATTTATTATACCATGTCATGCTGCAAGTAATGACAGGTTTCGATGATAATTTTGAGAAAGCTTCTGTTTCTTTTCCATTAACACTGTTTCTTGTGGCTACTCACTAGAACTGCTTCAACATGGAGGAAGCAGCCACCACATGTTGTATGAGATGGAAATAAAGATATCTCAGGATTACTGGTATTACCAAAGCCCTCCTTATATGCAGCACAGCATATGGCAGTGTCTATTCTAGAGAGGGGGATGGGGGGATTCATCCACATTCTGACAATGCCCCCCCCCCTAATTCTTAGCAGAAGGGGGGGAATTATTTTGGCAAGGTCTCCTGCCAGCCGGCTGTCACCAGACCTAAAAGTCTCCTGCCAGCCGGCTGGCAGGAGACCAAAAAGTCTCCTGCCAGCCAGCTATTAAAATGCTGATAAATAAATAGTGGCATCACATTTCATGGAATTCTTGAGTTAAATGTGTCTTTTAAAAGTTGATGTGACATATTATAATTACCATAACAAAATATCTGCAATCAAACAAGAAAAAACACAAATAAGAGGGACATTCTATAAATAGATTTCCAAGGGAACTAACTCAAATTATACTTTGCAAGGGAACTAATTCTAAATACTACTTCGCAATTTTCACTGAAATTTTATATGGGAATTCTGTTAGCACAACTGCCTGTAGGATAAATGGTAGTTTCATCTTATAAATATATATAGTATATTTTTCCTAGTGGGAAGAATTAGTAAATATACAATTTTGCCTGACTAAAAAGTAAAAATACAACGATAGTGAATAGCTTGTGATGGTAACCAGTATTAAATTGTGTAAAAAAATTTCTTTCAACGAATATGTATTATGTGTATATATGATGTAAATGTATCCTTTGAGCTATTTGTGTTAATGATTAAATGACTTCCAGACAATAAAAATAGGGATAAAGAACAAAAAAAAAAAAAGCAAAAATTTACATCTGATTTGCTTCAGTTGATGGTTTTCTAATAGTTTCATTAACTTCAAACTTGATCAAAGTGAAAGCCAATATCTATCTGTTTAATGTTCAATACAATAAGATATAGCTGTCTTGTCTTAATGCCATGCAAAATATCATTTCTTTGTCAGTATTCCAGTAGCCGGCTGGCAGGAGACTTTTAGGTCTAGTGACAGCCGGCTGGCAGGAGACCAAAAAGTCTCCTGCCAGCCGGCTGGCAGGAGACACTTCCAATTATTTTCTTTATTTTATTCATAAAAATAGATTTAAATGATATCTAAAGACATTGTGTGAACTCACTGATACTAAATTATAGCTAAAATACTAGGTACAATTGTTTTTATGTAGTTTAAGCCAAATTTTAGAGTCACAAGTGTGAGTGATAACTTTTCTCTGTCGAAAATCCCCCCTATTTTTTCAATCCTAGAATAGACACTGCATATGTGCTTTCAGTTGTTTTCAGTAACCTATAAAGGGCAAAGAAAAGAGACAACAAAATTTACATCTGCAAAATTCAAAAAAATTGTTTTGTCCAAGCTGTATCATATTAAGAATTCATAGACTAGAGGGCAAACAGTGAAGATCCAGATTAGGTGGCTCATAATGAGACGCCTCATCTGGATCTGCTCTGTTTGCAAATTGAACTATTTTCTTTATATACGCTTTCAGAGTTAATAGCTATCATTTAAATGAAGAGTGCATAAACCATGTAAATTATTTATCTGTTGAAATATTTGAAGTGCAATAAAATAAACAAGTTAAAGTCATGTGAAGATATAAACAAACTTTTATCTTGAACTTTTTTCAAACTCAGGTCAGTCAATAAATATTTAAGTTTTGAACGATGTAGAAATGAACTGAAACCTATATTTTTGACTCTCACATGCAATTTTTCACTGTCTTGCCCACCTGATTTGCTCTAGCATATTTTGAGGAGAAAGTAGGAAGATACATGCTTTTGGCAGCTGCTGGCAACAGTCACTCTCAGTTTGGAAACCTACTCAAATTTTGTTGGCTTATGATAAGTATATGTACAACTGTATGTCAAATGTCATTTTTAAACCATAATGCATATTAAACAGAATTTTAATTAAGTCATAACATCACATTATGCAAGATCATGTAAAGACACATATTCATCAACAACCATAATGAATCTTCGAAATGGGACATGTCATTATTGTCAGATGTTTCAAAATAGCTGTGTAGCATTCAGTATAGACCCTGATTAGACTGCTCCTAAGGAGCAGTCTGATCTGGGTCTGCACTGCTGCTCAGGATTTCTTCCAAAATATACAGAGTAAATATGGTTAGTATACTGATGAAAGTTAAGTGTGGCAAATTTTAGACAAATGTCTGACAGTAAGTGCAGTATAATAACTTCCTAATAAAGGAAATGTATTCAGGGGTCAGCCCAGAGCTTTCAGACAGGGAGAAGTTTTGCAGCATTGCACTGTCTGGAGAAGTTTTGGTGCAAAATTTGGATTTCTCTATATGTTCTATACATTTTCACTTCTCCCTCAGCTCAAAATAGGGAGAAGTCAGCCAGCATAGGGAGACCACTTCTCCCAAATCGCCCTCTAGGCTGAGCCCTGAACATTGTTGGTGAAATGGATACTATATACCCAGTCATTATTGGCAGACTGAAAGGCGGTCTACCTAATCATCCTAGCTGGACCACTATATACCACAGCCTCGTCAAACTCCCTTGGCTTAAGGAGCTCATTAATTTGTTATGGTTATTTCATTTGTTAACTGGCCACTCTCTAACCATGTAACAGCAAAAGTACACTAAGCTTGCAATATCAATAACTGATTCACAACCACCTAGCTGGCTAAGAGTCTTAGTTAAAGTACTTTTGAGTCAATGGAATATATCCAAAAATGTAACAGATCTTGAGATCTGCTCAGAAAGGGAGTCTTCAGAGCTCCAGCTAAGATAATTCTGAGATATTTTTTCTTATTTCTCAATGAAAGCATATGTTGTGACCCCTCATCAAAACCGTCTCAGTGAGATGGTTTTGGTGAAGGGTAAGAACATATGTTTTTATGGAGAAATATGGAAAATTATCCCTTAATTATTCCTGTTAGCCCTTCTTATCTGGAGCTGTGTTGGAGGCTACCAGTTTTCCCCTGTGGTCCATCAGTATACAAACAAGTTTACCTATAAAATAACGACAGCTATTAAAACAGGATGTTGTGAGCACATCAGCAAGTGTTTAAGACTTGTAATTTATTGTTTCTTGGGAGTTTAATGTGTAAAATGGAGTGTGGTTGAAAGTGTGTTGTGGTACATTAGTTTCTGAATTTGGTCTTTAATCATTTGGTATTAGTCATGATGGAGCTTTTGAATGTAAGTAACTTTTTAAAAACTTTCATATGTCATAATTGGTTATTGATATTCAATAATTTTTGGAAGAAACTTTTGAGAATGTTGATGTGCATGTGATTTTGTGGATAGAAATGAATATGGTAAAAAATTCTATTTAACCCTTAAAGATGACAAAATTTACATCTGCAAAATTTTAAAACATTAGTATCTTATTGAGCCTTCAAAGAGTGAAGATCCAGATGAGAAAGCTCATTATCAGCTGCCTCATCTGGATTTACTCTGTTTGCATTTAATTTAGCTATTTTTATTTATCTGACTCTTTTAACCCATAAATGCCTAGTGGACTCTTCTATTTGTTTATATTGGATGAGTCCAGTTGTCAAGTGGTTTCTGGTTCAGTTTATTTTTCATTTTAAGTAGAAATGCCCATTTGTCTTATACAAATAATGTAGACCCTGATCAGACGCCACATTTTGCGACATCTGATCTGGGACTGCACTGTTTGCCTATGTCCCATTTTTGGGGTCGGGCCGGGTAGCGCAATCGGTAGGGCACCTGACTCGCAAGTCAGAGTTCCTGGGTTCGAATCCCGGTCTGGCCACATACTTTCGTTTCTCCTTCCGCTGATTCAAGAAGGGCAGTTGTAAGTTACTGGCGAAAGGGTGTGCACTTAGTACTGGTTAACCGCTTAGGAGGTCTAAGCCTGCCCAGGAATAGTGTGGTTAGGTTAACTGACCGTCCCAACATGACCTTAGTTGTTTACCGTGAAGGTTAAGCATCAAATCAACCAACCAACCCATTTTTGGGAAGTTTGGCATGAATGGGTTAGGTGTTAAAAAAATTTGAGTTATCACAGTTTGCAGTCAAGACCCAGATTAGTCACAGGACAGGCTGGCATTGGGTCCCACATTTTCAGTCAGTAAAAAGTTAGGTAGTACTATTTCAGACGGGGGGCTTATAATTAGACTTTAAAGCAGGAGTTAAACTTAATAAGTTAACTATAAACAAAATCAGAGTTACTTTGGTGGGGGATATGAATTCAGTGAATGAGTGTATTTTTTCAGGATTGTTTTGGAAGGGTTATAAAACCATATATTATAGCAGAATTTCAAAAGACTGATTTTGAAATTTAGGGTCAGGAGTGGGAACCACCAGTTTTATAGCCAGTAAATACAGTGAAATCTTTCTTTTTTGTGAAGCACAAGCCACATGAGCCATCCTGTAGACACTGGTCTCATTGAATTTGTCCTCATTGAAGTTTTCTTGTTGATAAACAGTGTATAGCCCATGATCAGACTGCTATTAAATGGACCTGTGCTGACTGATTTGGGCCTACATAATTTTGCTTGGTTACATTTGAAATATTGAATCTCATATATGAGCCGTGACACGACAAAACCAACAATGTGGTTGTGCGCCCAGTGCAGACTCAGATCAGCCTGGGCATCCGCCCAGTCTGATCAGAGTCTTCGCTGTCCGCATGAAGGTAGCTTAGACCCTTAGCTACCCTTTAGGTGCTTAGCAAAGAGTCTGCACTTGGCGCACAACCACTTTGTTGGTTTTCTCGTGTCGCGGCTCATATGTGGTTATCTGGTACATACCATATCAATTCTAATAAACACCCCTAGCTGCTCTTATAAACGCCCCTGCCTCTTTTTCCGAAAATAATGTTATATAAACTTGAACGAATTCCAGTTTGCTTCTCTGGATAAGGTAATTCTTTGAAATGGGGTCTGCTGTTAAAGAAAATTTGCTCCTAGAGGAGCAAATTGTTTCCTTTTAGAGTAAGACCCCTGCTGAATAATGAGGCAAAATAGTAGAGTGGCTTCCTCTGAAAGCATACCCAATACTTTCATATTGCTTACTAGAGGTGTTAGGAGCCCTGGTAGCTCAGTAGGTTAAGTGCTGGTCTAGCTGTCACGGGTTCAAGCCCTGCTGGAGACAGGAATCTTTTCAACTGTAAACGTTGCACACATCACCCACCCATTGTTCTGATATGAATGAAATACTGTTAAAAGGATGTAAAATCACGTCATCCATCCATCTATACTAGAAGTGTTTTGGCAGTGACTGATTGTGTGATATTTCAGGGGAACTTGAGCATTGATGGTGCTGTTCTTTGGGAAAGAACTCTAGAAAGTGATCATGATATAGATGTAGGCATCATGGAGGGTAGTCTTGTACCTCACAACTTTGATACGGGTTCATGGCATGGATCATTTAATAGTATTTCCATCATTTTTACAGAAAATAGCAAGTATAGGGCTCTGTAATATGACAGTGGTCCAAAAAATAAAATGACAGCTGTGAACTCATTCAGTTTGATCTGGGATCTGTGCATATTAGTCAAGGGCGTAGCTACCTATACAGCAAACACGCAAGTGCGTATTGAAATTTTGTCAAAATTGACAAAATTTCAAAACGCACCTGCATATTTGCATGCTGAATATTTATAAATTAGAAAGATTTCAATACCAATTACCAAAGTGGCTGAAATACTAGCTTTCCCTTCAAGAAGTAGAGAATAAATATGGTTGTGCGTATTATGAAATTGCCCCTAGTTACGCCCCTGTTAGTCACAACAAGACTACCATATGGCACCTGAAAAATTCTGCCTACCAGTACCTACCCACCTGAAAACAATCTGAATAGGAGCACAACAAACAGTAGATTTTTAAAGTTGGCCTAACTGCTAAAATTATGACAGGTCATCATGCATCATAATTTCAGCAGCAATCATAGTAATGCACTGACATAATTTGACTATGAACCCTGGTACTAAATGTCAAAACCCTGTTAGCTATGTACTTAGCATTCCTAATTGACAGGATGTGTAACTCTTAATATAACTTTGGCTGACCTAAAATGAGGCCACTCGGAAAAGGATGTTGAACAGTGAACACACTGATCAGACTCTGCAGCTCTGCAGACTGAACTGAGATCCCTACTGGGTATTTGTAGAAAGAAGGGCTATTAGACCAGAGTGGACCAGATAAGAACGGGTATTGACAATAATTTTGAGATAATTTTTCTTACCTTATTATGCTCCCCGAAGGGTGAGTATATAATTGCCGCTTTGTCTGTCCATCCAGTCTGTCTATCCATCCTTCCGTCCATCACACTTTGTCCAGAGCATATCTCTGAAAGTATCAGAGGGAACTCAGTGAAACTTCACACACTGAAAGAGGGCAATGGGGGAAAGTGCAGAGCGCAAGAACCATAACCCTACTGCAAGTTATTACAAAATTATCTCCCTCCTTACCGGTAGTTTTTTACTGTATTTTGCTTGTCTGGAGCATATCTCTGAAAGCATGAAAGGGAACTAAATAAAACTTCACATATTGATAGAGGGCAATGAGGAGAAGTGCAGAGTTCAAGAACCATAAGTCTATCATAAGTAATTACAAAGTTATTTCCCTTCCTAGATTTTTCAGTATTTTGCTTGTCCGGAGCATTGTCTATGAAAAGATTAATGTTAGCATTTTGAAATATTGAAATTATTGCCCAGTTGATTTTGCAATTGAATTTACTTAATTTTCCAAGATGCATAACCATTGTATTCATGTATTGACCCCAATAAAATCACCATTGTTAAAGTAATATAAATATCATATATTGACTTTCATGACATGGCTAATAATTAAGAAAATATGTTTAGCACCATTGTTAACATTCTTGTTTTCATGGTGTATATGTATAATGCTTGTCACACCCAGTCATTAATGACATTATAACATTGGTATAGATCTTAGTTACAGTATAGAACAGGTGATCAGATGGAAAATATGTTAATTTTCTTAATCTTGGTAAAAACGTTTCAGTATAATTGTCTTACTAAGGTGTTTCCAGTAACAATGTCACTTTCTATCTTCTTATAGAGAGAAGAAAAAGAATTGTTTCTAAAATTTTGTCATATCAGATCAGGGTATCCCAGAGAGAAAATTTAGGAACTTTATTCAACAATTAAGAACAAAAAAGATAGTGAAACTCATTATCAATCAGACTCTATTGTGCTTATCTCAAGGATCAATCAGACTCTAATAATTCTGCTTATCTAGGCAGTTATCTTGTTCATTTTGGAAAAATATCAAAATAGTGATGAAGATTTCTTTGGTAAGTATATTAGGCTCCATGTTTCAGTAAAAAGTGAAGATTTCCCAGCAGGCACATGAATTTGATGTCAAAGTGACGTCGTACTGCCATCGATGCGACATTAAGTCGCATCAACGTCAGCACGATGTCATTTCAATGTCATCATCCCCCTGGGTACCACAATGAAAATAGTTAATTTGTAAACAGCATAGATCCAGATGAGGCAGTTCAAATGAGATTCCTCATCTGGATCTACACTGCATTTGAATTATCAATATGGTTGGTGCATGTTTTGAAATTTTGCAGACGTAAATTTTCTCAACTTCTTCTTTGGCATTTTAAGAAAATATTCATCAAAGGATTCATACATAGAGCTCTTAGTGTAAAACAGAAACATATCCATCTACCGCATCAGCAGCCTTTAAATTTTCTCAAATCTGGGGCCTGGTTCACAACGAATCGTACGATTGAAATTCGTCGTAAGATGATCGTACGAGAATCTTACGACCAAAAATCGCTTTCATGAAAAAAATCTCGGTTTCACTATTGTCCTCGTAGAACTCAATTTACGATCAAATCTACGATACCTAAAGGGCAGTCGTAAATTTCACTTTTTCTCCTCTTTCATCGCACAACATACTCATACTCAACTTTTGAATAGATTACATTTATCTACTGTCTTTCTGAAAAGCATATACCAAATTTTGAGCAAATCAGCCAATTAACAAAATTCCAAATTAATGATAAATCACCTAAGGGTGATTTTGAGTGAAGTTTTTCCTGTACGATTATCGTACGATTGTCGTGAGATTCTTGCGGGATAATTTACCTGCAATGTATTAGAGACTATTCTCAAAATCATTACGGCAGCATTTGTTCTTATAGAGAGAAATTATCTTACAAGAAAATGGGAGGTTTTAGGACTGTTTGAACCCCTAATTAGGTGATCTCTGATCTGAGGAGACTGCATGTTTGTGTTCAACGGTATGGCACGCCAAATGCACAATAAATCTTTAAACTAGGTTTAAGAAATTTTACCCTAAGTTGAGCTTCAAACCTTGGTTTCAGTTCAGTCATAGGTTTCAAATCTGATTTCAATACCCGGATTTGTAAAAGCGATTATAGAAAATTTGAATTTTCAAAAATTAGTTTTGAAGTTAAAACAAAGGATTGAAAACTTAACACCTAAAATTGAGAATGCGAAATTTGGCTTGCTATACTATACAAGCGAATTATTGCGCTGACCACAAGGTTCTGCAGTGCAAGTCTGAAAGAGCTGATACAATCACAGACAGCATTTGGCAAAATAAAAAGACCCGAGTTTAATTCCTCGGAACTTCTTTCTCAAAACTGTATTTCGAAAATCGAGGAAGGGCATGGCAAGCCAATGCACAATGAATTTCAAAACCCTGAGTTTCAGCCTTGTTTTTAAAGGTTCAGTCCTAGGTTTTGGATCTCCAATCCCCACTTTTGTAAAATGAATTTATGTAGGAATTTTGTTTTCATATCTTAGAAGTAAAGGGTGTCAATATGTAGTGACACCCTTTACTACTTATCTTGGTTTTGAAGATCTGCAACGAAGGATAAAAAACTTTAAACCTTGGACTGAAAACTTCCCAGGTGCGATCCTTTGCCTTTGGTTAGGAGTCGTCCATGTTTACTTAGAAGCCACCGGTAGCTCAGTGGTTTAAGCGCTGGCCTGCTGATCAAGCGGTCCTGAGGTCGTTTCCGGAGGCGGAAATCGTTTCAATCGTAAACAGGGTTCCATTGCACATAACCTTTCATTATCACCCTTCCACCGCCCTGATACGACTGAAATGCTGTTGAAACGGACGTAAAATCGCAAGGCATCCATCCATCCATCTTCCTTACTTCAGTGAGAAGGGCTTTAACCTCATTGGAGGTCCTGTTGACCTTTTTCTTTGACATGATTGCGTTGTATTACAAATCGCTACTTTTTGTGTTTATAAAACCCAATACACATCTGTCAAAGCTAATACACATCACGTCTGCGATCCATCGTATAACTAAAATCCTACGAGAATCGTACTATCTGTCGTATGATGTTTTTATGAAACGATCGTGCGAGAATCGTGCGATTCTCGTACGACCAAACGTACGATTATCGCACGATTCATCGTACGGTAAATTTTTGTGAAACAGGCCCCTGGAGTGTTGCTAACATTCATAATTTTTTTTTTTCAAGTTCAGCTAGAAAACAGACAGTGAAAGACTCAAGCATGAGGAAAAGTGCCTTAGGGCATTCTTGAACAATAACGACTGAAACCAGCCTGTAGGGCATTCTTGAACAATAACGACTGAAACCAGCCTGTACATCCAGGCGCCATGTTCACATCCGCAACTTCTGTGTGTGCTTATGGATCTCTAAAGGAAATACCATATTTGAGCCGCGGCACGAGAAAACCAACAAAATGGTTGTGCACCCAGCTCAGACTCAGATCAACCTGGACATCTGCCCAGTCTGATCAGAGTCTTGTCTACGCACTTAAAGGGTAGCTACTAGCTAAGGGTCTAAGCTACCTTCATGCAGACAGGGAAGACTCTGATCAGACTGGGCGGACGCCCAGGCTGATCTGAGTCTGTGCTGAGTGCACAACCACTTTGTTGGTTTTCTCGTGTCGGGGCTCAAATTTTATTCAGTCATAAGACAGGGATGTTTCCCTTCCAATGAATGGATGGATGACTTGCCATTTTAGGTCCCGACATATGGTGATAATGAAAGCTAAGCTGTGTGCAGTGGAACCCCATTTACTGTTGAAAAGGTTTCCGCCTCCATGGAGAATCAAGCCCGGGACTGTTCAGTCAGCAGGCCAGCACTTCACCAGCCCACTGAGCTGTAACTGCATAGGGCTCCTTTTTCTCTTCCAAAACAAGCCCAAATATCTAGATCCATCTTATAAGATGGATTCGATTTTGAGATTGTTTGGAAGAGAAAAACACATCAGATCTTATAGCAGAATTTACGCAGGACTGATTTCCATATTTAGAGTCATTTTTAGAGGGGAAACCCTTATTTTATAGCAGGATAAATACCGTACTGTAAAGTCCTGGGGCCGTATTCATAAAACAACTTAAGTCGTTGCTATGCTGTTGCTAAGGGTAAATTTCTATGTTGGAGATTCCCTACAACTATGAAATTTGCTCTGGAGGAACAGTCTTACAAAGACTGTTCCTCCAGAGCAAATTTCATAGTTGTAGGGAATCTCCTTTATAGAAATTCAGCCTTAGCAACAGCATAGCAACGACTTAAGTCATTTTATGAATACGGCCCCTGGATGCATGTTATACCCTGTTTAGATTAGAGTTTTAATCCGAATGGAATCTGAATTTGCTTTGAATTAACTGTTTACACTAGCAAATCTAATTCAAATTAAAAACTAATTCGGAGTAAACTAATCCTACAGAGCACCTTGGATCAAATCTGAATTAACTTTCACTTCAGATTAAAAGTCGTGTCTAAACAGCAAACCGAAGCGAAGCCGCATTAAAATTTATTTTTGGACTGACCTGCAGCTAAGACCAAGAACAGACAAGTGGATTCGCTCCGGATTACCTTACTGTGAAGTAACTTGCACCGAATCGAAAATGGTATATCCTAAAAAAACAAGTTGGTTTGCTCCAAACTACCTTATTGTGGAGCAATCTGTTCCAAATCGAAACAATATTTCTGTCACATTTTAACAGATGAACAGATTGTGCAGGTTTATTACAAGTGACAGTTCCTCCTTCCATTTCAGCCTGACCCACCAGGAATGCCCAGCTTACTGTAGGCTCTTTCTGCAGTGCCTGATTAGGGTAAAGTGGGGTAAATTCGGACAGCAGGTATAAATTCGGACAGTGTTATTGTTTCCTTTATATGTCAGTTGTTTGGAATTAAAACAAAATTAACTGGGCAAACAGTGAAAATCCTGATGAGCCGTCTCATCTGGATTTTCACTGTTTGCAGTGGTATGTCCAAATTTACCCACTGTCCGAAGTTACCAGACTTCACCCTATTATGAAGCAACAGAATGAGTGTGACTGATCTTGGTCAGACTGCAATTGCTAATGTGTAGGTTTGTCTGGGTAATGCCAACTTGTACTTTTTCCCCCTGCAGAACCTCATTATCATAGAATAAGCAGACTGTGATGGGAAAATTTCTCAGTTTATATTGGCATGAATTGATTTATACCAGCAGTGAGCTACACATGGTCTTTAGAGCAACACATGGTTAAATCCTATAATTTGGCTTCTGTGCTAGTCTGAAATTGAAATGTCTGTTCTTTTTTTTGTGTTTTTATGTGTCTGGATATAGCTTCTGGAGTTTATTTTTAAACACTCTTTGTTTGTGAAACCTGGAATTTAATGCCAAACAGAAGCATGTGGTGAAAACAGTTGTACAGTTTTGTATTGTATGATGGAAAAAATTTACCGTGGTTATTACAGGAGACTAATGTCTTGTGACTAGATCTAGAGGTGGAATTCATTTTAAGTCATTAGCACAGACTGCTTTGGTCCAGTTCTACAGTTTACTCAAATAATGATAATGGGCAGGGCATGGCATCAAGACTTAATCTTGAGAATCTATTCACATCTCAAATTTCCTCTTTCTGTTTTTCTCATTAATAACTCTCTAAGACTGAGGCCAAGGGTGAAAAATAACTTGTGACATGTTTGCTTAATAGTAACCTATCTATCGGTCTTTTAAAAAAAAAAACAATAAAAATACCCCAGAAAATTGGCATCGTCATGTCAGCTCACTATATTCCCTGTTTTGATAGTGCCTTTTTTAGTTTACATGTTAAGGATTCCTGTTACAACTTCTCAGTTTATTGCAAATGGGCTACATTTTCTGTTATAGTGCAAATAAAATGCAGGCACGTTTGATTTGGGGAGAAAATTGGTTGACAAACAGCACCTATAATTCTTCCAAAGCAACAAAACGTTCTTTGCACATGCCTCCTTAATTACACCCATAGCAACTGCTTTGAAGTAATAAAAACAAATATTATTTTAAGGTTGGCCTTAACAGTTTGCTGATCACACAAACCTTATTAATTGTTTTCACTACTAGTATATTATTTCCCTGAGGTCCACCACTTTCATGCACATAATTTTGTTGAGGAAGCAGGATGATAAGAGAAGACAGTAGATGCTGAGGAAACAAAAACTTAGATTAGTGTCAGATGTTTGCAGCAGATTGAACTCTGGAGAATAAAGGCATAAATTAGCTTGTCCCCAGTAAATGAATGTTGTGTTCCCTCATTAGAACTGTCTCAGTTCGTATCAGGGACTACTACATACGTTTTTATGAAGAACGAACAGGAGTATGGAAAATAAACAAGTCATTTCAGAATTATTCCCCCACCCACTCTTTCCTGGTGCTTTAAATTGAAGCGGCTCCAATCATGTGTTTCAAGTGCAAAAGAGTGAAAATTTTGACAACATGTAGTGACATTCTTGAGGAATAATAGAAATTAATACTGATGATATAATAGGATGACTCTAAGTATGGCAGAAACTGTGACAGATGTGTCTTCAGAGGAAGAAAAAGGGGTGAGTAACTCTGTTCATTCAAATCAAAACCCAAGAACAGAGTGGTTTGGTGAGTACTTTGGGACAGTATTTGTAATTCTGGATATGTTGTGGCCTATCATTATGATCATCATCAGAAAACTGCTTTCATCAGTACAACAGTTCTCTTGATGATAAGACATGACATGTATTATATGTAGCAATAAGAAAATATTTCCAAAAAAAAGGTTATTTTAATTTGCAACCCCGTTAAATAGATGTACAGATAGACAATTTGGTTCGGAAAGTAATTGTGCATGTCTGGAAATCTGAGATCACACTTTTGATCATTATTATTTTATCACTTCTAAATGTCAAATAATGGCCAATGATGAACCAAGGCTGATCTGAGTCTGTTCTGATCACAAACACAACATGTTTGGTAGTGTGATTATTGTCTCCTCTGCTTGCAGGGAAGTGCATTTTCAGCAATGACATTGGTGTTGGTGTTTGCAGCATAAACTTTTGTCATGTTTTCCTGTGTAGCTCGATCTGTTCGTATGACAGTGTACATACAGGTGAGACACAGCACTCCACGAAATTCTTTTTTGCATTTTATTGATCCAGTTTGAACTACAGCACAATCCCAGAACATACTTCTTCCACGATATGAGACTGATTGATGGCAGTGCTAAGCCACCATAATCTGCTAATGAACCTCTACTCATTGACTTGACATTAATAAATAGAATTTTTCACTTGTAATTTGATAAGGGAAAAGATGGCAATAAGGGCTGACAATAAGAAGCAAAGATCAATAATTTTCATGTCATTCTGCGGTAGTGACCCTAAATTGTGGGACAGAATTGTCTAAGCAAACAGTGCGGACCCTGATCAGACTGTTCCTTGAGCAGTCTCATCAGAGTCTGCACTGCTTGCCATTCCATCAGCATTTTTCGAGAGATAGCAGATAGTAATAATATATTCAAATTTTATGATAATTACAGAAACTGATAATGGTGACATAGTATTCAGGGAAGTTATGGTAAATGGGAAACAATTTCCACAGAACATGCTCTGATAGAATTACAATCTATTGATTTTGTGTGGTGCATGATCTTTGTGATGCTGTCATATGACATGAATTTGCAATTACTCCAGTCACTGCATGCATATGTTGAGAATAGAGATGTTGAAATTGAGGCTGCAGACTAAGTCAGTGGGCTTGAAAAAAAAATATTTCAGACTTCAACCATGTCTAGGAGAAAGTAAGACATAGGTTTTGGTTTTCTTGCATTGTCATCAGCAGCTTGAACACTGATTAGTCAAGTTTCTTGGGTTAAATTGGTGCTGTTAGAAGTTACAGGGAGATACTTTGTAACTGTGTGCAGACAGACAAGGGACCACATTTCATGTAATTCTTGTTAGATGCCGTGTCCTGATGAGGGCATTTAATATGTAAAATATATTATTTACTGACCCCAACACACTGACCCCTTGGCCTGTGTCTAATAGAACTAGCTTGCATGTCTTCAACCATCACTGTAGTTTAGCAAGAGAGTTAAATCTGTTAGTCATACAATATCTAAGATAAAGATAAGAGAACTAACTGCTTTGTCAGTAAGCAGATGAAAAGTTCATGCCTTCTCTCCCTTAGTTATACTGAACCTGTTTAGATGTAGATCAATTCCTGCAGTGACACAGACCAGTCAGGGTGTATATCTTCATCTCTTAACAACTTAAGTGAATGGATCAAACTGTTTCATACTTCGCTGGTTTGTTTGTATCAAAATCTTGTTTGTAGGTCCATGTCGAATAGCCGGATAAGTGATACTATTTTGTAGGTCAATGTGACTTATATTTCATGGTCCAGTGACTCTGTCTTTGTAAATGATTTGTATCATTCTTGTGATAGTTGATCAGTCTGCACTGTGTAGGACCTTAAAATTTTTGGGTCACTGTGACCTATATTTCATGGTCCAGTGTGATTACTTAATCAAACAGCACGTAAATGATTTGCATTATACTTATGATAAAGCTTGAGTGACATTGTTTTTAGGCTGCTTTGACCTATATTTCATGGTCCATTGATTTTTCCTTAATATTAAACACTTTTGAATGAATATACGTTTGTTAGTTTGTCTGACGAAGGGAATAACCTGACCCCGAGGTTATAAAACTTTTTTCATGCTCAACTGAGCTGAGCATGAAATTTTACATGCTAATAAATAGCAAATTACTGATAAGTACAGTTGTTTTAATGCTGAGTTAAGCTGAATATGTAATTTTATCTGCTTATGAATATGAAAATGCCAACATTAGTTGGCATTTTCACATTTATCAGCAGAGGAAATTTCATGCTCAACTGAGTTGAGCACGAAAAAAGTTTTATAACCTCGGGGCCTGATCCTGTTTATAGGTCACTATTGAGATTACCAAAATGTCCTACTTCAGTGACTTGGGCATATATCCTGAGCAGTGTGTTGGCCAAAGAAGGTCGTCTAAAAAGGCAGAAGGCTGGGGCATTCAGTATTTAAGTTGTAATCCTTTACATGTTTTTATAAGAGTGTGGGTAATATTAAGTGTATATGTTAAAGGATTGTGCTATATCCTTGAGGCTTTTGTCTTATGCACATTTGTACAACATTACAAAGAAAGACTTTTATCGTAAAGGTTGATGTTATGATTACACTAAACTTGAAAATGTATTTCTTTGTCTATACAGCTGATATTTGACTGACAGGCTAATGGTAGCCAGTAAAAGAATGTTAATGGGATATGCAATATCTTAAAATGTATTTTATCATATTACATCGCTGTTATTCGGTGGATAACGTAAAGTCATAAAAATCTTATAACCACACGTGGTGCATACACGTAACGTCATTGACAACGTCCATGTCAACAGTGCATTTTCATATTAAAATAATGTTCAATGTGAAGGCATTAAAATCCCATTTTAAAGGGTCATATGATAAATAGAATCTTACATTTCGTGGTCATTTCCTATGAAATGACCACTCGTGTTAGGTCCTCTATGTATGTATTAGGCAATGAAAAAGTGTTTTCTGCTATCGGATGGGCTTTTCCCTTCCAAAACAATCTCAGAGATCTACATCACTCCCAATGATCTACATTTGTAGATCCATCTTATAACACAGATCTAAATTTTTGGGGATTGTTTTGGAAAGAAAAACCACCATCTTATACCTGAAGAAATACAGTACCGGTAGTCAAATATATGAGCCACGACACGAGAAAACCAACAGTGTGGTTGTGCGCCCAGCGCAGACTCAAATCAGCCTGGACATCCGCACAGTCTTACCAGACTCTTAGCTAAGTGCTTAAAGGTTAGCCAAGGGTCTAAGCTACCTCCATACGGACAGCGAAGACTCTGATCAGACTGGGCGGATGCCCAGGCTGATCTGAGTCTGCCCTGGGCGCACAACCACATTGTTGGTTTTGTCGTGTCGTGGCTCAATTAGACACTAGCTTTTGTGGGTTCAATCTTTATGGACACACGATGCAGGGTGTGTGCAACTATGGATAGGTTCTATTGAGAGAATCCTGCAGAAATGGTCTGAATACACAGTTCCAAGCCACACCCAGAATGTTACTCAAAGTCACCTGATAGCATATACCTGGCCAATGCAACGACAATTTAGCATGTGGAATAGTCTCACAAACAAAGTCACACGTATTCAATGTCCCACGTAAGTCCATGATTTTACCATACAGTTAAAGGAGGGATCGATGTATGCCTGTTTAACTCGTTAAGCCCCAGTGACGCAATTAGCAAAATTTGCAAACAGCGTAGATCCTGATGAGGCGGCTCATCATGAGCCGCCTCATCTAGATCTACACTGTTTGCCCTCTAGTCTTTGAATTCTCAATACAAAAAGTCTTGGACAGGGCATTTTTTTAATTTTTGCAGACGTAAATTTTGTCGTCTGCTTTTTGGTACTGAAAGAGTTAAAGTAGATGTGGTTTTATCCATTATTTGTGCTACTAAGAAAATAACTTTTCTTGGGTGCAGTGTAGAATTGGCTTGATAATATATACTGAAATTTTGCCATTTATTTCTGGTGACAGTTTTCTCTGCGTCAGCATCCTTTGTTCAACCTTAGATTGCAAGTCAATCTTTGATAAAATTTACCCTAATGTGCTGAAATGTTGGGACACCCTATAAAACATTAGTTTTCCATTTGGAAGAAATGGAAAATAAATGGTTTTAGGTGGACATTTAAAAGCATTAATTTTCCATTTGGAACAAATGGAAAACTAATGGTTCTTACCTGTGTCCCAACATTAAAGCACTTTGGGGTAGTCACTGATTATGATACAAAAGTGCCAGCAAACAGTAAAGACCCTGAGCAGATTCTTCTAGAGGAAATGTCTGATCAGGGTCTGGACTGTTTTGCATATGGCATGAACTTTTTGGACATAATCAAAATAAGCAAAATGTAAATCAGCTATAGTCAAATTCTGATGTATCGTTAAAGGTGTTCAAATATTTAGGATGTGTAATTACCTAAAATTTTCCAGAGACAGGGACCCTAGCTGTCCGAAGCAATTGGTACAATTTGGTTTTACAATCATGAAGAGCTGATGCATTGGCAAACAGTGGTCCTTGGGGAGCAGTCTTATCTTGGTCTACCCTGTTTTGTCAGACTTCTTTGTCCAAGTACCATACTTAGCATTTTACAGATAAGATCAGCAGTTCATGATAACGATCAGGGCCAACCAAGTAACCTCATGACATATACTATGATGTCCTCAATTAATGAATGAAGGGCACTGGACCTAATTTAAGCTGATGAATGGGTGTAATTTTCACTCTGTCACTCAGATCTTCACTTCAGTAAAGTCAGTTTGGGGAGGCAAAAGGCTTTTAGGGTATCATACATATTTGTGGCATCATTGTTTAAACTCCTACTATCTTCTGTGAGAGGCGCTGTGGTAGTGTGGTCAGAGACGTGCAGAAGGTCACAGGTTTGAACGCAGGTTCGGCCAGCAGGCAACTGGAAAAACCTTTGTGTTGACCCAGCAGTTACTTATTAAAAAATGGGTACCTTTTTAGAATCAGGGTGACAACAGAGGGATGAGCTCTGTCTTTTGTATGCTGTGTCCAAGATACAGTGGGCCTCTAGCCCCTACTGCCCATATTGCCACTAGGCTACAGTAAAGCTTTACCTTTACGTTTTATAACTTACATTATCACCCTATGGAAACGGTGACAACGATACTTGGTGAAAACTCGGGGAAGAATTGGTATAAAGTGTAAATTCGGGTGAAGAGCCAGAGAAAATTCGGGATTTATACTGTTTTGAAGGTGTTTATTTTGTTTACTTTCAATTTAAAGCAAAAGCATAACTAACTCCTGCGGAATTTTAGAATTTGGGCAATTGCAGGAGCTGTAGATGTTCTTTATTCATTTGTTGATAGCAAAAGTTTGTTGAAAATATCTTCTGCGTTCTCGCCACAGTGCGCCCCATTTTACAGGTAAACATTCTCAGGCGCCTTGCTGAACTAATTTTGTTAATTGTTCCACGTGTACTTAATGACTGGATCAAAATAAATCTGCGTTTTGATAGAGTTAGGGAGGCTTTGTAAGCCCCTTATCATCGACAGGGAGCAAATTGTTAAAAACAAGGAGATTATCGAGTTTCACGCTCGTGTATGTTGATATGGTGAATTAACGGACAGGTGAAGTAGATCATCGGACAGCAACCAAATTTCTGCCAGTATGCAAAAGAAGTTTTACCCCGACTCCTTTTGTTTTCCAGTTTGCAATGAATTCTAATCAGTAAAATATTAATTCTCGCTACCTTTCTATTGGCCTCCGTCATTTTTCATCCCAATCTATGCCATGAACTCTGGCAGAAAAGGCTCTGTGAAGTAAATGGGGACGTAGAATGCTTTTTGCAAGCATGCGTATGTCCGCTGCCAATATGAGTAGTCTTCGGGACTAAAAACACAGCTTTCTCGAATGTAAGCTGTGAAAAAATGTTGTGACAGGAAAAGAAAACCCTTCCCATAGGTTTAAAATGAATAACTGAATATTTCATGTCATTTTTTGTGTGTGTTTAAAATCTTCTGTTATTAAAGATCGTTTCCTGAAAACATCTGGTTTCTTCTACACTTTAAAAGACTCGTATATTTTACTATAAAATAACTGGCAAATGGCGGCCTGTCCATTTACCCTAATTTTTTTGCGGGTGCTTGAAAATATTTTCTGGAATTTGATCGAATATGGTAGGTACTGTTTTGGATACACAGCCAAAATATAGCTGACTCGCTTCAACTGAGTCCATGCATGACCGGTAACGAAATGGGCAACACTAGTCACGCCCTCCCCCCCCCCCCTCCCCCAAGCGCCTGCTTCAGCGGAACATTGTTTTCCAACAGCCGGGTGATTTCGCGATCCGAAAACAAAAGGAAAGTGCTTCAGATGTACATAACGGTATATTTTGAACTGCTAGCAGGAGTTTCCAGTCGGATTTTTTTTTTACATGTATTTATTTTGCTGACTGCAGCTGAAATCACATGTGACCATATTGAGAATTTTCACGCATATATTCCATACAACGAACAAGCCATACCCAGATTAGTCAGTGTCTCGGAAAACACTGGTCACGGTCAATACATATCGGTCTATAAATTTTTTCAGGGTCTAAAAACTTCCGTTCCAAAAGGGAGAACTGTAATAAGACCACCAAAACGCTGTTTATACGTGTGTGTGTGTGGGGGGGGTTGCTGATCGGTCTATCGCGTAATGCATGTAACATATGGCATAAGAAACAATGGACACAGATCAGACTGCGCTTTCAAAGTCATGCTGGTTCGAATAAAGCAAGGAATGGGTAAGTCAAAAGTGAAAAGGGGCTGATCATTTTGCTCAGTTGTTCAGGTTGATTGGAACATCTGATGTTCGCAAAGGCAACAAGAGCCAAAGGCCCCTTTTCTCACGCGGTCTCATATTTATACAGTACATGTAAATCCCTTTATCGTTTTGGACAAACTGAATATTTTACAGCCACTGTATTATGACACAATTTTCATCAAGTGTTTTGCCTGATACACAATCCAGGGTGGTATTACTTAAATTTCTAAAGCAAGGACCTTGCAAATCCATTTTAAAGACACTATGTAAACATACAAATTGGTTTTCACGGTTAAACGGTTTAACAACGCCTTTTATACAAAATGACCAGAATCTAATTCGCAGATGCTAGTTTGATTTGGAGATGTTAACTGTCTTATACCATATCAATTATTGAAGAAAAAGCGATCTGATTCTTTTTATCTGAATCGCTTTTTGTAAATTTTGCAGACTGAGGTATAAGTCAGTTTTTTTCTTCTGATATTATTTAGTGCATACTGTGGATATTAAAGGAACTCTAAATTTAAGTGGTCTGCAGATATTGCCCTGTACAGGTATTTTATTTTTGAGGACGATCCAAGGAGCTATTCGAGAATAAATGAACTCCAGACCATGGTCAAGAATCGGAAACTAAGGTGGTTTGGCCATGTCTCAAGGTCTTCTGGTTTAGCGAAGGCAATTCTACAGAGCATAGTGAAAGGAAAAAGAAGAGGTAGACAGAAGAAGAGCGTGGGAAGACAATATAAAAAAAGTGTACAGGAATGGACTTTGCGAGCGCAACTAGGGCAGTTGAAAACAGGATGAGGTGGAAAGGGAGCGTTTGGACGTCATCTGTGGTGCCCCATCGACCTTGTAAGTTTATTGGATAGAATAGAATAGAATATTTTCGCGACGATGTCAAAGCAACGATGCAGTGGATAGGAATGGACTTTGCCAGGGCAACTAGGGCAGCTGAAAACAGGACAAGGCGGAAAGGGACCGTTTGGAAGTCATCTTTGGTGCCCCAACGACCTTGTAAGTTTATAGAATAGAATAGAATAATTTCGCGACGATGTCAAAGCAACGATGTACACCATGCGACACTACCACGTGACACCAATACCAAACTGTCAAAATATGCGACGTCACATGAATCAGAAGGCAATATCAGCTCGTACACCCTAAAACAGACCCGTTCAACGCAAGCCATTATAAGAGCCACGGACGTCGGTCTCGCAGTAAAACCCATTTGCCAATCCCTATAACGCCCAATTCCAGTTTTAAGCACAAGACCGGCAGAGGGGCGCACGAGGTCATTCCCACAAGGGCAATACCGATCACCCCACGACCGACGAAGATCAGATCCGCCACATCCGAGTCTAGGCTGAGATGCGCCAATACCGCTTGGAGACACATATCTAACATGCGACGATGTCCGATCGACCTTGACATGACGTTTCAGTGATGTTGATACGACGTCGCTACGACCAACAGAAATTATTCGTCAGCTGTGCCCAAGATACAGTGGGCCTCTAACCCTCACTGCCCATATGGCTATTAGGCTATGGGAAACCTTTACCTTTACCTACCCTAATACAAACAGATCCAAACAGCACACGACACGACACGAGCCGCCCAATTATGTCTTAGAAGCTCACACACTCCACACCCGTCAGCATATCCGACCGGCAAGGCCCCTAAAACTGGTACCCATCGTATAGCTTGAGATGAGGTGGGATATTGAGGATAATTCTGAGATATTTTTCTAGTTTGCATCAAAACATACGTTTTACCCCTCATTTAAATCGTCTCGATAAGACGGTTTAAATGAGGGTTCACAACATATGTTGTCATGAAAAATGGAAAATTATCACTAATTGTCTTTGTAAAACTTCTCATCTGGAACGCTGGGATACACGCTACACGATACAGGCTACTGAATTACTGATGACAGGCTGTCATCAGTAATTCAGTATTCTAAACAGCCAAAATCTCAAAATAACTAAATGAATACAACAAACCACTGCCTGTAGAATGTTTGCTACGACATCGACTCGGCGTATGTGCAAACGCACAATTACACACGATCAATGTCATGGCAGACAGTGTAAGGAATATGTATAGAATTTACATGTATATAAAACTGACAATTCTAGGATTCTTATATTTCAAAATATAAAACATATCAATTCACAAATCAGGGTGTCACTTTCTTCCAGTCCGGAGTGTCTGGTTGGCCAGACCGTCTCACCATTGGCGGCGTCAGTTCTCCAGGTCGCTGAATCTGAAAGGATAAAAAATGAGCCGCGACACGAGAAAACCAACAGCGTGTTTGTGCACCCAGCCCAGACTCAGATCAGCCTGGGCATCCGCCAATTCTGATCAGACTCTTTCTAAACGCTTAAAGGGCAGCCAAGGGACTAAGCTACCTTCATGTGGGCAGCGAAGTTTCTGATCAGACTGGGCGGATGCCCAGGCAGATCTGAGTCTGCGCTGGACGCACAACCACATTGTTGGGTTTCTCCTGTTGCGGCTAAAATATACTGTTTGGGGCTATACTGCCATGTTTCCGCCATTTTTACTTATGTTTCTGCAGTTGTTATTTCCTGTGACGATGCTACGTTTCAAAAAAGGGGTTGACTACTCTTAAAAGAATTTGCTCCTAGAGCGGTAAGCTGTTTCATTTACGTGTTGACCCCTTTTGAGAAGCGATGCGGATGGAAGGTGGGTTCCTCTGAAAGTATACCCATTCACTTTGATCATGTTAGTTAAAATACCAACAGCGACGTGATTTATACAGAGGGTACACCACGATGAATAGCGCCGGAGCGTTATAATGTGCATAAACCAGCGTATAGTTAAAAATTCCAATACCTAGGGGATGTGGGGGAAAGTAATGGCTGAACGGATGACTTGCGATTTTACGCCCCTTCTGGCAGTATCAGTCATATCAGGGCGATGTGCGAGTGATAATGAAAATCTGTGTGCGACGAAAACCTGTTTATGACGGAAACGATTTCCGGCTGCAGCCGGAATCACCCAAACTAAACTGTTTGTTGCGGATCAGGCTGCGAGAATGCGATAGCTGATCTGAGTCTCCAGCTGTTTTTAAATGTCCAACAGTACAGTTTCTTGTTGAGCGGTTCTAATAACGTTATACTTACGTTCAGTTCAGCTGACTCAAGACAGGCTCCGAGTCGGGTTACTATATCCCCTTCGTATTCTGGTGGAGCAAAGATGGAGTATGTCACTGGAACCACAGCATCACCCCTGGGATCTTCGCTGTAATACTTGTAATATCCCATACTGAATGACCTTGTCTTAATCCACAATTTCTTTCAAATCTCGACATTTGACAGTACATAATACAACACCTAATGGCACAACACTGAATCAACATTAAATCAACGCTGATTCAATGTCATGACGTTGAATCAACATTGATTCGATGTTGCGTTCAATGTTGTGTGCCTGCTGAACATATTCTACATGTGCAAAGAGAGATTCAGATGAGCTCTGGCATATGCAGAGCCCGATCGCCCTTTGCGTTTAAATCGACTGTCAGTTGCATAATTTATATGATATAAGGCAGTGTCCAAAATTTGTGACTAACAAATCTAGTGTTAACATTCGAAATCCTTGAATCTGACTGGCCTTTGTGACTAGTATGTAAGCTTAATTTGTGAATGACGCATTATATTATTGAAATTGACATCGGTCAGTTTGATACTGCTTACACAATATCATTATTACAGGTTCAAGTTTTAGAAGTATTTTGACACTGCTTTCCTAATTTAGACCTCATGGAGGGTGTATGTGATATACGGGATACATAAAAGGGTTTGATTTATTTGAGTGGCTTAATACATCATACAAATTTACCCAGATTAGGATCTGATCGGTATCACGTAAAAAGGAACCGTAGAAACATCATCGGCTCAGTCTTCCCTCAGATGAATAGTCTTTGGACCCTGAGGTGCTCATATAATGATCTGAGCCTATGCTATCACATATGCTGCCCGGTATCTTTTTTTTTTTTTTTTCGTGATACCCTGGTGGCTCAGTAGCTGGCCTGTTGATCTACCTGTCCCGCGTTCGAGACCTGCTGGAGACGGGAATCTTTCCAACGGTATACGGGGTCTATTGCACACGGACTCTCGTCGTCCTGATATAACTGAAATACTGTTAAAAAGGGGCGTAAAATCTCAAGTCATCATCATCATTAGCATCGCACTAGACATATCTCACTACATCAGTTGTCTATACACAGACAAGCGAAACAAGAGTGAAGCGGAAGTATTTCCCGAACGGGAAACAGAACTGAGAAAATTCTCATCGATTACACCGGTGTTTTCAAATTGCTGTCAAAAAAAAAATTGAAGGCCTTAATAACAAAATCCGACTCGGACAATTTTTAGAAAAAATCATGTAGTTTTAAAAGTATTAGTTCAAAACTGAGATGCACGAGCCATGCCAAATAGAGGCACCCTAAAGTCATAAAATTGGCTAAAATGCTTCCCGTTCGGGAAACAAACTGGATCGGCATGCACTGCGATATATACCGGCATGCATCTCAAAAGCACTTCCTTCCTGTTTCCCGAACGGGAAATCGACCCTACTGTCAAAGGGGCGCAGCCCCAGCCAGAAGAAAGCTTACCTCGGCTGGGAATGGAACGAAGAGCGAACGCAAAACTAGTGATGATCTACAAAATCATCTGTGGACCCACTGTCATACCCCCGTCCGCATATTGCACCCATCAACTGAGCACCAGTTGCCAAACCATGCGATGTATGGTTCTGTATCGTCAGACTGGCGTCTACCAGCAAACATTTTTCCCTTCTGCCATCAGACAGTGGGATCAGCTGCTGGAGTGCGTTGTGAGCGCCCCCAACGTTTGAAGTTGGGGTTGGCCAAACAGAAATAACTATGCACAGACTGTTGTTTTTATCTGTCTTTATTGTTCGAGCCCCAAGATCACAATGTACATAGGCACAAGAGTGCGATAAAGCCTCGGGGAAGGTTTAGCACTTTATTAGAAGAGAAGTTGAGTGAATAAATAAAAAAATGTTTATATGAGTCGCAACACGAGAAAACCAACAATGTGTTTTTGCACCCAGCGCAGACATAGATCAGTCTTCGCTATCCGCATGGAGGTAGCTTAAACCCTAAGCTACCCTTTGAGCACTTAACGAAGACTCTGATCAAACTGGGCGGATGTCCAGGATGATCTGAGTCTTCGCTGGGTGCACAACCACATTGTTGGTTTTCTCGTGTCGAAGCTCATATAAAATAAGAAAAATGAATGAATTTGTCCATATGCCATAAACAGGAATGCCTACAACATAGATGGGTCGATGACTTGCGAGTTTACATCACTTTTTATTAGTTTTTCAGTCATATTAGGACGATGGGTGGGTGATAATGAAAGGCTGTGTGCAATGGAGCCCGATTACGATTGAAAAGAATTGCCTACGCTCGAACGCGGGACCGTTAGATCAACAGGCCAGCGCTTAACCTACTGAGCTAGCGGGACTCCAAAGCCCCTAAGAAATGAAATGTGGCACCAATTTGTGTCAACAGTATGAATTTGAAGTAAACTGCGTACTTTAATATGTGAGAATTTCCGTAGGCCGACATGGATGGATGGGTGACTTGCGATTTTTCGCCCGGTTCAATAGGATTTCATTCATAGGGTGATAATGAAAGGATGTGTGCAATGAAACCCCGTTTACGGTTGGAAAGATATCTACCTCGAGCGGGGCTCGAATCCGGAATAGCTAAATTAGTAGGCCAGCGCTTAACCTGAGCTACCGGGGCTCCTCTCGTAGGCCGACATCGACCATACAATGATCTAATTATCTAATTGTAGATATAAAAGTCCTACGGGACACACAATGGTGAATCAATATTGAATCAACGTTATTCAATGTCATTATGTTTGATCAACGGTGATTCAGTAGTGTGTGCCCAGGGGGCGTGAAACCTTATTGGGATTCGTAAAAACAGCATTTAATGCTTGAAATTTCTATCTCCTTACCTCAGAATTGTCCGTATCTATCCGATGAACTTACAGTAACTAAAAAAATCTATACAATGGGGAGTTTCTTAAACATACACGATTTTGAATAATGAGAATATAAGGTATTCTTGACACTTTTGGCCTTTATAATTATTTACACAAGCGATTACGTATCGCATGGCCTTTTTCCATTCATTTCTTTTGTAAACATTGATTTCAGAGCAAAGGGAGCTGGCGTAAATATTCATCTATTATTATATTCATGAAAAACTGTGCGATGCGACTTTGAAATTTTCATAGACCAGGCAAATGCGAATGATTTCACAAAAACAGAAAAAAGAAAAAAAACGTTGATACTGACATTTTCCTGGCGCAGGTTCTTTGTATATGCAAGCTTCGCATACTTTGACCCAGGCGGGCACATGACGTCGAAATGACGTCACACAGACGTATGTGTGACGTTATTACGTCGCACCGACGTCAGTACGACGTCGTTTTGATGCCATGTGCCTGCTGGAGCCAGACTGGATGTTCATGCCCAGAGAAGACTCGTCAAGGCATAATCATGTTTGTTGTTCAAAATTCGATGTCAAATTACGAGATTATGGGATTAGACCGATATTGCGCTCCAAGATCAGTGTCCTTACCCTGGATGCATTCAAACATCAGCTTTCACAGAGAAAACTATATTTTTTTCTGAGGCTAGAAACCACATTTACAGCACTTTGTGCTTTCTTGGACAAATTATGCAAGTTCTTTAGCGCTCAGTCTAGGCCCGCCCAAACATTCTGACATCACTGCTAAGAGATATGAAGTTTAACTCTGTTTTTCTTTTAAAGCGTTCTGTCATGCTATGTCGAGGCAAAGTACTTATAGTATGTTCTCACTGCCGATCAGATCAACTCGACAAGCTCAACTCGTCAAGCCAGCTCGATCGGCAGGGGTGGTCGGGGTGGTCTGCCTTGTTCGGCATCGCTCCGGCATCCTACCCGAAAATTTGGGGCATTTTTCAATAAATTCGAGTAGAGATCGAGGAAGTCAAACCCTAGAAGCTCGGGAAGCGAGTATTGGCTCAGTAGACATCGACTTAATCGGGAAACGATCGTGTAGCCATCTAGTTTGTGTGGGATAAAAACATATGGATCAGTATCCGATGAACTCGACCTCTCTTCGACCAGTACCCTATTGCTTTCCGATCAACGCGATCCCTTTTCAATTTGTTGCCCAGATCAACTTGACCACTACCCGATTGCTAGTTGACCGCACTTGATAGCTACCCGATCTTACACGAGCGCAATGCCATCCTTCAAACAAGGTATGCAGTACTGACAATATCCTAAGCCGTAGTAGCATAAAAAGATCACAACTACAACTACTAAAATCCCGCAAAGAGACAGATGCTGCCTTTTTGATAAGGAAGTCACAACCACATCACCTCCACCAAGCCCTCAAGAGGCTTAGATGGGAGGGAAAGAAAGCCAGCAGTCGGCATCACCACTACCCTTTCGAGCATACCAGGGAGCAAGAGCAGCCTGGTTCTCCTTGACAAATTGGGGTTTTTAGACTAAGATTGTCTACAGTAGCCGTACATGACTAAAGATATAGGTCAATTTGGTCGAATAGAGATCGTGTAGAGATCGTGTAGGGATGGAGATGACCGCATAGAGATCTGGCTGATTGTCGGGTTGATGTGGTGTAGTCGTGAGTGGTCATGTTTGGGTCTTGCACGGTCGAGAAAAAGTCCTCTACTAGCCCGATCAAATAATTGGTTGAACTTGGTTAGAGAATTCGGGCGATCGAGACGATCAAGTTGATCAATGGGAAAATACCTTTAATAATGAAGAAGTACAAGAGAGAAAGGAAATACGGGATAAAACGCCCGTGCTTTTCACATCAGCTGCACAGCCGGCCAACCAAAATTTATAGATTTCGTAGTACTCTCCCACTACGTTTGTAAAGGCGATTTTCCCGTTCCGTCTAAGACAATGTATACGCCTACTTTTATATGATGACACACTGGCCGCTGGTGTATCAGTCGTTAATATATGTATTCCATTGCTATAAAACTTTTACAATTGACCTAGACTGCTCAGTACATGAATCGTGATGTCAAATTTCCATAAGACAATGAGAAGTCTCGTTTTTTTATCCAAAATTGCCCTCAAAACTAATACATGTCCGATGATTCACAAACTTTTATCCGATGATTCACTCCACATACCCGACGACTCGCACTGTATACAGTCACGTGGCATTATATCCTTTTTCCATGCTGAATGAATTTTGATTTTTGGGGGTATTATCAAGTATTTAAAGCTTCGGGTACATATATCAAAATGAGCTCTCTGACCATTTGCGTTTGTTAGAAAATCAAAATCAAACTGTACAAAATGAGATTTTCCTACCTTTTTACACACAGCCTGAGAAACGGGGCGCCAAATTGCGGCTATCATTATATTTTTTTTCATAGCATGCTGTCATCCCATATGACAAAATTGATTTCTATAGCTCCTGCAATAAGTAGATCTTTACTTTTTAACCTCGCTTGGCCATGCCGGGAACACAAAATTGAGAAGATCAAAAGTACATCCCGTGTAAACAAAGAAAATCCCGACTTCACACTTACACTTCGTCCGAATTTACACTGTATACCAATTCACCCCCGAATTTTCACCAGGTACCATTGTCACCGTTTCCATAGGGTGATTATGGGCAGCAGAAGTGTAATTTATTGACCTTGGTTATCAGCTTTTAACCCATTAATGCCTAGAGTCCCAAAAATGGGACACAGGCAAACAGTGCAGACCCAGATCAGACGCCGCAAAATGCGGCGTCTGATCAGGGTCTACACTATTTGCAAAAGAAAATTGGGTATTCCTCCTTTAAATAAAGTAGAATTGATACACACAAACTAAACCAGACACCCTTAATTGACAAATGGACCAATCCATTTGATAAGGCTAGAAGATTCCACTGGGCATAAATGGATTAATTAATGTTGATAAAAAAATGACGGCAGCTGCAACCGTTGAGAGGACTTGTTTGGCTTTTGTTTGATCATTCTCTCAATATTGATTTCTTTTGTTGGAAAACTTTCCAGTTAAAAACCTGCCCTAAAAATGCTAATATGCTTGAGCATTATCATTACATTATTTGATAGGCAGAAGAATTCTCTCAATTGTCGTTGTGTAAACTTTCTGTAGATTTGTTTCTGTGACAGTGCAGTCACCGGCAACATAACTTCTATCTTTCTTCAGGTCAAATACCACAGGACTCGGGCCAAAGTTCAAAGGCAGCTAGAATATTGTGGAAAATAAACATGTTAATAAACCCTAAATAAAGTGCCAAAAAAGCTTATGAAAAAAATTATGTCTGCAAACTTTCAAAAAAAAAATCTGTCCAAGCTCCTCCATACTGAGAATTGAAAGACTAGATGGCAAACAGTGTAGAACCAGATGAGGTGGCTCATTATGAGTTACCTCAACTGCTTCTACACTGTTTATAAATTCAACCTGATTCAAGGCTCACAGGGTATAATCGATTCCGCTAATTTTCACTTCCTGCAGAGACTGTACATCATATTTGGCTTCTGCTGAGACTGTCCGCGATCTCTTGCTTCCTGCCGAGACTTCTGCACATGATAAATGGCTTCCTGCCGAGACTGTCCACGTGACTCTGCTTCCTGCCAAGGAGGCTTTCGCAGGAAGCAGAGTCACGCGGACAGTCTCGGCATGAAGCCATTTTACGAGGACAGTAGTCTCTGCAGGAAGCAAGAGTCCGCGGACAGCTCGGCGGAAGCCAAATATGATGTACAGTCTCTGCAGGAAGCGAAATTGGCAGAATGGATTATACCCTGTGAGGCTGTTATATCCAAGAAATCAGATTTTTGTGCTGAAATACAAATGAATAGAAATAATGAAGTTCGTTAAGCCCAGTCATTCTTTTATCCTGTATGAATTTATCATATTCAACATCATTCCTCAGTCATTATGACTGTGTTGTATATTTCTATTCATATTTCAAATGTAAATTAGGGTGTGCTTTTGTTCATTGTTTTATCTTCAATTAAAACTAAGTACAAATTTAAGTCATTTTGAGACGGCAATTTATTTTAAAGAGCTCCAGATAAAGATAAGTTTTGATGAACCATTTTTTGTTTATTTTTCATAACATCTTGTTGTTCGTCATTCGAGGCAGTTCTCATGTTAGGGGCCACAACAACTGTTTTCATGGCAAAATAAGAAAGAAATACCAAACTTTCCATCAGAATCACTATCATGTTTAGAAGAGACCTGGTTAACTGTCATGCTAATAAAGTATAAAATAGCAGAACATTTTAAACTCAATAAAAAATGCACTAAAAGCATTTATAATGTTGTGCAAAGAGGACATTATAGGTAAATGTTGAAAAAGATGTGCTCATTTTTTGCCAGACATTTGTTTGACAATAAGGTGTGATATATCAGTTTACATTTTAAATGTGAAACTATAAAAAGGGCCAGCCCCTTTAACTTGTCACCTGGATCAGGTGTCTCCTTGATTATGATCACACATTTGGTAAAAAAAGGGCCTGTGTCAATCAAACTGTTAACGGTTCGAAAAGCTCTTCAAAATATTGAACTTTCCTGCTTTAGGGCACACGAAGTGTCATAAAGTCAATATAATGTTTTAAGTTGAGTTTTGGATAGATTGTGTTAAAAATGGATAAGCATGAGATCGACACTTGAGAAAATCTGTTGAACTCCTTGGTGTTAAGTTATAGCCTTTGATACTGTTTTATCGGATAAATTATAAAAGCGTGTATGGTGCATATTTGACTTTACGCCAAAGTCATGTTTTTGTTTCTGAGCCTAGGGTAATCACAATTTGTAGGTTAATAATATGCTTTATTCAAGGTCTGCCGGGAACAGCAGTAATGTGTTTTTGGCTCAAACACTGTTTTCGGAGATCATATTTTAGTTAAAAGGAAACTGAAAAATCTGCTCATATTTTCACCTTGTATGATAGGATACAATTTCAGTTCTTGTGGTCAAGGTAGAGATATACTAAGTTCGTAAAATTTTTATTTATGATTCACAGTATACCATACATTAAGCACACACACAGACAATCTAGCTTATAAAATATTTAAATTACAGGATAAAATATCAGTGAAGTGTAATATCAATACAAAGGAAAGGTGGGATACAGGATTTATTATGACGTCCTTTTTGTGTGGGATTTCAACAGCGCGCTTGCCTGATTAAACCTCCTTAGGATTGGAAACTTACTTGCGCAAAATGTAAGGACTTTATGAATTCAATTGAAAGGAATATTGTGTCAGTATATTCTACAATTTAAAAAAAAGTGTTAAAAATCATACATGATCCCGATAAAATCTTGGTAGGACTGATGTGAATAAGTTTTATTTGTAAACATACATTAGAATGAGAAATTATGAGGTAAAAAGCTTTGGTTTCAAAGCAGTTGACAGTCTGTATTAGAACCCCCAGTCTGTCATCATGGAGTCATTAAGACCAAATGGATATTGGATTTACCATAATGACCCTAAATATTCAGACAGACAGGTCTGAGCAATCGGTGTAGACCCAGATCAGGGTCCACAACGTTTGACATTCACTAAGCATCATTTGAATGCATTTAAGTGTGTAAAATCCACTTTATAGTGAGTGAGTGAACTCGGGTTTTACGTCCCACCAACAACGAGGTCATATGGAGATGGGACCTCAGTTTAAAGTCTCATCCAAAAGACCGGAGAAGCTGGGGATCGAACTTGGAACCCCTGGATTGGTAGTCCGGAGTGTTATCCACTACACTACAGCCGCTCCTAAAATCCACTTTATAAGAATTTTCAAACAATAATTTTCTGACTTTGAGTGACCGAAATGAGCCGCGATATGACAAAACCAACAATGTGGTTGTGCGCCCAGCGCAGAATCAGATCAGCCTGGGCATCTGCCCAGTCTGACCAGAGTCTTCACTCTCTGCATGGAGGTAGCTTAGACCCTTAGCTACCCTTTACAGGCTTAGCGAAGACTCTGATCGAACTGGGCTGATGCCCAGGCATATCTGAGTCTGCGCTGGGGGCACAACCACATTGTTGGTTTTCTCGTGTCGCAGCTCAAATTTTAGGGTTGTTACGGTATGCTGAACAAGCGGTTTTTAGGGTAACTAGTAACCATACGCTTTCTGTGTCCGTGTAAGTACCTCTTCCCATGCCTTGATCTATCCTAAACACTTCTGTTGCTGGATACACAAGGCAGGTTGTCATTGTGTGCTGTACTTTCTCTTTGGATAATGAAATGATAACAACATTGACCTAGGGATATTGTCATTGAATACGACTTGATAAGCTTCTGTTTAACATGGCCTGAATAAACCCTGGAGAAAGTGAATGAAACTGGTTACACCTTCAGGACCTTGTATATGCATACATTATGGCTGATTTTAAAGTCTTGGATATTTTAATTGGACTAATAGATAAATTGTGAGTTGGACTAAGCTTTGCCAAGAAGTAGGTGACTACAAAAGTGCAAACCCTGATCAGACCCCATGGATATCTTAATAGATCTACACTCTTCGCTCACTCACTCACTTGCGGCTGTTTGGGGCTCATTTAACTTGTATGTATGTAACGATATGGGTGAAGAGTTTGGAGTGGTTGAAGTCGGAGCATGATTGTGTAGTTTCGTTGGCCCAACTTGGTTTTAAATATTTAATTAGCTGAAGCAGCTGCACTGTAATGACATTACACACCTGATTGATTTTCATGCCACCATTATAGCTACCTGTGATTCGAGCTGCAACTTGATCTGTAAGAATTTTATTGGGAATTATTAATCTATGTGAAGATTGTTTTAGAACTTCTTTCAGGCAGTTTTGATTTGAAGACTATGCAAGCTTAAGGAACTTAATTTTCTTGATTAATTCTTTTCAAAGATAAAGTTTGGCAAAACAATATAGCGGAAATAAAACTGCTGGTGGAATGTAAGACATACTATACTGTAGGTTGATTTTAAGGTGTACACGGATTACCTGCTATGTTCTTGATTCTCATTGTCCCCTGGCCGACATGGCCCTTCCAAAATGGGGTCTACTCTTAAAAGATAGATTGTGCTTTTGAGAGAGCAAATTCTTCAAGTGTTGACCCCATTGAAAAGAGAGACAAAAAAATCAGCAGAGTGGCTTCATTTGAAAACATACCATTCACCTTAAGAGCAGGATAGTAGTACAGCACATAAATATTTGGACATGAATGGTTATGCCATCCATCAAACGACTATACCCTTAAGCATCAAAAAGCGGATGACAAAATATATGTCTGCAAAATTTAAAAAACTTTTGTTCAAGCTGAGTCATTATTAGCAAGAATTAAAAGATTAAAGGGCAAACAGAGTAGATCCAGATAAGGCGGCTCATGAGCTCATGAGCCGCCTTATCTGGATCTACACTGTGTGCAAATTCAATTATTTTCATTTCTGTCACTTTGAAGGTTAAATTCTCAGAAGCAGTCGGATCAGGGTATGCACTCTTTGCCAGTCTGACAACATTGTCAGAATAGCGAATCATTAATGTTGAAAATTCAGGATTGCCAAGATACAATATTTAGGGGAAAAGGTTTAATTGAAAATTTAGGATAGACATACAAATGTACTTTACTTTGATTTTAAGACCAGGATATTACAGAACCGCATTAGTTTGTGGATATTAGTTTGTGAGGTACAACAAGTACAGAGATGTTAATGTAACAGTTGTAGAAATTGGTATTTATGAATGTCAGGTATTGTAACACAGTGTGAAGATGTAGGTTTCTAAGACAAGATAATTGACACCAAAACTAAGGTGAACCATGTAAATATCAATGATTCTGGATATGTGGTAGTGTCGAATTATGTGAGAAATGGATAAATGCCTGCCACTCGGATCTTTAGAGTTGTTTCAGAAGTCATTTGGCCATTCCAAAATGGCGCAGGAGGAGGGTGTCACTTCACCCCCAATAATATTGGAGGATATGAGCTTGTTTTATTACAGGCAACTTGCAGTAAGCTTGCAGGTGAGTCTTTGACTGTTAATTATATTTTTACGTCGAATCTAATGTTGCACTTTGTCTCTGTCATAATGATATTGTGATAATGGCACTATTAGCAGCAACAGTCTTAACACTATTATGTCCCACCACCAAAGGTGAGGGTGGGGGGACACTAGTCTTGGTTTTAGTGTGGATCCCACTGATGTACCATGTCCGTCTTGGCATCGCAGTGTGACAATATTTCTTAAATCACTGGATGGAATTTTACCAAACTTACATGGATACATCACTGGTACTAGCCGAACATAAGGTTTTGGTGACTTTGGCCCCATTTTCAAGGTCACAGGAGGTCTAACCCTGTTAAATTTTCTGCATCAGCATTGGCTGGACAATTTGTTGTACCCGCAATATCTCTTGAATCAGTAGGTGGAATTTCAACAAATTTGCATGGAGTGAGTGAGTGAGTGAACTCGGGTTTAACGTCCCACCAAGAACGAGGTCATACGGAGACGGGACCTCGGTTTAAAGTCTCATCCGAAAGACCGGAGAAGCGGGGGGTTCGATCTTGCGAACCCTGGATTGGTAGTCTGGAGTGTTATCCACTACGCTACAGCCGCTCCTAATTTGCATGGATGTCCTATATCATTTGGACAAGCTAAAGACCTAATTAAATTTTGGTGAGCTTGACCTCATTTTCAAGATCACAGGAGGACTTAAATATGTGAAATTGTTTCTCAAAATAAGATATCTCTTGGGCCATTGGCTTGCTTTCCACCAAACTTGCATACCTTTGGGATAGTCTAAAGACTTTACTATGTTTTGGTGACCTTCACCCCATTATCAAGATCAAGAGACCTAACAAATCTGAAATTTTCCCCGAAAATGATATATTCCTTGAACCAATGGATGGTTGTATGGATATATCATTGTGACAGTGAGGTTTAAGATATTTAAATTTAGTTTTGGTGAACTTGACCTCATTTTCTAGGTCATAGTCTTGAATGTAGGATATCTCTGAACCAGTGTGTGTATTTTCTCTAAACTTGCATAGATATATCAAAGAGGCAAGCTTAAGTGCTGATTCTTGCAACCTTTGGATTGGTGGCACATATTTCTTGAACCTGAGTGGGTGAATCCGAATTCAGACACTCTTGTATGAATATGTAATTAAGACAAGCCAAGAGATGACAAGGTTTTTGTGATTTTGGCCCCATTTTCAAGGTCACAGAATGACTTTGAATGCTCTTGAATGTATTGCCATATCTTCAGATCAAACTTCATGGATTTTATCAACCAAAGTTTTAGGCATCTGCTCAGTCTGATCAGAGTTTTTTTGCTGGCCACATTGAGGTAGCTTAGACCCTTAGCTAACCTTTAAGTGTACAGCAAAGACTCAGGTCAGACTGGGCAAAAGCCCAGGTTGATTAGAGTATCAGCTGGATGCTCATGCCACTTTGTTGGTTTTCTCGTGTTGCGGTTCAAAGGCTTCTGCTGTTAAATGTGTCGCTGCTGAACCATCACCTGTAATGTTGGCTTTGTGAAGGTTATAGAGTTAGGCCAGACTGTCTTGAAATGTGCATGAACAGACTATTTTCAGTCTGATGTTTTTGGCAGACATTACTTAGCATGGGAGAGTAAATACCCTTAATATTAGGATAGAAGTGGGTACATAAGCCAGAGTTCTAGATAAGATTGGGTAATTAACAGGGATAATTTAGGGATGATTTTCCATATTTCTCCATAAGACATATTTTATGACCCCTCATTAGAAACGTCTCAGCGAGACGGCTCTAATAAAGGCAGTCACAACATATGTTTTCATTGAGAAATAAGAAAGATTTTCTTTGCATTATCATCAATACCCCCTCTTATCTGGAGCTCTGAGCTGCTCCTAAACTAATAGTGTACTGCTGCCAGAGCAGACTGGTCAGAATCTGCAGTGCTGCCAATACCCACCAAGACATCATATTAGGAAATTAATTTATAGCAGGGAACTACAGTAGCAGACGGTCTTAAGTAATAGCAGCAGGTGATGCTTGTAGGTAAACTCTGGGACATATCCAACATTCCTGTATGGGAACCAGTCATATATTGAGCAGTATCAAGAGTCATCTTATAATCATGAGAACTGCTGTCTTGATCAAAGCACATGCAGTACATGTCTAGTCAAATGCTCATGCCCAACTAGCTTGCCTGGCATGTACAGGCAATTGACCACACTAAGTGGGTTAGAATATTGGTAGTTTGTCTTGAGTTTTATATGTATACATGAAGCACCCCTGACTAACTATGTATATACAAAGACTGTTACGAAACGAAAAAGAGCTGTTATGAAACTAAGAGTCATAGTTCCAAAACCACCTGTTCATCGCAGCTAAACAAATTTGTTTAGCCACAATGACCAAGTAGGTTTGGAACTATGGCTCTTTTCCGTTTCATAACAGCCTTGAAAACATGCAACCTGAGGTGTGAGAAAATTTAACAAGTCCTTTACTAATGATTTGGTTTAATAAGCTAACGGTGTTTTGAACTACTAGGCCCAGACTTTTTGCTGCATGCAGTCAATCAGTGCTCAGCGGCACTGTCACAGGCACGCTGTCACATTTCAGGTTACACTTTACATAAACGGTTATAAGTGCTGCTATAAACTGACAATTTGCCTAATTTGCATATTAGTAAACGATTTATCTTTTCTACTTTGAGTCACGCTAGTGAACAGGAAATTGGATTTATAATCTTGTCTCTCTATCTTTGTCCGTATTTGATCAACTGATTCACAGAGAAGTGTTTACTTTCACTATTTGTCATCAGTAATAGTACACAAGGTGGTTAAATGTTGACCGCTTATGCAGCCTCAAGGTTAGGAAAGTGGTTAAAGGTTTATCACTTTTCAGCACTACAGTGGTTTTCAATTAAAAATAACTAAAAGTTGCAGAGAAAACATTTTTAGCTATAGCCTTCACAGGTGTACTAGGTGTCGGTGTTGACATCACAGTTGGGATACCCGTAAAAGTGTTTTATAAAATGGGCAATTAAGTATCCTGTAGGACAACAGAAATGATTTGTAGATTTGGACGCATTGCTCTCCTGATTTACCAACATTCCCATAGGGTTACTGTTGAAGAGGTATCTCAGTTAAACAAACATCAGTTGAGCAACCCTTTTGTATGACACGGTTGTTCACTTCTTACAATGCAGCCAATCTAGGGAGGGTATGTCAGAAAAAAAAGTTTTGCCAACTCTGTTGAGATCAGTGTCTCAGTAACAGCAAAGACTTGTTGTCACACACATTTTTGGGAGAAGACCAACAGAAAGCAGTGAACCATATCTAATGTTGACCTATATTTCATGGTTGTTGACCTATATTTCATGGTTGTTGACCTATATTTTGTTGCGAAAGATGTTGTAGTCATTACACTAAGTGTGTAGACATTTGTTATATATAAGGCCCTGTTATGTGAGATCTACAAATTCTTTTGATAAAATTATGCAGTTTTACTAGACAACTGCATATAGGCTAATGATAGGACTAAGGCAGCAAATATTTGTCTTAAGCATATATTTCGTGGTGTCATATTGTACTATAAATAAAAGCTTCACCTTTGTTTCTGATCATAGTCTTAATACTTGCCAGGCACTATTTGAGCCGCGACACGAGAAAACCAACAATGTGGTTGTGTGCCCAGCGCAGACTCAGATCAGCCTGGGCATCCGCCCAGTCTGATCAGAGTCTTCGCTGTCCGCATGGAGGTAGCTTAGACCCTTAGCTACACTTTGAGCACTTAATGAAGGGTCTAATCAATTTTAGCGGATGTCCAGGCTGATCTGAGTCTGCGCAGTGCCAACAACCACATTGTTGGTTTTGTCCTGTCGCGGCTCATTTATCATCTCAGGACAGAGTGAACCATCTATGACCATGACCTTTATTTCATGGTTCGGTGATTTTTGCTGTGGTCTTGTGTCATTTGCTGAATACATTATTTCCAACAGCATTTCATAATCCCAACACGGTATTGACTTGTACTTCTTACAACACGCCTGGTAAACTATCACAGGTACCTCCGCGGAGGTACCGATAAAAAGTTGTGACAGGCATCTGGAGCTACCTGTGACGGTCCAAAAACAGACAAAAAAGGGTAGGTATTCGTCTTTTTTTATAAAATTCATAATAACCAGGGAGTTCATTGAAAATTAAAGAATGCTATTCGACCCTTATATACATCAAGTTTTGTCACACAATATATCCCCGGAAACTTTACATATATACGGAAGATATGACTTTTGAAGTGGCTTTAGGGTCAGTCGAAAGTACTCAAAACAAGAAAAAAATCGGTTGTTTTAGGTCCTAAATGCACTTTTCTTGCATAAGAATCTGTTTATTTGGACACGCTGGCGTAAAGTAAACCCCCTTGCCCAAATATAAATGCCGATAAACTCCAAATAAGGCTGGATTCTGTATAAAAACAACTGGAGGTACCTGTGACGACATGGAGGTGCCTGTGATGTAAGAAAATATAGCAAAAATATGAAGATTTATTGCGGTTGCAAATATTGATATTCTTCATCTTTAGACCACTGCCTTGAAAGAATCGTTCATTCAAAGTCGTAATAATCTATCATAATGCGTATATCAAGCATATTTTTGTTAAAACGACAGACAATGATCATGAACTTATACAATCAGATTCTACATCCTGCTCCCAAAACCAAGATGGACGTAAGTAAACATTGACAATAGTTCATAAAAGACACGCATGGTAAACCGAATAAACAGCTCTTTCCCAGACAGATGGTCATTCACCTACCCCAAATGAAAACAACGCTAACTTCTGTTTTTACCTATTTTATATTTTAAATCACAAAACAAACCAGAAAGCAAAGTGCCCGTTTTGTTTCCATATCTGTTAGTGAAACATTAACGAGTTGTACGTAGCTGTTGAAAATTTACTGCCTAATTCAGTATTAGAATAGTTATGAAATGCACTTAAATAAGAGACAACGATTTTGTGAATAATGGTGACTGTCTGTTAGTCATTCCAACTCGTTAGAAATTGTCGAGGTCACACGCCATACCAGCTACTCGAAACGTTTGCAAAAACGAAACTGTTTCGAAAGATGACTTATATGTAGTAACAGTGCTCTTTTGTTAGCAAATTTGATGCAGTGGCTATTCGGAGACTTTGAATTACACATAATTTACAGTAAGATTCCGATCACTTCAACATACTTTAAAGTGTAATGTTGAGAATATGTCACCTGCCCATGATGTAGTCTGTAGGCCTTACGGATGTATTTGGATTATAGCGCCAGCAATAAAAAAAAGCCAGACTGAATCACGTGTAGCACCTATCACTCCAGTTACCACAAAGTTAACACGTACAGCGAGCGTCATACGACACATGCGAGCGACACGCATATGAGGTATCAAAAGGATCAACACTATAGATACCTGTACGTGTATGCCTGTTGACGGGTATCGGTAATATTGGCCCATTTGACACACCATACGTGTAGCTGGCATGACGTGTGACCTTGACAATTTCTAACGAGTTGGAATGGCTCGCAGGCAGCACCTCCCGATCACAGTCATCACCATTCACAAATATGTTGACTCTTATTTAAGCGCGCATTTTATAACGATTCTACACTGAATCAGGTAGTTAATTTTCAGCATTAACTATGTGAAGTTTGTCAATGATTGACTAACAGAACCAGAAACAAAGTGGGCAATAACTTTTTGAGATGGTTTCAGGAATTTTAATATGGAATTTCATGATATACGCATTTTAATAGCTTATTGGGCCGTTGAATGAATGATTCTTTCCAGGCGTTGGTTTAGAGAACAAGTATGTCAATATTTCCAGCTGCAATAACTATTCAGATTTTCATTATGTTTTCTTACATCACAGGCACCTCCACGCCATTGCAGGCACCTCCAGCTGTTGTTTTGAAAAATCCAGCCTCATTTGTAGTCAGCTGACATTTATATTTGAGCAAGGGGGTTACCTTAACATCAGGGTGCCAAGAAAAACAGATTCGTATGGAAAATCACTGCATTTGAGACCAAAGCCGACCGAATTCTTTATGTTTTGAGTACTGTAAGCTGACACCAAAGCCACTTCAATAGTCGTATCTTTGGTAATTATGGAAAGTTATGGGGGATCTGATGTCTGACAAAACTTTATATCTATAAGGGTCGAATAGCACTTTTTGATTTTTAATAAACTCCCTGGTTATTTTATATTTTGTCAAAAAAGAGGAAAATATACCGTTTGTTGTCATTTTCTTGACAGTCACAGGCAGCTCCAGATGCCTGTCACAACTTTTTATCGGTACCTCCGCCGGAGGTACTTGTGATAGTTTACCAGGCGTGTACAAATGTCACTGATTTATATTTCGCAGATAGATGATTTTTTTGCCATAAATCTAGAGGGGTGTTTCACAGATTTGAATCATTCGTGGGATAATGGTTCATTTATTCTGTACCATTGACTTCATTAATTTTCTATTGGTTAAGGAGAATAAGATAAATTGCCTCTTTAAAGTGGTTTTGTTTAATATCATTAGTTATTAATTAGTTTTATGATATATCTTGAAATTGTGACTCACTTGAAAACAAAAAAAAAAAGAAAAAAAGAAAACCATTAAACCATCATATGAGCCGCGACGCGACAAAACCAACAATGTGGTTGTGCGCCCAGCGCAGACTCAGATCAGCCTGGGCATCCGCCCAGTCTGATCAGAGCCTTCGCTGTCCGCATGTAGGTAGCTTAGACCCTTAGCTACCCATTGAGCACTTGAAAAAGAATCTGATCAAACCTGGCGAATGCCCAGGCTTATCTGAGTCTGTGCTGGGCGCACAACCACATTGTTGGTTTTCTCATGTCGCGGCTCATATATATTATACCTTGGTGGCTTCAATATTCCAGTCATAATCGATACCTCTAATCCCTTGTAATATGTTTTATGTCAACAGAGGTCTTACGGAAAATTGAATTGAGTCATTTCTTAATCAGTGCCATAAACTTCCTGATGACCTGGAATATTGATGTGAGATCTGTTACTTTTCAGTGAGATTTGAGAAAATTAAGTGAGAATAAGCTCAAGAGTCGTAATCAAAACAGATTCAATAGTGGAACTTCTAATTGGTGTTAAGTGTTCTGTCTTGACACAATTCTTTTTTCCTGTTCAGCACTATTTCAGTTACTTTGGGTAGATTGTAGTCCCGTAAACTGAACATCGACGTGATTTTTATAATTATTGGCTGGCACCTCAACCTAATATGCACACCTGGTTAACTATGTACATGTATATACAAGGGCTGTTACGAAACAAAAAAGAGCTGTTACGAAATGAAAAAGAGTCGTAGGTCACAAACAAACTGGTCATCATGGCTAAACAAATTTGTTAGCCACGATGACCAAGTAGTTTTGGAACTATGACTCTTTTTCGTTTTGTAACTGCTCTTTTTCCTTTCAAAACATCCTTGAAAACATAGTTAACCAGGTGTGATATGGCCAACTATGAATAAAAAGAAGAAATGTCTGATATAAATGAGAAATGTAAATGTAAATAGCAAACAGGAATTCATGCAAGTTAATATAACATAATTTTTGGAAAAGAAGCAGGGAGCGTTTATTAGAGCAGGAACATTTATTAAGATTAATACAGTAGTAGGAGTAAATAAGGGAAAAAAAATGCTGCCTTGCCTGAATTGACCTGAGTGCACTAATCATGACTAATGGCAGACTGACTTTCTGGCATGTTGTGTCTATATTTGTGTCATTGTGTAATAATGATTTGGACGACTGTCAATGATTTTGAGGTAATCAAACCTTATTGGTATGAAATTATTATTCTGCCTTCAGGGGAAACTATTATATTCATGAGGCAAGTAATAATATTCAGTGTATTAAATTTGACAACACTTTCTTTTTTTTGCAAGCTCAAAAAAGATAAGATGCCACTGCAATACAGCAAATCTGTTTTTGTGTTTGGTGTCAGTGCCAGAGGTTGTGAGTTATGGTGTCCATATCGTAGTCAAACATTTAATCGGCTTTTCCAAAGTGTGTCCATATTGTATTCAAACATTTGATTGGGCTTTTCCAAAGTGTGTCCATATTGTATTCAAACATTTAATTGGGCTTTTCCAAAGTGTGTCCATATTGTATTCAAACATTTAATTGGGCTTTTCCAAAGCCCCGTACCAAACAATGATGCCATCTTAAGGTGAAACATATCATGTTATTTCAGTCTAGGTGGTATAATTATGATAAGATAAGATAAGATAAGATAAGTTTATTGAACAAGTCCAGAAGGCTGTAAAGCCCAAGAGGAAACAAGCATTACATATATACAATGGCATATTGGACAGTACAGTGACAATGTACTGTATTATGACAGTGGATGTTATTTGCAGATTTTGTATGCCTCTCCAGTTTGTATTCTGTTGAATATTGATGTAAGGACTGCAAATGACTGTAGTGTACAGCCATGATAAAAAATCAGATTATAGTTTATTAATGGTCCTCACATCAACATTATGCAAGGTATGAATTTTCTTCATTGCGTGTGAAGTGGCAGTTATGACAGAAAAATAACATTGCCCGATTTAAGTAGACTTACTAGCATCTAGGTCCCAGCATTGCATTGTACAGACTAATAAAGATTATAAATATTGACAATAAGGTGGAAATTAGTCATGTAATTTTAATCTTAGAGATAAACATTGTGTTTAGTCAACTTCTTTGACCTGTGTCCCTCCTTTAAGTTGTAAGAGAATTAAAATTGAAAACTTAGTAGCAATTAGTCAACTTTGTTGTAAAAGAATATTTGCAATATTGAGTTCCTTCATTGGGAAAAGGTGCAATCTGGGCACATTATGTAGCAATTGTCTTCCTTGTAAACATAATAGGAAATTTAGATTAGGAAATAGGAAAGTTTTATCTTTTTTTCTGAGGAGCTCCGGTAGCTCAGTGGGTTAAGCGCTGGCCTACTGATCTAGGTTCGAGCCCCGCTTGAGGCGAGAATCTTTCCTACCATAAACTGGGTTCTATTGCACACAGCCTTTCATTATCACCATACCATCATCCTGATGTGACTGAAATACTGTTGACAAGGACACGGAATCCAAGTCATCCATCCATCATCTTTTTTATGCCTAAATGAAACAGAGACCCCAGTTGCTTGTTGAATTATATAATGAAGCTATGTATCTTCATGCATGAATAGACTTTGCAGTGTCAGATGCTGGGCCTGGGCAATCTGGTCTGTGTCTTTGTTATGTTCTGTGACATCCAAGGTTGAGTTTGCTGAAGCAAAATTGCTGGAACCAGGCCCCATTGCAAGGTTATAAAAAATCTTGTGCTCAACTCTGCTGATAAATATGAAAATGCCAACTAATGTTGGCATTTTCATATTTATAAGCAGAGAAAATTTCATACTCATGCAGCTAAACTGAGCAAGAAAACAACTGTATACACATACTTATCAGTAATTTGCTATTTATTAGCAGATAAAATTTCATGCTCAGCTGGTTGAGCATGAAAAAAGTGTTACACTTGGGGCCTGAGGAGTCCTGCTGGAACTTGATTGCTGAGTTAAAAGTGCATGGCATGAGTCACTATGAACTTTTTTTCTGTGCTGTGCTTCGAGACAACTTTGAAAAGGGAGAAAAAATCTGAGGAAACATGATAAGTAATACAAGGAAGTGGAGCCTGCTGTAGGTTGAACTGTTGACAATGCTTACAATGACGAGGGGTCAAGTCAGTTGACAATTTTTACAATGACTAACAGCATGGAAAAAAATTCGCTGACTTGAAAATTAATATCTCTAATCTGAATCAGTTAAAAGTGTGTCTTCAGCGTGGAAACATGTCTGTGAGAATTATTGAAAGTAAATTAATTTATTCTGGGGTAAAAAATGGATTTAAAAAGGTATAGTACAGTACTATGAAAAAGTTCTTTGAGGCATATGTAGTTGTGAGCATGTTCATGATTCCTATTGTGGGAAATATTTATTTAGCTCCAGACCCTTTGAAGCTGCAGATAAGGATACAGGTCCTGTCACAAGCATTTTGGTCCCACAATTTCAGGACTTAAGTGTATGGTTACACATCCATGTTTTTTTGCCATTTTTCAAAGGGAGACACTATTTGTGACTTCCTGATTGCTTCTCTGGACGACAGATACTTCCAAAATTGGGTCTACTCTTGAAGAAAAGAATTAGCTCCTAGGGGAGCAAATTCTTCCCTTTAAGATTTGACCCCAATTAAGAAGGAGGCAAACATGAAAGTGGCTGAGTTACTTCTTAGAAGTATTAAGCTTTGCAGTCTTTAGAATAGCTGTAGTGTGAGCTTTCTCACACTCAAAACTTATTCCAATCTTTTTCAGGACCATGAAATGCAGCAAAAGATTGACTATGAGATCAAGATGCGAGAGGGTACTGCAAGACTGCTGGCCGCCTCCAAGCACCCCACCCAGTTGATGGAAGCTGCCAAGAATCTCCTTACATCAAACACTAGAATTGTCACCTACATGGCAGAACTACAGAGAAGGAAGACTGCAGAAGTTCTTGGGAAGACGTAAGCTATGATTTCTTTTACTTTTGGAAACAGTGCAGACCCAGGTCAGTCTGCTCCAGAGGTTCTGCTCCTGTTTGCTTATCCCATGCTGCATGATACAGAGATTCTTATCATTATAAACTCATGCCTCGCCTGCAACTAGCAGAAGCAATATCCAGAGCTCTAGATAAGAGGGAGTATTTGATGATAATTAAGGATAATTTTTCTTAATTCTCATCGAAACCATATGTTGTGACCCCTCATCTGAACCGTCTCGTCGAGACGGTTCAGATGAGGGGTCACAACATATGGTTTTATGCAAAATTAACAAAAATTATCCCTAATTATCACCAAATACTCCCTCTTATCTAGAGCGCTGAATATCTCGGTATTACATTCTTTTTCTTTCTTTTGGTAGGAAATCCACCCTATAAAGGGTCACCGCCGAGGCGTATGTTGTTTTTTCCTGAGCGCAGGGCATTAAATTAAGTTCCTATAAACTGTGCTTATTATTATTATTACAATTGTGAGTTAATTAACAGTATCTGTGCTTATATTTAATACAGTAATGGGCTATCCAGCGTCGTTAAGGTAGAATCCAGCGTCGTTCAAGCGCAGCAAGGTGTCAGCATGGGCGGCATAAATTCAGGTTTAGCTGTGTTTATTGACAATGCCATGACAGGCGAGACACCGTCTTCCGTTCTCACCATATAAGTCCTATAAAATGCCCTAGGGGCATGGCATTTTCCGAAAATTTGCACCTCTCGGTGTAAATTCTTTCTTTAAGAGTAGACGCCATTTCAAAGAGCTGTCTCATCCAGAGAAGCAAACAAGAAATTCATGCAGGTTAATATATAACATTATTGTCACAACAAGATGCAGGGGGCATTTATTGGAGCAGGGGGACATTTATTAGGGTTAATATGGTATTTGTAGTTTTGGACTCACTAAGATTGATAGTGGTGGACTTCAATATTTTCCATGAACACCTTAAAATTAACATGATGATTGGACTTGCTTTTATGACCCTTTCAACAGTATTAGTGCAGCCATAACAAAGCATGTTTCTTCCTAGTAAAGGATATTTATATGAAATATCACTATTAAATTCAGCTATTGCATGATAATGGATAAAGTGTCATGCCCAGATTTATTTTAAATAATGAGTGTAAACTTTACATGTTACAAATTTTGACAGTCGTGACAAGATAATTTCTTTTGAAACTAATGATAAAGTATACTAACAAGTCAACATGACCCTTCAACAGTTGGCTGTGTGACAGCCCAATTTGGAAAATGGCCTGTGAAAATTTTTAGAAGAATTGATTATATTTTCTGTTTTGCATGTGTAGAATTACCACATACATGTACTTCATATTCAAGGGTCATTCAAAAAGTTCCAAGCTTAGCCTTCTACTAGTGGGTCCCCCCCACAAACCCTAAGTATGAAAGTCTTATGGGGTCTTTCACAAGATTTCTGAAAAACTCTCAGTAGCCTGTGATAAACGTTTTCTAAATATAATTATACTATCGCAAACAAAGGAGGGTTAGTTGATTTTTGAAAAAGTACATGTATTGTAAATTAGTCTTTAATTACTTTGAGCCCCTCAAGGCATTAGATATTAGGCTGTGGGATGGGCAGGCACCAGTTCGGGGCAAAACCTCTTGTCTAAATGACTCTTTTAAAACACATACTTTCTTCATGGAACTCTTAACTCTTTAAGCACCAAAAAGCAGACAACAAAATTTATGCCTGAAAAAATTGAAAAAATGCCTTGTCCAAGACATTTCATATTGAGAATTCAAAGACTAGAGGGCAAACAGTGTAGATCTAGATGAGGCAGCTCATCATGAGCCGCCTCATCAGGATCTACGCTGTTTGCAAGTTTTGCTAATTTCATCACTAGGGCTTATAAAGAGTTAAATGAGCTCTATCATGAAAAGAGCTGATAATGCCAGAAAGACATGCAGACTGTATTTGGTTGTTGTAGGTTTGACACAGAGGGTACCCAGCTACCATGTAAGGCTGTGATAAACCTGTCTGACCTTAGAATACCTCTGATGTGGAAAGACTCGGACCACTTCAAGAATAAAGGAGGTAAGAAAATGTTTTATCCAAGTATCCATAGTGCTGGATATGAGTGCTGTATTTCATATTTTACACTAATTATGTTGGGGCATGAACCACTCAGCATGATCCCAGGTTAAACTACCGCTCAAATCAGATCAAGGTCAGGCACAAATTTTTTTTTATTTTAGGTCTTGGCCCGGTTGTTCAAAGATTGTTAGCTTAAGTCATTAGTCGTGGATTCGTTGTCTTACGGCATTCACAAAATCAGTCATAATATTTTTTTGTAGAAATAATGCAGTGTAAAAGCTTCCATTTTTGTGGCAAAATGGCAGTGTTTTTGCATGCAATATGTTTGAAATTTTAATGTTTAGTCAACTAACTGTCATTGATTTTGAATTTTGAACACCTGGGCCTTGATTGTGTCAGTTCCTGCAAAAAGATAAACCTAAGCATAAGCGTATAGGAGTTGTTTCCCTTGCAGTATCCAGATATGGAATGCTTTAGAATTTAGAGTGGTTGCATCATTTCGAAGAAAGATAAAGGGCAATCAGTGTAGGCTGTGATCAGGACTGCTACATTGATTGGCATGTCTGATAGATGGTGACCTCTCAATAGACCCTGTCATTATAAGAAAGAAAAAAAAAAAGAAGCTAATTTGAAGTTTTGCCCCCCCCCCCCCCCCCCCCCCCCCCCCCAAAAAAAAACAAAATAAAATTTTTACTCTTTGAATTTTGCTTTTGCTATAGCTCTCATTTAAGCCATCACTGGGTGTACAATCACACAAAAATTGTCGTTATTTTCTGTATAGTCTACAGCTCTTTATTGTGGTGAAACTGTGATGCACTTGAGGCGTTAGCTATAAAGTTATGTAAATTATTGTAGACCTGTTTATTTCTGAGGTTTTACTACAGCAGTTTAAGGACTGTACACAAAATATATATCATGAAAAATGAATGTGAGTAGGTATACAGTCTGTTTGAATCATAATGTTAAACCAAGTGCTCCTGTGCAAAAGTCTGCATTCAAACTTTCAAATGAAAGTTGTTTCATCTAACTGATTTGTCTGATTGCTGAATATACATGTATATTTATAGTGGATCTTAATTCTAGCAGAGATAATACTACAAACTTTTTCTGTGGAATAGAAGACAGTACAAGAAAACAATTCTATCACAATTTTGATTTGTACCTTTTGACTTGATGTAGCGCATCTGTCTTTGGCTACAAGATTATAGAGATTAGAGCATGAATAAGATGCACCACCCAAAAGCAATGTTTTGAGATAATAGATTTGCATGAAAGATTTTGTTTGTTTCAAACCTTATCAAATGCATGGAATTTCTAATTTGTAAGATTACCAAATGTTTCTTGTCAGTGAGATCTAGAGATTGACAGTAAAATTCAGGAGGGAGGAGATTTTGCATTTACGTCAGAACTGAAGATAAGCAAGAGCTTCAGATAAAGATGGGTTTTCTAAATAATTCTGGGGTAGATTGTCTCTGATTTCTCCTTTAAAGTAAAGCCAGACCTTTGGGCTCTTATTAGAAGCAACTTTCCAAAGCAGTTCTAACTGAGGGGCCATAACATACTCCAGAGTGCTTAAAATCAAAATATTGGGATACTTAAAATAATTAATTTTCCATTTGGGACAAATGGAAAATTAATTATTTTTAGGTGTCCCAATACCTAAGCATTTTGTAGTGTGTTAAACATAAGTAAAAAAAAACAAACAAAAAAAACAGGAAAATTAAAATGATCATCAAACCTCACAATATCCTAGACCTAATGAGCCCAATTTGAGAAATGAAAGCAGCCTTTTTCTTATTTTACCATGTGATCTGAGTTAGGGGCTTCTGCTTTCATCCAGAAGCATGTAAAAAGCTACCAAATATATATAGAAGCAACTTAGCCCTTGAACCCTATAAAATTGATTTACAGAAGCAGGCTTCTGCTTTTATATAGAATATGATTTTATAGGAATGGGGGCTTTTTACCTGCTTTACCAACAGAACTTCAAGCTCCAATAATGTGTGTTTTATAAAGAAATAACAAGAAAATTATCATTACCTTGAAGCTCTACATTGTGAAATTTTTGCATTTCAGATTACCGACGATATGCAGTATTCTGTCTAGTGAAGATCGGTACAGAAATCTACGATACCTCACTAATCAGCAATGTAGATAGAAGCATGACAGATCTTTCCTTTGATGATGTCATGGCATTGTAAGTATCAAGTCTGCTGCATATTGCTTTGGATAAGTACCATACTTACCATCAATATATTCAACATCCTTGTTCTTCCATCATTTTTACAAAGGGGGACAACTTTTGTGACATCCTGGATGACAGCCATTCCAAAAGGGGTCTACTCGTAAAAGGAAAGAATTAGAGGAGCAAATTCTTTCCTTTTAGAGTTGACACCTTTTAAAAGTGAGGCAAAACTAAAAATGGCAGAGTTGCTGCCCTTGAAAGTACCCATTTACCTTAACAAGATCTGAAATGGACTGTTCCATGATCTTCAAAGTTGTTTATGTCCCTTTAGCCTGGCTCCGGATCTTTTATAAATACTTTGCAAACTGTGCAGACACAGACAAGACTGCTTCTTAGTAGTAAACAGTTAACCCTTGTTTTATCATTAAATAATTTTGAGAGTATCACTTAGGTAAACCACAGGCGCCTGAAGTTCTGTCAAGAACATAATTACTGACCTATAATATAGCCATTACCAAATGTGGCTTTATCATAATGGGTGGGGTAATATGTTTATTACGGGTTTTTGACATTTTTAGTACAGAACTTCAAGCGCCTGTGGGTATTAAAACCGTCACATTCTATTAAATTTTGAAAAAATGTCCATGATTTACTGGTCCAGAATGACTGCTATACTGTTGATGGTTCATAAAAGTTCAAGTCATCATCTACTTAGGTTGTCAGAATGACCTTGCTAATGCATGTTACTGCCCTGGAGTTGGTTTAAAATCCAGAAGGTCAGGCATAACTGAGTAACCAGTTGACAAAATTTTATCAAACTTAAACCCTGAAAAATCAGAGCTGCTTTGGCCGGAGATATTCCTTAAGCAAATTTGCTTGTTGAATTGTGTATAGACACTGCTATGTAATGTGTATTATGATAAGATTTGTTTTTGAATTTCAGCAATGATGTTCCCCATGATTTTGAGTGTACAGTAGAGATATATTGCCACAAGCTTCATGAAGATCTCACCATGGCTAGCACACCAAAGAAACTCAAGAAGAAAATGACAGACCTGTCGGAGAGTGTGGGGAGGAGTGTCGGCAAACGTCTCTCAGGACTTGTAAGTATTCTCCTGTCAAATGTCTGTTTCTACATTGGAGTACACTTGTCAGTGGTGCTGTGCCATAATACTATAAAAGAAATTGTACAAAGTTTTGTGGAATATTGATGTTAATTTCTTACTTCGTAAATTTGCACAAACTTTAATCCCCACAAATAGTTTACTAAGAATTAGTAGGAGAAAGGAACAAAAACATATCATTTACACCAACAAAGTAATTAAACACAGAATTTTTGCCCCTGCAAAAATAAATACAATTATAGTACAAAGGCTGACAGTAAAAAAAGTCTTTTTGAAAGAACATTTAAGCACTGTTAGCAAGAAGCCCATTTATAGGCACAAAAGGACTCACAAAATAATGTTTAGATCGTAGCTTGAAATAAAGCCACATTTGTCTCAAGCTAGGTGTATATGAAAGTTATACTGTGACCATGAGCCTTTCAGTGAAACAGTAGTCCATACAGATGGACAAATTAAAAGAAAAACATACAACTGTTATGAAATGTAGTTTTGACATAGAGGGCTTCAGTGAGAAAGGATATGAATACTTCGGCACATAACCCACCGTGGAGGGGTATCCAGTCACATTAATGATAATGTTATTCTTTACAGCATGATTCTGACATTATGGGTAACTTGGTGCTGGGACCAAAGTTTGACCTTGTTGCAAGAGGATCCCTGACTCTTCAAGATGTCGACGACTGTGTACGAACCTTTGACCTTCAAATGGAGGAGGCCCCAGAAGGAAGTACTTATGAACTTCCATTGTTTGGTCACTATTGCTGTCGGCTTGCTGCACTGCCACATTGTTTAGTCCAGTCTGTGGTAACTGGCTACCTTAATCTTCAGGTGAGAATTTTGCAATGTTGTTGACTTGTAGTATTACCATATTTATTGGCTATAAAGCCCCAGTCACGCATTCACGGTTCAGGCCAAGGTTCACCACGGTTTCACAAACCGTAGCACACCGTCGTGATTCGTAGTAGCACCGTAGATGCATCCGTCGTGTTCCGTAATGATCCCTGAAGAACCGTGGTGATCAGGGAGTCGCTACGGAAATTTTAAACTGTTTAAAACTTCCGTGGTGAACCGTTGTGGGCGTGGCCTAAACCGTAGCGCAACCATAACAGAATCGTGCTCATTTGTAGCGCTACCGTTAGTGTATCCGTGATTATCCCTGGCTTTCCGTCGGTATTCGTAGATAACCGTGATATTTTTGTCACTACGAAAAATCACTTTTTATTCAAGAGAAAAAAGTTTCCAGACTCGATAGTTTATGATCTTTTATTACTTTCCATGTCTATGCAAAATGCCTACTCAAAATTAATTTTTAGAATAAATTTTTTATTTGTTAACCGATTTTCAAAATTTTTGCTGCACATTTTTCGAAAAATTCAGTACTATATATAGTTATAAAATACTTTTCTTGCCTACAAATAAATTATACATCATCAACAAAAATCATTATCATGACCACCGTTAAACCGTAGACAATCGTAGGAGCCGTGGCGCTACCGGCTTGAGTCGTGCTAGCACCGTATCGAATCGTAGTGGCATCGTAAGCATCCGTAACACAACCGTGGAATACCCTTGTTGTCCGTAGTGCTGCCGCCTTGCACCGTCGTGAATTCGTAGATGATCCGTACAGACACCGTACAAACACAGTGAGAAACCCTAATGGAACCCTGGCAAACCGTAGTGATGCTGGATTTTCTACGGTTCATCCCGGTTTTCCCGTCTAGGTCAAACCGTGGTGAACCGTAGCCTGATCTGTGAATGTGTGACTGGGGCTTAAGACAGGTTTTTTTCACCTCTCCAAAACAACCCAAAAATCTAGATCCCTCTTACAAGACGGAACTAGAGTTTTTGAGGTGTTATTTTTGAGGGAAAAACACATAACAGAATTAATATGATTGATAAACATACTTGTGGGTATTTTGAAGAGGGAAAATGTCCCTGCTTTATAGATGAATAAAATATGGTATATCCTGTGTGTACTGAAATGATTGGATAAAAGAAAAGTTGATATTTTGCTACAAAACTGGTGGGAATAGCTAATTTTGATCACTTTTCTAAGGTGAATCTGTTGAAATGTCTCTAAATAGTCTCCAAAATTTTGTGATATGCATGAGTGAAAACTGAGACATAGTGTCTGAAGGAATGTAGATTCCTGGAGGTCCTCACATTGTGCAACAGAACAGCAAAGGCTCTGACCAGATGGTGGAAGTGCATGCTGGTCAGAACTTTTACACTTGGCATATGTGCATATATCCTATATGCAAATCACAGTTTATATCGACTACTGCAGATGAAGTCAATATAAGGTATAAGGGAAGTAACTCAAAAACTAATATCTTCATGTATTAAAGGCAATTTTGAGATTATTTTGAAACTTGTAAGTTTCAGCTATAGATCTTCCAAAATTGCAACTTGAAAATGCCAAAAAAGGGAAAAATACAAAAATAAGAAAAATTTTAGTTGATGACTTGAATGTGTTAGTAAAGTTTTAAAATATTCACTTTAAGATGAAGAAATATGAATTATAAGCATTTTTATATTGTACTCTATAGGAAGATGATGATTTATCAAAATGGAAGAGATACTGGTGTGTGTTGAAGAATCTACAGCTCTCCTGTTGGTCATCACCAGAAGATGTAGAAGTCACACAGCCTCTAGTCACTATACCTGTCACGAAAGTAGGTTACTCTGCACCTTAGTAGAGATATGGAGAGAATACTCATTCACTTCATAGCAAGTTAAGCTGTGAAAGATATCAAATTTTTGTAATTCTGTTTCCGGTTCATTTGACAATATTCTTGTTGCATCTGCAAGCAGATAAGATGTCATAGGATCTTGCATTGTGTTAAGCTAAGATATATATATGTTGCTATGTCCATTGGAAATATTTTCTTTGGCAACTGTTGTAGATTTGATTATTAGAGGGATACAGATGAGTTGGCTCATAATGCAAATTTAGCTATTTTAATTTTTAGCTTGCCTGAACGAAGTTCAGGAAGAGCTATTGTACTACCCCCGGCGTTGGCGTTAGCAAAATGTTAAAGTTTTACGTTAAAGTTTTTTATGTGATTGGCAAGGAGCTGTCAGGCGAGCTATCCTGTCCCTGTGACAGGTCTTGTTGTTTCACCTGCAACAAGTATTCCAATAGTTGCGGGACAGTGGGGTAAACTTGGTCAAGTGTCTGTAGTGCAGCTTGGCTTTGTGACAGTGTGCAGACAGGCAGACATTGTTCCTAGGAATTCTTGTCTATTTTGACAATTTAAGAGTTAATTTTCTGTACTTGTATGATTTCAGAATACTCAGATCAGTGATGCAGACCCACGCACCTGTCAAAGAGCTCACACATTCCATATAAAGACTTTGAGTGTCCGATATCTGTCAGAAATGATGCTAGCGGCAGACAGTAAAGAACAGTTAACCATGTGGTTTGATGGCCTTCAGCAGCATTTATTAGATCAAGGTAAATTTGGTGGTGATGTTGATATTACCATTAATGTGCACAGGTCCAGGAAAAGCGACTCTGTCAGTTTCTATTTGGCCTCCCTTTTCAACGGTAGTCAGCTCTTAAAGGAGAGAACTTGTTCCAATGTGAACAGGTGCTATCTTTTAAGAGCTGACCCCATTTTTGGAAGGACTATACTGTCCATGAAGCAAATAGGAAGTCACTAAAGTCGTTTCTCTTTCTAAAAGTGACCCCCAAAAAAACATAGAGGTTTTCAGCAAAAATATTAGCACACTTGATTTTATGTGTACTATAAGGCTTATTTAAGCTAATGGCATTTTGAACAACAGGGCAGGGAGCTCCAGAATCAGAATTCCTCACGTTTTATCACCAGCCAGTAAATTGGGATGGGGGCCAGGGAATATTGTTTTGTACTTGCTTTATGGTAATTCCAGATAATGAAAGTATATGATAACTCATTAAAATGAAATAGACTTAGTGGTTCATCATTAGAACACCTTGCGAGGAGTTTCAGTGACTAATGATGTGAACAAACAGGGATCTCGGGGACGCCGAATTCGGCGTCCCTGGACGCGAAAATTCCGACCCGGACGCCAATAATTGCCTTCCGAGGATTCCCGCGGACGCGATATTTTTGCGGCTGTACTCCTTTAAAATCTCCTGAAATGTCAGTTTTCACAAGTGGTGAAGAAGACACACGTCGCTGACACGTTTGACAGAACTATATAGGAGCCATTCATCTGAACCGATAATCAATAATATCGTCATAAATGCTACCAGTTATTTACCTGGAATTTCACACCTTCTTAATCCCCACTACCGTAGCAGGGCACGTGTCAGTAATACTTTTTTTAATCGCTAATAACCGGCGATCTTTTGATCAATATAAACAAATTGGGTCAACACGGTATCTTTGTCTTAGATCTACCGCCTCGCATGTCTGGTCAGTTTACATCTTTAGATACCGCATGGCATTAATTGACAGAAGGTGGGATTTTAACAGTGGCTGTGTCAGCAAATTAAATTTACAATATATTACTCGCCAATTGGATGAGTGCCCGAGAGGGGCAACTGCCGTCTCATAAAAGAGAATCTTTTACGAGAAAATTTTGATATGGACGGACGCTCGGCGCCCCGTTACCGCGGCTATGGATTCGTTCCGCTGAGGTGCGGGGGTAACGTCGATATGAGAATTGAAATACTACTACTGAAAATTTTAATTTTCAGGTAGATCTAGCCTGCCGAAGTGTGAGCCTTTTCTAAGGCACGTTTTCTAGTTCCCGACTGTTTGTAGTACGCTCGTGCGCTGTGCTTGATGGGCGTTACACGTGTATATTAAATCAGATTTTTTTTTAAACTTGGAAAATGCAATCGGTAATTTCAAGTTGCTAGAAGCGGCCGTCAGAGGTAATTACACTATATTTTAAGCAAGGACAGGTGTTGCAATTCCCGGACCGGTGACTTTTTAGATCTTCGGTTTGTGCACTTTAAAATTCTTTCCGGCCGTTTTTAGTCTGTTTCCCGCCATATGTCGCGCACCACGTGCTGAACGAGTACCAGTGTAGATCTATAAATAACGCTTTGGGAATTCCGCGAGTTCTAAACAGACATTTCAACACGCGGTATAGGAACTCTTATTGACACAGATAGGAGCAGGTATTCGCAGTTAATGTATAAGTCAATAAACAAAGGAAGATGTAACGACAGGTACCCATTCATTCAAGTGTAAATCAAACTTGATTTGGACATAAACAATCAGTCTGTGTCTCAAATTATGAAAGGCAAAATAGATCTACATGTAAACGGATTTCTGCGTTTGATGTCAGCGGGTGGGGTAAGGTGCGCCGACTTGGGAGGGGGGATGGTTGAGGGGGGGGGGGGGTGGTTGAGATAAGTTGTAATTATTACTGAAAGCAATGTTGCAGTGGACTAGACATCACTGAATAGTACTGAACTCTGAACTGTAGCTATTACATGTTACACTTCTGCTAGCCCAGCTCTGGGCCGGAAAATGCCTGGAAACAAGTTTCAATTTTGAAACTTTGTTTCTGAAATAATTTCGGTCCGGAGCTGGACTACACTTCTGCTGAAGGGAAAAGTAAATTAATACCTTTGACTTTAACTGGAAGATTTACCAAATAATTGTCAATGTCATATCTTTTTACATTTCTATAACATAATCATTTGATGTCCAATCATAAAAGCATTGCCTTTCACCCGCCCAGTCCTGTACAGGCCCTTTTCATCTTTTGTATCCCTCAGGGACAATATCAAAAGACAATTTTAACTAGATAAATAAGATTATTTATAGGCTAAATTTTATGTTAAAACATATGGGACTCCAATTTGTCAGGATGGGACTCCTACTTTTCAGATGGGACTCCTATTTTTGGAAAAGGGGGAGTCCCGGACTCCTATTTTTAAAATTCAAGTGAGAACCCTGACAAAACTAGATTGGTAAATTACATACTGATTGGGTTCTATTGTAAAAAAAAACTACTTTAAATATGAATATATGTTATATTGTATTATGTTTTTGAAGAAATATAATAAGAAAACAAGTGTGCTATTTTAGACTGATGTTTCATTTTGGATAACAGAATTGCCATAATTTAAGGTATAACAGCCATTATGAAAGGAATTTTCATGCTAAAGCAAGGGAGATAACCACTTCTTCGGTGTTGCCAAATATAATGTAAAACTCCATTCTCTGCTGAAGGCAATAATTTTGATAGGTGTTTAATTAAGTTATTAAAGACATACACTTAAAGGTGTATGGGTACGCCCCCCTGTTTTACGAAAGGGAACAATTTTTATGACTTCCAGCAGAGCTCTAGATAAGAGGGAGTATTTGATGATAATTAAGGATAATTTTTCTTATTTCTCATCAAAACTATATGTTGTGACCCCTCATCTGAACCGTCTCGGTGAGACGGTTCAGATGAGGGGTCACAACATATGTTTTTGTGTAGAATTAAAAAAAATTATCCCTAATTATCACCAAATACTCCCTCTTATCTAGAGCTCTTCTTCCAGTTTGTCTCCCTAGATGACAAGCCCTTTTAAATGGGGTCTACTCTTTAAGGAAAAAATTTGCATTTAGAGGAGCAATTTCTTTCCTTACAGAGTTGACCCTCATTAGGAAGGGAGGCAAAATAAAAATGGCAGTTACTTCCCCTGAAACATACCCTTACACCTTAGCTGACAGGCATTGCATTGGAAACTTAGGCAGTTCCCTGCATTATGGAAATAGCATACAAATTGTAGTTGATTGTTAACCATTTTTTTGTCAGTAAATGTTTACCAGTCACATTTATAAGTTTTATCAGCTTTATAGTTATACAGTCATAATCTGCATTTAAATAAAAAATATTTTTCAGCATTTTGGAAGCAAGCCTGTGAATATGTGATGGATGTACGGAGAGCACCAGCTCACAGAAGTACAGTAGTGATGGGTAGAAAAAGCTCAATATATGAGGACACACCTATCTCAGGTAAGCACAAAGAGAGTTGCATATGAGGTTCAATGAATTTATCACAGAAATGTCATGGACTTTAAGTTCAAATGGAAATTGGCATAGACTCCTATGTAGGATGATAGAGAGGCTGAGATGTATAGAGGTTTCACTTTGGTCTATAACTTGCAGCATACAGCTTTTAATATAAAGAATTTGTGTAAGGTTTTGGATGATTTGCCAAAACGTAGACCGAGCTCAGACTGCTCTTAAGGGTTGGTCTGATCAAGGTATGGACTACTTGCCATTAATCCAACAGCTGTAGATAACATTTTCTGCTCTCAGTTATGTTACTATAAACAAATTAGTTTTTAGCTCACCTGGCCCGAAGGGCCATAGTGAGCTATTGTCATACCAATGCGTCCGTCGTGCGTCGTCACGCAATGTGTCCGTCAACACCTAAAAACAAATATTCAAACATCTTCTTCTGTAAAACTACTGGTCCCATGGTTCTCAAATTTCACATGGAGCATGACCTGACTCCAGGGTCTCAGAATTGTAAAATTGGGTCAGGTTGAAAATCCAAGATGGCCGCCGTTACTAAAAATAGCAAAAACAACAAAATAAACTTCTTCTCCAGAACCACTGGGTATATTTGTCTAAATTTTGGCATGGAACATCAGTAAAACCTTGGTATTCAAAATTGTAAAAATGAAAAAAATCTGTAGCGGAGTTTTGTCACAGTGACCTACTTTCTGTTTATGAGTGTAATTTTGCTCAAATGCCAATGTCAAAAAAGGACCTTTTTAAACAACTTCAAACAACTTCTTCTCTAAAACCACTGAACCCATGGATCTCAAATTTCACATGGAGCATGACCAGACTGCAGGGTTTCAAAATTGTAAAATTGGGTCAGGTCAAGAATCCAAGATGGCCGCCGTTACTAAAAATAGCAAAAACAACAAAATCAACTTCTTCTCCAGAACTGTTTGGTATATTTGGTTGAAAGTTTGCATGGAACATAAATGGGGCCTTGGTATTAAAAATTGTAAAAATAAAAAAAATCTATAGCGGAATTAGGTCACAGTGACCTACTTAGTGTTTACAAGACCGATTTTGCTCAAATGTCAATATTTCAAGAAAATGCAACCAATTCTGACTAGATTTGGTCAAAAAAGGTTCTTGAATGGAATTATTTCAATTTTCTGCCAGTAGACTATCCAAGTTACTAAAAATAGCACAAAGATAAAAATGACAATTACTCAAGAACCCTTTAAGAGAATTGGACCAATTTTGTGTCAGAATGTTCCTTGCATGAAGCCGTTTCGATTAATTGCAATTCGGCATTCCAAGATGGCCGCCATCTGGTGTTACTAAAAATAGCACAAACATAAAAATGACAATTACTCAAGAACCCTTGAATGGAATTGGACCAATTTTGTGTCAGAATGTTCCTTGCATGAAGCAGTTTCGATTAATTGCAATTTGGCATTCCAAGATGGCCGCCATCTGGTGTTACTAAAAATAGCACAAACATAAAAATGACAATTACTCAAGAACCCTTGAATGGAATTGGACCAATTTTGTGTCAGAATGTTCCTTGCATGAAGTCGTTTTGATTAATTGCAATTTGGCATTCCAAGATGGCCGCCATCTGCCGTTACTAAAAATAGCACAAAACATGAAAATGACAATATCTCAGTAACCGCTGAATGGATTTTGACGAAATTTGTGTCAAAATGATTCTTGCATTGAGATGTTTCAAAAATATCTAACTGTAGACCATTCATATTGGCCTCTTTTACTGAAAATAGAAAAATGTGAAAATTAGAAAATCTCAATGGAGTTGGATTAATTTTGTGTCAGAATGGTCCTTTCATTAAGCTTTTTGGATTTTGTGCATTTTGGCATTCCAAGATTGCCGCCATTTGCCATTACTAAAAATAGCACACAACATGAAAATGACAATATCTCAGTAACCGCTGAATGGATTTTGACGAAATTTGTGTCAAAATGATTCTTGCATTGAGATGTTTCAAAAATATCTAACTGTAAGACCAGTCATATTGGCCTCTGTTACTAAAAATAGAAAAATGTGAAAATCAGAAAATCTCAATGGAATTGGACCAAATTTGTGTCAAAATGGTCCTTGCATGAAGGCTCTTCGATTTTTTTGCATTTTAGCAATCCAAGATGGCCGCCATCTGCCATTACTAAAAATAGCACAAAACATGAAACTGGCAATATCTCAGTAACCCCGGAATGGATTTTGATGCAATTTGTGGCAAAATGATTCTTGCATTGAGGTGTTTCAAAAGTAAATATATAAAGACCAGGCAAGTTGGCCTCTGTTACTAAAAGTAGCAACATGTGAAAATGAGAAATTCTCAGTGGAATTGGACCAATTTTGTATCAGAATGGTTCCGTTGCACAATAGCCAGGTGAGCGATATCAGGCCCATTTGGGCCTCTTGTTATGAATGCTTATAGGTTTAAATTTTGACCAGTCCATATGGCTTTTCAGCAAGGCTTCAGATAAGAACGGGTAATAGGGCTAATTAAGGGATAATTTTCCATATTTCTCATTAAAAACATAGGTTGTAAACTCACTTTAGAATCCTCTTATTGAGAGTTCTTATGAGGGGTCAGACCATAATGTTTTCATTGAGAAATAAGAAAAATAATCTTTGAATTATCCTCAGTACCCCATTTTATCTGGAGCTGTGGTTATCATGGGAAGGGATGCTTTAAGGTGAACAGATACATTTTTAAGGGGAGCAACTGCCATTTTTATTTTTGCCTCCTTTGTTGTGTAGTGGATAAGCAGCTAGCTATAACATTACACTCTTTGCAATAGGAGTCAGTTACCTCATAGGACAAGTTTGACTGTACCTCCTCGAATGACAAATTGCATTACAGTTGTCCAATAAATTTCTGAAATCAGCTGTATTTAAATCCAGAATGTTTCAAATTTATTGCAGAACCAAAACGCCTCTCAAGTGATCTTAAAGTTGATGATGACAAGTTAAGTAAGATGTTAGACACAATCATGGGAGAAGCTAATGAAATCCGCGGAGGTCGACCAAAGTCTACAAGCTCATCTGGCTCAAGTTAACAATGGATTCAATATAGAACAAATTTGTATGTTGATGCTGTTTAAGCAGGAGTCTTGTCCGACAGCTTGTTAGTGAATTCAGGATAATCTGTTTTCAAAATGGATGTTGGATTTCAAGATATGGAATTCCGTGTCTGTCATGTGGTCAGAAATGGGTATTTTCCAAAGGAAACACCATAAACACATCAACATATACATAGACCACCAGTCCACAGATTGGTGGTCTATGTATATGTTGGTGTATATATGACGTTGAAAAGCAAGCTAGAAGAAATCAGTGCTGTAGTGAAAGCTCTCCTACATTGTATGACGAGAAAAATGAAAGGTTAGCTCAGGAGAGAGCCAGTCAGAAGTGACTCCAGTTAGAGGTAACTATCAGGAACCAGTCTGACACTTCAGGATTTTTTCAGTCACAGTGCAAAGATAAAAGGAGTGCTGACATGGGCAAGAGAAATATTGAAAGTGCATTGTTACAGATTTCTTTATAATGATTCAGAAATCTGAAGCTACAATATCCTCAGATATGTCAGTTGCCTTAGACTAAGTAAGTGACAATAACTTCCCATATGCCAACTATATCAAGAAAAATGTTCTCGAAGCCAACAGATGAGATCCATAGAGTCATAATTGTGATCAAATAGTTCAAGACTAAATAAGTGTTAATAGATGTACATTGGTACAGTCATGCTGTGTTTATATGTAGATAGGTCAGTCTGGACTTGACAGGTAGTATCAGTTCTCATGAAAAGCTTCATATTTGAAGATAACTGGGGGACAATTTTCTTATTACTCCATAAAAGTATTCAGTATTCAGAGCTCCAGATAAGATGGGGTTTCGAGGATATTTTGAGATAATTTTTCTAATTTCTCAACTAAAACATACAAAACAGCGAAGCAAACAGAAATTCATGCAAGTTCATGAAACATTATTTTCGGAAAAGAGGCAGGGAACATTTATTAGAGCAGGGGCGTTTATTAGGATTAATACTCTACACCTCCAACAGGGAGCACTGCAAGCCATGTTTGTAACATACGATAATTTGTGGAATTCCATGGAGTCTGTATTGTTGTAATCGAAAAGGGAAATTTGAAAGTGATAGAATTCGAGTCTATAACACTCAAAATACCTTTTAGACACAGACATATAAATGAAGAATAAAATCCAAATAACACAATTTGCAAATTTTATGCTTCAAACTGTGCATCTCTATGCAAGTCTGGCCCTGAGGTTATAAAACTAATGTTGGCATTTTCATAATCATTAGCAGAGAAAATTTCATACTCAGCTAAACTGAGCAAGAAAACAACTGTATTAATCAGTATTAAATTTGCTATTTATTAGCAGAGAAAATTCCATGCTCAGCTGAGTTGAGCATGAAAAAAGTTTTATAACCTCTGGGCATGGTTTCATGTACTGAGTATGGTGGTATTACCTGTTAACCCAGACTGAGCCTGGTAGATATATTTATGTAAATTCATGTACATTTACAAGCAAATTGTGCTATTAGTACCTCAAAGGTATCATTAGATTGTACAGTTACGCTGTGTACGGGAAACTAGAGAATGGTGTATATGAACTAAAAGCTCAGACCCGCTTGCATATTTCTCTATGCCAAAACAATATTTCCATTTTATGTAGCATGTTCAAGATTTAGCAATACATTCACTAAGTAGTGCTGAGATGAGTATGTGACATTTGTCTCTCAAAACATAGGATTAGTCAGTGCTCCAGATAAGAATGGGTTACAGAAATAATTAAGGGATAATTTTCCATATTCCTCCATAAAAACATATCTTGTTACCCGTCATTAGAACCGTCTCGCAGAGATGGTTCTAATGAGGGGTCACAATGTATGTTTTATTGAGAAATAAGAAAAATTATCTTTTTAATTATCCTCAAATCCCTCTTATCTGGAGCTCTGAATTAGTGCCACATGATGCTTCACTGAGATGCCTCTTGTTTGCTGTTTGCTTGTTTGAGATGTGTAATGTTTGCTATACCATAGCATCTAAGAATCATCTCAGCAAAGTGCTCCAGGTAAGAGGAGTATCTGAAGATACTTGTGGAATAAATTTTCTTTTATATCTCCTCAAAAGCATCCATTGTGACCCGTCATCTAAACAGCCTTGTTGAGGTAGTCTAGCGGAGGGGTCACAACAAATGTTTGAAATGCTTCGACAGTACTCACTCCTGTCTAGAGCTGCAGTCTAGGAAGCCACAACATGAGCTACCTGAGAAAGATTATTCAGGAATTATCTTTACTACGCTTTTCATCTGGAGCTCGTTGGAAAGCTGAAGCAGATCAGACTAGATGAGCACGATGGATGGTCTGAGCCAGGGCTACAGAAATTTTGAAATCGTAATCGGTCCAGACGGCCAATGACGTCATACGTATCCAAAATAGACACGAAAACTAATGACTACACAGTGTATTCCACAATCCAAAAAAAGTCACGAAAACTAATGACTACACTGGAGCGCCGTTATAACACGGGTGTCATCGCTGAAGTAGCCATTTAGTCCACATGTTCTTACTTAACGTGAAAAATGCGCTTTAAAGCGCAGAGACAGTCAGACCGAAAGCGAAAGTACACATGGCTGTACCATTCGGACATCCTCGCCGATCTTCATTTACGGAATTGGCCGAAGTATTACGACGTACTTTACTGTATTCGAGTTAATTCCCTTGAAATATGAATATACTTGCAAAAAGGTACCCTCGGACGAAGAAAAAAAAAATCTGCGCAAAAAATGACGTCGGCTAAAAAAACCCTGACCAGACTGCTCATAATCAAGTCCGGTTTAATTTTTCTTTTTGCTAGTCAAATTCTTTCCTTATGCTATCTATGAAAGTATACAATAGTCAGTAACCTTACGTTGCACAGCCTTTTTCCGTGCATCGGCACGTGTATGTGTGTATTACGAGTTGTGGAAAATCTTCGCCGCTGGCCAATATTGTGACACGTGCTAATTATCGAAGATTTCTAAAATTGAGTCTGTTCACACCTTGGCAAGACAATCGACACTTTGTTTATCTGTGATAACTTTTGACAGCAGTGCGTGATTATTGGATTAATAATAAGACACATGGCTAAAATCCAGGTAATTATGTCATCATACATCGCAAATCGTGTTTTTTCGGACCGAAAAAAATGTGCCTTATGCCAACTGAATCGGTTTTTCGAACTCAAAATCGGTCCGGACCGACAAAAAATCGGATTTCTGTAGCCCTGGTCTGAGCCTTTGTTTTCATATGCGCCATCTTGAATTTTCCTCATGCAAGGTCTTTTAACTTGACCCATGAACTGTAGAAACATAACATGATGATTAATGTTCATATGCTAGTGAGTTTATTCTTGGATCAGAAGTCCAGGTAGCCAATAATGGGATTCCCACCACATAAATTCTCTGGGGAAATCCAAATAATATAAAAATGTTGTCTTCAATTTGGGACTCTTGACTTTATTATATGTACATGTGTATTTATTACTACAATGCAAATGTATATGCTACATCTGTAACTGTGCAAAATAAATATTGATATGTTTTCCTATCTCTTTGCATAAAATCATGCATCTAGAATATAAGAAAAATCTCTTGTTTTAAACCTAAAAAATTTGCACCTTATAACATCTATGACAAAAAGAATGCAAATGTTTATCACTAAAAATGAGCCCCGACGCGACAAAACCAACAAAGTGGTTGTGCACCCAGCGCAAACTCAGATCAGCCTGGGCATCTACCCAGTCTGATCACGGTCTTTGCTGTATGCATGCAGGTAGCCTAGACCCTTAGCTACCCTTTAAGCGAAGAGTCTGATCAGATTGGGCAGATGCCCAGGCTGATCTGAATCTGCGCTGGGGGCACAATCACTTTGTTGGCTTTCCTGTGTCACGGCTCAAATGTTTATAACTACCATAAATACCCTAAATATTGAGCCACCTTAACCAATTAGTATAATTATCCAAAAAGATCCTGTATGTTGAAACATTTAAGTAAATGTTAGCCACTGCTGTTTCAGACCAGCAGGTAAAATGGCAACCAGTGTATACCCAGATCAGACTGCTCCTTGTTAGGAGCAGTCTGATCTGGGTTTACACTGGTTGCTCTCGACATTTGTCCCAACTTTCAAGGTCAGTATGGTAATACAGGGATATTTAAATGTCCTGATCTATTTATTTTAATATACTGAAAGTAGGTTTATTTAGTAGATAAATTTGGAAACTACCCTGGATATTCCACACTGAAAATCAAAAGTCCCTTACAAATCAAATCTAATTTGGTATATATGACCTCACATACTCCTAGTTCTTTTTGTGTTACATTTTGCATAAGTATTAAAATCAGATGTTACTAGACCAGTTTGAAAGTAAACATAAGCTGAGGCCACAGATCAATAATGTACTCCTACTGTTAGGTCAGATATATTAAAAATGTAATTTCTGCATTAAAGCTATAAGCGTATGAATAATATTGAATACTAAATTAAATGCAGAGGTGTGGAAAGGAAGATTAATTAAAATGAAACAGAATATCATATTCATATCATATCATGAAATAAGTTTAAAAATTTAAGAGGACCCACCCATCTAAATTAGATATGATTGTTTAAAACGGGCTAGAGAAACCACAGAAAATATAATGTCTCATAATGTGTAATGCATAAATAAGTTGTAAACTTCTAGATTATGTAGGTGTTAAATGCGTAATTGGACATATAGCAGTTGAAAGACATTTCTTTTAAAAATTATTAGGTATATTTCCCGACAACCATCTATCACACAAACATTATTAGCTGTATGTAAACATATGATGAACAGTGCTACACTTTCCCCAGCTCAGCTTCCACACCATGGAAGTAAACAAAAACATGTGCCTGTAAATCCCCATTTGATTATTGGTATTTGAGGTCAAAGGTTATGTTTATGCTGGGAAAAGTGAAGTACTGATGAAGAAATTGTAAAATAACTTTCTCATACCTAAGCATTTGTGTTAAATTATTTTAATTGATGTATTGGCAGGTATTCAGTATGTAAGATTTTAACATTTTTTAGCTTCCTGTGTACTAAGTTTAGCCAATATTTATGGGCCAGTATTTCAAAGCATTGTTATATTAATGAAGGCATTAATGAGGGACTCAATTGTCAGAGATTAGTTACATCTTCTACAACACAGAAAATCAAACATGCCAGTATTTTTTGCAAAAAAAAATTGTAAAATGCTTTTGCGCTGAAAAGACTTCTCACATTTTTTTCTGCAAAAGATAGCAGTACTTTTTTGTGCAGTGTATTTGAAAATTTAATGTCTTGTTAACTAACGTTCTTACTGGGCCAGTTGTTCAAAAGTAACAATGCTAGTTAACACAACGTTAAATTTTCAAACACACTGCTGTTTTGGGCAGTAAAATGTGAGGAGTTTTTGCAATGCAAAGCATAGTCCAGTGCTCCAGATAAGAAGGGGTAACAATGATAATTTAATGATAATTATCCATATTTTTCCATAAAAACATATTTTGTGACCCATCATTAGAACCGTCTCGTTGAGACGGTTCTAATGAGGGGTCACAATATATGTTTTCGTTGAGAAATAAGAAAAATTATCTGTGAATTATTCCTGTTACCCCTTCTTATCTGGAGCTCTGTAAGACTTAACAAATCCTTGACTAATGGCTTCACGAAGCTAGCAATGCTTTGAACAGCTTTGCCTAGGGCCTGAAGTTTTACTGCACACTTACAGAGCTCTAGATAGGGCACTAATGGGGCTGCCTCAATTGAAATTATGTCTTTTAGCCTATATGCCCAATCAGCCTGTGTGTCTGCAGTCTGGGCAGGGCCTTCTCTATGCACACTATCCATAGCCAAGGATACAAGGCTTATTACTCTGATCAGATTGCACAGCTGTGCAAGGTAATCTAAGTTCATGTCAGAAGACACCTTTGCTCGATGTAGCTCAATAAATGATAACTCTGGATGTTTTTTTTTGTTTTTTTTTTGTTGGGGGGGGGGGGGGGGGGGGATTCTTGAAAAAAAAATTGACTTGGGGGGGGGGGGGGGGTTCTTGAAAAAAAAATTGACTTGAGCAACTGCATGAGTAATAATGGGAACCTTTGAGAATTTTCTCAGAATTATTTGCAGATAATCCATTTCTCTAGAGCTCTGTGTAAAGTATGCTTAATATCTGCTTTTTTATACTCAATTTTCTTTTTATAAATTTTTGAAATGGCAAAATTTTAAGCAATTGAATTCTCATTCAGTGAAATTTTTGATAAGTCGAGTATACATTGTACTGTAACATTTACATTGAGTTTTATCTCATCAGACCTTTTAATATAAAAATAAATAAAACTAAGTTAACCTAAATTTATAAAAGTAAATTTTGCTATCTGTGATTCAGAGCGTCAAATAAGGGTGGGTTTTGATAGTAACTCTAACAGGGCTCTAGATAAGAGGGAGTATTTGGTGATAATTAAGGATAATTTAAGTTAATTCTGTTAAAAAACGTATGTTGTGACCCCTCATCTGAACCGTCTCGACGAGATGGTTCAGATGAGGGGTCACAACATAAGGTTTCAATGAGAAATAAGAAAAATTATCCCTAATTATCATCAAATACTCCCTCTTATCTAGAGCCCTGCTAAAATAAGTTATGGAGAAGTATGAAGTCGTATGAGCTGCATCACACTAAAAAGTGGCTTAATGTATCTGTGATGAGTATAGTATTATATCTATGTAAGAATCTGTCCAGTCTAGCTTGAACCTTCATTTTGTGCCTACAGATTCTTCAGGGTCTGTACATGGTGTGGCTAATCAGACTGCACAGCTGCTCAGGCTGGTCCAAGTGTTTGCTCATTGCTTATGCATTGAGCACCCTTTTCGTATGTTGCAGCTTATTACATATTTATCATCATAACATACCCTTATCTGAAGTTCTGAATTGTTTGTATGACCTACTGCTCATGCTTTTAAGCCAAAATATGAGGCTGAAAACTGACCTTACTTTCTTATTTGTTGATGAAGACATGTAATGGGACCTTGTAAGAAATGTCTCGCCAGGGTTCTTCTTATGAGATCCAACACATAACGTTTTTGTCAAGCAAGAAAATATAATAAAATTTTCACCAAAAAATCATATTTTTTAGATCTGTAACTGTATGTAGATACCCTTGGGTATGTGCCAGCAGCAAAGATTCAGTCTGTTTCAGTCAACAATGTATGGATACTGAGGAATCTGGTTGGAAGCCTCTCATCAGGCTGTGCAGATGTATAAGCTGGGTTAGAGGTTATAAAACTTGAGTATAATCTCAAACTCAAAATAAAGCACACTAATTGGCTGCTTCAGAGCATGTGCTCGGAAGCAGCTAATCAGTGTGCTTTATTTTGAGTATGAAAATGTACTCAAGTTTTATCACCTCGGGACATGCTTGGAAGCAGTCTGATCTCTGTCTTGGCTGTTCACATATGCAGTTATATATCCTTTCATGTGTTTGTCACATGGTAATTTTGACCTAGTGTCAATATACTGATATTCTGTTCAAAAATGGCCATAGTAGAGCAGGAGCATTAAATCTGGTCTTGTTGCTTGAAAGATTGGGTTAAACTCCAGTGTAATCTGTTTATGAAGCAGTATTAAAAATTAAAAAAAAAAAGTATCATTAAAAAATTAAAAAGCTTATTCTGTATTTTGTTAATAAATCCAGACTTTGTTGCACCTGCTTTAGCATGTGTGATATAGGTATCCAGTTTTCCATCCGTCTATCCACACTTAACGTCATCCCTAGCAGTAAAGCCATCTCTGTCCTGAACCCAGGGCTCGAAATTTACACTCGTCCGCTCGTATTTACGAGTAGCAGATCGGTAAGGACGAGTGGAAATTGTCACTGACTTGCCCTGCCGGACGAGTAGGTTTTTCCTCCATGAAAATTGTCTAATCATGCCGTTCAGGAAAAGCACTTTACAAATCGATCAAATTACAGCAAACAAATATTGACTGTAACGCAAAAAGCATGAAATCCCGCATCGTGTAATCTAAAAATGAAAACGGAAATGGCAAACTGTAAATAAACGGTGCGCCTGCGCCTATCGAACATCGACCCGATGAGGATTCGCACCAACGCGGTTTCGCCTAAGTTGTTTGCACTCTATAACTGCACGATTACAAATGCATAATCCAACTCAAATAGTTGTATAGGACATTATATTCACGTCCTCTCTTGAATAAAGCAGAAAAAATCTACTTTCGTGCAGAAATCTTTATTAACGAAACCTCTTTGGCAAAACCTGAATTGGGACGAAACCATATACCTACGGAAAGTACCGGAAATAACCGAGTGAAAATGAAACTGAAAGTAGAATACATTCGAGGGAAAAATGAGTGATATCAGACAGTTTTTAAGGACGAGTAGATTTTTGAAAGGACGAGTAAAAAATTGAAAGCACTTACCCTGCAGGACAAGTATGTTCACAAAAAAATTTCGAGCCCTGAACCAATCGGTGGATTTCCATCCCACTTGCTTGGATATATATGGCATGGTCTGAAGTTTGTAAGGTTTGGTATTGCCTTCATTAGGAACTGCATACATGCTTAATACAGGCGCTTATAGAGGTGGCCACTGAGACACGTTTTACATTAATGCCATATCACCATCTCAGCCAGAATGTTAGTATAATGTAATCTTTCTTTCTTAATGCCATACGCCCTCACAGACATTCTAGGCATGTTGTGCTGTCTAGCAGTCCAAGCATATTAACATCTTCTGGGAGCGCATTCCACTGTACAATTGCCATAGGGAAAAAGGAGTATTTATAGTAATCCTTTACCGTGTGCAATTGGCGGGACATATGTTATGGCGCTGGCATCCGTCCCTCTGGCGTAAACTTTTCGTTTCCTCCTACAGTTTACATCCGATCGAGCTGAAACTTGGTATATAGTAAGACTATGAGGTGGACCAGCGCATATCGTTTCGAGGTTCGTTTCCAATGATTTTTAACGGAGTTACAGCCCTTTACTTAGAATCTTTGGGGTGTTAGTTTCCAGATAACTCCTATAGTTTTCATCCAATTAAGCTGAAACTTTGTAAATAGTAAGACTACGATGTGGAGTAGCGCATATTGTATGGTAATTTTGCTCCGATGATTTTTAGCGGAGTTACAGCCCTTTGAAAAAAACTTGTCTGTGGCAGTTTGTATGGCAATTCTTTAGCATTCCATAACTTGTGCAAGCTGTAAGTAGGCAACTGTACAGAATATCTTGATTAAAATTTATAGCAATGTGTTAGGTTGAGGCTGTGTGTCTTATATAAGAATTATTGCTCCCCCTTCCTTATTTATGGAGTTACATCTGTTTGAGTAATTTCTATGACTTCTTGGGCAAGTCATTACTAGGTAACCGTATGGAATATCTTGACAAAACCTATAGCAATGTATATTAGGTTGAGACAGTATGTCTAATTAAGAATAAATGCTTCCCCTTAATTCCTTTTTTGAGTTATATCCCTTTGATTACTCTGTTTGGAATATCTTGATAAACTTAATAGCAATGTAGACAAGGATGAAACGGTGCAAACAATAAGAAACAGGCGTATATTGCCCCCCTTGCGGAGCTCTTGTTATATTTCTTTTGACAAACCCAAGAGTTTTTTTGGGGAGTACCTGTGATCCTGTCTATGTGGGAGCCCCAGGAAAGATTGCTGGAGATGTCCAACCCCAAGTACCTAGCACAGGTAACAGTTTCCGGGATCACACCATGCAATCTATAGGTGGCACCAGTAGGTTTCCTAGAACCCGCCACCTGCACCACTTGGCACTTTGAGGGGTTAAACTCCATGTCCCAGACAGACTCCCACACAGACGGTCTGTCCAAATCTTGCTGCAGTACTGAGCTGTCATCAGCCCCGCTCCATGGTGAGATACATAGCTGTATCGTCAGCAAAGAGACGCACCTGGGAAGTAACATTTTCTGGCAGGTCATTGATGTAGATGAGGAACAGAATCCGCCCCAGGACAGAGCCCTGAGGCACTCCTGATGTAACTGGGACCGAGTCTGACTCCTCACCCCAAACAACGACCTGCTGTGTGGGATCACCTAGGAAGGCATGTATCCAGCTCAGCACATTAGAACGTATTCCATAATCATGCAGTTTCCAGATCAGTTTTGAATGATTAACCTTGTCAAAGGCCTTGGAAAAGTCCAACAAGATCAAATCAGTCTGCCTTCCCATACTAGCATTCCTAGCAACATGATGAGCTGGGTCTCACATGACCTTTTCTTCCGAAAGCCATGCTGGAGATCATAAATGAAGCCCTGCTCATCTAGATGTCTAACAATATTTGAAGCTAGGATGTGTTCAAGGACCTTACACAGAATGCAGGTAAGGGAAATGGGCCAGAGACTTATCACCTTTCTTAAATATAGGTGTGACATTTGCCTTGCACTAGTCTGTCGGAAGCTTGCCTGTCTCTAAGGGTCTTTCGAAGATTACCTTTATGATGGGTGCTAATTCGGCCCGTAGCTCCTTCAGGATTAGTGGTCGGATTCTGTCTGGGCCTGCTGCCTTACCTGGTTTGAGGTGATACAGTAATTTCAAGATACCATTTATAGAAATTTCAATCTGAGGCATAGTGTGGTTTTTGTTTAGGGAGTTTTGTGGTACAGCACCAGGGCTCACCAAGTCCTGTACCTTCATCTGGGCCAACCTTGACAAGCTTAGTGGAGATTTAGGGCTAAAAACTGACTGGAATTGTTTATTATGGACATTACACTGGTCTGTAATGTCTGTGGTAAGTTTGCCATTGTTTTGCAGAGGCATGGGTCCCTGTTGATCTGGTCTGGAGTTTTTCAAGAAGGAAAATAGTTTCTGTCGCATGACTGATCACTGTTGTCAAGACAGAGAATCAGTTCAAGATGTGACTGTTTTATCTTTCGTTTGATTACCTGTCTGTAATGCATGCATATTCTCAGCTTGCCTGCCCACTTTAATAGAGCTGCTTAACTCTAAGTGCAACCCATAGCCCCTTTATCCCTTAAATAGAGAAAATTTGTCAGTTGTGGCTTATAAGTCCGGTTTCCTTATTTGGAGTCTCTTCGTGCAGCAATTTACACGTGCAACCCTCAACAAATGCACCATTTCCCCTTTGGAAGCTACATGTCATTAATATATAGGGTGTCTCAATGCTTTGAGTTATACCACAAAGCAGATGACAAAATTTGTATCGTCAAAATTTCAAAAAATGTTTCATCAAACCTATTTTATATTGAGAATTCAAATACAAGAGGTCAAACATTGTAGATCTAGGTGGGGTGGTTTCTTGTGAGCTGCCTCACCAGGATCTACCCTGTTTGCAAATTTACTGTTTTCGTTTCTGGTGCTATATAAGTTTCACCAACTTTACTTTTACTATCTAGTGCTGTGTCGAAACAATGCTGACCAATGGATACACAGTGCAGCACATGATCAGACTGCCTCTTTGACACTCTAATAAAGTTCTTGCTGAAACACTTTTGCCCCAGGTTTTAGGATCATGGTACTCAATTCAGTAACTGGACTCCTGAAAATGATGTAAAGTTCTGTTTTTAGACTGCTGTATTTTTCATTTACATACATAGGTAGCACACCAAGATATAGGTTAATTTTAGAAGTAAAAAAAAATGAGGGGAATATCCTTCATGTTACTGCTTTCGGAGCTCAGCATGGAAAATACTTGGGAAGATAAGGGGTAACAGGGATAATTCAGAGATAACTTTTCCTATTTCTCAATCAGAACATACATTGTGACCCTTCCTTAGAACGGTCTTGGTGAGACAGTTCTAATGAGGGGTCACAAAGTATGTATTTATGGAAAAATAAGGAAAATTATCAGTTATTATCCCTGTTACTCTTTTTATCTGGAGCTCTGAAAATAACTGAGGTAATCTGATATGCCCAGACCAGCTTGTGCATATTCTCCAGCTGATAAAGACGTACAATTTGAGCCGCAACACGACAAAACCAACAATGTGGTTGTGCGCCCAGCGCAGACTCAGATCAGCCTGGGCATCCGCCCAGCCTGATCAGAGTCTTCGCTGTCCGCATGGAGGTAGCGTAGACCTTTAGCTACCCTCTAAGCACTTAGAGAAGATTCTGATCCGACTTGGTGGATGCCCAGACTAATCTGAGTCTGCGCTGGGCGCACGACCACATTGTTGGTTTTGTCGCGTCGCAGCTCATTTATATTTTCCAAGCCTACCTGGAGTAATTATTGGCTGTACAAACTGCTCATATCCTTACCAGACTGCACATATATTATCTGATAATGGCCCGTGCTGTCTGCTAATGCATTACTCTATCTTGAACGGCAAATGCCTTGAGCAAACGTGAGGCATTTTCCTGACTAATGTTTCTCATTTACATTGAGTGATAACCAAACAGCATGTAGTATGAGATGAGCCCTTAACATATGGGCACAACAAAGCCTCAGATAAGGCCACCTATCTATGCAGCTTGGTGGGTACCTTTAATGTTTGCACATATCATCAGACTCTACAGATTAACTACCTGGGCCCAGTTGTTCAAATCTAATGACAACGTTAGTTAACAGGCATTAAAGTTTCAAACGTATTATATACCAAACAAAAAAAGAAACGCACATAGTAAGATTTTCCCATTTAATTTACCTTTTATATCATGATTAGAAAATGTCTAAAAATCCGTATTTCTGATCAAATCTTGCTCAGACTTCATCATGGCGTAGATGATGATCTGTACCTTCCATATGCATATAAAAAATATGCATTAATGAAATCGCCTCTTATTGAAGACTGTGACATTGAAAACTGACCCCTGCCTTGTTCAGAGACGCGTCACAAAGTACTGAATTAACACTATTAAATGAAATTTTTGGGTTGGACTGTCCGATTATCTACCTATAACACTGTATGAATTATTGTTTTAAATTATTTGTTATTTCCAAAAAAATACCAAAATATTACTGTGCGTTTCTTTTTTTGTTTGGTATATATAAAAAAAACATCACCATTTTTTTGCCTAAAATGTGAGGAGCTAAGCTCCTCACAATTTTTCAGCAAAAACTGTTACCCCAAATGATATTGTGAGTAATGTAAGACTTAAGGAATCCTTGACGTATGACTTTGTTAAGCATATGATGCTTTGAACATCTGGGTCCTGGATGTTTTGAATCTTCACAAGCATGTGCAAAAAAAACCCTTTAAGAATCTTTTATTAATAGCAAATATGCAACTAACAGATCAGCCTGAGTAACTATGATGTAGTCTGATGAGTGTCTAATTCACAAGCTGTTGATAAATGAAGCCTAACAAAAACAACTTAATAATTTCATTTTGTTAAATTCTATAATATTTATTTGAAACAACAACAAAAATGACCCTACTAACACTGGAACAAAAAGCCTCTGAGCAAACACTGTAGGCCCATGTCACATGCCACCATTTGCCATTTTGCCAATTTTTAGCTCGCCAGTACGAAAGTACAGAGAGCTGTTGTTGGCGTTGGCGTCACACTTTAAAGTTTTATGTTAAAGTTTTTTAATGTGATGGGCAAGGCACTGCAGGTGAGCTATCCTGTACGGGGACAGGTCTTGTTTTATATACTACCAAATAGATATAGTAGAACTTCAATGGCTTGAACCCTGATGGCTTGTTAACCCCGCCTGGCTAGAACTTCTTTCTGGGTCCCTAGAGGTCACTTTATATAGAAACTAAACCTGGATGACTAGAACTACCCTTGGCTGGAACTAATTTTTATGGTCCCAAGCCTGTTCAAGCCATTGAAGTTCTACAGTACTACATAGCATGATGATTAGACTGTACAGGCCCCTTTCTAGGATGAATTAAAGCTAACAAAAACAACTTCAACAACAATGGCACAGTTTATTTCATTTTGTTTATAATTTTTCTTGGAAACAATAACAACTTTTATGAACCTAATTTGGACAGAATGGCCTCAGCAAACATTGTAGGCCCAAATCATGAGAAGCCTGATCAGCATCTACACTGTTTGCCATTCTCCCGATAGTTTTTTGATACACTATCAGATTTAAGGTTGAATGAGTCAACTTTCAGGAGAAGTAACTCTGCAATCTTTATTTTTGCCTGCCTTCTCAATAGGGCTCACCTCTTACAGGAAAGAATTTGCTCCTCTAGGAGCAAATTCTTTCTTATCAGAGTTGACCCCATCTTGAAAGGGTTTCATTGCCCAGGCAAGCAAATTGGTGGTCACAAAAATTGTCCCCCTTTGATAAATTGGCAGAAAATGTGGTACCCATACACCTCAAAAGAATTTTCTTGCTCAAAAGTATAAATACAGTGATTTATTATTAGGGTAGGTTATGATAATCATGTGCTATGTAGCATAAAACTTCTATGTATTGGGACAGATAGGTCTGAGCAAACAGTGCAGACCCAGATCAGACTGCTCCTAGAGGAGCAGTCTGATCAGGGTCTACACTGTTGGCCATTCTGGCCATTCCTGCATTGGAAAAACGAGCTGTTTGATTTTTATGGCAAATACAGTAATTTTTTGGGATGTCCAAAATTTTTAGAATTTTTACAGGTATAATCACAGAGACAAAAATAGTCTTGTTTCAGTTTCCCTTCCCAGAAAAACTTGAAACCATATGAAACCAAAAACTATGAAAAAGGCCTGTTTATTATTGTGACACATATAAACCACAATGGAACAAGAAATGTGTAATAAAAGCTACATGAAGGCCACTGACTCTTAATTGTGACCTTGACCCTGGGCAGTGGAACCTAAATCTTACATGACACATCTTCACATTATGCGTTATCTTGCTGTGAAGTTTGATCAGTTTTTCAAGTAATCACTGAGACACAATTTGTAACTAACTCCTGAGCCTCTTCAGGGCCTTAATTACATGGATTGTCTGATCAATTTATACCACTTTGGGTGCATAAAAACTATAATTACTAAACTAAACATAAATACCACTGAAAAGCCTGACTAGATACTGAAAATCAACCTGTTCCAATGCAACACATTTAGAATAATTTTACCATTTTCAAATTGCACAATGTAGCAGGAGCCCTGGTAGCTCAGTGGGTTAAGCCCTAGCTAGCCTACTGATCTAGCAGTTCAGGGTTTGAGACCTGCTGGAGGTGGGAGTCTTTTCAATGGTTAACAGGGTTCCATTGCATACAGCCATTCATTATCACCCTCCCAGCATCCTGACATGACTGAAATACTGTTGAAAAGGATAAATCGCAAGTCATCCATCCACCCATAATACAGCAAAAATATGATTTATACCAAGCCAGGATGAGGATAGTTCTCAAATAATTTTCCTAAAGGTGAAATTAAGGATACAGTTTCATGGGGAGCAGCTCTAACCTTTTTTGTTTTTTCCTCCCTTCTCAACAGGGGTCAATGCTTTAAGGAGCAGGGGAGTAAATTCTTCCCATTAAGTGTAGACCCCTTTTTGAAGGGCTTCTTACTCCTTCAATTTAAAAATGGTGAAAAACATAAAACATGAAAGTGTACCCATAAACCTAAATGCTCCCCCAAAATAACAGAATAGCTTCATTTCAATCAGGAGTCAAAACATCCATTTTTACAGTTTAAAAACATAAATGAGCCACGACTCAAGAAAACCAACAAAGTGGTCGTGCACCCAGCACAGACTCAGATCAGCCTGGGTATCCCCCTGTCTGATCAGACTCATCATTAAGAGCTTAAAGGGTAGGTAAGGGTCTAAGCTGCCTCCATGTGGACAGCGAAGACTCTGATCAGACTGGGTGGATGCCCAGGCTGATCTGAGTCTGCACTAGGCGCACAACCACTTTGTTGATTTTCTTGTGTCGCAGCTCAAATCATCTCATAATAATCCTCAAAACCCACACTCTTATCTGGATGTTAGAAGTTATCAACATACATGTGTAAACCAAAAGATAATTTCAATCAGTATGACTTTAATTATCACAAACATGAACAATCCCTATAAGGCAAGTTGCGTAGACTAGATTTTCTCTTGTGTTGAACACTCACAAACACCTTCACACAACTCATGGTTGATGAACATTTAAAAAAATCACCAATACATGTTTTTGCCTTAAGTTTAATCCTTTACTGTATAGTTGTCTGTGATTACCATATTTCTTTGGTTATAAATACGACGGAGGTTCAACACTTCCAAAACAATATATCCCAAAAATCTAGATCCTACTGACAAGATGGATCTAGAATTTTGAGATTGTTTCAAAGAGAAACAAATTACATGACTGACTTACATATCTGGTGTATTTTATGGAGAGAGAAAACCCTGTCTCATAACCAAACAAAATAAGGTAGTATTTGATGATAATTTTGAGATTAACTAAAAAGTCTCCATAAAACATACTGTGACTCCTTAAGATGTATGGGTACACCTTCATATTTTTCCGTCATTTTCACCAAGGGGAACAACTTTTAGGGCTTTGTTTGCTTATCTGCAGGATGGAGCCCTTCCAAAATGAGGTCTACTCTAAAAGGAAAGGATTTGTTCCTAGAGGAACAAATTCTTTCCTTTAAGAGTTGACCCCCACCAAGAAGGAAGGCAAAAATGAAAATGGCAGATTTGCTTACCCTGAAAGTATATCCAGTCACCTTAAATGAAGGGCCACAACATACTTTTCCAATGGAGACAAAAATCTGAACACAAAACTATCATTCACTAGTTTCCTTATATCTACGTATAGCTTTATAATGCAAACTGAAAGCAATTCTGTTTTCTAAAAATCTTTCTTTCATGCAAAATTTCAATGACCTATTTCCACAAATCCAATCCTACAATTCTGCAGGAATCTAGGAAAAATGGGTCGAAAACTACAAATTAATTTCTTCAAAATAGATAATACACGTCTTCTAGGTCAAAGGGATGAATTGGGAAAATAAAGTTTTGAAAAAAAGAAGGTGTAATTGTATATAATGAAATTAATTAGCATTGCTGGCTGAGAAAAATGAAAAGAAAAAAAAAAGAAGAAGAAAAATGTGAATTATTCAACCAATCATAATGTTACTTCTATAGAGACAAATAAGAGGTTGGCAGAGTTTGACAGAGAGTGACAATTCTGACAGTTTCTGTTCATTGTCCATAAAACTGTCGAAATAGTTGTTGTTGTCCTCATCAGGATATCAGAGCCCTACATAAGAAGTATTTGGTGATAATTAGGGATAATTTTTGTTAATTCTAGATAAAAAATATGTTGTGACCCCTCATCTGAACCGTCTCGACGAGAGGGTTCAAATGAGGGGTCACAACATATGGCTTCAATGAGAAATAAACTAAATTATCCCTCAATTATCATCAAATATCCCTCCTATTTAGAGCTCTGGCATATACTTGATTTTCTGGCAGTTCAAATGTCACAGAGCTCCAGATCAGAGGGGGTATTGAGGATAATTCAAAGACAATTTTTCTTATTCTGAAGGAAAACATATGACACCTCATTAGAACCGTCGCAGTGAGACGGTTCTAATGAGGGTCACTGCATATGCTTCTATGACAAAATAAGGAAAATTATCCCCAAATTATGCCTGTTACCCCTTCTTATCTGAAGTGCCGTAGAAAAACTTGATTTATGGAGAACAAGGACAATAATAGCAGAATACTCATCAAAACTGCCCTTTAACTGGAGCTCTGCTACTGTGTGATGGGTTTCGTAAAAATTGGAATAGTCCGTACACTGGAAACAATAACAGAGGTAAGTCAAAACTCTCTTTAAATCATATAAAGTGCAGGTACTGTACACTCAAACCTTTCTTAAGCAAAAATCTCTCTGTTTTGTGGTGAATACTAAATTCAGAATAAAAGCATAAAAATCCAATGTATTTCCCCATAAGTTAGAAGACCTTATTTTGTTGTTCTCTACAATTTAATAATACAAAAAAGAGTGACATGCTGATTAAAACTAGAGGCTCACGTATACCCCCGGCCAGTGCCACCGCCTACAGAAAATAAACTTTACATAATACATTACAGCAAATGTTAATCAAACAAACAGGCAGAAATAAATCATATCCAGCAATAGACCCAGTCCCGTAACAAAAGGTTCCATCCCAAGATTTGGCAATAAGTGAAAGAATACACACTTAAAAGTAAAACTTTTCCAGAAACATTATATAAAGATCAAAGTATCTGACCTTGACCTATGGTCAGCAGCTGCACCCAGATGATGTCAACTAAACGGTTTCAACCTAGAAGTAAACCTAGTCGTTCATCAAAAGGTTCCATACAAGAATACTGAAAATATAGCAAACAGATACAAGTAAAACTTTAATGCTAATGTAATACTAATGTCCAAGTCTTTGACCTTGACCTTGGCTCTGCAGCAGCATCCAGATAATTATAAATTAGAAATTATCCATCCTATACTAACACTAAGCACATCTAAACAAATTCCAATTGAAGCTTTCAGAAAAATGGAGAAAGCGCAAGAACTTAACACAATGCTTTAACGCAATTGTTGTACAAATTTTTAAGTCTGTGTCCTGACCTTAGGTCAGCAGCAGTATCCAGGTGATGCAAACTTATCAGTATCTATCCTGTAGTAATACTAAACACATATGTACCAGTTCCAGTAAAGACTTTCAGGAAAACAAAGCAAAAACAAAACTTAACGCAAAACTTTAATGCAACTATTGAACAAATTTCTAAGTCTGTGACCTTGACCTTAGGCCTGCAGCAGTATCCAGGTGATGCCAACTTATCAGTATCCATCCTGTAGTAACACTAAACACATATGAACTAGTTCCGGTAAAGACTTTCAGGAAAACAAAGCAAAAACGAAACTTAACACAAAACTTAAATGCAACTATTGAACAAATTTCTAAGTCTGTGACCTTGACCTTAGGCCAGCAGCAGTATCCAGGTGTTGCAAACTGATCAGTATCCATCCTGTAGTAACACTAAGCATATATGAACAAGTTCCAGTACAGACTTTCAAGAAAACAGTGCAAAAGATCAAACGTAACGCAAAGCTTTAACGCAAATTTTAACTAACAGACGGAAGGACGAACAAACAAACGTACCCACAAAATGGGTTTGTGGGGCTTCAACTGTCTAAATCTTAAGGGGCTAAAAAATTTATGTGGCTACTGATTTTTATGTGTCTACTGGTCACCTAAAGGTCTAACCTACCAAAAGGTAATAGACAAAGTCTATGTGGCTTTTTTACAATCATTTATATCTAACCCCATAAGAATGGAATGAAGTTCCTTTTTTAAGTGTTTATAATAAAGGAGGCGCTCAACTGCCACTCTGAGGGAATTTCAACTCAGAAATTTTATAACAAAATTACACACAATTATATTTATGTGGCTTGACCACATAAAGATGGATGTTCAATGTCCAAAGATTCTGGACAAGACTTATGTGCCTTTTTGCCAATGTCTTAGTGTAACCCTCCTAATACCCCCTGTACTAACAGAAAAATGGGTTTCTGTGGCTAGCCACACAAACCAATTTAGCCATTTAAAGCTGTTCTGTACCAAAACAAAGCCACACAAACCCAATTTGTAAGAGCGGATGAATGAACGGATGGACGGATGGACAGATGGATGAACAGACACACGGACGGAAAGGCAAAAACTATATACCCCTCGACATATTTTGTATGCCGCGGGTATAAAAAGTGTTTTTATGAGGAAAGATCAAAGGGTAATTTTCTGCACAAAAGTCTTAAAAATTAACGCAGCTATTGAAAATTTATTTTATTTCTGAAGGTATATCAATACATTGAGAAGAACATCCCACCAATTATTTATTCCAATTCTTTCTCAAACTGTAAGGTAGAACAGATGGAAACAGTAACTTATTCTCAGAGTATGTTTGACCATGTACCCATGCATGAGGTGCATGTTTACTGGTGCATTCATTAAATACAGGGTAGGCAGTTATACTTAATCCCTCATACAGTATAAAAACTACACTGTTGTGACCAAGACAGGTAAGTAAGTGAAATTGTTCAACCTTGGAAAAGTAGACTCCTCTGTGTTTTCTTCAAAACTGTGTAAAAACAAGAGGGCCAAGAGGCCCTGAATCGCTCACCTGCGCTAAAAGGTTTAAGGTCAAACTAGGGTCATAGTTTGAACAAACCTGATAGTTTGCAACCATTTCCAAATGGTTCTGAAGAAGAAGATTTTTGAATATTTTTCTATGTATTACTATGGTTCAAACCCTGGACCCCTTGGGCCAGGCCATTTTGGACCATGGGGCCATCATTTGAATAATCTTGTAAAAGACCACTAGGTAATGATAGAAGCTAAAATTCAAGCCTCTGAGCCAAGTCGTATTGAAGATGAAGATTTTTGAATATTTTTCTACGCATTTCTATGGTTCAAACCCTGGACCCCTGGGGCGGGGCCATTTTTGACCCTGGCACTGTCATTTGAACAAACTTGGTAAGGGACCACTAGGCAATGCATCATTCCAAATTTCAAGCATCTGCACTAAGGGGTTCTGGAGAAGAAGATTTTTATGTACATTTTGATTTCAAACCCAAGACTCCCTGCCCCAGAGGCATTTTGGATCCCAGGGCTACCATTTACACAAACTTTGCAGGAGTCCACCAGGCAATGCATCATACCAAATTTCAAACATCTGAGCCAAGTGGTTCGGAACAAGAAGATTTTTGAGTAGTTTCCGATATGTATTTCTATGGCTCAAACTCAGGACTCCCTGCCGCAGGGCCATTTTGGACCCTCAGGCCATCATTTGCGAACTTGATAAAGGACTACAAGGCAATGCATCATACCAATTTTCAAGCATTTGAGCCATGTGATTCTGAAGAAGATTTTTGAATATTTTTCCATGTATTTCTATGGTTCAAACCCAGGACCCCCTAGGGCGGGCCATTTTAGACCCAGGGGTCATCATTTAAACAAACTTGGTAAAAGGCTACTAGGCAAAGCTACATACTACATTTCAAGCATCTGAGCCAAGTAGTTCTGAAGTAAAAGATTTTTGAATATTTTTCTATGTATTTCTAAAGTTCAAACCAAGGACTCCGTGCCGCGGGGCCAAAATTTGAATAAACTTGGTAGACGACCACTAGGCAATGCATCAAGCCAAATTTCAAGCATTTAAGCCTTGCGGTTCTGAAGAAGAAGACTTTTGAATATTTTTCTTTGCACTTCTATGGTTTAAACCTTGGACTCCATGCCAACGGGCCATTTTGGACCCTGGCGCCACCATTTAAACAAACTTGGTAAAGAACTATTAGTCAATGCTACATACCAAATTTTAAGCATCTGAACCTTGCGGTTCTGAAGAAGAAGATTTTTTAATATTTTTCTATGTATTTCTATGGTTCGAACCTGGGACTCCCTGCCCCGGGGCCATTTTGGGCCCTGGGGCCACCATTTGAATAAACTTGGTAGAGGACCACTAGGCAATCCTACATACCAAATTTCAAGCATCTGAGCCAAGTAGTTCTGGAGAAGAAGATTTTTAAGTATTTTTTAGTTTTGAACCCAAGACCCCCTGCCCCAGGGCCATTTTGGACCATGGGGCCACCATTTGAACAAACTTGGTAGAGGACCACTAGGCAAAGCTACATACCAAATTTCGAGCATCTGAGACAAGCAGTTCTGGAGAAGAAGATTTTTAAGTATATTTTAGTTTCAAACCCATGACCCCCTGCCCAAGGGCCATTTTGGACCCTGGGGCCACCATTTGAACAAACTTGGTAGAGGACCATTAGGCAATGCTACATACCAAATTTCAAGCATCTGAGCCAAGCAGTTCTGGAGAAGAAGATTTTTAAGTATATTTTAGTTTCGAACCCAAGACCCCCTGCCCAAGGGCCATTTTGGACCCTGGGGCCACCATTTGAACAAACTTGGTAGAGGACCATTAGGCAATGCTACATACCAAATTTCATGCATCTGAGCCAAGCAGTTATGGAGAAGAAGATTTTTAAGTATTTTTTAGTTTCGAACCCAAGACCCCCTGCCCCAGGGCCATTTTCGACCCTGGGGCCACCATTTGAACAAACTTGGTAGAGGTCCACTAGACAATGCTTCATACCAAATATCAAAGCCCTAGGCCTAGCGGTTTCAGAGCTGATGTCATTTATAGCCAATTGTTCACGACGCACGACAGACGACGTACGACGCACAACGGACGACAGACACTTGGTGATCACAATAGTTCACCCTGAGCCTAAAGGCTCAGGTGAGCTAAAAATGGACACTGGCTACTTCTTTGTTGTTGCTTTTTTTTTTTTTGTAAAATTGATGCATGGTGTGTGCAGACAGCAAAAGGTCTGATCAGACTGTGAAGATGCACAGACTATTCTGTGTTTTTGCTGTTTGCAAATAAGTTTTGCACCTTTTTTGCATGTCACAACTCATATAATGAAAGTTATCTGAAACTTATTATAACACTTTTCTAAAGAAAACCACATCTCCCACACCAGTCATAGAGTCAAAGCTAACTGCTACCTATTTTCAAATATGCAGTATTTTAAATTTCATACCATTTTCATAAAATCTGTGCAGATCCATTTGGAAATGTTATGAGGTTCGCTGTTCACGGAGTATCTGGTACTACAGCCAGTACTGGTACTCTACAGAGCTCCATATAGTCATTATGCAGCCCTCCTCATAATGACACTCACTATAACAGCAAACAGATAGCTCACAAATATTTATTAAACAAAGCCATGGTCCTCATCACACCCGCAGCTAATCTTATTCCTAACTTGGGAGAGGACCTGCTTCTGGAATGTTCCACATTCTCATAAGCTTCATGTACCTCAGTCAGAAAAGATGCATGACCATTAGTTGAATGATTATCTTTGTGATCAATCAGTGGTTGCTCATTTTCCTGACTATTACTACATTGTTTATCTACCCTATCATAACTTAACTCTTTTAAAAACACACTGGCTTTGTTATCTAGCTGAATGGGTAAACTAATATTGTTTGACTGCAATACAGTTTTCGGATTTTGGGGTATGAGATGACTTTTCATCTCTTTAAGTTCTGTTATAGAGTCTGTACCATTACTGTCACCAGCACATTCACAAGAACAGTCTGTCTTGTTAAGAAATTTGTGTTCTGCAGTTTTGTTAAAGCCTGACTTTATACATTTGTTTACATGTACTTCAGACACTTGTGGCAACACATATGGAACTTTGGCTTCAGTCCAATCACACGCAGACAGCGGATTCCAGGTCCCTTGAATGACTCCATTCTTCATATTATGACCATCAGTTACATGGTTTGCTTTTGTCATTTTTAGTTCTTCCAGGCACTTTTCTGTTATAAAAATATCACTGCTGGCATGAACTGGGTCGTAACTAATAGACTTTAAACTCAAAGTTAGAAACTTTCCATTCAGATCTGTAACACTGTCATTTTCAGCTATACTTTTAGGGTGCAATGGTCTTGCATCTTCAACTGTCGTTGTACCTGAGTTCATAACCAGAGAGCTTGCTTGATCTTCTTCAGCAAAAGCTCCAACCTCAAGAGACTTTCCTGAGGCCTCAGTAACTACAGGAACTGTAGTTACTGAGGCTTCAGAAAAGTCTCTTATGGTTGGAGCTTTTTCTGTGTTTAACTTAACATTGTAACCATCTTGAGACCCTACAGAAGCGAAGGCTTGCTCGTAGTTTATCTGAGTGATTCTTTGACAGACCATTTGAGGTGTGATAAGTCCAGATTGTCTCTGCTGTTTTAAGTTGACAAAAGCCGAGGAAGACATACTTGGCTCTGTTTGGGCATGATAATTCTCTACACTTTCCTGTCTTACAACAAGCTGACTCCTGTTTACAGGAGCTGGCACAACTTCAGTCCTCTCTGCACTTGTTTCATCTGCACTGGCATTACCAAATGCAGTCATTTTTAACTGACCATCTTCTGCCGCAGCATACCTAAACTTCAATCTTTGTAAACTATCATCACTTTGGAATGTTTCATCTTCTGAATCACAGCTTTCTTCTAAACTCGAAGAATCAGCATTTTCGTCAATATCACTATCATCATAATCTGCCTCAGAAGACACTGAGCCATTTACATGACCAAAATTAGGCATATTGGTATACTGCTTATTAATGAATTCAGTATGTCTGGTTTCAGATAAATTCTCAGTTATTTGTTTTGAGACTGTTGCTGCGGCCTTATCACCAGCTGCAACCTCTAATGTTTTTGTTATTTCTTCAAAGTTATCTTTACCAGAAACAATATTTACTGTCAAAAGAGAGTTACTGTGTCTGTCAATCCTTACTTGGTTTTGGCAGTTAACTTGATCAGTTTTATGATCACTTTCAACACTCTTTATTAGTGTCTTAACTTGATCAGTTTTATGATCACTTCCAACACTCTTTATTAATGTCTGCACTGGTTGTTCTTGCTCACATACCCGTTGTCCCACTTGAAGACTACTTTCAGAAAGATAAACAGCAGGGTAAGGACATTTATAGCTTGTTATCTTCTCCAGTTCCCCAACCATGTCTTTTCTTTCCATCTCAGACAGAACCTTCATCAGCGAATCCAAGGTAGGATCTTTTTTCTGACACCAATCCCTTATTATAGTCTGTGCTGGGCTACTGCGTTCATTACGGCACCTTGCTCTGAACAACTCCACTTCCTTTGATGTATACTCTGTAGAGAAAGAATCAGACAAGAAGGGGTAACAGGGATAATTCAGAGATAATTTTCCATATTTCATCATAAAAAACATCTTTTGTGACCCCTCATTAGAACTGTCACATTAAGACAATTCTAATGAGAAGTCAAAACACAGGTTTTTATTCTCAGAGAAAAAGTTATCCTCAAAGCCCCATATTACATGAGGCTCTGAAGTTGACCCTTTTTGACCAATGGGCCTGTCCATCCTTTTTATTTGGATGAGTCCATTTATACTTTTTTTTTTGGTGGTGTGGGGTGGGGGGAGGTGGGGTTCTGGTGACTGTTTTCACTTCTATTGTATTTTGCACTGAAATGCCTTTATGCAAACATTGCAGACCCTGTTCAGACGCCACATTCTGTGGCATCTGAACTGGGTCTGCACTGTATGCATATGAGCCCAAAACTGGTTTCCAGTCTAAAAGGGTTAAAACATTATGATCTATATCAGCTGTTAAACATGAACAATTACTGATTTTAAACACAAGCAGTGGTGACTAATCTCAATTTGTGCATGGATGTGCAGTCTGAGTTGAATCTTCCATGGTGGAGAATCATGTGCAAATAACACAGGCTATACAAAACCTCTTATATTAAACAGTTCTATGGTGAAATTGCAAGAACTTGTATGTACTGCCCAAGTACTCTAGTTCATGAATAGTAATCCACATATCTCTGTACTAACGTATGTTGTGACCCCTCATCTAGGAACCATCCCTCCCATACAGCTCTACCAAGAAGGACACAACATATACTTTAAATGAGAAATAAGAAAAATTGTTTCAGAATTATTCTCAAGAGTCCACTTTATCTAAGGCTCTGGGGCCGTATTTATAAAACGACTTAAGTCGTTGCTATGCTGTTGCTAAGGCTAAATTTCTTTGAAGGAGATTCCGTACAGCTATGAAATTTGCTCTGGAGGAACAGTCTTTGTAAGACTGTTCCTCCAGAGCAAATTTCATAGTTGTAGGGTATCTCCTTCAAAGAAATTTAGCCTTAGCAACAGCATAGCAACCACTTAAGTCGTTTTATGAATACGGCCTCTGGTGCACTTTCTGGGAGAAGCGAACTTACCCAGTTTACCAGCAAGAAGTTCCCAGTCATTTGAACTTGGAACATCTAGCCACTTATACACAATGTCTACTGTGGCTACAAGGTCGCTCACTGGAGTGGCCCCATCACATGGTTTTCTAGTCTGTTCTTTGTTAATTACTGAAACACATGAGCCAACTGATTCTGGTTTTGGGAGTGACCTTTTCTCCCCATTCCCTGAAAATAATATATGTAACGTCAACTATTCTAAAAATATATAATCTGAAATCTAACCTGAGATTTCCTTGTCTCAGCCTAAACCTCGTCATAGATTCTATCAATAACAGAGTGAATACTGAAAAGCCTGCTCAGTGTTGCCACTTATTCTCCACTTCAAAGTTCTCTGACTTTTCCATGACTTTTTCCATGATTTTTCCCTGACATTTTACAGTTCTTCATAGCCTTTTTCCCTTTTAACAGATATAAGACTGACTTTGCACTCATACTCTTCACTTCATGAGTGCTAAGCATATCACTTGAAAATTTTGGTTTACCCTTAAAGGAAAGAATTTGCTCCCCAAGGAGTATATTCTTTCTTTTAAGAGTAGCCCCAACGAGGAGGGAGATATGCCTGGACTAATCTCTAGAAAGTACATCCTTTCCCCTAGAAGAGAATAATATTTTCTTGAGACTGCTGTAGCCTTTAACGTTCTAATTCCCTGCCTTTTCCCTGACTTTTCAAATCCTTTCCCAATTTCCCTGACCAGCCACAAAATTCCCTGACTTTTCCCTGAATTTTTCCAGATGTTTTCCCCTGACTGTGGCAACTCTGCAAAAAAACATGATGGTGTACCCACAAAACTTTAAAAAATATACATACATGTGCTATGAATCTTTGAATTTGTGATTCTCATAATATTTCTATGCACTGATATAGGCCATAATGATTAAAGAATCAACTTTCCATTAAGGTGAGTGGGTACACTTCAAGGGCAGCAACTCTTCTATTGTCATTTTTGCTTCCCTTCTAAATGGGGGTCAAGTCTTAAAGGCAAGCACTTGCTCCCCAAAGAGCAAATTATTTCCTTTAAGAGAAAATCCTACTCTGTAAGGGATCTATCATCAAGAAAGCACAAAAGTTGTTCCCACTTTGGCTAAATAGCGGATAAATATGATAAATATGGAGGTTTATCTATACACAAAACTTTTGTAACTCTTTCTCAATAATAATGTACAGCTGGGTATTACCTGTACAACAGTCTGAATGAGGATCAAGCAAGTCCGCAAGTTCCGGCAGGTCAACAAAGTCATCTCTTAACGCTGCTACCAGCTGCTGACAGCCATCCTTCTTCCTCATTAAGATTTGAAACAACACATGCACTGCTCGGTTTCTGCCTTTATTAGTCTGACGAGCTTCTATCTCTTCCTGCAAATAAATTTTATTACAACATTTTAAGGGGATCTTATCTAATGATAGTAGAGGATAATTTTCTTATAAATTTCTCCATTAAAAATCTTGTGACCCTGTAAAAACATCCAAATGGTGACACATATTTTTTTATAAGAAGAATTAACAGATATTATCACTGGATAATTATCAACTAACTCCCTTTCTGAAGTTATATATGTCAAGTGTCACATTGTTTGCTGCTTTTTGCTTCTCTATACTGCAGAGCAGGCACCTTTGACATAATCAATGCTGATTCAAGATTTATTCGATATTGTATGGCCACTGCCGGGTATAGACTTCGGTACAGTAAAACAGGTAAAAGTTTACCATAGCCTTGAGGACACAGGGGCAGTGAGGTTAGAGGCCCACTGTATCTAGCACTAGCATATGAAAGGTGGAGCCCATCTTCTACTTTCTCCACCTTATCCTTCCACGATTCGAAAAAGGTACCCATTTACCACTGGGTTGACAGAATTTTCCTGCCCCTTGTTAACCCAAGCCAGGATTTGAACCTGAGATCTCCTGCACCATAACCAAGTCGCTCTAACCACTCAACCACGTCTCCTATCTCTGTACAGTTATGAACCAGAAAGTCCCACAGCAAAACCTGTAGACCCAGACGCAGAATAAAAACAAAGAAGATTTTTTTTCTTTAAGGCAATACCACTTGTCATATTTTGTGTGCTGCCGCTTGGTTTAAACATATTTATTCTCTCTCAATTACAAGTAACATACAATCAAATATAAATAGTACAGGCTTAGGGATTGGAACGAAAGCAAAATGCTTATCGAGTTCCTCTCCCTGACATGAAAAAATTGTACACAATGTGGCGGAAACTGTACATAATAAAAGGTATATAACATTTTAAACCAAATTTTGTACTATGTGAGATAACTAAGCAGAACTGCAACTAATCATTACACAAAAATAATCAATGGAAGAATAGCACTTATAACCTTACAGAACGATTTCGCAGAAGAGCAGAGAAAAAAAAATTTTTTTGATCTGTATGTGTGTCTAAATATTTTAATCACAAAATGGTAAGTGGAGGAGAGATAAAAAAAAAGGAACATGTTAAGGACACAAGAAACCAAAATAAGTCATCAAAGGAGGAAAAAAGTACCAAACGATATGACGCACAGGATTGAGAGAGAGGAGGCGGGTACCAGAATATCAGATTATGTCTATTAATCTTCATATACATAAGGTGCATGCGTAGTATTAGTACTTAATACTTAAAAGCGTTTTGTTTCGATTATAAATTTGTAAACTTTCTCAAATATTAATTTGTTGATTTCTTGCGACAGAGACAGATCACCATACAAAAATAACTTTAAGGAAGGATGTTTATATGGCGTAATTGCCGCTTAGTACAGCCGCTATAAATTATTACAGCCTCTATAAATAGACTGACACTCACCGTATTGGGAATGGTTAAGCATGGGAGATGTGATATAATATCAGCTGGGTTCATTTTCTTTACAAATTCAGGCAAATTTTCACGAAACCTCTCCTGCATCTGTTTTTCAACATCACTTCCCATGATTCATATTCTGAAACAAAAACAGCACTCTTAATAATTAACCCTTTAAAATCCAAGAATGAAAATATTTGAATTAGCAAACAGTGTAGATCCAGATGAGGCAGCCCATGATGAGCTGCCTCATCTGGATCTACACTGTTTTCCCTCTAGTCTTTGAATTCTCAATAGAATATAGCTGGGATTAAACAAGTTTTTTTTAAATTATGTAGATGTAAATTTTGTGGTCTATTTTTTGGAACTCAAGGGTTAAGATGATGTTTTAGGAATACTGTAATGACTCAAAGTGCCTGGGAAAATAGTGTAGGCCCAGATCACACTGCTCTCACCGAAGCAGTCTGATCATGGACTGCATTAAATTGTTTTCCATTTTCCCAACACATTTTTGGGTGTCATCTAATACTACAATCAACTCCCATAATGTTAGAATAATTGCAGTAACAATTTAAGTGTCCAAATATTGAGGGTACTTTATAATATAACATTATGACTTGATCTACAAGTCAGCCATTTTTTGAAGGTACAAAATCCACTGTGTTCCTTATGTATGCAAGAAACCAAGTGGACTTAGTAGTACCCTTGGCTTGCAAAGATGCAAGTCAGCCAGTCCATACAGGATCAAAATCAGCTTTGCAACCATGACTCCCCAACCCCCTGGGTAGGGCAGGGAATGATATTGGGAGATATGTGAGGGGCAATAACTTAAATCATACCAGAAGAGCCAGTGTTGTCATTTCCCATAACAGTGGGGTGATTGCTGTTGCATTAGATAACGGAATAACTTTCAGCAGCTTGTCCCCACAGAGCAGGGCTTTCAGGAGTGGGTTGTCACATATGAAAAGTCATAGTCATTGCTATTTCCCTGGGAGTGGGAGGCAGTGGTAAAAAATGACTGGTGCATAATTTTCAAAGCTTTCACAATAATTATCCCAACTCGGCAATCAAGTCTTAATTTTAGTGACTTGAAAAACTGTGTAAGCTGACATACATTATAAATAATCACAGGTTTACAATGGAGATTTATAAGCACTGAAAAGACCAAACTGATGACAAACAGTACCAATGGCATGTAAAGGGAGGTCAAGGTAAAAGGTTGGTTTGGTTGTTTTGGGTTTAACTGCCCTTTGAGACAGTATTTCAGTCTACATTGGGCTGTCTCCCTGAGAGAGGAAGAAAAGAGAAATGATAGATGAGAGAAAAAAATTCCAAGCCACCCCCGCCCACCTACTGCAAGCACAGTAAACCCTTTCTAGACAAGTAGGATGCCCTGACACTTGAAGTTATAATCAGCACCATCGCCCGAACGCCACCCACAAGGTTAAAGGACGGAAGTTAGAAACTGTAACAGTTTTCATATACCTAGGATTAATTGTCTCTGATTACAGCTCCAAGCCTGGGGTTCTCTCAAAGACTATGCTGAAGCCAGTTTGGAAAGATAACATGTCTCTTCGTAGCCCTATTCAAAAGTGCTCTGGGATTCAAACATCTTTAGTTTCATTTTTATTTTGATGTTTACGTTTTTATTTATAGACTGAAGCGTTTCGCAACATTAACGTCAGACTGAAATAGATAGCGAAACGCGATCTTTTGAAGCAGAAGTAGTCTCTTGGATGAAAACATCCCAGTGGGCACACTGCATCCAAATGCACCTACTGACCCCAAGTGTCTGTGTTTATGATGCCAGACAGCTGAAGCACTGGAGAAATTGAACTCCCCATCACGGTCAAGACGCTGAAACTGATGTGGTTTGGCCACATCACAAGATCTTCCAACTTAGCAGATTACACAACAGGCCAGGCAAAGTGAAAAAGGGTAAATTACTTACTCATGCGTGCATTACACAAGTAGGCAACATGCATCCATCAAAATAGATAGACCTGAATCTGAACGTATGAAAATAGATCTGTCTGAACGCATGATAATACATATCCATATAGAATCAACATACATCCATGTCTAATTTGATACTTTCTCTTTCGCCTTTGAGCAATAATTTCAGTAGCTATATTTACAAAGTGACATACCGATGACTAATAATAGATTAGACTTTCCATTTTACTAAATTTGGCGCCACATGTCAAAATCCCATAACATTGTTCCGGCTTGCAGTAGCAAAACATGCAAGCCGGTAACAAGTCTCTCCGCAACCACGCCGTACAACCGGATGCTCTTGAGAGGGCTGTATTGAAACCCAAGTGCAACACGCAAAAACGGGTGCTTATAGAATATATGCGGACAGCAATGACTCTGATCAGTCAACCCTACGTTGGTAAATCAGGTAGGTTGCCATCTGTTCAGTTCAGTTTTCTTAGAGTTCCCCCGTTTCTTTGTCGAGGCACCACCATACGGTGTAAGGGTTTTTAAGGTGGTGATTTATGGTAAATGTAAAAATCTGCATAAAACCATAAAAAAGTAACGTATCTCCCTGAAAGTTAGCAGCCTTCTTATTTTTGTTGTTCTTTACAGTTTAGAATACAAAATAGACGTACATGCTGCTTAAAAAAGTGTTTTTATAAGGAAAGATCAAAGGGTAATTTTCTGCGAATAAATCTGAAAAAATAATATCGTTATTGAAAATTTAAATAGTGCTAAAGGTGCATTATTGCATAATGAAGAGCATCCTAGCAATTATTTATTCCAATTTTTTCTCAAATTGTAATGCAGACCAGATGAAAATGGTAGCTTTTTCTCAAATGTTCACCCATGTACAAAGTAAATGTACACTGGACGCATGTATTAAATATAGGGTAGGCAAGCATATCTATGTTAACACCTACAATATAAATAATACATTACTGACATGATCAGTGGTGTGTAGATGAAATTGTTCGGTCTTGTTAAAATAGTCTCACCTGTCTCACCTGTGTGTTTTGACGAAAAAAATTGGACACAGACTGCATCTTTTTTCATCTGCTCAGCCTGATAATGTCTGAAAGATTTTGAAAAAATAATTGCTAGGGCGCTCTCCATTATGCAACAAGGTACTCTAAGCACTAAGTATATTTTCAATAATGATATTATTTTTTCAGATTTATTCGCAGAAAATTACCTTTTGATCTTCTCTTATAAAAACACTTTTTAACATTAACAAATGTTGCATTTTGGGATTCTAAATTATGAGAAACAACATAAAGAAGGCATCTGCTAAGTTTTGGAAAGATCAGTGTTATTTTGAGTATTTTAGGCAGATTTTTGTCTTTGTCCCAAATCAGTGATTATCACCACCTTAAATGAGCTCTTATAATTTGTTTGACTGTTCACTTTTAACTTTTTAATAACTGGCGAAGGTTATATGTACAGTTTATGACTATTTACAAGATCTTCACTGTGAAATCTGGTTGAGCCTTGCAATTCTCTTCTTGTGAATCTGCAGTATAAATTTTCGAGAATACAACTCCAGTGCATCAATGTCCTCTGTGCTCACATAAAAGGAAGCATCTAGAGTGAGCTGAGTTAACAGTTCTGGGTTCCGCAAGTCACTTTTAAGTTCATCAGAGAGAACTGGGTTATTTCTCAAGTTCTCAATGAAGGTTTCTCTTTCAGAGGCATAAGCTGAGCATTCTGCCAGGAAGTGTTGTCGAGTTTCTGGAGCAGTATGACACAGTTTACATGTAGCATCAACTGTGTATTGATTAAATGCAGCCCTGTTGCCTTGCAGGATATATGTGCCGGTTAAAAGCTTGCATTTCAATTGAGCTCTTTTACTATCAATAATACTGTTACTAACAGAGGACCAAACAGGATGCACAGCCCCTACCTTCAGAGAGTTTGGGTTAACATACTTTAAAGAGGATTTTTGTGCAAGTTCTTCTTGCCACGAGGACTCAATGTGTTGATTAATTATTTTAATCTAGTATTAATTTTAGGAGGAACCTTCCTGGCTGAGTCTCCCTATCCCTAACTCATTAGGGATGTCTTCCAAGTGAGCATACCTGGCTTATCAGGTACTATGCTTTGCACTCCTTACTATCCTGGATAGGTATCATATTCTGCTGTTTTGCACACCTCCCTATCAGGGGATGCCTATGGACCAATCAGCAAGCTGCTGCTAATTAGCCCCACAGCATCACTTTCAAATTAGCTGAGCAGCAAGCAACATCTCAGTGTTTTCATAATTCGCATGGACAATTATCAGGTGGTTGAAGAACCTCCTGAAATTATAAGCCCCATTGGGGTCCTCCCAAAGCCTGATGGAGGAGTTATACATGATTGCTCCCAACCAGAGGGATACTCGGTGAATGATTATTGCACAACAGAATGGAAGCAAAAGTTCTCAAGGGTAGATGATGCAGCTGCATTGGTGACAGAAGGTTGCTTTATGGCTAAGGTGGATCTTAAGTCAGCATACAGGTCTGTGCCCATCAGCAACCATAGCCAAAGAGTGACAGGACTGAAGTGGCAGTAAGCAAACGGTTTACCTCAGAGATACCAAACTCTGTTTTGGATCTAAGCTTGCGCCAGGAATATTCCATCGTCTGACCCAGGCAGTGAGGCGTATGTTAAAAAGGCATGGACTTGCAGCTACAGTTGTGTATTTAGATGATTTTTTAATCAAAGCTGATACCTTTGATGCTTGTGTTTCAGCACTAAACATGCTTATTGCACTGCTTCGGAAACTAGGGTTCAACATAAATTGGAATAAGGTGGTGGATCCGACCACCAAACTCACGTTCTCGGAATAGAAATAGACTCTGTTGAGATGTGCCTCAGGCTGCCCGAAGATAAGCTTGTTCAAATAAGGCATGAATTAACAAACTTTCAGCATCGCAAACGCGCCTCAAAAAAGCAGTTGCAGTCCCTAGCAGGGAAGCTAAATTTTTGCGCAAGTGTAGTTTATGGCGGCAGAGTGTATTCACGCCGTATCATGGATACGATTAACTTGCTTGAGGCAGATGATCACAAAGTGAGGCTCACTGGTGACATCAGAGCAGACATTGCATGGTGGCAAGCATTTATGTCACAATTTAATGGGCGGTCCATGCTTTTGGACAAACAAGCGATTCAGTCTGTTTTCACAGACAGTTGTGCTATTGCAGCAGGAGGGATTTTCAATGGGGATTGGTATTATTGCAACTGGGAATTGGATTGGCCTCTGGTTTCAAATCTGCATATCAATTCCAAAGAAATATTAGCTGTTTACCTGGCAGTGTGTCGGTGGGCCCCAGCTTGGCGTAACAAACGTAGTTATATTCAGTCAGACAATGTGACCACAGTGACAACCATCAACGCGGCACATCTAGGAATCCTTTCATAATGGGTTGTCTGTTTGTTTTGGTTTTGGTTGTCAGCTCATTATAATTTCCACATTACGGCCCACTTCATCAAAGGATTGGCAAATACTGTGGCAGATAATATCTCCCGCATTCATGAACCCAACAGATTTCATCAATTGTTGCCTTTTATACGCCCCACCCCATTGGAGCTTCATATGTCTCAGACAAGCCTTTTCTTCTTTATTAGATCCCAGTGCCAGACACCTTGGACCAGGAAGTATCAAGACTTCGACAACTTACATTTGCTGAGTCAACTCGACGCACCTACAATTGCCAGCTACTGCTTTATCACCAGTTTTGCTCAAGCCTCAATATTTCTCCCGTACCAATCTCCCAGCATGACTTAGGTCGTTATATAGCTTTTCTATCTAGCAAACTGTGTTTCTCTTCTGTACGACAATATCTAAATGCTGTACGACTCTTGCATTTGGAGGGAGGTTATGCTAACCCTTTATTAGATAACTGGTACATTTCATCCATACTTAAGGGCATACGGGGACTGAAAGGTGATGCATCCCGCCAGAAACTTCCGATCACTTGCCAAATTCTCCAAAGAATATTAACAGTATTAAATTTTGAACACCCCTCCTGGGCAGCTTGCTTGGTTGGATTTTTCTCATTTTTTCGCAAATCTAACTTGTTTGTCCCGTCTGTGGATCAGTTTGACCCACGCAAACATATCTGTCGAACAGATGTTGAGTTTGGTCCCTCAGGAGCAGTCCTCAGTGTGAGATGGTCAAAAACTATCCAGTTTCAACAGCGTATTTTGCACATACCATTACCTCGGATAGTGCATTCCCCTTTCTGCCCCAAGGGTGCCCTCCTCCTATGTCTAAGTAGGCTGCCTAATACCTTGAGCCTTTCTCCTTTGTTCTGTTACCCCACCAGGGGGGGGGGGGGGGGGTCCTAAGCCGATTACTCACATAGTTTTCCAAAATTACCTGAGGGGTTGCCTACGTAAACTGGGTATTGATCCTTCCCTTTACTCTGGTCATTCACTTAGAAGGGGTGGTGCATCATTTGCCCTACAGTGCGGGCTTTCTGCTGAGTTAATCAAGCTTCACGGGGACTGGTGCAGCAATGCCTATCAGAGATATCTAAATCCATCTTTAGCAATGCGACAACAACTAGCTACCACCCTAGGTAAATCTTTTCCACATATCTGAGCCGCATATTGGTGTTTCTTTTTCTAGCAAGAGGGGCAGACTGCCTATGACAGTTATTATGTGTGGGTGTCTCATATGTATATGTATATATTTTGCTTGCTGCTGGCCTCAACTACTCCTGCCTGGGTTTGGCATTTGCAGATCTGTATATAATATCTGCAACTTGGCAGATATATACTTAGAATATTAGTATGCTTACAGTTGGCATTATCATAATTATGTTTTTGTTTTCACTGCTTAAATGTCATGCATACGCGCGCTAGCATTTTGCGCATTAAATGGTCTACTTGTCCCAAACCCAGTCTTTATTATTCTTTATCTAGCACAGGTACATAGTACCTGGCCAATGTCATACTTATGCGGGCCCGAATAAAGAAATTAATATGACTATTTATAGCTTGATTAAGGGTATTTTTCCATTCTATTTAGACAATGGTTGATTAAAAAGTGAAAATATGGAAGGCAAATTATAGGTACTCTGGACAGACTTGATCAGGTTAAACCAACTTTTCTCTTCATCCCCCTTCATTACAAGTTACCTTTCATCCTGGCCTAAGTGATCATGGGCCTACTTCGCTTGGGGCTAAATCCGCGGCTATAGCCGCTGTTCCATTAATTAGTCATTTCCCACGTAAAGCATCTTCCAATCAAATGTTAGCGACCATGTTCGTGATCTTCCGACTAGGTTTGGTACATATTCGCTGATTGGACAAAATTTCTCGTCCGGGTATTTTTGGGCTATAGCCGCGACCATTCTCAGAGGTATGGTCCGAGCTATAGCCCCAACCGAACATCAGTAGCTCGGCTATAGCCGCGGAATTAGCCCCAAGCGAAGTAGGCCATGATATGGTCATAGCTGAGTGTTTCATTAAACCCACAATCCAGATGTCAGCAATAGTTGCACAAACCTTGGCTTCCTCAGACGTAACTTGGCAGCATGTCCTCAAGACGTTAGAGAGTCCGCATACAAGGGACTGGTGCGTCCGGTCTTGGAGTATGGTAGTTCAGTTTGGGACCCTCAAAGTATATTTCTTCAAGATGAAATTGAGAAGGTGCAGAAAAGGGCAGCTAGATTTGTAACGGGGAATTACACATATGAAACTGAGTATGACTGGCATTCTGGAGAAATTTAAGTGGGAATCCCTGAAAAAGAGAAGGAAAGATAGTAGACTCATAATGCTTTACAAAGGTCTGATGGGTGCAGCCAGTATACCCATAAATGACCTTGTTCCCCCAAGTAGGCGTACCAGGAATCATTCCCTGGCATTTCAAACCCTATTGGCTGGGACTGACATTTACAAATTCAAAGAGTAATTACACTTCAGAAACTGACTGAATCAGATCCCAAACCCTATCCCCAACATCAAAGGGAAAGATTGACAAAGACATCCCAACAAACAATAAATTACAAGTGATAAGCCGAGTCAGCAGCTCTTTCCCAAATAGATGGCAACTCAGCTATCTTTATTGAACTAAATAATTTAGACCAACAGACGGGTTACAATGGACTAAGCAAATTATATGAAAAACATTTAACAATTATTTTTACCTATTTTCTATTTTTATGATAGAAGGATTAAACTGAGAACACAATAAATTAAACAGCACCGAACATAAAACATATGCAACCGCAACAAAAGTACCGCCTTGGGACGGTCAGTAATAACTACTGGGGGGTTTAAACCGGTTTTACTGGGCCTAAACCTTCACCCTCACCCTCCGCTGCGGTGCACACAATTAGTTGGTAGTTCGGTTCGTATGGAGGTCCCCTAACTCATCAATGAGTCATCACGGTCAACAATTAAGATCAAGAAAAGACCGTGATGAAGCAAGGATGAGGACTCGACAGCCAAAACGTGTTGAGACACCCGGAGATCCCTGGGGCGTCAGCAACACCACTGGAGTACTGGAGCAAACCACCAGTTGAACCCCGGTGGGCCAAGAAACAGACAAACATCCAGCCCCAACCAACTAATATATAGCTTTATGTAGGGGCTATCATAGAGTCTGAACCCCGACCCACCGGCGTGCAATTAAAGTGGACAGCAAAGTTGTCAACCGTGATTGGGTTAACCACTAAGCATGCAGACTGTCGCATTACATCTATGTTATAGCCAATGCGTTAAAATCGTATGACAATTTTCTTAAATTGATCGGGAAATTCTGTTTTCCCTACGATTTTGCGTAATTTATATACTAAGTCACCATAAAATTCAGGTTCCGATAGGCCTTGTTGCAAAAGTGACCTTAACCCTATATTATATTTAGAAACCAATTCAAAGTGTCTACGATAAAATTTAGAAAAAGCTTTCCGAAGTTTATGATACCGATACCCCTGCTGTAAAAGCTTGGCAGTCAAACTTTTATTACGAGCATTGAAGTCAGCCAGATGACTAGACATCCTAGCGAAGCGAATAAGCTGAGAAATGTAAACACCATAAGAAGTGGTGCGGGGAACATCACCATCCAAAAACGGAAAATTAACGATGTCGAAATCAAAATCATCGCGTTTGTCATAAATTTTAGATGAAACAAATCTAAAATAGATAAATGTAAATCCAAAAATGGGGCCTCGGTATCAGAAGTATTTGCTTTATTTAACTGCAATTCAGCAGGATAAATTTGACTAACCATTTCTTCAAAATAAGGGTTGTCAATATTTAAAAGGTCGTCCAAGTATCTAGACGTTGAGTTGAATGCTTCAATGACATGAGCTTGAGTATCATCAGAAAGAGACATCATAAAGTCTCTTTCATAGCAAAATAGAAACAAATCTGCTACAAGAGGAGCGCAATTAGTACCCGTCGAAATTCCTATAATTTGTCTGTGTAACTTAGTACCGAATCTGATGAAAATGTTATCTAGAAGATATACTAAAGCATCACAAACATTTTGGCAAGACCACATTTTAAACCTTTTTTGGTCATCGGAAGTAAAAAAAAGCATGTTTATCATTGCAAGCAAGATAAAGAGCACCCTCTCTCTGAAAAGTAGTCTCAATTAAATTTATTTGTCTCTTTTTTATTAAATTATGGGGCAAAGTTGTATAGAGTGTAGAAAAATCGTATGTAGACAAACTAGACGCGCGATATCTTCTAGACTTCAGTTTATCAAGAACCTCGGTAGAATTTTTAATTGACCAAAACAAATTTTTTCCTGACCGTTCGTAAACTTTTTCACAGTACCTAATTACATGAATTTTGATAGCGGTAAGGCAAGAAGTTAATAATTTGGAAAGTTCAGTAGTGGTACAAGCACTAGAATTAGCAATAAACCTGGTCGTTTATGAAGTTTAGGTAGCCAGTACATCTTTACAACAATTACACCTCTTGGCATTGCACTTAGAGATATTAGGATACATTCCAGGTCTTTTGAAGGGATTGGAGACTATTAGAGACTATTAGAGATTGGAATTCCTTGGAAGATTTCATTATTTCTGCTGCTGAGTGTCCAGAGGATTCACTTTCTAGGTTTACTTCTCCTGTAAGGGCTAGGGACTAACTTCCCTGATTCGCAGGTCCTGGTGAATGATTGTCCTTGGACGTATCACCAGTAAACAATTCTGAATCTGATTCAGAGACAGAAAGCACGGAAAGTCTATTCATTTAGGAGGGCTGACTGGCAAAAACTTAAAACCCCCGCCAGCGGCGTAGGAAGAGGGGGTAGGCCGGGAGCAACCCCAATAATTTTGCAAAGGGGACCAAAGACTCTTTTGCCCCCCCCCCCCCCCCCCCCTCACCAAATATTTGAACAATTTTCCACTTTCTTCTTCTAAAAAAATGTCTTTTTTTAAACTCTTCTTGTCTTTTACCAAAATTGCAGCCAGAATGCAGGAAATGATGTCTAGGATTTCAAAATTTTCTGGGGGAGCATGCCCCCCGGACACCCCTAGCATACTCCCGAGCTTCGCTTGGTCGGTTCACGCGCAAGCGCGTGAAAAATAAATTCTCAAAAGTATTGGCCCCACCCAATATTTCAGACCGTCCTACGCCTATGCTCGTGGAAGAATACCAGCAACATTTTCTAGTGAGTCATGTAGGTAAGACGGCGGAGGAACTCTGGACCGACTTCACCTCTAAAATCGAACGTTTCACAAAACAGTGTGTTACCAGCAAAGTCATCTCTGCCTTGGATAACGCAAGGCATCAAACGGTTAATCAGAAAACGAGACAATCTTTACCGAAGATTTAAAAAGACTGGAGAGCCGGTAATTCGGACTGAAATTATCAACTTAAAAAACTATTAAAAGGAAAAGCTTCTTACATTATATACCTAGAAGGTCTTCTTGGGCTCAGTGATGAAAGCACTCTTTGCAATAGTAAAACACTTTTCTTTTCTGAAGAGCTCAAAACAGGATCAGCTTGGTTGCCCTCCTCTCCAACAAAATGACCAAACAGTTACTGACACTCTGCAGAAGGCAAACACACATAACTTGCAATTTCAGTCTGTTTTCACAACAAAAGAACCGCTTTCTCTTTTCCGGCTTAGTAGTATGAAGCTTCAGGAGCTAGCTGACGGAGGTATTTTAAATCCTGACACCATCCCACTTGGGATCATAAACTCCACACCAGTGATAGAGGAGTTTGGGATCTCAGATGGGGGATCCTGAAGATTCTGAAAAAAACTTAAACCGGGCAAAGCAGCTGGACCAGACAGACTCAAACTACTCTTGCTACAGGAGCTTAAAGAGAGGAGACCGCTCCAGTACTCCAGGTATTGAATACAGTCAAACCTGTGTTAAGGGGTCATCCAAGGGAAGGACAAAAACTGGCTGCTTAACACAGGTGACCCCTTAATACAGGTTCATTTGCACTATATCTAGGTCCAAGGAATCCCAAAAAGGTGGCTGCATAAGGCAGGTGATCCCTTAATAGAGGTGACCAGATAAGCAGGTTTGACTGTACTTGAGCGGTCTCTTCAATCAGGTAAGTTACCAGCAGATTGGTGTAGAGCCTAAGTTACGTCTATTTTCAAAAAAGGTGAAAAGTCATCAGCTGCAAATCACAGACCCATTTTCCTCACCTGCATACTTTGCAAGGTCCTCGAACATAATTGAGCCGCGACACGAGAAAACCAACAATGTGGTCGTGCGACCATCGCAGACTCAGATCAGCCTGGGCATCCGCCCAGTCAGATCAGAGTCTTCGCTGTCCGCAAAGAGGTAGCTTTGACCCTTAGCTACCCTTTAAGCGCAAAGCGAAGTCTCTGATCAGACTGGGCGGATGCCCAGGCTGATCTGAGTCTGCGCTGGGCGCACAACCACATTGTTGGTTTTCTCGTGTCGCGGCTCATATGGCTTCTCAGTTGGTTAAGCACATGGGCAAGCATGACATGTATCAGAATCAGAAAATTGTTTCCTGGTGATACGTCCAAGGACAATCATTTACCAGGACCTGTGATCAGGGAAGCTAGTTCCTAATCCTTATAAGAGAAGTAAACTTAAATACCAACAACTAAAGGATGTTGGTTTGATCTTGTCGGATTAGAAATAAAGACAAGATCACAAGGAAAAGTATGAAAAAGCCTTTTTGAGAGGCATCCGTCTAGGTCCAACGGAATACCAGATTTACAGCATGGTTCCAGAGAAAAAAAAATGGTCATGCGAGACTCAGGTTACCACATTGGTTGAATACCTTGCCAGGAGTGCGAGTGCAGGGAAGCAAACTGACTTGGTGTTGTTGGATTTTTCAGAGGCATTTGATGAAGTGAATCACTCCAAGCCTCTTTGGAAACTCCACCAGTACGGAGTCAGGGGAAAAACACTAGGCTAGATTCGTGCCTTCCTTGGTAACCGGTTGCAGACGGTGGTACTTGATGGTGAGGAATCAGGCTCGGTCCCAGTGACGTCTGGGATTTCCCAGGGCTCTGGCCTTGGGCCGATCCTGTTCCTCATTTACATCAATGACCTACCAGACGAACTCACTTCAGAGGTTCGTCTTTTTGCAGATGACACGGCCGTTTACCTTACAATTGGAGGCACTGATGACTGATGACAGCAGTGAGCTACGGACTGATTTGGACAAACTGTCTGTGTGGGAGTCCAAGTGGGACATGGAGTTCAACCTCTTTAAGTGTTAGGTTGTAAGGGTGACAACCGCGAGGAAAGCAATAAATACTTTCTATCAATTACATGGCCAGACCCTCGAGGTTGTCACCAGTACAAGAAACTTGGGGGTTGATATCTCTAGTGGCGTGTCTTGAAACTCTCACATAGACAGAATCACTGTTGTTGTTGTGTTATTGTTCAACGTCCACGGTAAACAACTATGTTCATGTCGGGACGGTCAGTTAACCTTACCACGCTATTCCTGGGCAGGCTTAGACCTCCTAGGCGGGTAACCAGTATTAAGTGCACTTACTTTCACCAGTAACAGACATGCCCTTCTTGAATCAGCGGAAGGAGAAATGAAAGTAAGTGGCCGGACCGGGTATCGATCTCGGGACCATTGGCTTATAAGTCAGGCGCCCTACCGACTGTGCTACCGGCGACAGAATCACTGCCACTGCCAATAGCACACTCGTCCATATTAATTGCTCTAAGGTATTTGAAGCTTGTTTACATTCCGAACTTCTGGCCTTTGACCTCGATCTCCCTCTGGATTCCATTTGCGCTGTTTGTCATCAGTTGGCTTTTCATGCACATATCTCTATTTTATACCTTGTGCAGGTTTTGTCTGGACTTTCTATTAGGGCTTCTAGCTCCTGCTCTTCCGCTCAGTCAAAGCGTCAGTGTCATCGGCAAAAAGTTCTGACGCGCCCATACTAACCTTTAGATCATGTTCTTCCAGAGCATAAAGCATATTCCTTTCGAGAAAAATGCTGAAGAGGGTGGATGAAAGAAGGCATCCTTGCCTAACTCCAGCTGTTGTTCTGAACCATTCTCCCATGCTGCCATTCATCCGAATTGTCACAGAGTTGCTCAATCACCGAGTGTAGCCGCACAATTGTGGAGAAGTGGTTGTGTCGCATCAGGAGTGTGTGCTTTTCAGGATATAGCGAAGGTTTGGTGACTAATTAATATTTTTTCTACCTTTAAACGAGCATATTTGCTCGACAAGAAAAATGCACGGAACAGTTTAGTTTCTTAACGTCTAAATCGACTTGTTAGATACAAATTTACTGGTGTTATAACAAAATTGACGCGTGCAGCATTTGCTTGGTCGCTGTAAATGTACTAAAAACACCAGGAAGTTGCTTTTAAATGCCAGTAAATATGTCTTTTCAAACGTTTATTTTCCTAAGCTGCCAAACATTTACCTAGTAATAAGTGAGAAAGGGATACAAAGATATGATCTGATACTGAATAGACCCAATAAAAGCCAGAGAATGTCAAAATTTCGATGTGCAGTATGTGGAATGATATCCCTGTGCAGAATGTGGCGTGCTGCTATGTTTGTAAGTGTTCATATGACAAGCTTTCCGGTCAATTTGCATGAAATTTATAAGGACTCCTGTCCGGGAAGGCATGCTATTAAAATTACTAATCATACGAATGAGTGTTGTCACGTGAAACTGGACATACAGCCATGTTTGAAAACAAATGCTCAAATCAGCCTTTTTAACTGCAAAACGGAGCACAGTTTCAAAATTTCGAGCTTCAAAATAAGGGTTTTCGAGTTTCGAGTAAGGAGTCTTCTCGAGTTAAAAATTTTTGAGTGCGGAGTAAGGTGTTGCTGAGTTCGAGTTAATTTTTTTCAAATTTCGAGTTTCGAAATGTTTTCTAGTTTCAGAACAAAGATTAAAGCTCAAAAATGTACTTGATGGGAGCCCCGGTATGTGTACCGTCAAGAGTTTTCGTGGGGGGGGGGGGGGGGGGGGGGGGGAGTTGGCCAAGGGGAACAACTTTTCTGACTTCCTGATTGCATTCCGTGACGACGAACCCCTAGGTTGGGATTCTTTCCTTTCGGAATTAACTCCCATGGGTTATAGGTTAATACTAAGTTGAGTGTGTATAATGGGGATTTTTCACCTTGGGGATAAAAAAATTGATTTCGAGGAAACTCTCGCTAAAAATTCTTCACGATACTAAAATATTAATTCGACGTTAGGCTAAATTGATGAACTTGCAGGTTTTCAAAGCGCCGAATAGTTAAAGTTCTCTCTTATCTACAAATTCATTCGAAAGGGCGATGTTATTGATCTGTACGAAATGTAACTGGCATTTTTATACTACCAATCTCAAACGTTGCGTTATTTATGACGTCTTGAAAAAAATCGTACATTAACGAAATAAGTCACAATCACGTCAAAGAACTTGGGCTTCTGACGTTAAATCAACCATGTGCGTGCTTATTAAGTAAATTAATGATGTAAATATGGTAATGTATATTCCGTTAAGCGCAGAATGATTACATATTATTCAAAATTTCAGAGTATGACTGTCATTTTTATACCTTGCAGGAATACTAGCTGCATAGCATAGCAGCTGCAATGTTCAAACTTGGCTTTCGATAACATGGTCAAAATTAGCATCAGGTTACACACGTTCACAAGCAACGTTTACATAAAATAATCGGAAATATTTGAGTGCAAAATAGAATTAGCAGTCTATATGGCCATGTGAAATTCTTGTATAAACTTGCGGTTATTGGACATGCATACACAGAATTTCTAATCTCCTGTTCTTATGAGGTAATTCCAAGCATGAGCATTGGTACTGTGACCTAGTTTATAGAGCGGAAGTCATATGTCTTTGGATAAAATAAGTAACTTCCAAACTTTGTGAGAATTGTTTATACAAAAAATGAAAATAAGGAAAACAAATGAAACGAACAAAAAAGCAAATTCTTTTTTTACAAGTGGCTAATTAGCTCCGCTTAGGGCTTCATGTGCAATTCATTTTCTTATCCTCATCTTGACGACTAACCGACACTCCAACAATCTTACATAAAGGACCTGGTATGACAAGGCCCATGTTTGGCCCCTAGAAAACTCAGTTTTCAAAAGTCCTATGTAGATGATAAAACTTTATTCATAGGAAACCTTGAATGTATCAGCAAACACGAAATTAACCAGTTGTTGCATGAAATAATTGTGTTTTTTATCTTGAACATACCCATGCCCCCAGCGGATTCTAACAAAAATGACGAATTTGGTAGCCTTTTCGGAGTTTAAAATGTATGAGCCCAGCCTCCAGCACATTTTATATTTTGTATACAGACACATTTTTATATATTTACATGCCATGAAAATATTAAATGTGCTGGAGACCGGGCAAAAGTAAAAGTGCTTATTTTTACCTTTTTATTACAAAACTGGCAGCGTTTAGAACATTTTCCCTATTTTCTGAACATAAAAACGTTCAAAATCTCCGCTCATAGACAAAATAAACATATGTTGTGGATATTCATTTTCTTAGTTGTTCTAACTAAGAAAATGAATATCCACAACACAAGAAATAATTTGGTACACATTTCATTTTGATCTGTTGGAATTTAAAGTTAGCGTCTCTGGACTTGCAAACTTGAGTGGGTAGGGAACCTGGAGAGGCCTTGTGAAGTGCACAGGTAATAAGCAGTGTTATCTAACGTTTAAGCATTACATCAAAAACCTGTTATCTAGAGCTTTCAAAAGCTATTGTAAATGACTTATTTCTTTAAAGGAAAGTGTATTAAACTAAAATTTTCTTGCTGTTTTCCTTCATATTATTTAAACAATATAGGCATATAAGAGATCATGTTATTCTGAGAATAAACATAGCTGAAACATATTTTTTTCTGTTTGTTCCCGTACACACGAATGATAAGCAACAGAAACCAGGCAATTTTAAGAGAATTTGAATGGGGGCCAAAAACGGCCCTTATCATACCAGGTCTTTATCATTGTAAATTTAAAGAGTAACTACACTTCAGGAACTGACTGAATCAGACCCCAAACCCCATCCCCAACATCATAACCAAACCCCATCCCCAACAACATGTAACACTTTGTGAAACAGAACCATTATTTGAGAACAGTAGCACATTTACAAAGTTTGTGGAGGCAAACATACACGCATAGGAACATGACTCTGCTAAGAAACTGTAAGGCTTACAGGAAATTATCAACTGAATAAATGCGAATGGTCGACAACAGGATAGAGAAACTTATTCTAAATCCTTATCGCAGGCAGAAGCCGTTATTGACGTATGGACAGACACACGTATGAGCAAATCTAACTATTGTATGCCCTCAGTTTTATCTGATATGGGTATAAAATGCGTTACAGTAAAAAGAATGAGAATAGAATTAGCCACACCATGCAGAAAGGATCTTTATGACTACTGCGAGCAGCAGCTGCTCAGACCAGTTTACGAATAAGCGCAGTCCGCTCCCAGCCACTGATATTAGCCAAAAATATAATGGACCCAGAGAAATGTACATGCACAACATAAAGGCCGTTGATAGACTGTATGGATTCACAGTCTGCTTTAACATTTCGCAGATGTATTAGAGACGTTCTCAGTTAAGCTGGGCCATTAGCTATTAATTTTGTCCTTCGTATTGCCTTTCTTTAAATTACAAAATAATGGTCCTGTTTACCCTCTGACAAGTTGCCCTCTGTCTAAAGAAGTAGATAAAAGTACCAAGACATGCATGCGTTTTGTTAGACATTTTTAACACTGGTTCGAATAAAGATATCCTGGTTTAAAATGCGACGTTTTTAAATGTCGCAATATTGCCGTTGCATAGATATGAACGCCGCACGGCTAAAAAAAATAAATCACTGCTGAAAACCGAGTTCCATTATTAAATTCAGGTGATTTCTTACATATTCCCCCGCTTTAACAATATCTAAAGGGTAGTTTTTTTCTACGAAGTGAGACTGGGAACTAATGTCGCAAATTTTATGTAACCTACGTCACAGCGGTAAATTCGCGATACATGCATTAACTAAAATGGCCCAGCATCATAAAATTTACAAGATCACACGAAGAAATATGTGTTCCTCGATATCTTATATCATATGTGCAAATTTGCTCAATTTTGTATGTTTTACTCGACTTCAAAATACATTACCCCAGCATTTTTCTGTAAGAATGTAACCTTACGTCACGGGCTTCTCTTAAAACTGAGCAATGCAATCGCCTGAAACTCATGTGCAAAATCCTGCCTAGTAACAGCTACAAGATGGTGTGCTTAGATTTCATACACTGAAACATTAAATGATATAAAAACGTTAAAATGTGTGCACTGTAATCTACGTCACACGTAACCTACGTCACAACGTCACTAAGACCACGTTTGAAAGCGTTGACGTCATTTGATTAAGCAGCGCTTCATCGAAGCCCCCTTTCTTCCAAAAAAGCAAAGAAAAACATTTTAAATTGAAACCAGCCAAAATAATCAAATGTCAGTAGATTAGTATATGCAATGCTACGCATGTCAAAGAAATCGTATGCGACATCGTCTTTCAACGTATCTTAATAGCGTCATAAAATACGCCGTTTCTAATTGTTAGGGTATGTCTCTAAACATGGTTGGTATTCCATAATCTAAAACTATTATCTGAAAACATTTTAAAGATTTGAAGCAGATATAATGAGCATTATGTTCGTGATTTTTTCTTGAATTCTGGAATGGTTGTATATATGGTCATTTTTGTCCGCGAATGGCCCAGCTTAACTGAGAACGTCTCATTAAACCACTTTTTTTGTGCGACACCGCCAGAATATATTTTAAACTAGCTCAAGAGATCATATACAATACCAAAACATAAACTTTAGATCACATGTGGGCCTGCTAATATCGTTTGTTATCTGTCATTATCAAAACATACATCTTCCACACGTATACGGTACAAATACGATTTCCACATACTGCACATAGCAAAAAAGTTATTTTTTAGCAAAAAAATAGAGGCGTGGTGTGTTTTATTGAATATTAGGTTATGCTTAATAGCTAATATGTGATAACGGATAACTTGATCAAATAAACTAATGTAAAACAAGAACAAACACTGACAAACAAACACGATTTTTCCTGATTTACAGTACATTTACATCGACCTAGTGAATGGTGTACGCGTCAGTTTTTTTTTTATTGCGGCAGTGTTTTTGCTTCCGAAACGGTGTTTCAATCGCTAAGAAACTGATGTGTTCCGTGCACTTTTCAAAAAAAGCAAATATGTTGGTTAAAAGGGATAAAAAACATCAATTTTCGACCAAACCTTCGCAACGTCCTAAACAACACACACTCCCGATGCGACACATCATCACTCCTCAATTGTGTGGCTATACCCGGTGTCAATTTCGCGAAGTAGATTAGCATTGATATTGTACTTCCGCAAGGTGGGTCATAAGGCTGCATGCATGTCAAATGCTGTTTTGAAATGTATGAAGACATGGTACAGATTCTACTGGTGCTGAAGGTACTTTTCACACAGAATTCTGAGGCTGAAGATATGTTCTATGGTGACCCTTCCGGCTCTGAACCCAGTCTGTTCTCCAGCGGTTATCTCTTCAGCTTGGGTTTCAGCCTGTTCAAGATGGCTTTAAGTATGACTTTGCTCGGATGATTAATTACAGAGGTGAGTTCCAACTAGGATTCATGCTGTTGCTTACCCATAGGCACTGGCTGTATCCACAGACTCCAGTTCTTGACCATGCATATAATTACTGAGTTACATGTACCAACAATAAACATAACGCCGGAAAATTTGAATGGTATATACTTTCTGAAAAAAAAAATGCTTTGTGTATGTTGCCTGCATTTTGTATAAATCGACTGGTAGACAGATCCCTAGACCAGTTCCTTGCACAACTTCCGTTTCGTGTGACTCACTACAGTATTTAGTCGCCTGGGAACGAGGCAAACAGATCCCAGTAATTTGGTTCTGGTTCCCCTTGTTCGTTTCCGGTGTTTAGCAACACTCATTTTTTGTGCAGCGTAGGCACTTACGAAACCGCGTGATCCTATATATCGTCAAACGATATGACCTTTCATTGAAAACGAAAGTAGGGAGTCATTTTTGTCATTTCTCCAGGAAACAGGTAAAACTCACGGAATCGCGGCTGTCACGAGGTTTGCCATTAATTCAGTAAAGTGTGAGAAAACTGGCATTCACATCATCTTCACCGTTTAATTAAGCAGTCTCAAACAAAAGCCGTCTATTACTCCTATAATTTAGAATGAACCTTGGGACAAAAATCGAATCCTGGAAATTATCGTCCAGTTAGCTTGATGCCAATGATGCAGATGTTTAGAGAAGATTATAAAAACGTCTGTCATAGAGCATTAGTACAAAATAATAGTCCTGGTGAATGATTGTCCAGTAAACAATTCTGATTCTGATCTCTTATTCAATGCATATATTATAATAACAAATAGAACAAATAAAATCGATATTGTCTACTGTCACTAGTGACTGGTATGATTTATATTTTTTCACCGTAGCAAACCGAGGCTGTTTTTGACAATTTTGGGCTGAATTTCTTTCCAAAAAGGTCTGAAATGTAGCATTCTTGTCTGACTTTATGCTACGGACGTTAGCACGTCAAATCCAGCAACTAACGTCACACTGACATTTCTGTATGTATGTATGTATTTATACTGCTTCACCCCCTCGCGGGGATTACGTGCAGGTGCACGTCTGTGCGTTGTTAGTAGAAGAAATGTTATAAAAATAAAAAGTTCCGGTAATATTTGTTAGTAGAGGTGGAGTAAAAGATGATAGGGTTAAAATGTTAAAAGTCAGAAACAAGCTGACAGTGATAGGTAAAATGTTAAAAACAGCGCGCTGACATTTATGGCACTGGATGATTGACTGCACACACTGCCCTCTTAAAGGAGTCAACAGTGGGCAGCAGTGCTACGTTTGATGGCAGCCGATTCCATTGCACGATTGGGAGGGGGTAGAACGAGTATTTGTAGTAATTCGCAGAGGTCTGAATTTGACGGAAGCAAAGGGGGTGTGAATATCTGAGGATTCTTGATGGATGCACAACATACGGAGGTAGGTCAATGGCTACAAGGCTGTGTACAATTTTATAAAATAGGCAAAGCCGGGAGTCGGACCTTCTCTGCTCAAGAGATCGCCAGCCTAAAGATTGAAGCATCTCTGTCACGCTTGCATATGTGGAATAATTATTTAGAGTCCAGCGGGCCGCTCTATGTTGGATCATTTCAAGTTTGTCAATATTTTGATCAGTGTAGGGGCTCCATACGGTTGATGAGTATTCCACCAAGGGGCGAACAAGAGTTTTATATGCCATCTCTCTTAATGCTTGGTTTTGTGTCCTGATGTTTCTCCTGAGGAAGCCAAGTGACCGACTTGCTGAAGTGGTTACGTTCTGGATGTGGTTGTTGAATGATAGGTTGCTGCTGATTTCCACGCCCAGATACTTGGAGCCTGCAACTGATTCCAAAACTTGGCCATGCAGCAGGTAATGGCTTGGGATTGGGGTTCTAGACCTGGTAACGTGTATAACGACACACTTACCAGGATTGAACTCCATGTCCCATTCCAGCTCCCATTTGTGGAGATGATCGAGATCCTGCTGCAAAATTTGAGCATCTTCCTAGCTGGAGACCGCTAAGTATATGGCCATGTCATCAGCAAACAACCGTACCTTTCTTTCTTTATATCGGTACTGTCCTCGGTCAACTTTGACCATGATGACAGGTTTCTGGTGTGGCGCATAAGTTGTCACAAAAAAAAATAAATAAATGAATTTGTGACAAAGCCACCAGCAGATTAAAACTATTTACAAGAAGTCCTCAGGGGCAGGCATTCCATACCCCTGCTCTACCCTAGGATATTAAATTTTGGCCTTAAACCCATAAGCTGTCTCCGAAGAGAAAGCTTTGGTTGTTGTTATGTTTGTTACTATTAATCAATAATAACTAATAAGTCCAGACTCAATTTTTATTATTTAATAACTACTACTAAAGCATTCATACAACAAGTATACACTGTTAAAAGCCTAGCACGAATGACCCAGTATCTGAGAGGCACAATCTATTATAATATACCTAATCAAGTGACTGCTGCTGGGTGAGTCAGCTATAATATCTATTTATAAGGTAACAGCAAATACTTAACAGTTGTAAGGCCATTCCAAGTTGCAATTGTCCCGGGGAAAAAGGAGTTCTTAAAACCGTCCGTGTAAGCGTTTGGACGGTGGTACTGGAATGGGTGGGACCTAGTTCTGCTCCCTTCACCGACCTCAGATAGGTACTTATTCATATCTACAATGGCAAGATTATTGTGAATTTTGTAGAATAGAGACAGAGAAGCCTGCTGTCGTCTTTCCTGCAGGTCTGGCCATTGGAGTTCTTCTAACATTTCTTCCACATGGCTTTGATTGCGCCAGCGCCTACAGGTCCAATGGGCAGCAGTCCTCTGTACTTTTTCTATTCTGTTAATATCTACTTGGTGATGGGGCATCCAAACTGGTGCTGCATATTCTAATTTGGGCCGGACCAGAGTTTTATATGCAGCAGCCTTGATTACGTTTTGAGTTGGAGTGACGCTAACTTGCGCGCGACTTCCATCCGACGGCAGCTGCAAGCAGCTTTCTTAAATCACCGATTTCATTTTTTTATTCATTAAAATGACATTATAAACTATTTTCTAGGTACAAACTGCGTTTACACCTAATAGTAATTATACCCACTAAACACGCTGAGCCAGTAAAATTAACGAGAAATGACTAGGAAAAAGTTACCTTTGTTAAGCTGTCTGTTTGCAGTTATCCTCCTAAACAGAAAAATAGAGAGAAAATTTACTTTTTTTTTTGGTAAATACCAAAATTTTTATCTCATGTGTTGAAAATATAGTGAAATTGCTGATATTTTCATCACATTCGATGAAATATATCTAGTTTTAAATAAGGCCAAAAGAAAAAAAAAATGTCTTGTTTCCGGTTACGTCTCCAAAATTTTTAGGGTTGGAAGGGTTTCAATCTTTTTTTTATATAAAAAACTTTTTTGTATGCAAAATGTATAAAAATCCTTTATAATAGCCTAAAAAGAGACTTTAAACTCCCATAAGGCCATAAAAAAGTTTTAGTAGGCCCCAGAAACATAGGGTCGGTAGGGTAGCCGGAAACAAGAGATTTTTTTTGGCCTAAAGTAGATATCCTCTATATTTCAAATGCACAGGCTTCAGGTCTGGACGATCATATGTGCTGCAGTTAATTGATGAAATAGAGGATTGGTCAGATTTGGTAGAGAACAATGAAAGCTTGGATACTGCATACCTAGATTTCGCAAAAGCCTTCAGTAGTGTTCCAACTTTCACTTCAAAGACTACTTAAAGTATCGGCATATGGGATAAAAGGTCAGTTACTCTCCTGGATTGGAGACTTCCTTGTTGGACAAAGGCAGTATGTAACCATCAAGGGATAATCATGGTCATGGCAAAATGTAATTAGCAGTTTGCCTCAGGACCTGTGTTGTTTATTATATATACTAATGACTTGCCTTAAGTTGTTAGTAGCGTAGTCGAAGATCTTCGCGGATGATACAAAGCTGTACAACACTGACAGTAATGCGAACATACTTCAGCAGGATTTGGATGCATTATTTGTGTGGTTTGAACTCTGGCAACTCTGTTTCAATGTTGAAAAATGTTAGACTAATATAATCATGAGTATCAGTATACATTGCATTTTGAGGACATTGTGATTCAGATATTGAAGAAAAAGATCTTGATGTGATTTTCCAAAGGGACCTGAAATTGAGCAGTCATATTGCTACAAAGTTAATTTATAAAGCAAATAGCAGATTAAACCAGACTCCTTTGTTCTTTTATATAGAGCTCTTGTACGACATGTTGAATATGGAAATACAATTTGGTACCACTGAACCAATAAAATCAAGGACATAACCCATGTATAAGTGAGGCCATTCTGAATAATTGTCTTAGCATCACCGCCTATGATGATACATATTTATATCCAGTTTCGAGAAATTTTGTTCATTGATGCCTAACTTATGGCTAGTTTGTGTATTTTAAATCAAATCAAGGGCAATAACTCATACATTACTGATGCTAGCATAACAAAACTGAAAACTGATGTGTGCTGCCGTTTTATGATGATACATAATTGTTCTTGAAATTCCATTCATTGGTCATTTAGTTATGGCTCAATTTGTCTACTTCAAAGTGATTCAAGGGCATCAACTCATGCACGATTGAAACAAGTGCAACAAAACTTGACATGCTCCACCCTGTTATAGTGATACATATATATTCAAATTAAGTTTCATAGAATTCCATTCATTGATAAGATAGTTATGGCTGCATTTGTCAAATCTAAATTGATTCAAGGGCCATTATTCATGCACTACTGATGCCATTCTAACAAAACGTTATGTGCACAACTGTGTTATGGTGATACATATTTATTTTAAGTTTCATGAAATTCTGATAATTGATTACTTAGTTATGGCACATTTTATTGTGTTTAAGTCAATTCAAGGGTGATAACTCAAGCACTACTAAAGCCAGTCAGACCAAACTTCAGTTGCATCACCACCTTCTAGTGATATATATCTTTTAAGTTTTAGGAAATTCTGTTCAATGGCTACTTAGTTATGGTTCTGGACAGACAGAAGGCTGAATGGATGGGCATGGACAAAACTATATCCCTCCCCCTTCAGTGGGGGGATAAAAAGGCTAAAACAACCTGAATTCTGATCCCATTATATTAGTAAGGGAGAAAAAAAAGATATGTTTTTCTGTATAATAACCTTATTTGAACAGGAGCATATTAATTTTACCTGGTGACATACTGAAATACTCCCACAGTTGTTAAATAACAGTCAGTTGAAGAAGTTTACTAATGGTAAGCAAAACTTCTAACAATTTGCAAAGTGTGGCAACAGGAGTGTCAGATACTTGAGTTTGAAATCCGAGCAACTGACATGACAGCCTGACATGCAAACTTGTTGCGAAATAACAGATGGCTTGTAGTACATGATATACCTGCTACACCCTGTGATCAAGACAAGGTAGGAAAATACTGTAAGGACCCTAAATATTTGGATAGACAGGTTTAAACAAACATTGTAGACCCAGATCTACAATGTTTTGCCATTCACTAAGCAACTTTTGGATGCATTTACGTATGTTAATCCACTTTCTAAGAATTTTTGGAACAATAATTCAAATTGTCCTACTTCCACGTGTCCAAAATTTTAGGGTCATTATGGTACAGATTTTACAAAGAATATTGACTTTCTAAACAGCAGATGACAAAATTTACTTCTTCAATGTAAAAAAATCATTCAAACTCTATTATTCTGAGAATTCAAAGACTACAGAGCTAACAGTGTAGACCCAGATGAGGTGGCTCATTATGAGCCACCTCATTTGGATCCAAACTGTTTGCAAATTCAAATATTTTTGTGTTTCGCAATGGAAGAGTAAAAGGAGTGAGCCCAGTCTTGTTAACATATCCAATAGAACTCTAACCCAATTTTCATTTTTTTTTTTTTTTCTCAGCAGCATCCCCACCTCTGCCAAAGAACACTGGTTCAGTCAAAATGGCAGGAAAGGGAGTTGGTAATCTTAAGATACATGTATCCAGTACTGATGGCAAGAGTTCAGTAACATCTACGAGTGGTCAGCAAAGTGAGCGAGAACACAAAAGACAACAACAACCACAAAGTCAACAAGAGCAGGGAAGACAGGGACAAGACCAGGCTGACATAAGTGATGATGATGATCATGATAATGGTTTGTATCAAAGAGGTTCTATTTGATGAGGTTAACTCTGAGAATTTTTTTCTTATTTCTCAATGAAAACATATGTTGTGACCCATCATTAGAACCGTCTCAGCGAGACAGTTCTAATGAGGGGTCACAAAATATTTTTTATTTTTATGGATATAAATAAGGAAAAGTATCCCTAAATTTTTCCTGTTACCCCTTCTTGTCCGAAATACTGGTGTAGACCATAGTTTGATATATACTGAGCCACTTTAGTTCCGCACCACTTATAAAGTGTAAGATTTCGTGGGGAAAAAAATATGATAATTTTAATTTGGAACTTTCAGCAAAACACGCATTTATGTCTGCACAAATGACAGAAAAAGTGTTGTGATCGAGCCAGAAACAAACAAGAAAGCGGATCCGAATGGGCAGTACCCGCAAAACACAAATTCTCATTGCATTATTTTGCATTGCATTCAGACGATACTGCACTATTATCAGTGTCGAATTTTGGCTATGTCATTGTTCAGAGCCGATTCATTTTCAGCGATATAGATGACTGGAACATGTTTGTTAACTTTACCATGTTTTCAGGAGCCGACTATTTTTGGTTGCCAAATGCCAAAGGTTTGAAAAAGTTATTTTTATTCACACATTTTTAGGAGCGGCTGCAGTGTAGTGGATATCACTCCGAACTACCAATCCAGGGGTCGCAAGTTCGATCCCCCGCTTCTCCGGTCTTTCGGATGAGACTTTAAACCGAGGTCCCGTCTCCATATGACCTCGTCGTTGGTGGGACGTTAAACCCGAGTTCACTCACTCACACATTTTTTAAAAGTATAGAAACTTTGAATGTTTCTGAGCAAACCAATTGTTAAAACACTTATTTTATAATTTCATAGTAAACAACGATGTATCCACCGTTAATTTGCATACAAACATTTTTTGGATATATTAACGCCATTCCGTTGACGTAAGCGATGACGTCACTACTCCTAAGGCTTTTGGATGTGCAAATGATAGAATAGCTAGTGTTTTGATATTTCTGTGCACACAAGTGACTTGTAACAAAACGATTTGTAAAGAAAATCTAGTTTAGTTATTATTACTGACGTTAACATGACGTCAAACAGAGCATTGCTTCAAAACGTCACGTTGTATCTCAATTAAATCGCAGTAAAAGGGGGTTTGACTTTAAAAAAGTATTCGTTTTTGGGGTTTTTCTATCACAACGATCAATGGGGATAATGCCTATTGCATAATGGATTTCAAAAGCGTAAACGCTTAGGTTGCACGTGCAGTTTTGTCAAAATGTGCTTGTGAGGAACTGGAAGGTTTCGCATGAGTGATTCTAAATTGCTTTTGCTGTTTTCAGATAGATAAAATGCCAATACATAACTTTCTATAAAAAAATCTTTGATTATAGCAATTTGGTGTAAAATGCGGGCTCCGGAAAAATGGTGCGTAATTAAAGTGGCTCAGTGTATTAGCCAAGACTGCTTAGTGTTACTTAACCCACATGCCTAAAGGCTCAGATAAGCCTGTCCATCTGCACAATCTGTGTGCATGCAACATGCAGGCCAGGATCCAGACAACCACGTACTGGTGGGGCTCTGGATAACTGGTGGGACTGAGAGGTGCCAAAATGTATGTGTATGTGTGTGTGTGTGGGGGGGGGGAGGGGGGGGGGTTGAAAATAACTGACATAATTAGGGATCAGTTTGATGAGGATTATATGATGATGTCTTTTTTTGCTGAGGCGATCCTAATGAGAATTCACAACATATATTTTAATGTAACCACGCCTTGGTGGTGGAGCCGAAGCCCCAAAGCCCACCCCCTGGATCCGGGGCTGTCATGCAGGGACTGTAAGGAATCTACAGGCTATTGCTAGACTGCACAGTTTCACAAATTGGTTTGAGTCTTAGCTGTTAACAAATACATAGGGCACATGTTTTCATGATGCTGCTCATATGACCTGCACCACAAGATATGAATGACTTTCCATTCTACACACTTTTCAACAGTATTTCAGTCATATCAGAACGATGGGAGGGAGATAATAAAAGGCTGTGTGCAATATAACTCTTTTAAGGGTTAAATTGATTTCTGCCTTCAGCGGGAATCCAACCCAGGACCATTAGATCAGCAGACTGAGCTATCAGGGGGGCTCCTTCCACAAGATAAGAATTTCAGTATGTACAACCACCAAGACTCGAATCAGTCTGTGCATAAATATGCAGTTTTGTTAGTGCCCTTGTCATTTTGTATCAACAGTCTGTTTATTCTGAGGACTCTTGATAGTGAGATATGTATGAAGACACTGACTATCCAGTCAGAGCACAAGTTCAGTTTAAATCTGAAAGTGCCAAGAAAGCAGATGACAAAATTTATGTCTTCAAAATTTCAAAAAATGTTCTATCTAGGCTATATTGTATTGATTACTCAAATAAGAAAATAGCATTTACAGTCAAATCTGCTTGTGTGGTCACCTCTATTAAGGGGCTACCTGCCTTTAGCAGCCATCTTTTGTAGGTCCCTTGAACCAAAATACAGTGCAAATGAACCTGTATTAAGGGGACACCTGTCTTAAGCAGCTAAATTTTGGCTTTCCCTGGGGTGACTCCTTAAGACAGGTTTGACTGTATAATGAACAGGGTCTTTTAAAGATGTTAATACAAGTTTTATGATATAGGGTAGTTGTCAAGGTGTTCTAAAATGCAAAAATTTTATTTGCAAGAGGTCATTTTGCACCAGAATGGCCATACTGATCCCAGGTATCTGTGGTTGACATTGGGCATCATTTGTCACAGACTCTTAAAAAATTTTTATCGCTGCGGCTGAGGATCAAACAAGGAACCCTTTGATCTAAAGAATGTCTTTATAAAAGCAGGCTTTTACCGCAAGGCAGTACCAGTGTATACCTAACCTATTACCTGTGGCAGATATATGGGCGCTGATATCTCTATATCATTGCCTTTTGTATGGAATATGTAAGTCTCTGGTCAACCCTCTTGGTAGGGCTAGGGATAGACCTTGGACCTTTGTTGTTATTTTTGCTTATACTTCTAATAAACTTGAATGGAGCCTTCTATATGTGACAGGGTTTATTTTCTTTAGTCAAAACACATTTGTTGAAGCCATCTATAAAATAAGATATGTATGTGAAGGGTTTTGATTACCTGAGGTCAAGTTCAATCTTTGACCTTTGTCCAAGGTTACTCATATTTCAGCAATTGTATACCTCCTCCAAAACCACTGAGCCAAAAGAAACCAAATTTCATGTGAAGCAGAATGAAAGTATGTTTGAATAGTTGTGGTCACATGACCACAATGGCCTTCATGCCCATTTATGGTAAAAGTATGGTCTATGATCCAAGATGGCTGCCTGCTCACATAATCAGGTTAGCTCAGAATCATTAATAGACCTTTTTCACATTGTTTCTGTGCATGCGTGTACCGCTTAGGTAACGCGATATTTTCCAATAATCGGCGAGACTTCACATAAATGGGGCTTATAAGGCATTGAGACTTTCTATGTAATCAGTTAAAATTAATTGTTTTAATTATTTCTGTCTGATTTCTTTTCGTTTTAGCAAGGCTTGGCGCAAAGATCATGTAAAGTGAAAGCCATATCGCAAAGAGAAATATTTATTCCTAATTATTTTATCTATTTTATCTATTACCTGACATCTACCGTCCATTTCTTGGAACGAGGTCTGAACAATCAGAAAATAATATGTAAGGTTTGATATTTTACTAAATAAATCAAGGAAAATAAATATTTAAAGGATTAAATAATCCCTAAATAATTGTCTTGTCTCATAAATTACTCTTATTGTTTGTTGTTATTGTTGTTATTTCAATAGTCATACCGGCGCATTCGAAGAGGCTCAACGTATCCATTGCCGTACCTCCCGACGTCCGCAGTCTGTTTATCAATTACATGTACTTATTTTTTTGAGGGTCTATTTACAATTAACTCAATCAATAGACCATGTAATTCGTTGGCACCTCTTATTAATGTTGACGATTTTAATTTCATTGCGGGGGTGGTGGTCGGGCTGGCGATGTTTTTTTTTTCTTCTATTCTTTTGTTTTACAGAACAGAAATTTTATTCAGACGTAAACTATACAGTTTCTAGTCTGTCAAAATACATTTCGAATGCATATATAGAACACACACTAAATGGCTGTCACTTGGTGCTGGTTATAACTTCCAGTGCAGGGGCGTGCTACTTATTTGGATAAAAGTAGTGCAAGGGCCTACTGTGCTTGCAGTAGGTGCGGCCGGGGTTGTTTGGTTATCATTTTCTATCTTTTTTTTCTCCCCCTCTCTGGGAGATGGCCTGATATAGACTGAAATACTGTCTCGAAGGGCCTTTAAACCCCTAACAACAACCAACCATTAATTTCATTGCATATCGGTTGGCAAATCATACTTGTTTATCCAGGACAAAGGGGGGGTCTCCATAAGGGCCATTTTCTGGTTACAAATGGATTTTCACCAAAACTCACCAATCTCTACTTGTGAGTGTTCGCTTTCATATACTGAAATACTGATTTCATCGAAAGTGTATTTTGAGTGAAGCGCAGTGTCAAAGTGGGTGGGGTAATTCCACCCCAGACCTTACCATGTATCATTTTTTTCAATTATCTCTATAAGTATTAGTGGTTGATTTACCATTATGATTTGAACTAATACAGGCATATATGCTAATTAATTGGGTTATATAACTTACCACTGATTGCTTATTCAATACCAATATATGAGCTTATAAGTGGTAACAGGAATTTTACTTATTTTTGCTTCTCCAACTTTACGAAAAACCACAATTTTTCTTTATTTGTGCAGATATATAAAGGAAACTTTGTAATTATATTGATATGACAGTGTGCATTGCAGAATTATGAGAAAACTATCCTAGGCATATTAGTACCTGAATTATCTGCCCTTGATTCAAGAAAATATAAGTAATTCAATCTAAAATGAAAGAACGAAATTCCACACTGGTAGGTATATTTTTTATTACTCTTTTGCTCATGTTTCTTATATTATACTGTTTGTTAAGCTTTAAATTCCATATAGTGCCAATGATATCACACAAGAACTGTAACTGGACAGCAGAGCTCATCCTGTTATGAGCTTATATGTGGTAACAGGAATTTTACTTTATTTTGCTTCTCCAACTTTATGAATAACCTCAATTTTTCATTATTTGTCCAGATACACAAAGGAAACTTTGTAATTATATTGGTATGATAGTGTGCATTACAGAATTATGAGAAAACTATCCTAGGCATATCAAAACATGAATTATATGCCCTTGATTCACAAAATTATAAGTATTTAAATTGAAATTGTAAGACCGAAATTTTACACTGGAAGGTATATTTTTAATGACTCTTTTGCTCATGTTTCTAATAATATACTGATTGTTGAGCTTTCAATTCCATATAGTGCCCATGATATTACACAAGAACTGTATCTGAACAGCAGAGCTCGTCCTTGTTTATGCCACTTAATTACATAACATTCAAGATGTTATTTTCAGACCCAAAGTTCGATTTATGGATATTAGTTACTAATATATCAAATGTTGTTGAATACCTTTGTTTTGAATTTACAAGTCTCACTGAAATCTAACGACAGAGACAGTGTACAAGACCCTCCTGCCCAGCACACGCAATATTTTTAGCTCACCTGAGCCGAAGGCTCACAGGTGAGCTTATAGTATAGGCAGGCATCCGTCGTCCGTCGTCCGTCGTCCGTCCGTCGTCCGTCCGTCGTCCGTCAATATTTTCAAACGACATCTCCTCTGAAACTACAAGGCCCATTGTTACCAAATTTCATATAAGGCATCTGTAGGCAGGGGGAACCAATAATACTGTTTTTTATCCAAATCGCTTCAGAACTTTGGTTGCTATGGCAACTTAAAGTTTCCATTGACTTGTATGGGAAAAATTGAAAATTTGCATTTATTGCTATGTCACTGCAGATATTTTGACAAAACTTGTACAGAAATGTTCCTTGAGTAGTCCTCTATCAACCACATGAAATTTATGTAAATTGCACAATTAGGCTGGTTGCCATGGCAACCGAATAGTTAAAAATAGAAAAGATATTCAAAAATCATCTCCTCAGAAACCATACAACCAATAAAGCTCAAACTTCACAGAAAGGATCTAGGTACTACCGTCTATAAAAATACTGTTTTTCTTGGCAATTGCTCCGGCAGTTTAGTTGCTATGGCAACTTAAAGTGGCCATTGACTTATAATGGGAAAATTGAAAATTTGCATTTATTGCTTTGTGACTGCAGATACTTTGACAGAACTTTTACAGAAATGTTCCTTGAGTAGTCCTCTATCAACCACATGAAATTAATGTAAATTGCACAATTTGGCTGATTGCCATGGCAACCGAATGGTTAAAAATAGAAAAAATATTCAAAAATCATCTCCTCAGAAACTATACAACCAATAAAGCTCAAACTTCACAGAAATGATCTTGGCACTGCCCTCTATAAAAGTAATGTTTTTCTTGGCAATTGCTCTAGCAGTTTGGTTGCTATGGGAACTTAAAGTTGCCATTGACTTATAATGGCAAAATAGAAAATTTGCATTTATTGCTATGCCACTGCAGATATTTTGACAAAACTTCTATAGAAATGTACCTGGAGTAGTCTTTAACCAGCCTTGTTAAATTTATACAAATTGGGCAATTTTTCTGGTTGCCATTGCAACCGAATAGTTAAAAATGGAAAAATATTAAAAAATCATCTCTGCATAAACTGTGTGGCCAATAAAGCTCAAACTTTACAGAAAGAATCTTAGTACTAGCCTCTATAGAATTATTATTTTTCATGGCAATTACTCCAGCAGTTTGGTTGCTATGGCAACTAAGAGTTTCCATTGACTTATAATGGGGAAAATGGAAATCGGCAATTTTTGCTGTCTCACAGCTTTTATTTAGATTTTCTTTCTACAGAAATGTTTCTTGAATAGTCCTCTATATTTCATATGAATTTTCTCCAAATCGCTGAATTTGATTGGTTGCCATGGCAAAATATAGGGTAAATTTTCGAGAAAAAAAAAAGAAAAAAATGAAAAAATCTTCTGCTCAGAAGCCATATGGGGGATGAAGCTGATATTGTGCAAACATGTTGATGACAGAAGCCTCTACATGAATTTTGTTTTTTCTTCCAACCCATTAAGAACTTTGGTTGCTATGTCAACTTATAGTTTCCATTGACTTATAATTGGGGAAAGTGAAGCCATGAGGAGGATGAAGCTGATACTTTGCATACATATTAATAACATTAGCCTCTACCTAAAGTATATTTCATATTATCATTGCCCATGTGAACTGGTTGCTATGGCAACTTCATAGACTTACAATGGGGAAAGTGGACATTTGGTATTTATTTCTGTGTTACGGCAGATATTTTGACAAAAGCTTTACAGAAATGTTCCTAGAGTAGTCCTCTATCAGCTATAAGAATTTTGCCCAAAGACCTGATTTTGATTGGTTGCCGTTGCAATTGAAGGGCCAAATTTTCAATTTTTTCATTTTTTTTTTTTTTTTTTGCCAAAGATCTTCTTCTCAGAAGCCATTAAGGGGGGATAAAGCTTATTTTTTGCATAAATGTTTGTGATATTATCCTCTACATAAATGGTGTGTTTTATTGCTGTTGTGCATGTTGTTTTGTTGCTGTGGCAACTTAGTTTTTCCAACATAACCTCAGTGCTCAGGTGAGCGATATAGGGCCATTGGCCCTCTGGTTTATATATCTGACGGTGATCATCCTAATGTTAAACATAAACTGTCTGAGGACACTCCTAAAACTCAGATGGCAAGACAGGATAAGAAAGTCCTGAATAGAGGCAGGGATGCAAAGCATATACACATGTATACCCTTTTGAAACTGGCTCAGCAAAGATGGGCTGGCCATGTCACCAGAACAAATGTAGAGATAAAGACATTCACAGACACTGTTGGAGATATGTTTACCAAAGAAAATATTCCGAGGAGAACTTTAGTGTGAAAATGTTCATAAAGTTGCCAGAAGAAATTATACAAGAACATCCATAAGAAGAGAATCTGTGAAATTAACCAAAGGCGTGACAAGAGATTCGCAAGCGGTGAATAATACACCCGTTAAGTTTAGAAATGCCAAAGCCAAACAAGGGAGATAATTCACAAACCAAGTAAACTAGAGCTACCATTCTTGGTCCAAATATAAACCCTTGACAATATACACAACACCATAAAGTTGTTTTAAAACATTTTGAACCATTAAGGAGTTACAGAATAAACAGGAAGTTTATTCAAGGTCACGTAATTTAGGGATTAAGTAAGCCAGAGTTGTGGTTGTTATTCAGGATGCATTGCTTCATTATATATATATTCCTATAAAGTTTCTACACAATATTTTAAAGGGTTTAGGAGTTATGGAGTGAATGGGAATAGAATAAAATACTAATCAAAGGGACATTACTCCAAAATAAAGTAAGGAGGAGAAATCACTCTTATGTGCGACGCATTGCCTTGTAATAATGCAGACCACTATAAAGTTTCATTAAGATATTTCAAACAGTTACCAAGCTATGGTATGCACAAGGTAAGTATACACAAAAATAGCCTAAAATACTTATCAAAGGGAAGTAACTCTTAAATGAAGTGAGGGAAATTTAAATTTTAAGAATAACATTCGATATCTCAGTAAGTAAAATCCATAAATCAAACTTTGGGTCGGAAAATGATACCTTGAATGTGATGAAATTAAGTGGCATGTAGCAGGATGAGCTCTGATGTTCAGTTACAGTTCTTGTGTAATATCATGGGCACCATATAGATTTGAAAGCTCAACAATCAGTATAATATTAGAACATGAGCAAAAGAGTCATCAGAAATATACCTTCCAGTGTAGAATTTCGATCTTAAATTTCCAATTTAATAACTTATATTTTCTTAAATCAAGGGCAGATAATTCAGGTACTAATATGCCTAGGATAGTTTTCTCATAATTCTGCAATGCACACTGTCATATCAATATAATTACAAAGTTTCCTTCATATATCTGGACAAATAAAGAAAAAATTGTGGTTTTTCGTAAAGTTGGAAAAGCAAAAATAAGTAAAATTCCTGTTACCACTTATAAGCTCATATATTGGTATTGAATAAGCAATCAGTGGGAAGTTATATAACCCAATTAATTAGTATATATGCCTGTATTATTTCAAATCATAATGGTAAATCAGCCACTAATACTTATAGAGATAATTGAAAAAAAATGATACATGGTAAGGTCTGGGGTGGAATTACCCCACCCACTTTGACACTGCGCTTCACTCAAAATACACTTTCGATGAGATCAGTATTTCAGAATATGAAAGCCAACACTTACAAGTGGAGACTGGTGAGTTTTGGTGAAAATTCATTTGTAACCAGAAAATGGCCCTTATGAAGACAACCCCCCCCCCCCCCTTTACTTGCAAGTCAATTGATAATGCAATACTAATAATTCTAATGATAACAATGATATTTTTACTATAATTATTAATGATAATATAGACACATTTAAAAGCTACAAATTTTCAGGTTTTTAGCCAGTAAATGTCATAATGGCTAGAATAAAAATAATAAAATTTAAAAAATAGTAATATATTTTCGCTATTATTATTATCATCATCATTATGATTATTATTATAAATGCAAAGGATATGTAAAACATTTAATTTAGAATTTCGAGAAACCGAAAAGTGAAACTGGCTATTTGCTTCATCTTCAGAAAATCGAAATCCGCCGAACGTATTTCCTCAAAACTAGTTTGATTTCAAAAAAGAAAAAATAAATAAATGAATAAATATATTAATAAATAAATACAAAGCATCTATTTAATATTTATAACAAATTAATAACTTTTGTAATAATTACGAAATGCTTAGCTGCATGATTTTTCTTTACGTAAAATACTAGTAATAAAATTACTTCTGAAATAAAATGTGTAAAATCACAGAAGATTATACGAAAATGAAACTATGAATGAATATCAAAGCGTGTAAGAAATTTTGAGGAAAAGAAATAATGCTAGAAATAATAGATCACAGATTTGTAAAATGCATGACACGCTGATTGGAACATTAATTTTTTGTGCATTTCAAATATTTTCTATGTTATTGTTACTGTAATAATTTTCTTTTCCTTTCAAGTTAGGTTTTGAAATCAAAATGTAATAATAAATCTCGTTTTTAATCATATAATTTATATATCATTTGATTATAATCAAAAAGCCTATTGATATGTATTTCTGTATCAAAGGTCATGCCCCACGCGTGTGACTTAACGCGAAATCTCGCCAAATTACGGGCTGCGAGACTAGGGGAGATAACAATGTGAAAAAGGTCTATTTAGGGCCTCTCTATGCTGGGATTTTACATTCAGCTGTTGGCAAACAGTGCAGATGCTGATCAGAAAGGTCCTTTTAGGAGCAGTCTGATCTGGGTCTACATAGTGTGCTCAGAATGGTTGTCCAGATACTTAGAGTAATTATGGTATTGTATAACCCAGAGTACTATGCATACAGGTATTTACTGTGAAAATCCTAAAAATTAGAACACCTAAAATAACTAGCATAAGCATTCTAAAAATTGAACAGTACTGCATCTACCAGATGCAAAAGGAATAGCAAACAGTGTAGACCCTGATCAGGCTGCTCCTTCAGGAGCAGTCTGATCTGGGTCTGCACTGTTTGATCAAATCAACTTGCCCCAATATTTAGGATTTTTATGTTATTTTTTCCTCTAGATGCCACCTCTAAATCAACACCTAGGGAGCAGGAAATCTGTTTCACTGGTATTGACGCTGTCAAGATTTGTCACTTTTGTAAGAAGGAACTTGAAAATCTTGGGTCATACCTTCGGGCCAAGATCACAAAAGAGCCTTCAGAGGGGTCACCTTCCAAGGTCACAATCAAATGGGATGAAAAATATTCTGAGAATGTAACAGAAAAAGTGGATGAAATGAAAGAGTCTCTGAAGTTGTTATCTGAAGGTAAGTTCTAGTTTGACATTTTAGTTTGATTGCTAGTGTAGCTCTTATCATTGTGGCTAATATCCTGATGCTACTAGGTCTATGTGGTAATACAGGTCTTTGTGGCAGTAGTTAGCAAAAAGCCATGATCAGAGCCTTAAGGCTGACAGTTCTCAAAAAGATTGAAAAAACATATTAATTAGGAATGTGCACAATTTCATGCGGAGCCACTCTTCCATTTCATATTTATACCCCAGCTTTGAAAAAGTGGGGGGTATACTGGTTTACATCTGTCCATCCGTCCGTCCCTCCGTCCGTCCGTCCGTCTGTCCCCTTTTAATCAAATTTTTCGTCAAAGATTTCTCCACAACCATACAAGCTAGAATGGTCATATTTGGCATACAGGTTGATGACGATGAGTTGTATCGTGGGATTTAGAACCAGCCTTCTCCAGCTTATTCTTCCCTTTATTTGTCCATTTTTCTTTATTTCCATACTTTGAATAATGAAATTTTTCGTCAAAGATTTCTCAACAACCATTCAAGCTAGAATAGTCATATTTGGCATACAGGTTGATGATGATGATGAGTTGTATCGTGGGATTTAGAACCAGCCTTCTCCAGCTTATTCTTCCCTTTATTTGTCCATTTTTCTTTATTTCCGTACTTTGAATAATGAAATTTTTCTTCAAACATTTCTCCACAACTGTGTAAGGTAGAGTAGTCATATTTGGTTTGCAGGTTGATGACGATGTGTTGTACCGTGGGATTGCAAACCAGCCTTCTCCTGCTTATTCTTCCCTGTATTTGTCTGATTTTTTTTTTTCCATACTTTGAATAATGCAGTTTTTGGTCAAAGAGTTTTGTGCAACCATGCAAGCTAGAGTAGTCATATTTGGTATGCAGGTTAATGACAACTTATTGCAGAGTGGGATTGAGAACCAGCCGTCTCCCGCATATGCATCCCTTTATTTGTCTGATTTTCTATCTCTCTTTACATTGAATAATGCAGTTTTTTGTACAAGATTTCACAGCAACCCTTCAAGGTAGAATGTTCATATTTGGTGTACAGATTGTAAACGACTTATTGTATAGTGGGATTCAACCCAGCTGTATCTGGCATATTCTTCCATGTATTTGTTTTATTTTCTTTCTCTCTTTACATTGAATCATGCAATTTTTCATAAAAGATTTCACAGCAACCCTCAAGGTAGAATGTTCATATTTGGTGTACAGATTGTAAATGACTTATTGTATAGTGGGATTCAACCCAGCTGTATATGACATATTCTTCCATGTGTTTGTTTTATTTTCTTTCTCTCATTACATTAAATCATGCAATTTTTCGTAAAAGATTTCACAGTAACCCTTCAAGGTAGAATGTTCATATTTGGTATACAGATTGATCACGACTTATTGTATCGTGGGATTGCAAACCAGCCGTATCTGGCATATTACTCCCTGTATTTGTCCGATTTTCTTTCTCTCCATATTTTGAAGAATGACTTTTTTGTCAAAGGTTTCTAAGCAGCCATTGCAAGTTAGAGGAGGGTTATTTTGTTTGCAGGTTGATGATAACTGTTGTATTGTGGGATCGAGAACCAGCCTTCTCCTGCTTATTCTTCCCGATATTTTTCCATAACCCATTCCCCCATAACTCCTCAAGCCTTTGAAATATTTTAATGAAACTTTGTAGGAATGTGTATAATTATGAGTCAATGTATTATGCACATGAACCATAACTCTGGCTTACTTACTAACTGAATTATCTGCCCTTGCATCAATTTCCGTTTTACTCTGTATCTCCTTTACCATTGGAAATATTTTAACAAGACTTTATGGTGATTTGTATATTGTCAAGGAAAGATATTGTGTCCAAGAGTCTATGAATTATCTCCCTTGTTTGACTTAGGCATTTCACAACTTCTGAGCTGCTTCACCCTTGAAGCTGATTTTTGGTATACTAATAGTATTTGATGTGTTAGATGTTTCGATAACATCGCAGTAATTAATTACAGATTTGTTTCCCATGTTTGCCTGCCTGTCTATCCTTCTAAAAAACAATCTTGTTCATTTTGTAACTCCTTCATGACACTGAAACGGGCGTATTATGCGCCTCTTGTGAAGCTCTTGTTCACTCAGTGTCACCTGCTTTTCCATTTTTACTATATCCGAATCTGTTTAACTTTTGCATACAGGTCTTTTATCAATATCTACAACTGCAATCTTGCTGCTTGCTTCTGTATTGATGAAGTATTGCCCTGAATCTCACATATAAAAAGCCGCAAAGGTGGTCATTACAGTGTGTCACTCCGATATTTATGCGATAATAGCTATTATCCACTCCTACCAGGTGAAATAACCTTTGACTTCTAACCCATGTCCCAGTACATAAATCTGAAATCATTTGAGCCGCTCCACGAGAAAACCAACAATGTGGTTGTGCACCCAGCGCAGACTCAGATCAGCCTGGGCATCCGCCCAGTCTGATCAGACTCTTGGCTGTCCGCATGGAGGTAGCTTAGTCCCTTAGCTACCCTTTGAGCACCTAACAAAGAGTCTGATCAAACTGGGCGAATGCCCAGGCTGATCTGAGTCTGCGCTGGGCGCACAACCACATTGTTGGTTTTGTCGTGTCGCGGCTCATTTGAGGAATATGCTACACAAAATAACTGTAAATTTCTTTCAGAAGTTGTTAAGTTAGATGTTACAAAAGCTACAGAAGTGAGACAACTATCTAAAGAGTACAGGGAAGATTCTGGTGTGTTAATCTACATTTCTCCAATGGACTTCAAAGTTTATGTTGTGGCAGACAGCTATGATAAGCTATCAGCTGCTCTGCATAGGACTAAGGTATGTACACCTGGAGAGCTTTGTTGTGGAGAAACCTACAGTCATTCCATTGTGACTACCATATTTATTTGGTTATAAGAGTTTTCCCCTAAAGTCTAGATACATCTGATTTTTAGCTCACCTGAGCCAAAGGCTCACAAGGTGAGCTTATAGTATAGGCTCGGTCCGTTGTCCATCGTCCGTCCTGCGTCGTACGTCCACACTTATAAACATTAATATCTACTAAAGTAGCTGGCCAATCTTGATCAAATTTTATGTGTAGCATTGTTGGGGTTGGGGACTGATTGCATATAGTTTTGGGACAGATTGGTTTAAAACTGTGGTTACCATGGCAACAAAAAGGTCCTGTAGACTTATAATGGAGAAAATGTTGTCCGGGCCCTAGCTTCTTCAATTTTGATCATAACTTCTTGTAACTTGCAGGTATCCAGGACAGCCAAAACATCTCAGACCAGTTCGAATTTGGGTCAGGTTGGATGATTCTTTTCAGAGTTACTTGCCCTTGAGCGATGAAATATTTTCCCATAGACTTTTAATGGGAAAATGTTGTCCGCGCTCTAGCTTCTTCATTTTTGATCGCAACTTCTTGTAACTTGCAGGTATCTAGGACAGTCAAAACATCTCGGACCAGTTTGAATTTGGGCCAGGTTGGATCATTCTTTTTAGAGTTACTTGCCCTTGAGCGATAAAATATTTTCCCATAGACTTATAATGGGGAAAATGTTGTCCGGGCCCTAGCTTCTTCATTTATGATCGCAACTCCTTGAAACTTGCAGGTATCCAAGACAGCCAAAACATCTCGGACTGGTTCGAATTAGGGCCAGGCTGGATCATTCTTTTTAGAGTTACTTGCCCTTGAACGATAAAATATTTTCCCATCAACATATGATGGGAAAATGTTGTCCTGGCTATAGCTCCATCATTTTTGATCGCAGCTCCTTGAAACTTGCAGGTAATCAGGACAGCCAAAACATCTCAGACCTTTTCAACTGTGGGCCAGGTTGGATTATTATCCCCTTGCACAACAAAGTTATGGAGGGGATATAGGGTCTGTCCCGTACGTATGTATGTATGTATGTACATATGTTAACCTTTTATCCTGGCTCTACATGTAGCTACCTTATTTATTAACCCATTTTGATGTAACTTCACACAAGTATTGGGTATGACATTACCTCGAACGAGTTCACGTTTCAGCATGATGGGGTCAAGGTCAAGATCAGAGTGGCTATTTTTAGCAAAAACTTTGTCATCACTCTAGCGTCTTCATTTGTGGACCGATTTCGATTTAACTTCACACAAGTGATTAGTATGGCAATATCTTGGATAAGTTCGCTTTTCAGCATTCTGGGGCAAGGTCAAGGTCACAATGGCTATTTTTAGAGAAACTTTGTCATCACTGAAGCGCCTTGATTTGTGGACCAAATTTGATTTAATTTCACACAAATGTTTAGTATGACAATATCTTGAATAAGTTCGCGTTTCAGCGCCCTAAGGTCAATGTCAAGGTCACAGTGGCTATTTTTAGAAAAAAACTTTGTCTTCGCTCTGGTGCCTTCATTTATGGACTGATTTCAATTGTACTTCACACAAGTGATAAGTATGACAATATCTTTGACAAGAACGCGTTTCAGCATTCTGGGGTCAAGGTCAAGGTCACAGTGGCTATTTTTAGAAAATTTTTGTCATGGCTCTAGCGCCTTCATGTGTGGACCGAATTTAATTTTATTAGTATGACAATAAATTATCTTAGACAAGTTCGCGTTTCAACGTTGTGGGGTCAAGGTCATGGTCACAGTAACTATTTTTAGAAAAACTTTGTCATCGCTCTAGGGCCTTCATTTATGGACCGATTTTGATTTAACTTTGCACAAATTTTTAGTATGACAATATCTTGAACAAGTTCGTGTTTCCGCATTCTACGTTCAAGGTCACAGTTGCTGGTTTTAGAAAAACTTTGTCGTCCCTCTGGCGACTTCATTTATGGACCGATTTTGATTTAACTTCACACTAATGATTAGTATGACAATATCTTGAACAAGTTTGCGTTTCAGCATTTTAAGGTCCAGATCACAGTTGCTATTTTTAGAAAAACTTTGTCATCCTTCTGGCAACTTCATTTATGGACAGATTTTGATTTAACTTCACACAAATATTTAGTATGACATTATCTTGAAAAAGTTTGCGTTTCTGCATTCTATGTTCAAGGTCACAGTTGCTGTTTTTAGAAAAACTTTGTCATCGCTCTGATGACTTCATTTATGGACCGATTTTGATTTAACTTCACACTAATGTTTAGTATGACAATATCTTGAACAAGTTCCCTTTTCAGCATTCTACGGTCAAGGTCACAGTGGCTGTTTTTAGAAAAACTCTGTCATCGCTATAGCGCCTTCATTTATGGACCAATTTTCATTCAACTTTGCAAAAATGTGTAGTATGACATTATCTTTGAAAAGTTCTCATGAACAAGTTCCCTTTTCAGCATTCTAAGGTCAAGGTCACAGTGGCTGTTTTTAGAAAAACTCTGTCATCGCTATAGTGCCTTCATTTATGGACCAATTTTCATTCAACTTTGCAAAAAATGTTTAGTATGTTTAGTATGACATTATCTTTGACAAGTTCTCATTTCAGCATTCTAGGGCTAAGTCAAGGTCACAAGGGCTATTTTTACTGTCAGTGCAATTATCTCACCTTCCTCATAAGCTTATTCTGTGACAAACAGGTAGGCCTAATTTTTCAATTACACCGCATGTGCTGTCCGCAAAGTTTCCTTTGTCTTTGATCAGCAATGACTAAAACAAGTTACCAATTGTGATGAAACAATATTCTCGTATAATATGTACTTGATATTGGTTTGCATAAGAATACGCAGAATTTAGAGTATAAAGGTTTAGATGTTTCTGAGGGCACCGTCAAGTACATTAAAATAGACTACTACTGACAACTGTAAGATATTTCACTATGATGGTGGTCTAGCACGTGTTCAAGTTCGGTTAAACGATATGTAAATTTTATAAATGTTTGTCACATAAACAAGAACCGTTACCATTTATCCATGTTCACGTAGAAGCCCTAGGTGTAAGTAGCGGCACTATTCGGATGAAAGTGGTGCAGGTCAAAAATTAGGTCACTAGGTCAAATCTTAGAAAATCTTAGAGAACAATCTTGTGTACACTCTAGAGGGCACTGTTTTTATCCAATTCATGAAACTTAGTCAGACTGTTTATTTTTATGAAATCTAGGGCAGGTTTGTAAGTGGGTCATGTCAGGTCAAAAACTAGGTCACTAAATCAGATATGAGAAAAAGTACACTCTAGAGGGCACAGTTTTGGTCCAATCTTTGTTCAGAATGTTTATCTCTGTATACTTTAGGACAAGGTGCTCTAGTGACTTCCTTTATTAACCAGTTTTGTTACCAGTATAACTTCACAGCTATATTGGATTTGTTTGACATCAAAATCTGCACTCTTCTAAAACCACTGGTTTAAAATTAGTAACTAATTAGTGAAGTGACAAAATGTGTCTGTTGACAGTAAGATGTCAGGTGAGCTACAGGACCATTGGTCCTCTTGTTTGGGATTGTTTTGGAAGAGAAAACCTTATACTGATTTAGATATTAGGGGTTAAACAGGAGGGGAGAACCACTTTCCCCAGGAATTCATATCAAATCAATAAACTGCTTTCAGAAGATTTTTGCATATATATTCAGCAGAAATGATAGAATTGTGAGTGCTGATATGGTTGAACATGTCTTCTAATCTAGTTCGAGTAAATAGGTCAATATAGAGCAAAAAATATGTTTTGTCTTCACTTGGACTCTGGAGACACATTGTTGCAAGAAGTGTTTTTATGCCCCTGAAGGAACTTCTGGTGGCATATTAAAATCGGACTGTCTGTCCGTCCGACCGTCCGGCTGTCCGTTACAAATCGTGTCTCAGCGATAACTTTAAAACTACTGAAGCAAATTTGATGAAACTTCACAGAAAGATAAAGCATAATGAGAAGGTGTGTCGTGCGCAAGACTTAGGTCCCTATGCCCAAGGTCAAGGCCACAATTGGGTCAAAGGTCAAATTGTGTCTGAAAATCATGTCTCAGTGATAATTTTAGAACTAAAGCAAATTTGATGAAATCTCACGGAAAGATAAAACATAATGAGAAGGTGTGTCGGGCGCAAGACTTAGGTCCCTACGGCCAAGGTCAAGGCCACAGTTGGGTCAGAAGTCAAATTGTGTCTCAAAATTGGCGCTCAGTGAGTACTTATAAACTACTTAAGCAAATTTAATGAAACTCCACAGAAAGATGAAACATAATGAGAAGTTGTGTTGCACATAAAATTTGGGTTGCCAGGTTCAAGATCAAGGTCACAATTAGGGGTCAAAGGTCAAACCTTGCCTCAGTGATAACTTAAAACCTGCTGAAGCGAATATCATCAAACTTCACAGAAAGGTAAACCATAATGAGAAGGCATGTTATACACAATATTTGTGATCCCAAATCCAAGGTCAAGGTCACAATCTGGGGTCAGAGGTCAAATCATGTCTCGGCAGTTACTCGGAAAAGTACCAAAGCAAACTTTAAAGAAAGATAAAGCCTAATAAGATGATTTACCATGCAAAAGACATAGGTTCTCACACCCAAGGTCAAGGTGATAGCCAGAGCTCAAAGGTCAAGTCATTCATCCTCAGTTACCTAAAACCTACTGAAGCAAACCTCATTAAACTTCATGAAAAGGTATAAAACAGTGAGAAAATATGTCACAAACAAATTATGGTTTTGTTGCCCAAGGTCAGTATCACAGTCTGAGTCAGGGCTCAGAGGTTAAATCTTGTCTCTGAACTGACCCAAAACTGCTGAGTTTCACTGAAAGGTAAAGCATGATAAAATGGTAACATAAAGAAAAGTAAAGTTATGATAAGTTATTTCAGGTGCGACATTCCGGTTCCCACACCCAATGTCAAGGACACAACACAGTTTGGTTAGTGGTTCAATTAAGTCCCCTTGAATCCGCTTAAACTTCCAAAGTGCATTTAAACATTACAGAAAAGTAAAACAAAATGAGAATGTATATCATGTGCAAGACTCTGGCTCTATGCCCAAGGTCAAGGTCCCAACTGGGGCTCAAAGGTCAGTTTAAGGGGCCTTCGGGGGCATTTGTTACACACTGTAACATTTCTTGTTTTGAACTGACACTGCTGCCTATTATACTTACTGAAAAATACAATTAAAATCCTCTGCCTCTGAACAACAGCCATCTTTCTGCAATGGCCAGTAGAGCTGCACCATGATAAAACCTCTTTCTCATTTCCTTACACATACTATGTACTTACGGTAGTCACTTTTGGGAATATACTAGCGTTCTGGAGGTAGCAGACAGAGAATGTTGTGTCAGGGTTTATTCAGAGTCGTGATGTTTCAACCGTTTCAGTATTATTTCAATGTTGTGTGCTTACTGAATCTCTTGACTGCAGAGAAGCACATGCTAGTCTGAGCCTGTTCTCTCTCATATATATTTTGATGACAGGGCACATCTTCTTGTTTTCCACCATTTTTACAAAAGGGATCTTCCTGACTTCCTGCTTGTTTCCAAGTCCTTTTAAAATGGGGTCTACTCTTAAAGGGAAGAATTTGCTCTTAGGGGAGCAAATTGTTTCTTTTAAGAGTTGACTCCCATTTGAAAACGTTGGTGCAATGAAAATTGCTCAGTTGCTTCCCCCGAAAGTATATCCATTTACCTTAAGGATCCTTTCCAAATGGGGTCTACTCTTAAAGGAAAAAGTTTGCCCCTAAGGGAGCAAATTCTTTCCTTTATGAGATGACTCACATTTTAGAAGGTGGCAAAAATAAAAATGGCTGAGTTGCTTCCCATTAAAGCATATCTATTTACCTTAAGAATCCTTTATGCCTGCTATTAGTTAGTTCCTGTAGCTGCTGGCTGTTGTTAAAGGTTTGCATTACTTTTTCAGGTTAGTTTGGGCATAGTTACTACATCTAAAAGAGGTGGAAGGTCACTAGAAAATACAGATTCAAGTACTGGAAAAAAGCTCTATCCTGACCTTTCTGAAGCTAGGAGAACTGAAAACACAGATGAATATGACAACTACAGTGGCAGAGATGACAGTAGAGACTCCAGGAATCAATCAGCTAAGACTTCTTGGCACAGTAGCAGTCCATCTAGCTCTGACAACCACAGTGATTTCAGCAGACAAAGGCGTGGTCAGGATGAAAATAAATATCGCAGACAAAGAGATGAGGGTGGTCAGTATGGCAGCTCCTCTAATGAAGACTTTAATTTTCAGTATGATTTCCCATCAGGGTTTAGACTGAAGGTATATAAAGCATCTATTACTAATCTACAGGTGGACGCCATTGTTAATGCTGCAAATGATAACCTTGTGCATGGAGGAGGTGTGGCTAGAGCTATATCAAAAGCTGCAGGGTATAAATTAGATAAAGAAAGCAATGATTATGTACAGGCTTACGGGCTGATAGCAGTTGGCGACAACTGCCTCACGACTGCAGGCAAGTTACCATGTCACAAAGTTATTCATGCAGTTGGCCCACAGTGGCATGATTATAGAGATAAAGAAGACTGTTTGCAGGATCTGTACAAAACTGTGTATGAGGTTTTGAAGACATCAGACAAGGAAAAGTTCCGAACTGTGGCTATGTCAGCTATTAGTGCAGGTAAATATCATTTTTCTTCACATTTCATGCAGTTCTGCTACAAATTGCAAACAAGTACTTGGTCTGCATAGGGAAAGGGGCCTCCAGTCCCTAACTTATCAGTTGGGTATCACATAAAACACATAAAATCATAATAAGGATGATGAAAGAAATTTAAGAACTTGCAAAGGAGAAGAAAACCACTAGAATCACAGGGTATAATCGATTCCGCCAATTTTCGCTTCCTGCAGAGACTGTACAACATATTTGGCTTCTGCCGAGACTGTCCGCAAACTCTTGCTTCCTGTCGAGATTTTTGTACATGATAAATGGCTTCCTGCAGAGACTGTATGCGTGACTCTGCTTCCTGCTGAGGCTGTCGGCAGGAAGCAGAGTCACGTGGACAGTCTCGGCAGGAAGCCATTTTTCGAGGACAGTAGTCTCTGCAGGAAGCAAGAGTTCACGGACAGTCTCGGCAGAAGCCAAATATGACAGACAGTCTCTGCAGGAAGCGAAAATTGGTGGAATCCATTATACCCTGTGAGAATGTACTTTGTACATTAAAAACAATAGTCAGTGGTGCAAAATTATTTATTAGCCTTGCTATGTACAAAAAAAAAAAAATCAGCATCAAGGTTGCTCAAACAACAGGTCATTTGTTTCTGTTGTTATACCTTCAACAAACAAAGTACTTTATGTCATTCTGTTTGTTTGTTATTTCCTTTATTTATCCATCCTTTCATTTGTTAGCTCTTAATTCAGAGTTTTGGTTGAATTCTATTGATTGCTCATCTTGCCACTGACCAGGGCTATATGTGAACCTCAAGATCTACGCAGTTGCTCTAGTACCTGAAGTATGAAACATGCCTTTTTAGCTCACCTGAGCCGAAGGCTCATAGGTGAGCTTATAGTATAGGCAGGCATCCGTCGTCCGTCCGCCGTCGTCAACATTTTCAAACGACTTCTCCTCTGAAGCCATGGGGCCGATTCTTTCCATATTTCACATATAGCATTTATAGGTGGGGGGAACGAATAATTGTGTCTTTTGTTCCATGGGAAAAGTGGAAATTGGAATTTTTTTTCTGTCTTACTGCAGTTATTTTGAATTTTTTCCTACAGCAATGTTTCTTGAGCAGTCCTCTGCGATTCATATGAATTTTGTTCAAATCGCTGAATTTGATTGGTTGCCATGGCAACATAAATGGTAAATTTTCGAAAAAAAATAAAAAATCTTCTTCTCAGAAGCCATAAGAGGGATGAAGTTGATACTTTGCATATATGTTAATGACATTAGTCTCTACATAAATTGTGTTTTTCCTTCCAATCCTATTAGAACTCTGGTTGCTATGGCAACTTATAGTTTCCATGACTTATATTGGGAAAAGTGGAAATTGGCAATTTTTGCTGTCTCACTGCAGTTATTTAGAATTTGTTTCTATAGAAATGTTTCTTGAGTAGTCCTCTTAGGCTCTATGATTCATATGAATTTCGTCCAAATCGTTAAATTTGATTGGTTGCCATAGCAAAATAAAGGGTAAATTTTTGGAAAAATATTAAAAAATCTTCTCCTCAGAAGCCATAATAGAGATGAAGCTGATAATTTGCATACATGTTAATGACATTAGCCTGTACCTAAATTATGTTTTATATTATCGTTGCCCATGTGAATTCATTGCTATGGAAACTTTCCATAGCCATATGATGGAGAAAGTGGAAATTTGGCATTTATTTCTGTGATACTGCAGATATTTTGACATAAGCTTTACAGAAATGTTCCTGGAGTAGTCCTCTACCAGCCATAAGAATTTTGCCCAAATCCCTGATTTTGGTTGGTTGCCATGGCAACCAAAAGGCCAAATTTTCGATTTTTTTTTTTTGCCAAAAATCTTCTAAGAAGCCATAAAGGGGATAAAGCTGAATCTTTCTTATACATAAATGTTTGTGATATTATCCTCTTTATAAATTGGTGTTCCAATGCTGTTGTGCATGTGGTTTTGTTGCTGTTGCAACTTAAAGTTTTTTCAGCATAATCTCAGTGCTCAGGTGAGCTACAGGACCAATGGTCCTCTGGTTTTGAAATTTGGGAGCGAATAGGAGCTTGGAATCTAATGAACATTGTTACTGATATTTCATTGGTTCTTTGTTTCCAGGAATTTATGCGGTACCTAAAGAGTTGTGTGCTGACATGTATATTCAGGCCGTTGTAGATTATATTGAGCTGCAAAGGAAATGTCCTAAGGAACTACATATCATAGATGTTGATGTCAGCATACTCAAGCTTGTGGAAAAGTCTGTCAGGAAGTGGGAAAAATCTCCAGGTTCAATAAAACCATCAGAAACACTAAGGAGGTATATGAAAGATAATCCTGCCACTGACAGAGGGATGGGGCAAGGTAGGGGAAGAAGATTTCATCGTCAGTTTTCTGAACCTGACAGTAAACTCAAAGGGACTGATGAAATTGTAGGGCTACAGGTGAAGAAGAAAACATGGGAAGATGAGAAAATGGTGTTCAGTGTGAATGACTCTGTTATGGTTCATATATACACTGGAAAAATTGATGAAGTAACTGATGTTAATGCTGTAGTATGCAGTATTGATAACCAATTTGGAACTAATGGATACATAGCAACAGCTTTTCAACATGCTTTTGGTGAGAAGTATAGAAATAACTTTTGGAAGATGAAGACCAAAGAAAATTATAGTGCAATACTTGGCTATGTTTATACATGTGAAACAGGATCAGTTTATGCACCATATGTTATGCATCTAGCGATGAAGTCCCTTCTGACTGGGTATGAGCAAGAGCTCAAAGACTACAGAAAGGGGCTGTTCAATCTTTTTAACAGGGCTGAAAAACGACAATTTGGAAAAATAGCTCTTCCACTGTTAGGCACTGGTGAGTCTTTTCTTCAGTACGAAAATAAATACCATATTTACAGGGAAAAAGACTAAGTATTCTTGTTTTAGGGGCCCAGACTGAGAAAAACTGGAATTTGACATTAAGGTAATAGGCATTTTCTCTCAAACTCAGGGGCCCATCCCAAAATTTAGGGGCCATGGGTGACTATGTTCCGGTTAGTCTTTAACTCTGGGTTACATAAATTGTATGGACACTTTGGTTCTTATTGTATACCAGACTCTTCCATCATATAATTAGGTCAAATCCATGCTGTGTATGGGTATTATATAACCTCTTTGGCAAAGCTTTCCAGACGCTGATCAGAGGAGCTGTAGAACTCAGACATGCTGCCAGATTATTTGGGGTAACTAAAATACATTTCTTTTTTCAATGTTTATCAGCTGTATAGTTTTTGTGGCAGCTGCTTTAGCAAGAAGGAGTGACATAGGTCATTTTCAGGCAGCTGAGGCATTGTTGGTGTTGTCGTCAACATTGTTTACCCACTGCATTTAGCAGCATTTATCAGAGACTAAAAGACCTTTTATGATGAAACTTCATGTATCAAGACATTATCTTAGCCACACCATTGTTGTTTGCTGAGTCACACTTTGATTTACTTTCCATGCTTTGTTGACATAGCCATATTTACATATACCTAATGCATTTAGCTCTACAGTCCAACCTGTATTACGCAAGCACCTATGGGATAATCAAAATGTGCTTGCTTAATACATGTACATTTCAATGTATTTGCCTTTTTCGAGAAATGAAAACATGTTTATTTAATACAGGTTGCTTGCTTAATAGAGGTGGCCACTAAGACAGGTTTGACTGTATTTGACAGAGACAAAAAGACCTTTTGTGATGAAACATCACAAAACTTACATTACGACATCTCCACGTTGCCAGTGTCATTTGCTGACCTTGACATTTTTTTCATGCTCTCTTGAATGTCTACCCACTGTGTTTGGCTCCTTTTCTGAGAGACTACAAGCACACTGGTCTGGCATTCAACACAGGTAACGAAGACAACATACATGAAACTTGCTTGTTCCGCTCATCAGGATAAGTTTGTTTCAGAAGTATAGTCTCACGGACCATCCGACCCCCTACTCTTGAAATAGGACTCAAAAGTTTTACTGAATTGATATGCATATTCAAGAAATGCTTGAAAACAATTTTTGGGCTGCAACGACTAGGCAACGAATTGGTGTAGAAACTTATTCAAGCACTGCATTTATACTATACGGAATTTCTTCGAAAATCTGATTTGACTAAGAGGTATGCAAGAATGACAGTTTGAAATTAATCTAAAAAGTATGCGAAAACAATCGAGTTTTATAGTACGTTGCCTCGTTGCCTATGTTGAATGCCAGACCAGTGTGACAAGATCTTTCATATAATGAAACTTCTTACACACTTACATAATGACATACTCTCTACAATGCCAATGTCATATGCTGACCTTGACCTACTTTTCATGTTCTCTTGAACATAGCCAGATATACATCTACCTACTGCATTAAGCTTCATTATGAGAGACTACAAAACCTTAATGAAGCTTCACACAAGTAAACATCATTTTTCCCCACACCATCAGTGTGGTGGATGTAAAATGTCCCATGTTTTTGAATGAACTTATGGTGGCATAATAAAATCGCACTATCCATCCATCTGTTACAAATCCTGTCTCAGCCATAACTTAAATACTTCTGAAGTGAATTTGATGCAATTCACAGAAAGATAAAGCATAATGAGGAGGTGTGTCACACACAAGACTTAGGTCCCTACGTCCAAGGTCAAGGTCACAATCAGGTCAGAGGTCAAATTGTGCCTCAAAATAGTGTCTCAGTGATAACTTATAAAATATTGAAGAAAATTTAATGAAACTTCTCAGAAAGATAGATCATTATGAGAAGATGTGTCATGCACAAGACTTTGGACCCTACATCCAAGGTCAAGGACACAGTCAGGGGTTATCCATCTGTCCATTACAAATTGTGTCTCAGCCATAACTTAAAAACTACTGACGCAAATTGATAAAATTACACAGAAATATAAAGCATAATGAGAAGGTGTGTTGCAAACAAGACTTAGGACCCTACATTCAAGGTCAAGGTCACAGTCAGGTCAGAGGTCAAATTATCCCTCAAAATAGAGTCTCGGTGATAAATTATAAACTACCGAAGCAAATTTAATGAAACTTCACAGAAAGATAAAACATAACGAGAAGATGTGTTGTTCATAAGAATTAGGTTTCCACATCCAAGGTCAAGGCCACAGACAGAGGTCAGAGGTTAAATCCTGTCTCTGCAATTACTTAAAATTGCATCAAACTTCTAACAAAGGTAAACCATAATGAGAAGGCATGTCACACACAATATTAGAGTTCCAAAGTTCAAGGTCAAGGTCACAATCTGAGGTCAGAGGTCAAAATATGTCTTGGCAATTACTCAGAAAGTACCAAAGTAAATTTTCATTCAACTTCACATATAGATAAAGCATAATGAGAAGGTATGCCAGGCACAAGACCTCCATTTTCTTACCCAAAGTCAAGGTCACAGTAAAAGGTCAAATTGCTTCTCTTGAATTACTGAAAAACAACCAAAACAAACACGATGAAACTTCATTACATGTAAAAGCATAGTGATAAGTATTGTCAGGTGCAAGAGTTATTTTCCTACACCTAGTGTCAAGGATACAACACAGATTGAGTGGTGGTTCAATTATGTCCCCGTATACTCTTAGACTTCTAAGCTGCATTTGAATGTCACAGAAAAGTAAAGCAAAATGAGAACCTACGTTGTGTGCTAGACTCAGTTTGCATGCCTATTGTCAAGGTCTCAACCAGGGGTCAAAGGCTAGTTTAAGGGTCCTTTAGGGGCATTTGTTACATACTGTGACATTTCTTGTTTTCTTCTCTGAATATGATGCAACTTTTTCAGATGGTTGTCTGGTGGTCTGTTTGGTCATTAGTGAAAATAGGTTTTATCTAGCAAGCCGCTGCAATAAAGTAGATCTTACTTCAACAATGGAATCTGTTTCATTGCAATTACTTTATATTGCTGAATGCTCACCTCTTCTTTTCCTTGTATGGACTTGTTGGTATCTACTGTTTGTAGAGAAACAGCTCTTTTTGTATGTATTTCAACCACATGTCTTTCAATTGAATCTAGCAGATTTGGCAACTCTGTAGTACTGTTTAAAGAGAATATTTTCCTATTCCTTCTATATGTAATCTTAATGGTGGGGATTATAACCATTTATGAGCAGATCTTGGAAAATCCATGCATGAGCACTTCCTGCTGAAGTAAAGTTCCGTAAAAGAATTTTTCAAATCCATCATGAGAGGGAAATTCCGAGCTGCCTATCTTACATTGACAGGCTTATGATGGATTATCTTTCTCCTTTTTTTGTTCGAAAATTTCTTACTACAAATCAAAATAAGCTTCAAAACAGGAAAATTTTATCATTTTAACAAGTTGTCTAAAGTACATTTGGAGCAGTTCAATGTGTTTATCAGGTTTGCACTTTGAAAATACATGTAGCAGCAAAAAGGCTCCATGGATTGTTTTTCAAACAGATGACATAAACAAAATGCAACCTTGCCTCCTAGCGAGCATCAAGTTGCCACACGAGTGGCATTACACCATAAATGACTGCATTAAAATTTAGTGAGGTCAGAAATCTATAATCTGCTGTCAGATATCCTCCTCAGTCCTAGTTGCTCTTATGTCCATTTCCTTCAATTAAAAAGAAAATATTAGTCAAAAGTGATATAGCTAATGTTGCTTATGGAAGAAATATGTTGCTAAAAGTTCCATGATATGAACTGAAAGCATATCTTGAAACATGGAAGTAGGAGAAAACCAAATTGAGTTACCAGCCATGTTTGCTATTCTTATTTTTGATTGGATGGCCACAGCCCAGGCATAGTGAGGCTTTCAGTTAACAGACTTTCATTTTCAATGAATTATTCCACAGATACATAAATATGGTGGGTGTGTTATAATAGGCAGGTAGGTGATGCTTACTACTTGCAAGCACCTGATCACACCTAGGTATTGGGGCCCATGTCTGTGTATCGAAAATACTTTGAAACTGTCAGTGTTTATATGAGCTGGGACATGAGAAAACCAACAAAGTGGATGTGGGCCCAGCGCAGACTCAGATCAGCCTGGGCAATTGCCCAGACTGATCAGAGTCTTCCCTGTCTGCATGGAAAAAGCTGAGACCCTTAGCTATCCTTTAAGTGCTTAGTGAAGATTCTGATCAGACTTGGTGTCTGCCCAGGCTGATCTGAGTCTGCGCTGGGTGCACAACCACTTTGTTGGTTTTCTCGAGTCACGGCTCAGTTATGATTTTCAAGTTTGGATGTATGATTTGGGTACTTTGACCACTTTTACTTTCTGACTGTATTTCTTACTTTCTTGAGAATCAGTCTACCACTTTTACTGTAAATACTCAAACATCTGAATTGTTGTATTGTCGCGTGTCTTCGAATTTAAAGAGAATTTCTGTTAAAAATGTTAGTAAGCCGTGTTAACCATGGCTGAACTGTCTTTATTGTTCCAATACTAATAGTTTATTCTTTTTTTTTCTTTGCTTGTTATTCAGGAAATGTGAAGAATAAAACAGCAGTGCTGAAGTCTTGTTGTAGATGTGTGCTTGAAGCCCTTAAGGATTTCTGTAGTCAAGGGAATAGAAAGTATCCTAAGGAGATCCACCTGGTAAATATTTCAGGAGAGGTCACTAAGCTAATGGTAGATACTTTTGAAGAAGTTGAACGATCAACTCACAAGCCAAATCAAAAGGATTCATCGGCAAGGTCCAGTTCTTTTCACAAGGCAGCGTCATTTGATTTGGCAGAGAAGGAGAAATTCAATAGACATATGTCTGGTGATATTTCTCCTAGTAGCACTAGAACATATGGTTCACGCTCTTTTACTTCTTCAGGAAGTGATAAATTGGACACTTCCAATTATTATTCCAGTGATATGACAACGAAAGAAACAGACATTGGTGCTTCAGGTCGGAGTCAGTCTGTCAAACATGAAGCATCTGGATTTCAAGAGCAACCAGAAAGTAAACCCAGCATTACGAAAAAGACAGGCAATTTGAGAATAATTGAAGATAATTAATTCTGTTACTTCTGGTGATTCATTTACATTAAAGAATACACCTGTAAGAATCAACAGGACTTAGTTATGATAGATATTAAGCTGCATGAGCTTGTTTTGTAGAGCATACTTTTTATTTGAGCCTCGACATGAGAAAACCAACAAACTGGCATGTGCGCCCAGCGAAGTCACAGATCAGCCTGGGCATCCGCCCAGTCTGATCAGAGTCTTCGCTGTCTTCATGAAGCTAACTTAGACCCCCAGCTACCTTTTAAGTGCATTGTGAAGACTCTATTCAGGCTGGGCTGATGCCCAGGCTGATGTGAGTCTTCGCTTGGCGCACATGGAACATTGTTGGTTTTGTCATGTCAAGGCTCATTTTTATTCCATACCTGCAATATGCCTCAGATAAAAAAGTACCCTATGGGATATGCAAACAGGAAGACTGGGATTAGTCTGTGTCTGCCCACTGTGAATCTTCTAGTATTTAAAAGAAACGTGATGATCAGTTGTTGTACTTGTGCAAGCTGATTTGAATATTTACTTTCAAAAAGGGCTAAAGGTCTTTATCACCCTACAAGACTCACAAAAAAGTCATGCTGTCCATTTACAGTGGCAATCAGAAATACCAATTTTTGAAATTCATGACGTGCATTAGATAGGAAATGTTATCTGTTACAACAGTATTATTTTAGTCATTATCAGAGATTTATATTCGAGGCCTGGTTTCTTGAGAAGAATGTTCATGTCAGTTTTAGGTATTTTTAGCTCACCTGAGCACTTTGTGCTCAGGGTGAGCTTTTGGGATACCGTGATGTCCGTCGTCCGTCATATGTGTGTCCGGACGTTCATCCGGACGTCCGGACGTCCGTCAACTTTTGTTTGTGTACACTCTAGCGGGCACAGTTTTGATCCAATCTTTCTGAAACTTTGTCAGAATGTTTATCTCCATAAACTCTAGGCCAAGTTCATAAATGGGTCATGTCGGGTCAAAAACTAGGTCACTAGGTCAAATCTTAGAAAAACCTTGTGTACGCTCTAGAAGGCACAGTTTTCATCCAAAGTTCATGAAACTTTGTCAGAATGTTTATCCTGATAATATCTAGGACAAGTTCGAATCTGGGACATGTCTGGTCAAAAACTAGGTCACTAGGTCAAATCATAGAAAAACCTTGTGTACACTCTAGAGGACACAGTTTTGATCCAATCTTTCTGAAACTTTGTCAGAATGTTTATCTCTATATACTTTAGGCCAAGTTCGAAACTGGGTCATGTCGGTTCAAAAACTAGGTCACTAGGTCAAATCTTAGAAAAACCTTCTGTACGCTCTAGAAGGCACAGCTTTCATCCAAATGTCATGAACCTTTGTCAGAATGTTTATCTTCATAATATCTAGGATAAGATTGAAACTGGGTCATGTTGGGTCAAAAACTAGGTCACTAGGTTAAATCATAGTAAAACCTTGTGTACCCTCTAGAAGGCACAGATTTGATCCAGTCTTTATGAAACAGTGTCAGAATGTTTATCTTCAAAAACTCTAGGCAAAGTTCGAAACTGGGTCATGTCGGGTCAAAAACTAGGTCTCTAGGTCAAATCTTAGAAAAACCTTGTGTATGCTCTAGAAGGCACAAATTTGATCCAGTCTTCATGAAACTTTGTCAGAATGCTTATCCTCATAATATGTAGGACGAATTTGAAACTGGGTCATGTCGGGTCAAAAACTAGAGCATTAGGTCAAATCTTAGAAAAACCTTGTGTACGCTCTGGAAGACACAGTTTTGATCCAATCTTTATGAAACTTGGTCAGAATGTTTATCTTTGTAAACTCTAGCCCTAATTTGAAAGTAGGTCATGTCGGGTCAAAAACTAGGTCACTAGGTTAAATCTTAGAAAAATCTTGTGTACACACTTGAAGGCATAGTTTTGATCCAATCTTCATGAAACTATGTCAAAATGTTTATTGTCCACGGTTTATGTAAGGCCCCCATGAAACTGTGTCACGTCATGTCAAAAACTAGGTCATTAGGTCAAATTTAAGAAAGACCTTATATATGCTCCAGAGGGCACAGTTTTGATCCAATCTCAATGAAACTTTGTCAGAATGTTTATTCTTACAATATCCAGGCCAGCTTTGAAACTGGGTCATGTCGGGTCAAAAAGTAGGTCAAATATTAGGAAAACCTTGCGTATGCTCCAGAGGTTACAGTTTTGATCCAAACCTATTGAAATTTTGTCAGAATGTTTATCCTCACAATATATAGGCCAAGTTTGAAACTGGGTCATGTTGGGTCAAAAACTAGGTCAGATCTTAGAAAAACCTTGTGTATGCTCTAGAGGTCACAGTTTTGATCCTATCTTTTTGAAACTTTGTCAGAAGATTTATTATCATAATATTTAGGCTTAGTTTGAAAGTAGATCATGTCGGGTCAAAAAATACGTCACTAGGTCAGATATAAGAACGACCTTGTGTACACTCTAGAGGGCTCAGTTTTGATACAATGTTCATAAACCTTTGTCAGAATGTTTACCTCACAATATCCAGGCCAAGTTTGAAACTGGGTCATTTCAGGTCAAAAACTAGGTCACTAGGTCAAATCTTAGAAAAACTATGTGCACACCTAAGAGGGCACAGTTTTGACCCAATCTTCATGAAACTTTGTCAGAACGTTTATCTCCATCAAATCTAGGTCAAGTTTGAAACTGGGTCATGTCGGGTCAAAAGCTAGGTCACTAGGTCAAATCTAAATTAAGTTATGCTGCAAGAATCAGAACTAACATTGCAATGATGCCAGCCACAAACTCCTTGGAATACATTAGTTTCACCACAGTGAGATAATGATGCTACCATTCTATCATCTGTGTTTGCCTAATTCAGTCTAGTTCCAATCCATCAAGAGAACTCAACATGAACAGGTACTTTTCAGAGAAGCAACTCTGCCATTTTCAGCTCACCTGAGCCTTACAGTATTGGTGTTAGCTGCCTCTGTCATCCATCCATAAACATTTTCAAACATCTCTGAAACCACTGGGCAAACTAAACTCAAATTTCATATGGAGCCTGCACATGGGTCAAAGGATTGAATTTTCTTCAAATGATATTGGTCACATGACCAAGGTGGCCGCCATTCCCATGTATGGTAAAACTCTTTCAAATCTTCACCAGAGCCCGTGAACTGATTAATGCTCAGGTGAGCGATTCAGGGCCACCATGGCCCTCTTGTAGTATTTTCTAACCACATTTTCCTGTGCTTCCATAACTTGCATTAATATACAGTAGAACTTCAGTGGCTCGAACAGGCTTGGGACCATGAAAATTGGTTCCAGCCAAAGGTAGTTCCAGCCATCCAGGGTTAGTTTATGTATAAACTGACCTCTTGGGACTCAAGAATGACCTGTAGCCAAGCAGTGTAAATGAGCCATCAGGGTTGGAGCCATTGAAATTCTACTGTATTGGGAGTATTAGGTATTTTACAAGAATTATTACAATACATGTATAAGGCAGCATGATTATTAAGAGCCATTCATGTGTAGGGGAACAGTAAACTACCAAACTTACCTGGTGATTACCGCAGTCATGTCAGACACTGCCTACACATGTATTGCAATGTTTCATTTTTTGCAGGCACAGAGCATATGTATATGGTTCATATGCTGCATACTATGTATTGTCCATTGTGTAATATGTAATATCTAATGTGCACTACTATACTGTCTGTTGTGATGTTGAATCCTGAGCTCCAGATAAGAGGGGGTATTGAGGATAATTCAAAGATATTTTTTCTAATTTCTCGATGAAAATATATGTTGTGGCCCTCCATTAAAATCGTCTTGGAAGAACAGTTCTAATGAAGGGTCACAACATAGGTTTTTATGGAGAAAAATGGAAAATTATCCCTAGATTATCTCTGTCACCCCTTCTTATCTCGAGCTCTGGAAGTTGACTGTGTGCAAAACCATGAGAATAAGCTTCATGCAATGTGAACAGTAAACAGGATGCAGCAGACAGTATAAACACACACTGGACAGTGAACAAATCGCAGTAAGCAAGATGCAGATGGTGTATATACATGATCTTGTATACATTCAAGAAACAGAATATGCAAAATTTATGATGTAACAGGCCATACACAGCAAACGGTAGATGCCGAATTAATGTAATGCTCACATTAGGGACGCCTAAAACCATTAATTTTCCATTTGTTCCAAGTGGAAAATAAATGGTTTTTAGGTGTCCAAATATTTAAGAACCTTCGGGTAAGCTATTTACATGTCATGTACTGTGTGTATACATGTACTTGCCGGTACTTATATTGGGGCATTTTCTTTGCAGTTAAAATTGTATGTTTATTTTTAGATGTAAGGAATTGTTGAGGTTTTAATTCTCTTCTAACAGACTAAAACTATTTTGAAGTTTAGCCACGTTGTTACAAAACCAGAGCTGCTATGATATTGCTGTTTGATATCGCTGTGATATTGAATTTTTTGGTTGTCTGTACAAAAGCACACAAAGAGCTATGGTGTCGACATTGGTGTTGGCTTCTGTGTCTGCATCCATGCATGGGATGTTTTAGGTTAACTGTTTTAAAGACATCGATGGATCATATCTCCTTAGTCTGTGGCTGGATTTAGCTGATTCTTTTACTGATTTTAGATTATGGTCTTAAGTTTTATACTATATCATCTGCACCTCATCATTTTTTTTTTCTTTAACATAATACGGGTCATGGTCATTTTTTCTGGGAGAATAACATGATATATTGCACATGCGCTGACAAGCTGGCACAAAGCATATGTTTCTTAGACAGTTATTCTTTTGACAGGGCTCAGATGTTTCGAGATTGAGCATAATATCTGAGGCATTTAAAAATGGCTATATGATCACCATGCAACATGAAAAAAGCCTATTTGTACTTTCATATTGAAGACATTTTTACTGATACAAATTAATAACAGAGGTCCCAAGAAAATCATGCTTTTTTAAACACACTAATTTTGGTCAACTTTAAATTGATGGACATCCGTATACTGTTTCAGTTGTACCACAATTTCACAAAAATTAAAAGGTGCAGTACAGTAAATTTTTATTTGACAGTTGTATTTGGTGTCTAGTTTCTAAACATTATCTGATTCGAGAAAGGTCTAGTCCTGTATGACACAACATTTGGGCTGTACAGCACAAAATATTCTTTTTATCTAAAAAACCATTGTTTCAAAAACCAACAACAAAAAAAAAAACATAAAAAACAATTAGTATGAGATGCTAAAGGCCTAGGGTCGAGAAGCATCAATTTCGGCCTCAAAATTTCATAGAAAATAGAATTTGAATATTGGCCTTAAAATTCTTTTATATGAATATGTTATGGTACGTTATTTTCAAATCAAATGTCTATTTTTAAGTTCTGTTCATGACGTTGCCATGGTAACGCTCCAAAAATGCTACATTTTCGCCTTTTTGCACTTTTTAGCCAATTTTAATGTATTCAGACAAAAATTCTAATGCCTCCACATTCGACAAACAACTTCATACTTTAGCAAACGATTTTGTTACCAAAAAGGAAGTTTGACAAAAAATTTCTTGTTGTTTGTTGCATGTGGAGGTGTTTTTAAAAATAAAATATGTCCTCGAGCCACGTGCACCTTGCAAACTGGATAATGTATCTAAGGCTGGCAAAAGCCGTTTTGAGCTTGACATAACTCAGAGAGTTCGATGACGTAAGACAGTACATTGTATGTAATTATATTTATGTGAGTCACGCCTATAATAAAGTTCGTTTCCATCGTAACAGTAATTGTGCCGTTGTCATGGTAACCATGATCATTCCACGTGTGTTTAGGCAATCAGTTTAATTTACATGTAAAACATTCAAAAACGGCCTTTTTGAATGTTTTAATTTGTTTCTTGTTGTTGGAGAACTGAGGATTGAAAAATCAAATAGCAAAGCGTATTCCTCTTGCACTAATGTCGTTGTCATGGAAACCAAGGACAAATCCTCGTTTCTTGGTCAGCAAAAATCAATGATACACCTTTGAGTATTGCTACTTCTCAAGGTTTTATGTTGTTTCTTCTTGCTCCTGAATTGAAACAAATAAAATGGATCCACTTCTATTGTTTATGTTGTTGCCATGGTAACCAAGAGAAATTTATCGCTTTTTGACCAATATTGTCAGTTATAAACCTTTCAATGTATATTTTTAGCTTTCATGTTCTTTCTTCTTGCTCGAGACCTGAGGGTTAATATCATCATCTCTCTTCTTTTGCATACATTTTCTCACTGGTAAAAGTATTATTCCGTCGGGCCTCCACCATAATTTAATAAATAGACTATTTACTAAAAAGTATACATATTTCACTTAAAAGAATGAGCAGAGCTAGGCTTATGATGCTTAATTATCAACATGAACCATTTTCTTACCTCTCGTGTATGATGTAAACATTTGATCTTTCTGTCGTAACCGTGCATGTATTTTGTACACGTTGAGAGAGAGAGAGAGAGAGAGAGAGAGAGAGAGAGAGAGAATTGATGAATGACTTGTTTGCAAATTTACGTCCTTTTCAACAGCATTTCAGTCACCGTCATACCAGGACTATGGGAGCGTGATAATGAAAGGCAGTGGTGTGCAATGGATTCCCGTTTACAGTTTATAAGATTGTCGCTTCCAGCCTCCATCGGGAGTCGAACCCGGGACAGGTAGATCAGCAAGCTAGCGCTTAACCCAATGAGCTGTCGACCAGAGAGAGAGAGAGAGAGAGAGAGAGAGAGAGAGATGAACACATTTTCGCTTATACGTACTGCAGCAACTTCAGTGCTAATCGTTTCAAATGATTATTCTGTACCCAAACTTTTTTCTTCCGCTAGTATCGTAAGAAAACCACTTTTTCTAGAGCCAAGTATTATTAAGGCGGTGGTAATCACTGATCCGTGGTGAGAATCTCCCAGCGATACCTCGCGTTAAAATATTTTATGTATTTATACCACTGATAGAGCAGTGGAACTTTAAGCCAATACCTGTAGAATGTCCCAAAACCGAACGTTTCGTGGCATCCTAGCGTATCCAACCACCACCAACTGAAGTTTAACGCATGTCTTCTTCAGAACTAGTTGTCATTGCAACGCTAATGTTGTATTATGATGGCACTATTAATATTATTCTTATCTTTAATCACGATTTTTTAAATGATTTTGTTAACCCCTCCCGGGCCTGACGTTAAAGTGTAAGTTCGTATTATTCTTTTCTATTTCTGCCAGCTTTCATTACCCTTCCGTCATTATGGTTGGTTAGCTGTTTTGGGTTTAACGGCCCTTTGAAACAGTATTTCAGTCTATGCCGTCTCCCAAAGAGAGGGAGAAAGAAGAGAGAAGTGATAGACGAGAGAAAAATGTCCAAAAAAAACCCCACCCGCACTTACTGCAAACACAGTATGCCCTTGCCTTACTATTATCCAAATGAGTAGGACGCCCGGGCACTGAAAGTTATACCCAGTACCACTGCACCACCCAACAACCCCTTCGTCATTATGGATGAAGCTTTAACACAAAATAGAAACTATTGCCTAATAAAAAGTGTTAAAAAATTACCTGAAAATTTTCTGTTGTAAAACTCATGCCCAATTATTATAAACTTTAATATATAGTATAAATACAAAGTACAGGGCGAGGATCCCACTCCTTGTTTCGCTTGTTTATACTTTGGTATTCGATGGAAAACCAGACGACAATTGTTTTTTTGTTTTTTTTGAGGACATATTTGTCAGGTTTCAAACTTTCTGACCACCTCCCCTCAACACCCCCCCCCCTCAAGAACCAGAACAAAATCGTTTTTTGAGGACAGATTTTCCAGGTTTCAAACATTTTGACCACCTGCCCTCCTCTACCCCCCCCCCCCCCCCCCCCCCCCCCCCCCCCCCCCCCCCCCCGCACACACCCCACCCCATTCACACACATATACACCACACACAAGCGTGTTTTATTGTATGTATATTAGCCAATATACAGACTTTGCAAAGAAAAGTACCATCATGATGCTTTTCGTCGTTTATGATGATATATTTTCACGGGATTTACACCACTCGTGGTGGATCGTTTTATGACTAGTTTTACAGTTTATATTTGACTTTAACGTGCGCTAGCCTTACACTACTGAGGGCAACTGATGAATGTCGTATTTGTTTCTTTAAGGATGCAAAATACAGAATGAATAGTTGGCGTTTCATTTAAAAAGTAAAAGTAAAAGCAATAAAAATGATTCAAAAGAGTCATTTGAATAATAGATTTAATAGATTGTTCGCAAAGTAGTATGAACCAGCTAGTGTAATTTTCTCTCTGTGATATGGGCGGTTGTGAGACAGATTTGGTCAGACAAGCTCGATCCGAGATTCGTGCAAAGCTAAGCTTCTATGAGAACATCCTTACGCATTGTCTTTTTCCTTTGGCGTCGATGACGTCAGAAGTCAATCTTGTTCGCCTACATGACGTCACAGAGATTTTTATTCACAAACAACGTATAAAAACGACGAAATTTTGAAATAAAATAAGGATTTGTTTGTGTCAGCTGAACCGTGACGGTATTATGTTTGCAATTATTTCTATTTTTTCCAAACTAAACAAACATAAGGGTAAAAGGATAGAAAAGGGAAAAAAAAACCAACTAAACCAACTTTTCAGATCGTTGCTAAGGATGTCCACGTGTTACTAAGGAGCGATAATTACCGTTCGCCACTTTATAATGTCGATTAACCATAATACAGTGATATGCAACTGAAATCACTTCAAGCAAATCAAAAGAGGGTTTCATGTAATCACAACGAAAGACAACCGTATAAAAATGAAGGAAATAGCCTATGTTCTTGTAAAACTCGTTGCCATGGCAACATGCCTTAAATAACAAAACAATGCCCGTAATAGTAAGCCCAAATGACTATACAATAACTTTACAGCGGAAAAAATTATTTTGGACATGAGGCCAAAAACACCCCTTATCGACCCTAGGCCTTTTCATCAGAATTTAAATCCTGCATCCAAATTTGTGTAAGCTAATTAACAGTCTATGTAATCTTAGTGGAGCCTTTGAATAGTGACAAATATTTTAGCATTTTTCAATTTTAGACCTCATTTGTAAGCATCTTGGTTTCCCTCCTATGATTCCAAAGCGGCCATTCCTATTCATATCAGCTGAATATCTAGCTTCCATAGTTTCTGTTGCAAGCTCCAGTACTTCTTCAGATGGACTAACCAAAGCCACTTTGTTTTTATTGTATATTGCTTTTAGACCATATTCTTTCTCAACTCTCTGTATAATGGGTACAAGTCCTCCTGATCGTTTTTGTAATCTTTCGACCACTGCATCGTTTAATTTAGTTTGGTACATCTGTCTATATGTATTTTTCTGAAAAAAATGCAGAAAATGTGAATGATGAGTTTAGGTTTAACCAGTAACAAATAAAGAAGAATTTCATTATCTTGTAAAATACTGTCTTGAATTTAGGCTAAATAAGTGCATTGAAGATCATTTTTATTGCCTACTTAGTTTTGTGGTAATATACAAGTACCCATTCCAAATTCCAAAATTAGTGCAACAACTGCGCATATCCATTACTAGTTTGGTAAACTTTTTCAGTGTCACTAAATCTGACATGTTTGGAAAAAATAATTGATGGATAGGTTTCGACAGACAATGCCTATGCCTCTCCAACCACACATTAACTGAATTAGGTTGTAGTTTTGGATGACATTTCTTAACAGTAGATTTATCTTTAATTTTTAAATCTGTTGAAAATGTTGCAATAGTGAGGTCAACATTTTAGTTATACAATTTTAAAACAAAGATGAAAAGCAATTGGCAGAATTTCTGTTTATTTTGCAGAAAATTTCACTCATTTATACCCCTTGGACTTTTCTGCCCATATACTGGATGAGCCCATTTTTCTATGTCCCTTTTATGGGACACAAGGCGTCAAATAGTGACCAACCATTAACATGGCTTGAATTCAAGAAATTTGATTGCTTCAGGCTTTTGCTTTCTTCAGATGTCTAAATGAACATATATGCAACCAAAACGTTCTACATAAAAAGAGAAAGTAAATTTCAAGCTAGCGGGACGAATGGTGTCATTGAGATTCAAGATTAATAACAGTGGCGGATCCAGAGGGGGTTCGGGGGTTCAAACGAACCCCCTCTTCAGCCTTAGTTAGTTCATTTTCATGGGGAATTTCAGGAAAAATTGGTCAAACTGCACAAAGCGAACCCTCCTCAGCTAATTTGAACCCCCTGTCCAAAATTTCTGGATCCGCCCCTGAATAAGAAATATGGCGTAAAATAAGAGAAACAACCATTTCTGGATACAAATAATAAAGTACCTATGAGTAGATGTGTAGTGTAGAAAACTGTTGAAACAGAGCTGTCAATATGACTTATGAGATAATGATTTTTGAATTCATAATTAGGCTTATATTTCATGGAGAGTATAAATCTTGTGATATTTTTGCGTTACCAAAATAGTGGGATGTACATTGCAATGAGGGCATACTTGTTGTAATTTTATTCAGATTCATATAGCTATAGTTTCAGATTATGTGCATTCATGTTATTTAATGAATTAAATATACACGGACGGTAGTATACAGTCTACTCTCGGTATTTCAAAGTCGAAGCACATCCCAAACTACTGATATCTCAAAGTAAATTTTCTGGTTTCAGGAAACTAACTTTGAGATATCAGTAGTTTGAGGTAACTAGAGTTGAAATTTAAATAAAATATGGAAAATGTCCTGTATTCCTTGATATCACAGGTACTATATCATTGTTCGAGATATCAAGAGTTGACTGTATCTATTTTATTAAGTTATTCTAAACGCCATATAAATGTCATTTTGCTGAAATAATAATAAAAAAAAACAATGAATTTGGTTAGAATCGTACGTGTCCATTTTGTTACTATAACCATTTTATTAGATTCTGAATAGACAAATTCCATAGAAGCAAGGAACACACTAACCCTTTTAAGCACCAAAAAAGCAGACACCAAAATTTTCGTCTGCACTATTCAAAAATGTTTTGTCCAAGTTATATCATATTGAGTTACAGAAGTTGGCTTTGTGGATTCAGATGAGGCATCTGGATCTGCACTGTAATTCGACTTTTTTTCTTAATTTCTGGGGCATTATAAGTGTCAAAACATAAGTACAAGAAGCTATACTGTTGAATCTGTTCAATAGCAATAGTGTAGCATGCAATTAAAATCTTAAAGAGTTCCGTCAGGAGCAGAGAAAGCATTCAGAAGAAGGAATATGGGCCAAGCTATGTTGTTTCGGCTGGTAAAGTTCGGCTAGTAAAGCATCATCAGTGACGCCTTGGGCAGAACTCTATCGTCTGAAGTATTCTAAATGGCCTCAGTGATAATCAAAGGACCAGAATTTGTGTACTTATTTGATAATGGTAGACATTTAGTGGCCACCTCGCAGGACGGGAAGTATCAGGAAGGATGACCAATCACTTGGATCCAAGGGACACACAGAAGACTTGGTTTTACTGAGTCTGTACAGTTAATCAGACAGCAGGCAAGCACTGCACCTTGATGAAAAGAATGAAACAGTACGAGTATTTAAGGACTTACTATTTTATCCGGAACAGGAACTGTTGGTTGCACTGATGTTACAATGGCTTGCACTTCATTAGCTACCTGTCTAACTATATAAAGGTTTCTCCCAAATATTGTCAGTGTGTGAGACTCTTCCTCGAAGATACACAGGACACTTGTATCATGTTCATGTCGGAACCTCACAAACTCTCTCACATTCTGTTTATCTCTGTCTGTGTCAGGAATCCTCACGTGATGTCCAAACAATTTATTTAGCTTATTAACCAGCTGCTGGACATCAGCTTTTACATGTTGTACAACTTTTACACTACAGAGGATTTCTACACAGGTTGGATTAATCTGACACGGGAAAGCTCGTATAGTGACTGTCTTGATCCTTTCAATTAATGCCAGTTCCCTTTTGAATAGATGATTAACTTTCTTTGCATATTCTCCCAAGAACTTCCACACAGCATTTTGACGTTGTAGTATTCCAATTATCCCATTTTCTATGGGAGCCTGAAATATGATAGAATGCACTTTCAGAAAGCATGCTTATACTTGGCGTTTTGGTTTGAGTAATTTACAAATGTCTCTGTAGGCAACGGACAATTTTTTTACGACAAAACTGACCTTCTTAGGGCAGAAATCAAACGAATGTTTGACAAAGAAAAGCACAAAGGAAAACTATTAGGCTGTTACTCGTTAAAAGCATGGATCTATTAGAATGTATGAAATTGAGGGCCAGCATTTTGCTGTATTAAACAGCATCTGCATAAAATAATACTGGGTAGTGACATGAGAAAACCAACAAAGTGGTTGTGCGCCCAGCACAGACTCAGATCAGCCTGGGCATCCGCCCAGTCAGATCAGAGTCTTCCCTGTCCGCATGGAGGTAGCAGCTACCTTTTAAGCGCTTAGCGAAGAAACTGATCAGACTGGGCGGACGCCCAGGCTGACCTAAGCCTGCACTGGGCGCACAACCACTTTGTTGGTTTTGTTGTGTCGCGGCTCAAATCTCTTAATGTTATGTTTATAAAGCCGCATGGCACTTGTTCGGTACAAAAAGATAAAGTGGTGCAAATCTTTGTTTCAGTTCAGTTCAGTTCAATTCTAACGACGTTCCCCAAGTGGCTCAGCGGTACGAGCCACTTGGGGAACGTCGTTTGAATATAGAATATATTTCTTAGAAGCACTCATTCAGGTTGATATTGGATGAGATATACAGTTAACAAATATTGATTTAACCCACTATGTCTGGAGCCCCATAAAAGAGATCCCGATCAAATGTCATAATTCTTTTTTTTTGTTAACATGTTCAGATGGATAACACAGGATGCATAGTGTCATTTTCAAATAAAATAATCTGCAAAACAAGTCTGATCAGATCAGCATCTTACAGCCATACATTATTTTTAGGTATATTTATGAAAGTAGTTTGTACCAACCTTCATGACATAACGCAAAACTAATGTCTGCACCATCAGCTCGAGGACATCAGCGTTTGGTCCAAATATGATGAAATGCTTATCTCTCACATACTTTATTTCTAAACCAAACTCTTTCTCAGTCGCTGCAATGATGGGAAAGATACCACCTTTCTGCTTCTCTATCTTCTTAACTATCGCAGGAGGTAGTTTTAGGTGGTGTTCAAACTTCTCTGATTTTACCTGTAAATGACAATCATAATTCTGTGAAGCTGTTGATCATGTATGTTACTATGTTCCTGTGTTAAAATACGTTCTTTTTACTGGCCAGTCGAGGGGTTAATATTCTAGATAAATAAACTAGGGATGGCAGGTTTGAGTCAGGCTTAGGTCGCGGTTCTTCGCTTGCCTCTGGAGTATTTCATCCTCATTATCATCTACCCCACTCCCATTGACCTAAATTGACTGAATGTAAAGCCTCGTTTGTAACCAAATGTCCTTGTGAAACATTGCTAATTTCGAAATAGTATATCTTAGTAACTCAAAATTAAAAATTAACAGTTGTATTTACATGGAAATAGTGGAGACCCAAAGTCAGTTTATAGCTCACCTGAGCATGAAGTTCTGAAGATGAGCTATTGTGATCGATATTTGTCCGGCGTCCGTCCATCCTTCCGTCTGTCTGTCCGTTGTCAACAATTTCTTCACACGACATCTCCTCTTAGACCAGTAAGCCAATTTCAAAATAATTTCACACAAATGTTTCTGTTATAGCCCTGAACCAAAATTGTGAAAATGGTTCCGCTCCGCTGAACAAAATGGCCGCCAGAGCTAAAACTAGAAAAACGTTTAAACGACAAGTCCTCTGAAGCAAATGGGTCGATTACAAAATAATGTCACAGAAATATTTGACTCATGGCCCTGAACCAAAATTGCTAAAATGGTTCCTCTCCGCTGAACAAAATGTCCACCAGCACTAAAAATAAAAATAAATCTTAGAATGACACAGAGGGCACAGTTATGATCCAATATTCATGAAACTTTGTCAGAATGTTTACCTTTAGGAAATCTAGGCCAAATTTGAAATTGAGTCTTGTGGGGTCAAAAACTAGGTCACTAGGTCAGATCTTAGAAAAACTTGTGCACACTCTAGAGGACACAGTTATGATCCAATCTTCATGAAACTTTGTCAGAATATTTATTTTTAGCTCACCTGAGCCAAAGGCTCAGAGGTGAGCTTATAGGATGGGAGTCGAGCCGTCGTCCGTCCGTGCGTGGGTGCATCAACAATTTCAAACATAAATATCACAGAGACCAGTGGGCCGATCGCAATCAAATTTTATCTGAAGCATCATTTGGGTGGGGGAAAGGCTGCATTAGGTTTTGGTGCCGATCAGCTCAGAACTCTGGTTTCCATGGCAACAGATAGCCCCCATAGGGTTATAATGGGGAAAATGGCGTCATCACGTTTTCTCGACTGTTTTTGATTAGATCCTTATCATACTTGCAGGTAATGATGGCATACACAAGAGCTTGGATGAGTTCGAAATTTGGCGGGATTCGAGCGCAGACTACGGAGTTAGCTGCCCTTGAGCGTTTGAAAAAAATCCCATAGGGTTATAATGGGGAAAATGGCGTCAACACGTTTTCACAACTTTTTAGCTCACCTGAGCCGAAGGCTCAGAGGTGAGCTTATAGGATGGGAGTCGAGCCGTCGTCCGTCCGTGCGTGGGTGCATCAACACTTTCAAACATAAATATCTCAGAGACCAGTGGGCCGATCGCAATCAAATTTTATCTGAAGCATCATTTGGGTGGGGGAAAGGCTGCATTAGGTTTTGGTGTCGATGAGCTCAGAACTCTGGTTTCCATGGCAACAGATAGCCCCCATAGGGTTATAATGGGGAAAATGGCGTCATCACGTTTTCTCGACTGTTTTTGATTAGATCCATATCATACTTGCAGGTAATGATGACATACACAAGAGCTTGGATAAGTTCGAAATTTGGTCGGATTCGAGCACAGACTATGGAGTTAGCTGCCCTTCAGCGTTTGAAAAAAATCCCATAGGGTTATAATGGGGAAAATGGCGTCATCACGTTTTCTCAACTGTTTTTGCTTAGATCCTTATCATACTTGCAGGTAATGATGACATACATAAGAGCTTGGATGAGTTCGAAATTTGGCCGGATTCGAGCACAGACTACGGAGTAAGCTGCCCTTGAGCGTTTGAAAAAAATCCCATAGTGTTATAATGGAGAAAACAACGTCATCACATATTTTTAGAAAAAACTTTGTCATCGCTCTATTGCCTATATTTCTCAACGGATTTTAAAATAACTTCACACAAATGTAGGGCGTGACAATATCTCGAGCAAGTTCGACTTTCAGGATGCTGTGCCCAAGGTCAATGTCACTGTGGCTATTTTTAGAAAAACTTTGTCAGCGCTCTAGCACCTACATTTCTCAGCAGATTTTAAAATAATGTCACACTAATGTTGGGCGTGACAATATCTCGAGCAAGTTTAACTTTCAGGGTGCTGTACCCAAGGTCAAGGTCACTGTGGCTATTTTTAGAAAAACTTGGTCATCGCTCTAGCGCCTACATTTCTCAACGGATTTTAAATTAACATCACACAAATGTAGGGCATGACAATATCTCGAGCATGTTCGATTTTCAGGGTGCTGTGCCCAAGGTCAAGGTCACTGTGGCTATTTTTAGAAAAACTTTGTCATCGCCCTAGCACCTTCATAACTCCATGGATTTTGAAATAACTTGACACAAATGTAGGGTATGACAATATCTCTAGCAAGTTTGACTTTCAGGATGCTGTGCCCAAGGTCAAGGTCACTGTGGCTATGTTTAGAAAAACTTTGTCATCGCTCTAGCACCTACATTTCTCAACGGATTTTAAAATGAATTCACACAAATGTAGGGCATGACAATATCTCGAGCAAGTTTGACTTTCAGGGTGCTGCAATCAAGGTTTTTTATTAGATCCTCATCATACTTGCAGGTAATGATGACATACACAAGAGCTTGCATGAGTTCGAAATTTGGCCAGATTTGAGCACAGACTAAGGAGTTAGCTGCCCTTGAGCGTTTGAAAAAATCCCATAGTCTTATAATGGAGAAAACGTCATCACATTTTCATTTTTCATCGGATCCTCTTCATACTTGCAGGTAATGAGGATATGCATAAAAGCTTGGATTAGTTAGCATTTCGGCTAGATCCCACCACTGACTATGGAGTACCTGCCCTGAGCATCCAAAAAAGCAATGTCGCCACTTTTTCTTGGTTTCTACTGATCGGATCCTTTTCAAACTTGCAGGTAATGAGGAAATGCATAATATCTTAAACAAGTTCAAATTTTGGCCAGATCAGGCCAACCACTACGAAGTTAGCTGCCCTTGACAGCTCTGTCTATTGTGCTCTTGATCGGATACTTTTTAAACTTGCATATATTAAATGAGGGCTTACATAATGTTTAGGATGAGTTTAATTTTCAGCCTGATTGGACCACTGACTGTGGAGTTAGCTGCCCTTGAGCATCTTAAATATCCCTATGGGTTTACAATGTCTCTCAGGTGAGCAATTGTTGCCCTTTGGGCTACTTGTTACAAAATCTAGATCAAATTTGAAACTGGACCATGTCAGGTCAAAAACTAGGTCATTGGGTCAGATTTAAGAAAAAACGTGAACGCTCTAGATGGCACAGTTTTGTTCCAATCTTCATGAAACTTTGTAAGAATGTTGACCTTTATGGAATCTAGGCCAGGTTTGAAACTGAGTTTTCTCGGTTAAAAAACTAGGTCACTAGGTCAAATCTTAGAATAACCTTGTGTACACTCCTGAGGACAGAGCTATTATTTAACCTTCATGAAACTTTTACAGAATGTTACTTTTTATGAAATTTAGACCATATTTGAAACTGGGTCATGTGGGGTCAAAAACTAGGTCACTAGGTCAGATCTTAGAACAAGAGGGCCATGGTGGCCCTGAATTGCTCACCTGAGCATTAATCAGTTCACTGGCTCTGGTGAAGATTTATAAGAGTTTTTACCATACTAACATTTGACCTAGTTTTTGACCCAACATGACCCAGTTTCAAACTTGGCCTGGATATTGTAAGAATAAACATTCTGACACAGTTTCATTGAGATTGGATCAAAACTGTGCCCTCTGGAGCGTATACAAGGTCGTTCTTATATTTGACCTAGTGACCAAGTTTTTGACCCGACACGACCCAGTTTCAAACTTTACCTAGATTTCATTAAGATAAACATTCTGACAGAGTTTCATGAAGATTGGATCAAAACTGTGCCCTCTAGGGTGTACACAAAGTTTTTCCAAGATTTGACCTTGAGCCGACGTGACTCAGTTTCATAGGGGGCTTAGATATATGGACAATAAACATTTTGACATAGTTTCATGAAGATTGGATCAAAACTATGCCTTCTAGTGCTTACACAACGTTTTTCTAAGATTTGACCTAAAGACCTAGTTTTTTACCCGACATGACCTACTTTCAAACTTGGCCGAGAGTTTATGAAGATAAACATTCTGAAAAAGTTTCATAAAGATTAGATCAAAACTGTGTCCTCTAGAGCGTACACAAGGTTTTTCTATGATTTGACCTATTGACCTAGTTTTTGACCCGACGTGACCCAGTTTCAAACTTGTCCTAGATATTAGGAGGATAAACATTCTGACAAAGTTTCATGAACTTTGGATGGAAACTGTGCCTTCTGGAGCGTACACAAGGTTTTTCTAAGATTTGACCTAGTGACCAAGTTTTTGACCCTACATGACCCAGTTTCAAACTTATTCTACATATTATGAGGATAAACATTCTGACAAAGTTTCATGAACTTTGGATCACAGCTGTGCCTTCTAGAGCTTACACAAGGTTTTTCTAAGATTTGACCTAGTGACCTAGTTTTTGACCCGACATGACCTACTTTCAAACTTGGGCGAGAGTTTATGGAAGTAAACATTCTGACAAAGTTTCATAAAGATTAGATCAAAACTGTGTCCTCTAGAGTGTACACAAGGTTTTTCTATGATTTGACCTAGTGACCTAGTTTTTGACCCAACATGACCCAGTTTCAAACTTGTCCTACGTATTATGAGGATAAACATTCTGACAAAGTTTCATGAATTTTGGATCAAAACTGTGCCTTCTAGAGCGTACACAAGGTTTTTCTAAGATTTGACCTAGTGACCTAGTTTTTGACCCAACATGACCCAGTTTCGAACTTGGCCTAGAGTTTATGGAGATAAACATTCTGACAATGTTTCATAAAGATTGGATCAAAACTGTGTCCTCTAGAGCATACACAAGGTTTTTTCTATGATTTGACCTAGTGACCTAGTTTTTGACCCGACGAGACCCAGTTTCAAACTTATCCTAGATATTATGAGGATAAACTTTCTGACTAAGTTTCATGAACTTTGGATCAAAACTGTGCCTTCTAGAGCGTACACAAGGTTTTCTAAGATTTGACCTAGTGACCTAGTTTTTGACCCGACATGACCCAGTTTCGAACTTGGCCTAGAGTTTTTGGAGATAAACATTCTGACAAAGTTTCATAAAGATCGGATCAAAACTGTGTCCTCTAGAGCGTACACAAGGTTTTTCTATGATTTGACCTAGTGACCTAGTTTTAGACCCAACGTGACCCAGTTTTGAACTTGTCTTAGATATTATAAGGATAAACATTCTGACAAAGTTTCATGAACTTTGGATGAAAACTGTGCCCTCCAGAGCGTACGTAAGGTTTTTCTAAGATTTGACCTAGTGACCTAGTTTTTGACCCGACATGACCCAGTTTCGAACTTGGTCTAGATTTTATAAAGACTAACATTCTGACAAAGTTTCATGAACTTTGGATGAAAACTGTGCCTTCTAGAGTGTACACAAGCAAAAGTTGACGGACGGACGTCCTGACGGACACCGGACGGACGTCCGGACGGACGACGGACATCAGGGTATCCCAAAAGCTCACCCTGAGCACTTCGTGCTCAGGTGAGCTAAAAACAATCTGAACGCTCTAGAGGGCACAGTTTTGTCCCAATCTTCATGAAACTTTGTCAGAATGTTTATCTTAATGAAATCTAGACCAAGTTTGAAACCAGGCCATGTGGGGTCAAAAACTAAGTCACTATGTCAAATCTTAGAAAAACCTTGTGTACAGTCTAGAGGGATATGTTATGATATGATATTCATGAAACTTTGTCAGAATGTATCTTCATGAAATCTAGGCCAGGTTTGAAACTAATTATTGTGGGATCAAAAACTAGGTCACTAGTTCAGATCTTTGAAAGCCTTGTGTACACTCTATAGGACACAGCTATGATCCAATCTTCATGAAACTTTGTAAGAATGTTTATTTTTAAAAAATCTAGACCAAGTTTGAAACTGGGCGATGTCAGGTCAAAAACTAGGTCAGATCTTAAAAAAAAAACATTTGAACGCTCTAGACGGCACTGTTTTGTTCCAATCTTCATGAAAATTTGTCAGAATGTTTATCTTTATAAAATCTAGGCCAAGTTTGAAACTGAGTCTTTTTGGGTTAAAAACTAGGTCACTAGGTCAAATCTTAGAAAAACCTTGTGTTCTCTCTTGAGGGCAGAGTTATGATCCAATCTTCATGAAACTATGTCAGAATGTTTATTTTTATAAAATCTAGACTAAATTTGAAACTGGACCTTTTCATGTCAAAAACTAGGTCACTGGGTCAGATCTTAGAAAAACCATGTGAACGCTCTAGAGGGCACAGTTTTGTTCTAATTTCATGAAAGTTTGTCAAAAAGTTTATCTCCAACAAATCTAGACCAAAAGTGCAACTTGGTCATGTCGGGACAAAAGCTAGGTCACTAGGTCAAACCTTAGAAAAACATTGGGCACAGTTTTGATCCGATTTTCATGAAACTTTGTCATAATGTTTATATCCAAGAAATCTAGACCAGGTTTGAAACTGGGTCATGTGGGGTCAAAAACTAGGTCATTAGGTTAAATCTTAGTAAAACCTTAGGTACACAATAAAGGGTTCATTCCATTGAACTTTTGTGAAACTATGTCTGTCGTATATCTGGATGTCTCTGAGGTTAAGTTCACAGAATACTCAGGTGAGCGTTCCAGGGCCATCATGGCCCTCTTGTCTTTAAATTTGAATAAACATTTATATTTAAGATAGAGTGACGCTTAAAATATTAATAGGTGGCGCGAGAGATGTTTGCATTTCCCAGACTCATATGAGACGGCTACTTTAAAACCCATCTGGCGTATAGTTGCAATGTGTTGAGATAATTTCCAGCTGAATATACCCTTATCCAAAAGAAATGTCAGGGCGGAGTTATCTTTGTACCTTCCCCTAGACTTTAAGGGGCACACGACAAACTCGCTGCTCACTCACCGGTAACAAAAATTATTTAGCCGTAACAAAAATTGCAAATACAATGTTAAGATGGTGATTTATGGTAAATGTAAAAATCTGCATAAAACCATAAAAAAGTAACGTATCTCCCTGAAAGTTAGCAGACTTCTTATTTTTGTTGTTCTTTACAGTTTAGAATACAAAATAGACGTACATGCTGCTTAAAAAAGTTTTTTTAGAAGGAAAGATCAAAGGGTAATTTTCTGCGAATAAATCTGAAAAAAATAATATCGTTATTGAAAATTTACATAGTGCTGAAGGTGCATTATTGCATAGTAAAGAGCGTCCTAGCAATTATCTATTCCAACTCTTTCTCAAATTGTAATGTAGACCAGATGAAAACGGTAGCTATTTCTCAAATGTTCAACCATGTACAAAGTAAATGTACACTGGACGCATTTATTAAATATAGGGTAGGCAAGCATACCTATGTTAGCACCTACAATATAAATAATACATTACTGACATGATCAGTGGTGTGTAGATGAAATTGTTCAACCTTGTTAAAATAGTCTCACCTGTCTCACCTGTGTGTTTTGACAAAAAAATTTGGACACAGACTGCATCTTTTTTCATCTGCTCATCCTGATAATGTGTGAAAGAGTTTGAAAAAATAATTGCTAGGACGCTCTCCATTATGCAACAAGGTACCCTAAGCACTAAGTATATTTTCAATAATGATATTATTTTTTCAGATTTATTCGCAGAAAATTACCCTTTGATCTTCTATTATAAAAAAAAACACTTTTTAACATTAACAAATGCTGCATTTTGGGATTCTAAATTATGAGAAACAACATACAGAAGGCATCTGCTAAGTTTTGGAAAGATCAGTTTTATTTTGAGTATTTTATGCAGATTTTTGTCTTTGTCCCAAATCAGTGATTATCACCACCTTAAGCTATGCAACAACTGGACAACAATAGACGCACGTGGCTAGCCATATTACCTGTCCTTGTACAACGTCGTTGATCGACGGATTGATGACTTGCGATTTTACGTCCTTTTCAGCAGTATTTCAGTCATATCAGGACAATAGGAGGGTGATAATGAAAGGCTCTGTGCAGTGGAACTCGGTTTACGATTGAGAACGCCTCCGGGAATCGAGTTCGGGACCGCTAGGTCAGCAGGCCGGCGCTTCAGCCACGACTGATCAGATACACAGGCTGATCTTATTATTTCCTTTTCGCACATCCAATGGGATACCTTTTCAGGCAACGCCAATCATTTACTATTTTTTACCAGATCATCTGCGAGGATGCACAGACTGACCTGAGTCCTGTTTGTTCACACTTTCAATAAGTTTCGCTTTTTTCAGCAATGAAATAAAGAACATTGCGTTGTGGTTTGCCATATACATAGATAGGGATGAAACGAATGCACAGGCTTATCTGAGTCTTCGCTATTCGAACATGCTATCATATTACATGTACAGCCCAACTCCTGATCTTCATGTATGATCATAAGGCCCGTCATCTTCGCAAGCCAAATGTACTAAGTCCTTTTCGTTCCTTACGTAATAAATAAAATAAGAAGCAAAGTAGACTTAGCAGCCTTTGCTTGCGAAGTTTACAGCCTGTGTGACCAAATTCACTTTGTATATTCCTTATGATCCAAATATTGTCTATGTGAACGGAGACGACATCATGTCCTTATAATCCAAATATTTTCTTTTCGAACGTACAGAATGTACAGGCTTGTGTTTTTCTGCCCATTTCAAGTGACAATAAGGGCCCAACAATGTGTTATGTCTGAATCCAGCAAGTACAAAATAGGAAAGAAGCTAATTATTATACAGGGAGGATGCACAGACAGATCTGATGCTTCGCTTTGACATCGCTAATCTACACATTGTATAAATAGCATTATTTAACATGTCTCAAGTATTGCAGTTGCGGCAAAACATCCAATGGGCACACACCCGCTGAAAGAACGTATTAATGTCAATGTTGACACGATGTTGCTTTTAGATTTAGAATGCATCACCGTTGATACGACGTTTTTTAACATTGCACTTGGCAGTTTGCACCCTAAAAATTAAGCGTTCCAATATTCGTGAAATGTTTCATTTTACGAGCCAAGAGATATTCGCGAATATAAGCGTAAATAAATTGTCGCGAGTATTTATATGTAGGGTGTGCCCTACTTAGGCACTATGCTGACTTTTATATTAAGGTTTTGCATACACGGATGATGTTACAAGTATATAAACGTCGGAAGCGCAGTCTGCTAAGACCTGGCTTACCTAGTTCGAATCCCGCGGCGGCGGAATTCGTCACACCGTAAACGGCACTTCCTTGCGGGCAGAACATCATTATCTTAATAAAATGCACCATTGTATCAACATAGATCTATACGTCTTTCATACACGACAGTAAATGTGGTGACAAGAGGTACAATAAGAATTAATGCGTTAGGCTTAGTGAACTTGAACAAGCGTGCAAAATTTATTCTACCGAATCTTCTAGTGGACTGATCGAATTTGACAGTGATTGCCAGCACATATTTGTTACCGCCCTGACATTTCTTTTGGATCAAGGTATATCTATGTGTTATGATAACACTGGATAACATGAGCTATTCAAATCCTCGGTGTTTGTAAATTAAAACCATTTGATAAGTTCTTACCAGCACAGGCAGAACTAAAGGTTCCGTGACTTTCCCGGATCTCAGCTTATCAGCAACTTTCTGTACATGGTATTTAGTTTTCCCACTGATCTTTGCTGTCTTAGTCTCCTCATTCAGTACCACTAGAACTGTTTTATCATGCTTTTGTGTATTTTGAATGAACTTGTAGATTTTATCAATATCTTTGTCTTTTGCTGTTATTTTCACTTCATCTTCATGTAACTCATGCAGAGCATTTTCCAGCTGATTCACGGCAACTTTTACCGCGTTTGTATCATCATATGAGCATGTTATTTCTAAACAGTTCTTTTTCTCCTGCACTATGACAGATTCCACTCGTTGTAATTCTTTTAGTTCTGGCAGAAAGAGATGGGTAGCTTTTCTTGCATACTCGCCAAAAAACTTCCATGCTGAACGTTTGTCTTCTAACGCACTAGGTGTTACCGACTCCTCATATTTCCGTCTTTCTTCGGCTTCAATTTGTTCCAGTGTTTCAATCGCTACATCTAGTATTTCAGGGCTGGGACCGGTGATACTGAAATGCTTGGAACTAGCTGACGATGCTGAAATACCGTATTCCTTTTCAATTTTAGCAAGTGTTGGCTGTATACCACCGGGAAGTTGTTCTAATTTCTGAACAAGGTCATCTGGAATCTTCACCACACACAGCAGCTTTTTATTTTCATTCATGATAACGCCCTACAATAATTAAGAGAAACTCAGCTGTATTGACAATAATAACAAGCAAATTCGATGAATTTTGTCCCCCGCCTGAATAAAAATGATGCATAATGATAAAAAGAATTCTAATCACTTAGTTCCGTATCAAAATCACATGCAATATCTCGGGTCATAATAAAAAAATACCTGCGAAGTAAGTAGTAAAAGAATGGTACAAACCCCTATGAGGAATTACGCACACAAATCATATGCCAATTCTCTGACTTGTCAAAAACACTGGCACAGTTTCAAATCACAGGCATTCGGTACATTGGAAGTTAGAGGGGGTCAGGACATAAACATCGACAGATAAAATATATAAAGACAAGGTTACCAACTCTGCATGGGCCTTTCTAGGGGTTACTGGGTTTAACAAGCTCATTTGGATCACTCAATCATTTTTATGAATCCCGTTTTTGCCTTATGTCTCTTGGACATACTGCTCTTATGTACGAAACAAGCCTTTTCTTTTGGCTTCAAACGATTCTCGAATAATTCACCAGACGACCCCAATTTCACGTTTGCCAGCACGATGTTGGAAAGAATGCTGTGTGTGTTTCACTACTGCACGCGCTCATCCAGGCTCTCTGCCATTAATCTGATATGTGTACGACGAAAAACAACTGAAACCATATTCATTTACCAGCTAGACAACCACTAGTTTCTTCCTGGGTGTCGCTACAGGATTTGTTTATTTATCGTTTTCTGTGAGATGCAACTGTCCGCCATGACACCGTTCATCGAAAACAACCGAACATATCCGAATAACAGTCCATTTTGTATCCCTGTTTTGATTGGATAATGGAATACAGGACTGGTTCTCGGTTTTCTGGCATTTCTGCGATAGCGGAAAAACCAGCGAAATCTCGCGCCATCTGTCAAAAGCAAAAATAGAGCTCGATGACAAACAAAGACTTGCGGTTGATTTTACTGTTTCTGTTCACAACTTTTTATCGTTGGGCGAGGCTGGAATGGGGAAAAATGTCTATTTCAGTTTGTTCACCGCGGAAAAAATGTTGTTTACATTGGTTACGGAAATTTTACTGGACAGAATTCTTGGCCAATAGCAATGCCGCTCTCAATGTGTCACGTGAGAGCTCATTCGGATATCCATTAAACGGTGTCATGGCGGACGTTTGCATCTGACAGAAAAGGGAAAATAAACAAATCTTGTAGCGACGCCCAGGAAGAAAGTAGTAGTTGTCTAGCTGGTACATGAAAATGGTTTTAAATGTTTTTCGTCGTACACATATCAGATTAATGGAAGAAGGCTTGGCTGAGCGCGTGCAGTAGTGAAAGAAAGCATTCTTTCCTTGGCCAACATCGTGCTGGCAAACGTGAAACTGGGGTCGTCTGGTGAATTACTCGAGAACCGTTTGAAGCCAAAAGAAAAAGCTTGTTTCGTACCTAAGAGCAGTATGTCCAAGAGACATAAGGCAAAAAAAAGGATTCATAAAAATGATTGAGTGATCCAAATGAGCTTGTTAAACCCAGTAACCCCTAGAAAGGCCCATGCAGAGTTAGTAACCTTGTCTTTATATATTTATCTGTCGATGTTTATGTCCTGACCCCCTCTAACTTCCAATGTACCGAATGCCTGTGTTTCAAATGAATAAAATGTCGTCTGATGCCGAAAAAATCGCAAAAGCGAAAAAAAGAATGATACGAAATTATTCGGCTACAATCCAAAGCCATACGAATATCTGCAGATCATCTAAAAGAAGCCGGAAAAAAAAATACTCATGAAAAATTGTAACAGGAGTTACGCAAGCGTAGTGTCGACTCTTGGATGTCCAATTGCACAATTAGTCAATATTCTTTTGAACCTGTGTTGACCATATTCCATATTGTCCCCCGCCTTTTGAAGAAAAGCGAGGGAACATAATATTTGGCTTTTCGTTGTTTGCACTTCCATGGTTCTTTCCCTACTTGACTATGGTTATCTTGTGCGCGCAACTGCTTTTACAGCTTTTAATGAGTCATTTGGGAATGGTAAATGCAGTCAACAGACAGAGAGTACAGAAAGATGATATTTTGATAAATGAAACGTCGACTTTACAAAAAAAAACGCTCATACACGCCAGTTGCGCAATTCTATTTCCGCCTGTAAATTGAAACAAAACCAAGTGCTGCACATATTAAACGAAAATAACAATGCTTTTCGAACGGCCTGCAAAGCATTTTTAGTCTTATCGCGCAGTCTTATCTAGATCTACTTTGTTTTTCTTAGAAATTTAGTTCGCATTAATCGTTTAAAAATTAATCTAAATAAAATCAGATGGATGATAGGAAAATACTCACGCAATATTACTATCCACAGATTTATATACATGAATGTAAGAACATTTCTATACCATTTTACTTATATTTTGTTGCCTCATACATGAATCGCGTCGCTAGAAAACTTGCCTTAGGTAGCTGCGGACTGCACAAACACCGACCTTGCATAATCTGGATAAGGCAAAGTACTTCGTTTTAGAGAGCTTCAAGGTTAATGGGTGCACTTCCATGGGAAGCAACTCTGCCAATTTGCCTCCCTTCTCAATGGGGGTCAACTTTTAAAGAAAAGGATTTGCAGATTCTTTCCTGTAAGATTTGGCCTCATTTCGAAAGGACGACGTCGTCCAGAAAATCAAACAGGAAGTACAAAAGTTGTGTCCCTGAAAAAATGCAGAAAACGATGATGTACTCGTCTTTTATATTACACTGTATTTGGACCCTTTTCGATACAAATCAGTCATTGAATCGACTGCCCAATTTAAATTAAGCAATTACAGAATGCTTTTCTCTGGTTTCGTCACCAGATATTGTCAGGGTCACTGATGAGGCTTTTGTAGGCGAAACTAAGTAGTCTGGCCCATGTTACTTCTTCTGAATGTGTTCTCTGCTCTTGACGGAACTCTTGAAGATTTTAATCATACCCTTTAAGACAACATCACTGGGCAAAGTGTACATGCCCGGATTTTGGCGTACGCAGACTGCGTGTGCGATAAGCCAGACTTTCTCATGAGATTTACATTTTATTGAATACAGTTTTACTTAAGAATAGAAATAAACAATGGACAGGAATTTAATACGTGTTTAAAGTACCTGACGTAAATGGCATTTGAACTGCTTCGTAACCATATTCGTCCTAAAACACATGGTAGTAGCGCATGCAAAAAAGTATCTGCGTTCATGAGCAGTCGGCTAATTAATTTTTCTTTTAGGTTTCAGACAGGCACTTATCAATATCCAAAAGGTTATTTGGCCTGAACATTTTCAATATCCAATCCAAAAAGTGTGTGTTTTTTTGTCTGAAGTTCCTTTACTATTTGGAATATATTGGTGAAACTTCACTGAGATGATAGAAGTGATAGAAGCTTTATTTTATCATCAGAATTCCCACCCCAGAATTTTCTTTCCCTGTTTATGAGATATATACATTTATGGAATCATAAAATGCATTTCAGATCTGAAAGGAATTTCAAATGATCAAAACAAAGCTTTTCTGTGGTGATCAAAATTTTGCGCCATGAGAATTATCCTCTGCATTCTTGTGGCAAGAAAGAAAATAATAATAAAAAAGAAAAGCAGCACGGGAAGTATTTTTTGAGTGGCGGGCATCACGCAATCGTTTTCAACTGTTTTTATTTCAACTAACAACTTCGATTTATTGTGAGAAACGTGCATGCTCTGACCTGTGTGTGCATTTGCAGCTTACGATAGGTTTTCTCACACTTTGGCTAATATTGTAATATTTGGCTAATTTCAATGGTGTGAAAAGGACTGGATCAATGCTTCCTAAAAGAGCCACGGTATCAATCATTATCTGTAATATATGAATTTCAATGAAAACTTGAATGTGTCTTTGTCCATGTTGACTAACCATGTCTAATTTTAATTTAGCGTCGTCTCAGAGGCATGTGCAAACAGGGAAGACTTAGATCAAAATGCACATCTACGAAATCCATCTGCATCACTATACATGTATATCAAAACTAGACTGGCAAAGCCTATTCTAACTATATTAGTGCTTCCTATAAATGTACCTTTACCAGATTTAGTGCGACTTTAGTACACCCCTCTCCGAGCCACACTTACTGACGTAATCCCCGAGGCAGAACAACTTGCCTATCGTCTTTCTCGGCGGATTGCAGTTCCAGTGGCTAGGTGGGGGAAGCCTGCGCTCGCGAGGGTGTCTGCACCTTGCATATTACGTTAGTAAGTGTGGCTTGGACAGGGATGTACGTTGCCTACCCATGATCCGGTTTTCCTTTCAAACATTTGGGGTTTAACGACACTGTTAAATACAGAACTATGCATCGCACTAAATTTGGTAAAGGTCGCTGCTGGTAGAGATAGCGAAAAAAAATCTTAGCGTAACGTTAGTTTGGTTTTCTTTCAGATTATTTTGGCTTGTTGAAGGTTCCTTTGGTTTTCCAAAACCGGGTTTTGGTCTTGAGGGCGGGATAAGAAACATTATATTAGCCTTTTAACTTTTTATTTACTGCATTGGGAACCTCCACCCTGAAGCTCTTGCCTGTAGTACTTTCTCAGGTAACAGGGGTTGCGGTGGCTCGATGGTGGGGGGGGGGGCGCCTGTGGTCGTGAATTAATACGTACGCGTCTCTGACCTGATGTCTGTATGGCCTCAGGGAGGAGATGCCAGATGCAGCAAGAACTTGCAGCAAGCCAAAATTCTCCAAAATAATGGAAACCAAATCCGCCAAGATTCAAGTCGCTATCAGAACTCAGTCTTAGTTTCAAAGTTTTAGACAAGTTTACTAGAAAAAAAGGTTAATAGGATTATTTGAATTCAGTACACAAGCACCGACCCCAATACTAAAGAACCAGAATCAGCACTGAAGCACTGAATATTAGTTATAAACTTTGTTTTATTTGAATAAAACATTTATACATATACACATATTTGTAAACATATCTTATGCAAATGGGACTACGCTACGCCAGTAGCATTGTTTGACAATTGAGCAGTGAATATTGGGTTGATGATACCCATATATACCCTCGGGAAAGTTTTGTACACCAGCAGTGATATTGGCCCAGTGGTTTCAATATAAATGTATCTTCATCAAATTTAGTGCGACAGATGCAAATTTCTGTTTTAACTTCCCCAGTGTCGCTAGACCGCAAGGTTTCGGCAGGCAACGTACATTCCTCTCCGAGCCACACCGACTGAAGTAATCCGCGAGTAAAGTGAAAAGGTCCATCGCCTAATATTTTCTCAAGTAATTCGGTTGCGTTACGACTTTATTGTGGTCATTTCAATATCTGCATACACTCTCTTTTTCTCAGCCACCTCCGATATAATCAATCACCCCGATCGACACTATATATTAATTCGATTACTGCCTTTTTATCATTTCTGGCTAATGTAATTGGCATATGCTCACCAAACCCCACCCATCTCATAAGCTGATTTCCTCATTTTAACCTTGAGGATTTTGATTCCAGCAGAACTCAATTATGGCACTGGAATGTGTCCACATGATTTCTCTGTTGGTCAAGAGGTTAGACTCATGATCCGGGTCGTAAAATCCGAAATCATCCATTCATCTTTACAACTGTGAATTCCACTGTGAACCTTGACTTACCTTGTTTACGTCTAACTGATTTTCAGGTGAATGTTTTTCGCGTCGCAGATGCGTATAATTTCAACATTGTTTCACATTTCACAAGATTTCATTGGTCAAATAACGCGCATGTCAAAATTTAGCCAATACTATCAAAGGTTCCCCGTTTTTAGCTCACCTGAGCACGAAGTGCTCAAGGTGAGCTATTGTGATCGATATTTGTCCGTCCGTCCGTCGTCAACAATTTCTTTAAACGACATCTCCTCCTAGACCAGTAAGCCAATTTCAAAATGATTTCACACAAATGTTTCTGTTATAGCCCCGAACCAAAATTGCTAAAATGGTTCCGCTCCGCTGAACAAAACGGCCGCCAGAGCTAAAAATAGAAAAAAACCTTTAAACGACATCTCCCCTGAAGCTAATGGCTCGATTTCAAAAAAAAAATCACAGAAATGTTTGACTCATGGCTCTCAACCAAAATTGCTAAAACGGTTCCACTCCGCTGAACAAAATGGCCGCCAGAGCTAAAAATAGAACTAGAAAATTGTGTCTGTAAGACACAGATGATGCCCCCGTGCTGTGCCTGTCCCCCACTTCCTCTTTTCTCCCACTACCCCCTCCCCCACTTTTGCACTTCAAAAAGGCAAGTGCATATCTTTAATATGTTGGTAAAATTCGGTGAAAGGTCTCAAAGATTGTTTTAAAGCTGTTGACATTATTGAATATACAAAGTTTTTATCCTGTATTGTGTAAGAACTGTGGAAGGAGTTGATTATGCAATGTTGTCATGTTGTATTAGCCAAAACCGAAAAATTGCTAAGTTTGAAAAGGCCTTGATTTTTTTTCGATTTTTTTTTCTCTTGAAAAGACACATGCATGTCTTCAATATGTCTGGAACATCTGTGCTAAATTTAAAACTGACAGCTTATAAACCTTGGGACAGTTTGATTATCCAAACTTGCCATCCTGAATTAGCCAGAACCTGTAAATTTTCAAAGTTTAAAAAGCTCGTACTTTTGTAAAAAATTAATATTTTCTCTTCAAAAAGGCATATGCACATCTTCAATATGTCTGTAAAATATACGGAAAGTTTCGAATCGATTAGTAATAAACTGTGGAAGATATGTCTGTAAAATATACGGAAAGTTTCAAATCGATTAGTAATAAACTGTGGAAGGAGTTGATTATAAAATTTTGTTGGTTGGTAATAGTCAAAACCTCAAAAAAAATCCCATTTTATAAAAGGCTGTAGTTTTGTCAAAAATTATCTTTTTCTCCTCAAACAAACACATGCATATCTTCAATATGTCTGAAACAACTGTGCAAAGTTTTAAATTGATAGCTGAAAAACTGTATGAGGAGTTGATCATACAAACTTGCCATTCTGTAATAGCCAGAACCTGTTAAAAAATCTAAGTCCGTAAAGGCCCTAATTTTGTCAAAAATGATTTTTTTTCTCTTCAAAAAAGGAGGTGCACATCTTCAATATGTCTGGAACAACTGTGCAAAGTTCTAAATTGATGGCTTAAAAGCTGTTTGAGGAGTTGATTATACAAACTTGCCATTCTGTATTAGCCAGAACCTGTAAAATTTTCTAAGTCCGTAAAGGCTGTAATTTTGTCAAAAATGATTTTTTTCTCTTCAAAAAGGGAAGTGCACATCCTCAATATATCTGAAACAACTGTGCAAATTTTTAAATTGATAGCTTAAAGCCTTTGGGAGGAGTTGATTATACAAACTTGCCTTTCTGTATTAGACAGAACCTGTAAAATTTTCTAAGTCCGTAAAGGCCGTAATTTTGTCAAAAATGATTTTTTCCTCTTCAAAAAAGGAGGTGCACATCTTCAGTACCCCTGCAACATTTGTGCAAAGTTTCAGATTAATAGCTTAAAAACTGTAGGAGGACTTGATTATACAAACTTTTTTTAGGTGCGACGGACGGACAGACAGACGGACGGACGGACAGACAGACGGACAGGGGTAAATCATAATGCCCCCTGACTATCGTCACGGGGGCATAAAAACCTTTAAACGACATCTCCTCTGAAGCCAATGGCTCGATTTCAAAATAATTTCACAGAAATGTTTGACTCATGGCCCTGAACCAAAATTGCTAAAACGGTTCCACTCCATTGAACAAAATGGCCGCCAGAGCTAAAAATAGAAATAAATCTTAGAATGACACAGAGGGCACAGTTTTGATCCAATCATCATGAAACTTTGTCAGAATGTTTGTCTTAATAAAATATAGACTATGTTTGAATCTGGGTCATGTGGGGTCAAAAACTAGGTCACTAGGTCAAATCTTAGAAAAACCTTGTGTACACTCTGGAGGGCACAGTTATTAGCCAATCTTCATGAAACATTTGTCAGAATGTTTATCCATATACAATCTAGGCCAAGATTGAAACTCAGTCATGTAGGGTCAAAAACTAGGTCACTAGGTCAAATCTGAGAAAAACCATGTGTACACTCTAGAGGGCACAGTAATAAATCAATCTTCATGAAACTTTGTCAGAATGCTTATCTTTATAAAATCTAGACCAGATTTGAAACTGGACCATGTCAGGTCAAAAACTAGGTCACTAAGTCAGATCTTAGAAAAACCATGTGAATGCTCTAGAGGGCACAGTTCTGTTCCAATCTTCATGAAACTTTGTCAAAATGCTTATCTCCAACAAATCTAGACCAAGGGTGCAACTGGGTCATGTTGGATCAAAACTAGGTCACTTGGTCAAACCTTAGGAAAACATTGTGTACACTCTGGAGGTTACAGTTATGAGCCAATCTTCATGAAACATTTGTCAGAATGTTTATCCATATACAATCTAGGCCAAGATTGAAACTGAGTCATGGAGGGTCAAAAACTAGGTCACTAGGTCAAATCTGAGAAAACCCATGTGTACACTCTAGAGGGCACAGTTATAAATCAATCTTCATAAAACTTTGTCAGAATGCTTATCTTTATAAAATCTAGACCAGATTTGAAACTGGACCATGTCAGGTCAAAACTAGGTCACTAGGTCAGATCTTAGAAAAACCATGTGCATGCTCTAGAGGGCACAGTTTTGTTCCAATCTTCATGAAACTTTGTCAAAATGTTTATCTCCAACAAATCTAGACCAAGGGTGCAACTGGGTCATGTTGGATCAAAAACTAGGTCACTTGGTCAAACCTTAGAAAAACATTGTGTATATTCTAGAGGGCACAGTTTTGGTTTAATATTCATGAAACTTTGTCAGAATGATTATCTTAATGAAATCTACGCCAAGTTTGGAACTGGGTATTGTCGGGTCAAAAACTACCGGTAGGTCACTAGGTCAAATCATAGAAAAACCTTGTGTACACAATTGTGGCTTTATTTTGCATTAAATCTTCATGAAACTTTGTCAGAATGTGTATCTTCATGACATGTAGGCCAAGTTTGAAACTGAAATAATGTCTGATCAAAACTACATTGCCAGGTCAGATCTTAGAAAAACATTGTGTACACTCTAGAGGGCACAGTTTTGATCCAATCTAAAGGAAACATTGTCAGAATATAGATTAGAAAGTGCAAAACTGCTCCAATTGAACCATCATCAAATAGATGATCTTCCATGTTATTTCATCATAACTCGGGTGAGCGATTTAGGTCCATCATGGACCTCTTGTATTTTTTATCTAATCTTTTGTGAATTTCAAATTGGACAGCCCAATTTTCAGATAGGTCATTGTCGCTACCCAGTGTCAAAATTATGGTTGTGGGAGTCTACCTACATAGCTCACGTGAGTCATATTCAGGAATGTTATTGTCAACTTTTCAACTAGAGACATGTTACAAAACATACTTCCATTTAATCTGCGACGATTGTCTTTTATTTAAAAGATTTTTCATGTTTAAAATGAATTCGCATATGTATGTTCACAAAGTTCTGTGATTCCACAAAATTAAATGTACATTTATAAATTCATTTCAAAAAATGAATTCAAAGAACACATTTGTCTGTTTATTAAGCAACGTGTGAAGTAGTTTATGTCTAGAATTTGATAGCACGAAATTATTGATGGCCAATGCACACAAAGCATTTCTACTAGACGTACACGCACCCGACGTACACGCACCCGTACCATTTCAAATCATTACTTTCCTAATATTTCTTGATTCACAGTAAATTTCAGTGATACCTGAATCAAAAGACACCCAGAATGTCCAGATATTAAGCATGGTAGGTTAGTGTGGACATTCTGCAATATCATTCTGCAATGTCAGAGTCGTAATGCTGACACATGAGAAACATAAGATGCCCATTCTGACGGTACCATACAAATGTGTAAATATTGCGACAAATAGGTCTGAGCAAACAATTATTAAAGGCACAGCTCAGATTGCTCTTAGAGAAGCAGTATGACCAGGATCTACATTGTTTGCCCATTTCATCTGCATCTATTAGACGCATAAATATACTAAAAACCAAACCATTTAATGCTAAGACACCTACGGTAATTTTAGGTGCCCCAATTTTAAGAAAAATTGCGATAACATCTGTATGGTATGGAGGTACGCCCACTTTGTGGAGAATGACTTATTTCAGACCTATACAATTTGGAATAAAATGAAAAGACATCGAAATTGAAAATATTGACAAGCTTTACTAGAATATATATAAAACTTTAAAACTATAAATAGTCTAGGAAAGAAGCATGCGCAGATCAGTTCATCAGATCTGAAACGAAAAGTAGTCAGACGAACAGAAATAAATTGGATATACCCTATAAAGGAAGAAACTTTAAGAAATTCACCAAATGTATTCTGATTCGACTTTGATTCGACTTTGAATTAAGCAGTTGCAAACACATATCAGTTTTTGAGATAACAAGAGCCAATCGCTCAAGATTATTTCATGTTATTGTTCATGTTAAGTGACTAAGTCGAATCGGGATACATTCGATGAATTTCCTAAAATTTTGTATTTCACCTCCCTTTATCTAAAACAACAGCTATATATATATAAAAAAAAACAATGCAATAAACAGCATTTCTCTATATACAGGTGCCAAACAAACGAACAAAACTCTCTCTGATTATGGTAAATAAAAGTGAAAGAAAAAAAAACCACTCTTTAAAGGACCTCTGACAGTATCAATGCATATTTGCCTATTTTTTTGACAAATTATTGCACCTTCCTCAGGCAGCAAAAGTTCAAATATTTGGCATTAATGTGTAGACTTGTGTACTATAAAGACATTTTAACAGTAATTTTGAAAAATTATCATGCACCTAGACTAACTTAAATCGATTTTATCAAGAAGGGTACGGGAATTTTTCAGTCTCTGAAAAGAAGTCCAGTTTTTTGGTTTTCTAATATATCAAAATTTTAATTCATTATTAATTATGCAAAAACTGACGTACACACTACTGTTACTGATATTATGCATTTTTTTTTCTATAATTAGGACTTTAGCATACTTTTAGATAAAGGGTGTAAGTACCCCACCCACTTTTTCAGTTTTTCAGCTTAAGACTATCTTCCCCCCTCCCCCGCCCCCCCCCCCCCCCCCCCGTGCCCCTGTGCCTCAGCAAGCCACTCGCATATAATTGATAGTACTCACGTACATGCAAAGTGGCTAGCTGAGGCACAGGAGGGGGGAGTATCTTTATAAAACCTTTCCTGTTTCCATTAGGTTTAATTATAAAATTTGGCCTTTTTCCACCAAACATTGAAGTCTTTGTGCTAAAAGAACAGAAATTAAATTCATAAGCACTTAGGGGAAGTTGGGAGCAACATATTTCAAGAGAACTTCTTGGGTATATCAAAAATTTAATTTTAACTAATTTCATACTCATAGGCAGATTAACATTACAACCGTCAGAGGTCCTTTGCTAATCTTTGAATATGGTAAAGATTAAAATCTTCGTTGAATATAGTCAAAACAAATAATTATAAAAATGCTTCCATGAAAACAGCATTCAAATATTAACCTTAAATCTAATGGAGGTGAATATACATGTTTAACACAATTTCAGCAGCAGTCTGTTTGTAAAATAAATGGGCAATAAATAGTGGTAAAGTTGTCAGTCTTATTTTAGCACAGTTATTTATTTTGCACAGTAAAATGTTATTTTGTGGAAGAAAAACAGCTTAATGAACAATTGGACGGACGGAAAATGTCAAAAACATATTAGCCCGCTTTTCAAAAGTTTATAAAATATATACAAGCATGGCAGCAGTTAGTTTATTAAAATATAATTTCAAAATACAGAATAAACTTCCAAAACGAAAGAGCAAAATTTACATATATCTATATATATATATATACAATCAGCATTCTTTTACCAAAATCAACCTGATTCAAGCCCCAATGATTCGACTCCAGTGATTTATTTTACAAATTTGCTTCTTTGCAACCCGGTACCCGCTAGGCCAGAAATCTTTGCATTCCAAGCTCAAGGCTGTGCATCCCTTCATGGACTCGTTGATTATAAATTTGTGTATCCCAAATCTTGCATTTTCAAAACCCATTGAAAGAAGCCAATTTGTAAACAAAACCACAGGTACTGAGTTTAGACACCTAGTGATTTTTTTACAAATTCATTTCAACGAACCTAGAAACCACAAGGCCAGAAATCTTTACATCCCAATCTCAGGTTTCTGCAAAGCTTCTTAGACATGCCGATAAAAACAACTCTGCAGCCAAATTCTTTTCGGATCATAAAAGCAAGGTTAAACTAAGATAATATAGAATTGCTGCTACAGGCAGATTTGTGCTCGAAATCTATGCATCTTGTGGATGCACATCTTTCAAAATGTTGCATCCTCAGCAAATTATATGCATCAAAGATGCTGGATGCAGGGTAAAAAAAATCACTGCGACTCTGATTCAACGTTTTGCACTTGCTGGGTGTGAATAAAATATCCAGCTCACAGTTTGCTTCATAGAATACTGTCAGCTTAGTCTACCTGGTTATAAAAAACTGTGTTTCCAAGGCTGTCATGAAAGGAAAAAGAGATGTTACGAAACTGAAAAGAGTCATATTTCCAAAACTACTATGTCATCGTGGCTAACAAGTTTGTTTAGCCATGATGACAAGGTCGTTTGGGAACTAGGGCTTTTTCGTTTGGTAACAGCCCGTGTATTTGCAGGGTTAACCAGGGGCGATAATGGGAACTTCAAATCCGTCTGCCGTAAAAAAAATCTAAAACTTGGGTCATCAAAATAATTACCATAATTGTCCTAAAATGGAATGATAGAAACCATTTGTTCCAATTAGTTTTAATCTTTATGGTAGAACAGCACACCTAGCTTATCAGATGAAATATGTATATTTGTCTCGCCCACTGAATGACTCTCTGGCAGTATATTTATGTCTCCCCCCTTTAGGGTCGGGAGGCACATTGTTTTTCCCCGGGCGTCTGTCCGTCCGTCTGTCCGTCTGTCTGTAATAAATCGTGTCCGTTCTATAACTTGAAAACTGCTCAAGCTATATTCACGAAACTTCATATAAATATCAATCAACATAAGACGACGTGCAGAGTGCAAGAATGGTAACTCTGGCATTTATACTTTTTGAGTTATTTCCCTTGGAACTTAGTCCATCACAAAATTGTGTTTCAATTGTGTCCGCTCTATAACTTGAAAACTGCTCAAGCTTTATTCACGAAACTTCATACAAAAATCAATCAACATGAGGCGATGTGCAGAGTGCAAGAATGGTAACTCTGGCATTTATACTTTTTGAGTTATTTCCCTTGGAACTTTGTCCATCACAAAATTGCGTCTCAGTCGAGTCCGTCTATAACTTTAAAACCATTCAAGCTATATTCATGAAAGTTCATACAAATATCAATCAACATCAGATGACGTGCAGAATGCACTCCGGCGTTTATACTTTTTGAGTTATTTCCCTTGGAACTTTGTCCATCACAAAATTGCGTCTCAGTCGAGTCTGTCTATAACTTTAAAACCATTCAAGCTATATTCATGAAAGTTTATACAAATATCAATCAACATCAGTCGACGTGCAGAATGCAAGAACCATAACTTTAGCATTTATACTATTTGAGTTATTTCCCTGAGAACTTTGTCAGTCACAAAATCGTGTCTCAGTCGTGTCTGCTCTATAACTTGAAAACCATTCAAGCTATATTCACGAAACTTCATACAAATATCAATCAACATTAGAAGAATTGCATAGTGCAAGAAATTTTACTCTTGCATTTATACTTCTTGAGTTATTTCCCTTGGACCTTTGTCAGTTACAAAATCGTGTCTCAGTCGCTTTATTACTTGAAAACCGGACAAGCGATATTAACGAAACTTCATACAAATGTCAGTCAACACTAGACAACCTGCAGAGCACAGCATTTATACTATTTGAGCTATTTCCCTTGGAACTTTGTCATTCACAAAATCGTGTCTCAATCGTCTAAGCTCTATAACTTGAAAACCGTTTAAGCTATATTCATGAAACTTCATACAAATATCAGTCAACATATAAATAGACGACGTGCAGAGCAATGTAACTCTTGCATTTATATTTTTTGACAAAAACTAAATATGAATATCAGTCAACATTACATGACATGCAGAGCATAACAACTATAACTCTTGCATTTATACTTTTTACTTATTATGAATCCCTGCTTCAGGGTAGGGAAACATATTGTTTTTCCCTTGGCGTCTTAATGACTGATCCTTTTGACATCAAAAAGGGGGGAGACATCTGTTTTTCGTAGAAAAACAATTCTAGTTTTAATTAACCATTATAAAGTTTAGTACTAGATGCAAGCCAATAAGTAGCTATGCTGTTTAATATATTTTATATTAATAAATAGTTAGTACTAGATCTAAGGAGTTGGTCACTTTAAGAAAGACTCAGCCAAATATAAGACAGGTTTAACTATGAAAGATGCAGATAGAAGGACAAGCAATGTAGATCCTGATCAGACTAATTTAGAATATACTATAGGATCTGGGTCTGCACTGTTTGCTCAGACCTATCAGTCTCAATACTTGAAAATTTACGGTATTTGATGTCAGTCCTATAGACAACATGTTGCAATGTATTATCTAGGTCTGCACTGGTGTCGCATACCTTTTCTATAGCGAGAAACGGTTACAATCACACTGCCCACTTTCAAACCATATTATCATATTTATTTGTTCATAACATAACATAACATAACATAACATAACATAATATAACGTATCGTAACGTAACGTAATGTAACGTAACGTAACGTAACGTAACGTAACGTAACGTAACGTAACGTAACATAACATAACATAACATAACATAACATAACATAACATAACATAACATAACATAACATAACATAACATAACATAACATAACATAACATAACATAACATAACATAACATAACATAACATAACATAACATAACATAACATAACATAATATACAATTATTATATACCTAAAATATTCCCCATTCACTTTACATTAGAGTAACCGTGCAATATTTTCTGCATATTGCACGGAGTCAAGTGCATATTGCACGGAGTTAAGGAGTCACGATCCCTAGAACTACTTTTGTTTTGAAAGAAGAAAAGTTTGGCAGCCATTTTGTCGTCGACTGCAATTCAAACACGAGTAGAATAATGACACTAGTGTCGGTTTCGGTGTATAAATTACATAAAAGACAATTAAATATAATTTACCTGTGATCTATCACTCTTTTAATTAAGATTCTGCGATAATAACGGAGATTTTCGTCAGAGCTGCTGAGAGTATGACTCGAAAATGGCGCCCAGTTCTTGTAAACGTCAACGTTTGTTTACTGACGTCACGTCCGATAACGTCACGTCATTTCTACTTTCGCGCCATCAGGCGTGGCTTTTAGCGTGTATGAAGACACCAAATCGCATAATGTAATTTTAAATTTAAAACAAGTTGTGGTTGATATACTGATATTTATGTTTGATTTCGTACGTAGAGAGCACTAATGAAACTTACAGATTAATATCAAAGGTATATAATAAAAAGGTTATTGAATTTATATTGTGAAATATTCGGCACTCGTTCATATGGCGGAGACGCACTCGCAAGCTCGTGCGTCCGTCGCCATATGAACTCGTGCCGAATATTTCCCAATATAAATTCAATAACCTATAATTATTGACCTTTCTTGAGGTGAATATGCAGTTTTATTAATTAACTAAGTAATATATAGCACTTTTACTGGGAAATCGGTCTGTATCATACTGGTGACGTTTCTTTTTTCATACAGTATGACCTCCGCTTAATACAGCTTGACCTCCTACCTATACGGTTGACCTCGTGTCATATTGATTAAAACCTTCGACCTATACGGAAATCCACGCATCCGATTGGTTAAAAGTTCTGGTCACGCGAGGGCGCTCTCCTGGCTGGATGACAGCGGCGTAAACATAAATGGCGTCGGCCAGTTAACTGTGTAATTGTGCAGATGTCATGTCAACAAACTGGAAAAGAATGTCGGACAGATTTGCCCGAAACGGCGAAGACATGTTAGAAGTGCTTTCGGACGACCTGGGCCGCTATGAACTTTTGTCGGCTAATGAATACGACAAATTGTTGAGAGATGTCGAGGGGCATCACCCCGCTTTACCGATTTCAATAAATTCTGAACAAGCCGAACAAGAAGAGGATGGAAGTGCTTCAGTTTCGGACGTTAACAGCCATTCGACTGGCTCGGAAAGATTTGTAGCCGTCACCACAAAAGACCGTCAACTAAAAGTTAATTAATAAAAATGTCATTAATCAAGTGATTTCGTATTGGCCCAGTTACAGGTCCTCGGTCAGCTGTATTGGCCCTCGGCCTTCGGCCTCGGGCCAATACAGTTAACCTTGGACCTGTAACTGGGCCAATACGAAATCACTTAATTAATAACATTAAATTATTGACCTGCAAACATCATATTGACCGACGCGAAGCGGAGGTCAATATGTTATGTTTGCAGGTCAATAAAACTGCATATTCACCGAAATAAAGGTCAACAATTGTTTTATTATATGATAATTCTAAATTCAGTTTCCTTAGATATTTATGATGGTACTACATGGTATTATCTCGCGACGTTACGTCATTAACATTAACGTACATCAGACGTTACGTCACGAAAATAAAATGACGTCAGCGTAAAAGTAATATTCACTGACAGGCCGGTGAATATCACAAAATATTGACCGGCACGTGACGTCAAAACAGCCAATGAAATTGCGTGTTACATCTTGGTCATATAATAACATAGTTTATTTCGTAACAGAAGGCCATCGGCCTGTGTGAAAACGCCCTTACTACAAGCCTAGAAATGCTTATCAACTTGCGACATAATGGTGTAAAAAGTGTTAACAGTTATGATATCTTTGTTCCACTTTGATTTGAAATATAAATCTCTAATATCTTTATAAAAATGGCAAACATAGAAAAAATGAATCTTTACACTATCATGGTACATTTCATTCCAAACATAGTTGACAAAATCGTATATTTCTTTCAATATTCTGATGTCTGCCTTTTTCTATCATAAACGAATGACTTGAACATCGAAAATTCGCCAAAGTTTTCCAAAGTAAATATGGTAAATAGAAAGTAAGATAAATTTCATTTCCTAAAATCTGTTTAAATTTACTATAATATATTGATTTAGGAGATTCACTGATGTCAGAACGCCATCAGTGAATATATTGATTTAGGAGATTCACTGATGTCAGAACGCCATCAGTGAATATATTGATTTAGGAGATTCACTGATGTCAGAACGCCATCAGTGAATATATTGATTTAGGAGATTCACTGAGATGTCAGAATGCCAGGTTTGTAAACCCAATCATCAAGACGTTATAGGACGTGTGCTATGCCTTTCAAAGTTACCTAACATGTAAATCTGTTATGTTCAATGCAGCTATAAACAGGGATTTTCTCTCTCAAAACAACCTCAAAGCTCTATCTCCGTCTAGTAAGTTTTCTTTCCCAAAACAATCACAAAGCTCTAGAACCATCTTACAAGATGGAAGCTCCAGATCCGTCTAGTAAGTTTTCTCTCCCAAAACAATCCCAAAGCTCTAGATTCGGTTGTCCTATACGATTGTTTGCAGATGATACAAGCTTGTATAATTGTAGAAGATTCTCCGATTTCAGCTGCAAATTTCTTGAACTCTGATTTACGTACAATTAGTAATAATTATTGGGCTGCAACATGGCTTGTTGACTTTAACGCAAGTAAGACAGTGTCTATGACCATTTCAAGGAAAGCAAATCCACTTCAACATCCACCTCTATTTATGAATGATATAATTCTCACTGAAACAGATACTCACAAACACATAGGTATTACTTTCTCAAATTCATGTACTTGGTTAAATCATATCGAAAATATAACAAGAAAAGCTATGACAAGATTAAATCTCATGAGAAGTCTTAAATTCAAAGTAAGTCGAACTGCTCTTGAGCGTATATACATATCATTTATACACCCACTTCTTGAATACTCCGGCTCAGTCTGGGACAACTGCTCAGCTGAAGCGAAAAAACGGCTGGATGCAATACATATAGAAGCTGCCAGAATTATTACCGGAGCAACTAAATTGTGCAGTATTAACAAACTTTTTGTAGATATTGGTTGGGATTCGCTCCAAAATCGTCGAAACAAGCATAAGCTTGTCATTTTTTATAAGATCATGAATGGCCTAACTCCTGACTATCTTTCTGACTGCGTACCTCCTTTAGTACAAGACACTACGTCATACAATCTTAGAAACTCGAATGACATTCAATCCCTTCATGCTAATACTAATTTATTCTATAACTCTTTCTTTCCTTCTACTATTCGCGCTTGGAATTCTTTACCCGAGGACATCAAGCAAGCGACACCTGTAGCTTCATTCAAATATCGCCTAAACAGAGATATAAAGAAACCTCCCAAATATTATAATGCAGGCACACGTATTGGACAAATACTTCAAGCTAGAATGAGGATGGAATGTAGCTCTCTCAATTCTCATCTTTACAGGAAAAATATAGTTCCGAGTCCTTCTTGTCAGTGCGGAGGTTTCGAAAGTCCTCATCACTTTTTCTTCCAATGTCCGATCTATACTGCCGCTAGAAACAGATTCTTACCACATGACATCAACCATTATAATACTCATGATTTTTTATTTGGAATAGAAAGTAAAACAAACCATGAAAATGAGACCCTGTTTATAAAAGTTCAAGATTTCATTGTTAAGTCGGGAAGATTTGTTTAATAATATTCTACTAAATTGGCTCCAGATCCATATGCCAGCCATATGTTTGAACTTTGTTTTCAAACCGGTAGACTAAGAGATGTAATATATCTGTTCCAGTCGTGAGAGGGAATTCTGAGTATCAATTGGTCAAAAATGTTTCCTTGGTCTTTTCCTACGTTTCTGCTGTGTTTTTTGGTTTATGTCAGATATATCAATCTTGGCATGGCTTCTATGTTCTATATCCATAAATGTCATTATAAGCTGTTTTTATACTGCAACTCTTCTTTGTAAAACATTTAAAACTAAATGCTCTAAATGTCGACACTGAATCAAAATGTATTGAATGTACTGATATATTGACATAAACTCTCTCTCTCTCTCTCTCTCTCTCTCTCTCTCTCTTAATGTTGTTATTTGTATATATTGAAATTATTGGTTTTGTTAATCTGTAGCACTTAGCCATTCACATATATTTTAACTTCTAATTCGTTTCAGGAAATGGCTTCTATATAAGCGTTACGCTTACCGTCAGATCCTGTACCATGCTGTATAATACTTCTATAAATAAATATTGTTTAAACCAAAGAAATACTGCACACTTCAAACCCAAAATACAATCATCGAATGTCCTCTTCCGTGATACCTTTTGCTGCCAACTCATCCTTGACACGTGACAAATAATCCGGATCCGGAAAACCAAATCTGTAACAGGATAAAAGAACAGTTGTACAAGAGTCATTCGAATTCTATTGGTACCAGCGCTGCCGGGGTTAGGGGAAAAGGTCATAGATGGGTGTTGATGTGGGACGCAAGTTGTGACGCACGTCCAATTACAGGAACAAACAGATGTAGAAAAGCCGAGGCTGCAATTTTTGTTTCTTTGTTCATAATCTCTGTTACTTCAAAATTAACTTAAGAAAGAGACTTACATCACTTCATGGGACAGTAGTCATCTGGCCCCGAGGTTATAAAACTTGAGTACATTCTCAAACTCAAAATAAAGCACAATGATTGGCTGCTTCCGAGCACATGCTCGGAAGCAGCCAATCATTGTGCTTTATTTTGAGTTTGAGATTATTCTCAAGTTTTATAACCTCGAATCCTGATGTTGCACTCGTCAAAGCAAACGAACTTCCAACAGGATAGCGACTTAGTGTCACCGATGAGGCTTTATTAGCCGAAAATACATAGTCTGGCCCATGTTCCTTCTTCTTACTGTATTCTCTACTCTTGAAGGAACTCTTTAAGAGTTTAATTAGCAATATTAATGATAGTTGTACCGCTTTTTTTCGTTTTGCCGACTGGGAATGTTGCGGGTATTGCTAAAATGGCTTTGTTTGTGCTTCGTCCAAACTCATTCTTAAAAGTAGCCTAGATTCTTGAAATGCTAGATTCTTGAAATGTCAAAATTGGATTAATAATGAAACGTAACTGACCATTTTTTCCCCTGCAAATTGGCAAGTTTAGAAAATTTTCATAAATTGAATAACTAAATAAACGAAATTCAAGTTTGTTAGCAAAATTGCGAGAAACTACATTTGAACTTGAATATTTGTTTTCGACAGACTGATAGGGGCAGATATGTGGATTAGCTGGTCAACTTTTAGACAATTTTCATAACTGTATAAATGAAAGGTGTACTTTCTTCGACTTTTGTTACACTTCTGAACCACTTGACATAGAAAGGGCTAACTTAGGAGTATGCTGTTAGCATTTTCTGGGTCAGTCAGCTGACGATTAAGTCATGCTATATATTTTTGGAATGAGTTATTCTCCTTATCAAAATAAAACCCTCTAAAGACAAACGAATAACTCAGCTACTTATTTTATGCATGCTTTTCTCTTACAGTTTCTCTTTTTGTTAGAAAATAACTCTTGTAGCATTTCTTCAATAGAATGTGGTATGACTTACTTGAAGCACCAGCGTACTCGACAATGGTACCGGCAGTATGCGATGCTCCGATTTTTTTTTTTACCAGCAAAAGTGTGGAATTAAACAAAACCATAGAAGATGAAGCATTAAGCTAGCAGCTCCCAGGGAAAAACATTCTGAATTAACTTTTTGTTCCTGCTAAGAGACTGAGATGTTAGCAGGCTCCTATACCCACAGACCAGCTTAGTGTACTGACGCTGTCGCTTAGAAACAAACTGCTATCCATACCAATTTCGAATCGCCCTTAAGGTGTTTGCATATAGGAGATAACGGGAATCCCGAAGTGACGTCATCGGGGTGCTCGGACATTTCGGCCACGGACATTTCGGCCTAGGACGTTTCGGCCTAGGACAGTTCGGCCATGGACATTCCGGCCACAGAAATTGTCAAGGGTGGACATTTCGGCCTTTATCCAAAAATAACTTTTTTATAATGAAATTAAGAAGTCATATGAGTAACTTAAAGCTAAGTCTTAATGAATGCCAATGATTTGTTGTTATTGTCTTGATGTTTTATGGACCGTCAACATCTTTCAGGTTATTGTGAGCATCTCAAGGTGAATAAAAACGGTGAACAACTATTTCAACTACTTAAACTAGGGCCTTATATGATATTTACTTAAGAGTTTTGATAGGTTTATAGCCCTTAAACACTTTTAAAGTCATTTTGAGCATAATCTGGCAAATTTGCCATCCCCATCCAGGGGCCAGTGTGGCCTTTATCATTCATGTCCTGCCTATAATTTCTTAATAAGCAAGCATATGGCTGATGAATCTGTGGTGAACAAGTTTTTGGCTTTAAGAGATACGGTTGGAGTTATTTTGAGCCCAGTCATATATTATGGTGTCATGTGTGTAGAAAACCATGTATGTCATTTTAAAGGTTTACAGTAGCATATTTTCATGTTTCAATTTTTTTCAGATTTGGCCGAAACGTCCATAGCCGAACTGTCTGTGGATGAAATGCCCATGGCCGAACTGTCCTAGACCGAAATGTCATAGGCCGAAACGTCCGTGGCCGAAATGTCCTACATTCCGTCATCGGATGATCACGTGGGTAGATTAGGTTGGCAAAAAGATAGCGACAGACTATAACAATCCATCATGAGTGTCCATGTAGGATAGCGAAATCTCACCCGAGGGGTCGGAATTTCAAACAGGGACGAGGCTTGCCGAGTCCCTGGTTGAAATTCCGACCCCGAGGGTGAGATTTACCTATCCTACATGGACTGGCTCATGATGGATTATTTTTCTCCCACTGTTAGCAGATTTTAAACTCAAGTCGGATTAGGCTTCAGAACAGGAAAATTCTAACTTGTTAACCAACGATCTGAAGTAAATTTTGACCAGCCCAGTGTGTTTATCGGGTCCTAAAATGGGTGTAAACACAGTTTGCACCTCAAAATTAGACGGAAAACACGATATGTGGACTATTTTATCTTCCAAAGGGCGACAACAAAATGCAACTTAGCCTCTCACGTCACGCGCGTCAAGTTTGCTAGCGACGTTTTTAACCGGTTTTAGTGACGTCATTAAAATTGAGTGACGTCACAAACCCATGATCTGCCAACAAACGTCATCCGACATGCTTGCGTGTCCATTTTGTTCACTTAAAATTAAAATATTAGTAAAAAAATGAAGAAGTCTGGTTGCTAATATAAGAAAGATGTTGCCAGGTATAAGATTATAACAATCCATCATGAGTGTCCATGTAGGATAGGGAATTCTTACACACCGGATAGAAAATGCCATTCTTTTCACCTGGGATAGAAAATCTCATCCTACCCTGGTGTTCTGACCCAGGACCGGAAAAAAATCACGAGCTGTCAATGCATTGGTTGTATAGGAGCTCACGTACCTGCGTCGTCAAGTGACGTTGGTATTTAAGATGATGACGTCACGAAGACGGTAAAAATGACGTCAGTTTATGCACGCCAGTCGTTGACGTAAAGAGCCGAATGGCGGTCGTTGAAAGCGGCGCCTTCTTTCAAAATCAAATTTAAACCTCTCAAGCACTAGTATTACGCATTTTAAGAGGTTTTGAAGTTAAAACAAAACGTGGTGTGCAAGAAAAAGTATCTATCATTGGTGTGAGGTGCGGATAGAAAAATCCGTCACTCGGGATCACTATTCGGCATCACTCGGCAAGCCTCGTGATGCCGAACAGTGACCCTCGTGACGGATTTTTCTATCCACACCTCACACCCATGACAGATCCTTATAATCTCACCCGAGGGGTCGGAATTTCAACCAGGGACGAGGCTTGCCGAGTCCCTGGTTGAAATTCCGACCCCGAAGGCAAGCCTCGTGATGCCGAACAGTGACCCTCGTGACGAATTTTTCTATCCGCACCTCACACCAATGATAGATACTTTTTCTTGCACACCACGTTTTGTTTTAACTTCAGAACCTCTTAAAATGCGTAATTCTAGTGCTTGAGAGGTTTCAATTTGATTTTGAAAGAAGGCGCCGCTTTCAACGACCGCCATTCGGCTCTTTACGTCAACTATGGCGTGCATAAACTGACGTCATTTTTACCGTCTTCGTGACGTCATCATCTTAAATGCCAACGTCACTTGACGACGCAGGTACGTGAGCTCCTAGTCAACCAATGCATTGACAGCTCGTGATTTTTTTCCGGTCCTGGGTCAGAACACCAGGGTAAGATGAGATTTTCTATCCCAGGTGAAAAGAATGGCATTTTCTATCCGGTGTGCAAGAATTACCTATCCTATATGGACTGGCTCATGATGGATTATTTTTCTCCCCCTGTTAGCAGATTTTAAACTCAAGTCGGATTAGGCTTCAGAACAGGAAAATTCTAACTTTTTAACCAATGATCTGAAGTAAATTTTGAGCAGCCCAGTGTGTTTATCGGGTCCTAAAATGGGTGTAAACACAGTTTGCACCTAAAAAATAGTCTGAAAACACGATATGTAGACTATTTTATCTTCCAGAGGGCGACAACAAAATGCAACTTAGCCCCTCACGTCACGCGCGTCAAGTTAGCTAGCGACGTTTTTGACCGGTTTTAGTGACGTCATTAAAATTGAGTGACGTCACAAACCCATGATCTGCTATCAAACGTCATCCCACATGCTTGCGTGTCCATTTTGTTCAGTTAAAATTAAAATATTAGTCAAGAAATGAAAAAGTCTGGTTGCTAATATAAGAAAGATGTTGCCAGGTATAAGATAGAAATTTCTTATATGAGCTGAGAGCCTATCTTATATAGGCAAAGGTGGGAGAAAGAAATTTCTTATATGAGCTGAGAGCCTATCTTATGTAGGCAAAGGTGGGAGAAAACTATTTGATTACTAAAATTCATTAAATTACTCGGTCTGGACCATTGACTCGCTCCGGAACCGGACTGTTTCTCTTAATGATTCGATTGAATAAATAAATAAAATAAAAATAAATCGGAAGTAATGAAAATCAGAATTTAAACCCTTTCGACGATCAAAGTGGTTAGTAAATATAACAGGGGTTATAGGAAACGAAAGACAATAAAATACAGAAACTTGTATCTAACAAGAACTATTGCAAAAAGAAATATTGATCTGGTCTAGGGGAAAGTACATTTAATAAATAAATAAATAAATATTCGTGATTGCAATTCAAAAGATGATGTTATAAAACGGTGAAGGATAATACATGTATATAAATAGAAAAAAATCACTGTTTTGAACTGATTATCAGTAATTATCACATTACTCTCTCTCTCTCTCCAGCTGTTTGCCCGTGATATTATAGGAAGAGACAAGCACATTATAATAATCGAGTTTTATTTCATGTGCGTATTAGCCGCACCGCGAAAAGAGTTTATTGTACACACAAGTTAATCTCACGGAAATTGTCACTACAAGACACCTGCGGCGTCTGCGGCGTTCTTTGAAATATTATTAAGACATCCGTTATCAAAAGACCCGCTGAACATTTATAAAAAATAAACAAATGGTTAAATTTAGAAAATGTATACAAGATACAGACACAAATAATTTTTATTGGAGTATCCATGATAAAACGTACATCTTAAAGCACTTCTTATTAAAACCAATCTAAATAAATTATGATAGAAAATAAAACAATATTTCACTCTAAGATAACTACACTTCTCAGCGTCATATATGCATCATAATGCACAAAATACAAGGCATGATTAATTATGTATTTTCAACATTACCCCGTAAACGTTCAAGATACCGTGATTGACTATCGACAGTCTGGGGACTTATGGATTTCCATAACGCATATTTGTGATGGTTAACCATGCATTTTAAACAAACTGACATGATGGCTTACCATAACATAATTACTGAAATTTTTACCACAAGATGTCACTACATGTCCGAGGGATGAAACGTGATGGAAAACCATAACGTTGGTTTCTTCTGGTGTTATGGCTGACCATAACAAAGGCAAAAATACCCAAGTACTTTTCTGTCGCGTAACTGATGCAAAACCTTGAGTACCTCGTACAGTTAACATCTGTTACAAAAAAGCAAGCATTGTAGACAATTTTGATCGTAACACTTTATTAAAAATAGAAAGTAAATATCTATTTTTCTTGGAAATAAAACAAGTCAAATGCATAGCAAATTTGCCTAATTTTGACCATAATTCTGCAGACATAACCAAAATAAGACTGTTAATACTGAGAATAATTAAGGGCTGGACCAAATAATAATTTTAAGTGTAGACAGGTCAGACTGAAAACTGCCAGTAAGTTAATTTGCCATTTTAGCGAGTTGGACTGAAAAATGGAAGAGTTATGGCTGACCATCACAAATATGCGTGATGGAAATCCATAAGTCCCCAGACTGATCGACGTTTTGCCAACCAAGGTTGGGGAATCCCCTTGCAATCTAATCGATGACGTCACCGCCTTATCTCCTATACTCTTGAAAGAAGACACAAGGGGATCATCTGTCCATGACTAACGACGCTGTGTATTAGTAAACAAGACATTACATTTTCATACACATTATACACAAGTATATTGCCTTTTTTGTACCGCAAAAATATGTAAAATAAGATTTTCACTGCCAGAATATCCCACATTTGTCAATAAAGATATAGCACACTTGATTTTGTATTTATCGGAAGACTTACGAATCTTAAACTCAATATGCTTTCGTTCCAATCTTAAAATTTTCATATTGTATTGTTTATATATGTTGTGGAAACCAGAGGACCAATGGTCCTGTAGTTCACCTGACACTTGGTCCTAGTATATATTTTAATGCTTTTATACATGTATATAGCACCAGGGCAGGGGCAGATAACCCCCCTCCCTTGGGGATTAATGTTGAGTCCCAATTCTATATACCAAGCCACAAGGTCACTGGGCCTTTGTTTCTGGACAAAGATTTCTGAAGGGTTTTTATCATATATGGGCGTGGTGGCCACCATGTTCATGTGACCATGACGATCTGAACAAACTTTGATTCCTTTGACCCAGTATAAAAGCTCCATATGAAATACAGTAATCATTTGTATAAACTATGATGGGCCTGAGTGCCCAATGCTACATACTGGTACCAAGTTTCAAGGTTATAGACCTTTCGGTTCTCGAGAAAAAGACATTTGAAGAGTTTTTACCATATATGGGCATGGTGGCCATCTTGGTCAAGTGACCAAGACCATCTGAACAAACTATGGTTCCTTTAAGCTGGTGAAGCTCCATGTGAAATATGTCTTCAATTGACCCCAGTGGCCTCTGAGAAGATGTTTGTAAAAGTTGACGGGTGACAGAATCTCAATGACCTTGTACAAAAGTCAAAGAATGACATTGACCTTTAACAACAAAATATCTTCATCTGGTCATTTAGTCAACCATATATACCAAATATTGTACCTTAGACTTAAATAGTTTCTGAAAAAATCCACTGTTTAAGCATTTTCCCATATAAAAGCCTACATAATGTACCAAAAATGACAGTGTCATAAATTAGGTCAAGGTCAACGCACGATCATTTGTATAAACTATGATGGGCTTGAGTGCCCAAAGCTACATACCAAGTTTCAAGGTCACACGCCTTTTGGTTCTGGAAAAGAAGATTTTGAAGGGTTTTTACCGTATACAGGCATGGTGGCCATCTTGGTCAAGGTCCCGAGAACAAACTTTTAATCCCCAATCACACTAAGACTCCATATGAAATTTTGCTTCAATCAGACCAGTGGTTTCAGAGGAGAAGATGTTTTGAAAATCTTGATGACGGACAGACCGACAAACTGACCTTGACCTTCAGTGACATAATAGCTTCATCTGGTCATTTAGTTGACCATATATACACCACGTATTGTACCTTAGACTTAAATAGTTTCTGAGAAATCCACTGTATAAGCGTTTTCCCATATAAAAGCCTAACGTACCAAAGTTGACCATGTTGTAAATTAGGTCAATGCCAACGCAAGGTCATTATTTGTACAAACTGTGATGGGCTCGCATGCCCAAAGCTACATACCAAGTTTCAAGGTCATAGGCCTTTTGGTTCTGGAGAAGAAGATTTTTGAAGGGTTTTTACCATATATGGGCATGGCGGCCATCTTGGTTATGTGACCCAGATACCGCGAACAAACCCAACCCATGGAAGCTGCATATAAAATTTGGCTTTGATTGGTCCAGCGGTTTAGGAGAAGAAGACCTTTGGAAATGGTGGACAGACGACGGACGACGGACGGACTACGGAGCATTGCCATACTAAAAGCTCACCTTTGAGCCTTCGGCTCAGGTGAGCTAAAAAAATCGAAATAAATATGTTTAAACCAACCCTTGACTAACGACTTCGTTAAGCTAATGCTGATTTGAGCAGCTGTGATCTGCAGACTGGTTGAAATCACGTCAACAGCTGAAGATTCGCATGACTATTATGAGCCATTGTTTTTTTTTTTTGGGGGGGGGGGGGGGGTTTCACTATTTTGGGAATGGTGCCGGTGCCCACGGAATTGGGAAAAATCGCGTCGTATTCTCCGAAAATTTGGAATTTCAGAAACACCTTTATTGAGCCTCAAGTGGTGGAATAGGAGACATGACACTGAATATATAATATTTACATTCAATTATAGCTATATATATCTGCCAGTTCTAAGCAAGCAAGTAAATTTATGCTTGTAAGATGGTCCCTAGAAAAATTCTTCCTGCAATTGGGAATTTTTCAACTTGCAATTGGGAAAAAATATACTATTTTGAATTGGGACTGGTGCCTTTTATGGGCACCACTTTTATAGAGAGAAAAATCACTGTTAGCTACCCTGATCCATTTTCGCAGGGGCAGTCTATGAAGAACAATGTGCAACTGCTAGACTTATCAATGGGGAAAGAGAGTGACAGATGCATAAGCGGCATGACCAATCAGTTCTGTGCACGAGAACTGATATACAGTCAAAAGAAAGAGCTCACTTTTGAGCACCTCCATCTATAGATGTTTTATGATGTATATCATTCCAAGTCACTTGGTCTTCTTTCCCTGTTGTTCTAGACTCTCCGATGGTGAAAGTCAGGCGTCTGTCGAATGCGATTTCCAGCAGTTTCAAGATCGTTTTCCCTTCTTTATTATTTGGTAAGAAGGCTCGTCTCTGTGTTCCCTTGTACCGTTTCCCTGTTTTAGGGTGTTCTCTCTGAAATGGATATTACAGACAGAGTAAACAAGGCTTCAAAATTCATTTGTAATGTGTTACAACCATTATATTTTCGTTGTTACAGTTAAGGTGGTGATAATCACTGATTTGGGACAAAGACAAACATCTGCATAAAATACTCCAAATAACACTGATCTTTCCAAAACTTAGCAGATGCCTTCTTTATGTTGTTTCTCATAACTTAGAATCACAAACTGCAGCATTTGTTAATGTTAAAAAGTGTTTTTATAAGGAAAGATCGAAGGGTAAATTTCTGCGAATAAATCTGAAAAAATAATATCGTTATTGAAAATTACTTAGTGCTTAGAGTACCTTATTGCATAATGGAGAGCGTCCTAGCAATTATTTTTTCAAACTCTTTCACACATTATCAGGATGAGCAGATGAAAAAAAGATGCAGTCTGTGTCCAAATTTTTCTGTCAAAACACACAGGTGAGACAGGTGACACTATTTTAACAAGGTTGAACAATTTCATCTACACACCACTGATCATGTCAGTAATGTATCGAGTAATGTATTATTTATACTGTAGGTGTTAACATAGGTATGCTTGCCTACCCTATATTTAATAAATGCGTCCAGTGTACATTGACTTTGTACAAGGTTGAACATTGAGAAAAAGCTACCGTTTCTTCTGGTCTACATTACAATTTGAGAAAGAGTTGGAATAAATAAATGCTAGGACGCTCTTCATTATGCAATAATGCACCTTCAGCACTATGTAAATTTTCAATAACAATATTTTTTTTTTTTCAGATTTATTCGCAGAAAATTACCCTTTGATCTTTCCTTATAAAACACTTTTTAAGCAGCATGTACGTCTATTTTGTATTCTAAACTGTAAAGAACAACAAAAATAAGAAGTCTGCTAATTTTCAGGGAGATACATTACTTTTTTATGGTTTTATGCAGATTTTTACATTTACCATAAATCACCACCTTGAAACATATCAGTCGTGCAATATTCAGGGGTAGTAACCATTAACAACCTAAGTCGTAACGCAGATAAAGGATGCATTGTTTGAAGGCCATTTTTGGAAAAAAAGATAAGCTTTACCGTCAGTAAAAATAACGAGATCAGACTGTAAACGCAAAAATGGAGTTGGTCCAGTGCGGAAAGGCTCATATGACCCGGGTATACAGGAAACGGCGTTTGAAAATGAAATTAATTTGTAAAAACTTCTCTACATTTTTGAAGTGACTGTAGTCAAAAGCATTTATGTACATCGCCATATTGATGTTTCTGTACAATGTTAGAAATTTCCAGCAATAATGGGCCGAAAAATCTGGTACCGAAGTGACAAGGTATTTGCTACGTTAGCACCAGTTGGCTGTTAACTAAATAGTTCCGATATCAATGCCATGACGTAGGATGGCACACTTGAAGATTACTCGCAGTTGATGTACAGAAAAATGCTTTAATGATAACAGCATTTTGGAGTTGTTCTTCCGTCTGTCCTTCTTCTTCTGTCTCATTCTTTTTTCTCCTTCTTCTCATTCTTTTTTAAGCATATTTATTGAACAAATCGTGAATCAGAAACAGGAACCAGTAAGCGTCATGCGCTAAAATTCCGAAACAAAATTAAACTTTACCATGTCTCTATTGTCTGATGAAATGTTCTATGCTCAGTTTCTTCTAACGTGACAATATGACGTGAATAAAAAGCTGCCTCGTTTATTGTTTAGTTACAATAATGGTTCAAGGATGCATCAGTTAGCGTGTCAATATATACCATCAATCAGGCCCGGATCCAGGGGGTGGGCTTTGGGGCTTCAGCCCCGCCATTTTGGCCTTTGTGATATAGTCCCCAGATGATAAGGAGTATCTGGTGACAGGTTGAGATAATTTATATATGTGGTTAGATTAAAATATATGGTGTGACATCTCATTAGAATCGCCTCGGGAGGCGATTCTAATGAGATACCACTGCATATATTTCAAGGAAAAAAAAACACTCATTAAATTGATCCCTTATTATGTCATATTTCCAAGTTCCAAGCCCCAGCCCCCCCCCCCCTCCTCTTCCCCATCCCACATACACACATCGGCACCTCCGAGCCCCACCACTTTCAGAGCCCCACCAGTAAGTGGTGGTCTGGATCCGGACCTGCCATCAATCACAATTTAAAAGTAAACAAAACAACTTATATCTGCAACAAAAATGAATGATGCATCCAGCTCAAATATTAGCTGAAACTAACCCACCCAATTTTGTTCCAAGTTTTTAGACTACGTAATATAACATTTATTGGCATTGATAATAGTTAACAATAAATGCTATATTACATAGTCCGAAAACTTATTATTTCTATTAAGACTCCCTTAACAGCACCATTATTATTTTAATTATTTTGATACTAACTCCTTGTATTCCATCAGGAAAATCATAGACTATCTCGATAGTATTACAGGACTTAAATCCTGGAAGGGTCACCCTGACTTCTCTATGTTTCATCTGTCCATCTTTGGGCTGTGTGCCAGTTATTATACCAAACGCCCTGTTACAAACGGGGCAGCAGGGTTTGTGCTTTCTCAGCTGAAAATGTATAACATTTAAAAGGGTATATAAGCCACATCATGTGACTTCCAATAATGTGGCAGTTTTGTCATGTGGTACTCAGATCATCCTTCTCGTCTATTCCGCGTCTACAGAGGCCTTCCTGTGGGCTGTATGGTGAGGGTCAATTCCATAGATGGCTGATGTGACAAGTGAAGGCTCTGATCAAACTGTAATCAAGTGCATCAGAGTCTTTGCTTGTTACAAATGCCACATTGTTTGAAATCACAGGATGTGGTTCAATAATGTAATTAAGTGTACATCTGTTTCCGATGTAAATAGGACACGTATTTGATAAAGACACGTTTATACATATATCAAGGAAGTTCAAATTATTTCCACTGTTTGATAGCGATTGTCGCATGAAATGAATTTTACTGAAACGATATCTAAAACAGCGTTTTCGGACTGCGGAGAGCGTTATGCTGTACCCGATACAGATATTGCTTCGGAAAAGAAGAGGGCAAAAATGACACTGAATCGCTCACCTGAGCCTAAGATAATTCCAAAATTATCATATCCAAATCATTTTCACAAAGAGTTTTAACATATATCTTTTGACTAAATTTCCCCCACCCACGCAGAGGATTTTGATCAAACCGGAGAGATGTTTGTTTCTTTGTGAAATGAAATTCCCGACAGGCTTGTTTACAAACTGCCAGTCAGATCAAGTCATTCTGAAGAAAAAATGTAATTTGATTGATTTCTTCCATATTTGGACATGGCAGCCATCTGATTTTTGGTGCCCACTTGCCTTAAATATATATATCTTTCATGGGCGTGATATATGTGGATAGAAAAATCCGCCACGAGGATCATTTTTTGGCATCACGGGGCTTGCTGAAAAGACGAAAAGATGCCATGCGAAAAGACGAAATAACGCCAGGCGAAAAGATGAAAAGACGAAATAACGCCAGGCGAAAAGACGAAAAAGCGACACACGAATATCCTTTTATTGATAACTGTATTGATTCCTTATACTTAGATAGATTGTCTAAGTAAACTGTGAAGACTCATATCAGACTATCAGACTACTGCAAACACAGCTCCTGATGCAGTCTGATCATTGTTCGCACTGAAGTGTCATTTGATGTTTTTTTTTTCGACGCCTAAAAATTATCAGGAAAGACAATAAAAATTAATGTGGAGTTGGCAATATTTTCAGTCAGTATGGTACCGTTTCGCAATTAAGATATATAAGATCCTATTCTTATAACAGTTAAGACACTTACACTTAGACAAGAATTATTGATTAAATTGTGTAGAACCATATCAGAATGCAACCTGTAGAGAAGTGGACTAATCACGGTTTGCAGCTTTTGCCACTGATTTTTTTTTGTTTCTTTTTTAGTTGTGCAGAAAAAAGACGAAATAACGCCAGGCGAAAAGTAGAAAAAACGAAATAACGCCACGCGAAAAGACGAAATAACGCCATGCGAAAAGACGAAAAAACACCAGGCGAAAAGACGCCACGCGAAAAGACGACAAAATAAGAGTTTCAAATGGCGTCTTTTCGCATGGCGTTTTTTTCGTCTTTTCGGGCTGAAATTTCGTCTTTTCGCGCGGATGGCGTTATTTCGTCCGAGTTTTTCGCATAGCGTTTTTTTCGTCTTTTCGTCTTTTAGCATGGCGTCTTTTCGCGTGGCGTCTTCGCGGCGAAAAGACGAAAAGACGAAATGGCACAAACCAGCTACCATATAAACCACATGACGTCTGAACACTGGTTTCTCACGCTAATAGTTAACATTTTTCACTCAGTAAGGGATCATAACTCCAATGTTAATAGTCCGAGCTCTAGGTGGCCCATTATCGTACAAGACCGAAATCATGCAGCTATAAACATACAGCGCCATTTTTTTTTGTAATGCTTGCCTTTAATACTGTAGTGTCCATTGTGATCAAAAGAGCATATGCATCATTTTACACTTAGTAAGGGACAAAAATTCAGGTGTTAACGGTCCGAGTTGTCTCATTATCAAATGCACCCGAGATCCTGTAGGCATAGTTTGGTTATGACTGTTCGAAAAAAATAAAAACAATAATAATAATAAAAACAAGTAGCCCAAAGGGCAACAATTGCTCACCTGGGAGACATTGTAAACCTATAGGGATATTTAAGATGCTCAAGGGCAGCTAACTCCACAGTCAGTGGTCCAATCAGGCTGAAAATTAAACTCATCCAAAACATTATGTATGCCCTCATTTAATATATGCAAGTTTAAAAAGTATCCGATCAAGAGCACAATAGACAGAGCTGTCAAGGGCAGCTAACTTCGTAGTGGTTGGCCTGATCTGGCCAAAATTTGAACTTGTTTAAGATATTATGCATTTCCTCATTACCTGCGAGTTTGAAAAGGATCGGATAAGTAGAAACCAAGAATAGGTGGCAACATTGATTTTTTGGATGCTCAGGGCAGGTACTCCATAGTCAGTGGTGGGATCCAGCCGAAATGCTAACTATTCCAAGCTTTTATGCATATCCTCATTACCGGCAAGTATGAAGAGGATCCGATGAAAAATGAAAATGTGATGACGTTGTTTTCTCCATTATAAGACTATGGTATTTTTTTCAAACGCTCAAGTGCAGCTAACTCCGTAGTCTGTGCTCGAATCCGGCCAAATTTCGAACTCATCCAAGCTCTTATGTATGTCATCATTACCTGCAAGTATGATAAGGATCTAATCAAAAACCTTGACTGCAGCACCCTGAAAGTCAAACTTGCTCGAGATATTGTCATGCCCTACATTTGTGTGAATTTATTTTAAAATCCGTTGAGAAATGTAGGTGCTAGAGCGATGACAAAGTTTTTTCTAAAAATAGCCACAGTGACCTGGACCTTGGGCACAGCATCCTGAAAAGCGAACTTGCTTGAGATATTGTCATACCCTACATTTGTGACAAGTTATTTCAAAATCCATGGAGAAATGAAGGTGCTAGGGCGATGACAAAGTTTTTCTAAAAATAGCCACAGTGACCTTGACCTTGGGCACAGCACCCTGAAAGTCGAAGTTGCTCGAGATATTGTCATGCCCTACATTTGTGTGAAGTTATTTTAAAATCCATTGAGAAATGTAGGTGCTAGAGCGCTGACAAAGTTTTTCTGAAAATAGCCACAGTGACCTTGACCTTGGGCGCAGCACCCTTGAAGTCAAACTTGTTTGGGATATTGTCATGCCCTACATTTGTATGAAGTTGATTTAAAATCCGTTGAGAAATGTAGGCGCTAGAGCGATGACCAAGTTTTTCTAAAAATAGCCACAGTGACCTTGGGTGCAGCACCCTGAAAGTCAAACTTGCTCGAGATATTTTCATGCCCTACATTTGTGTGAAGTTATTTTAAAATCTGCTGAGAAATGTAGGTGCTAGAGCGCTGACAAAGTTTTTCTAAAAATAGCCACAATGACCTTGACCTTGGGCGCAGCATCCTGAAAGTCAAACTTGCTTGAGATATTGTCATGCCCTACATTTGTGTGAAGTTATTTTAAAATCTGCTGAGAAATGTAGGTGCTAGAGTGCTGACAAAGTTTTTCTAAAAGTAGCCATAGTGACCTTGACCTTAGGCACAGCATCCTGAAAGTCGAACTTGCTCGAGATATTGTCATGCCCTACATTTGTATGAAGTTATTTTAAAATCCGTTGAGAAATGTAGGCAATAGAGTGATGACAAAGTTTTTTCTAAAAATATGTGATGATGTTGTTTTCTCCATTATAACACTATGGGATTTTTTTCAAACGCTCAAGGGCAGCTAACTCCGTAGTCTGTGCTCGAATCCGGCCAAATTTCGAACTCATCCAAGCTCTTATGTATGTCATCATTACCTGCAAGTATGATAAGGATCTAAGCAAAAACAGTCGAGAAAACGTGCTGACGCCATTGAAACGCCATGGAAACCAGAGTTCTGAGCTGATCGACACCAAAACCTAAAGCAGCCTTTCCCCTATCCCAATGATGCTTCAGATAAAATTTGATTGCGATCGGCCAACTGGTTTCTGAGATATTTAGGTTTGAAAGTGTTGACGCACCCACGCACCCACCCACGCAAGGACGGACGACGGCTCGACTCCCAACCTATAAGCTCACCTCTGAGCCTTCGGCTCAGGTAAGCTAAAAATCTTTCTCGCGGCACAGTATTATACCAGTATTGTTCCACATTTGACAAGATTTCATTTGTCAAAATTTAGCCAATAACATCAAAGGGCAATGATTATTTAATCTTCGTTTCTTCCGGTCGTACTGCACTGCGTGAATACTAGCACTCTGTCAGATTCTCTTGTCTGTAAAGTTACAATAGAAATTTTATTGAAACAGACGCAGATATTCAAAACTTTTTTTTTCTTCGTTGTAGTGCATCATGCTGGTAATTGTTTTGAAATCAGGTCAAATTCAAGACTGACCGCGGTCCATTTTGGAATTCTATATTGGATAGCTCAATTTGAGATAGGTCATTGTCGCTACTCGGTGTGAAAATTACGGTTGTGGGTGTCTACCGACATAGCTCACTTGAGTCATATTCATGAATGTTAATGTCAACTCTTCACCTAGAGACATATTACAAAACACACTTCATGCGACAGTCTGCATGCTTAGTAGTTAACCCAATTACGGTTGACAACTTTGCTGTCCTCTTTAATTGCACGCCGGTTGGTCGGGTTCAGACTCTATGATAGCCCCTACATAAAGCTATATATAAGTCGGTTGGGGCCGGATGATTGTCTGTTTCTTGGCCCACAGGGGTTCAACTGGTGGTCTTCTTTTGCTCTAGTGTCCCAGTGGTGTTGCTGACGCCCCAGGCATCTCCAGGTGTCTCAACACGTTTTGGCTGTCGAGTCCTCATCCTTGCTTCATCACAGTCTTTTCTTGATTTTAATTCTTGCCCGTGATGACTCTCTGATGAGTTAGGGGACCTCCATGCGAACCGAACTACCAACTAATTGCGTGCACCGCGGCGGAGGGTGAGGGTGAAGGTTTATGCCCAGCAAAACCAGTTTAACCTCCCCTCCCCCACACCCCAGTAGTTATTACTGACCGTCCCAAGGCGGTACTTTCGTTGCGGTTGCATTTGTTTTATGTTCGGTGCTGTATAATTTATTGTGTTATCATTTTAACCCTTCTATAGTAAAAATTGAAAATAGGTAAAATAGCTGTTAAATGTTTTCGGATAATTTGCTTAGTCTGTTGTAACCCTTCTGTTGGTCTAAATTATTTAGTTTAGTAAATATAGCTGAGTTGCCACCTATTTGGGAAAGAGCTGCTGACTCGGCTCATCACTTGTAATTTATTGTTTGTTGGGATGTCTTTGTCAATCTTTTCCTTTGATGTTGGGGATAGGGTTTGGGATCTGATTCAGTCAGTTCCTGAAGTGTAGTTACTCTTTAAATTTCCATTTAATCTGCGCCGATTATCTTTTAAAAGATCTTTCTTGTTTACTTTTCAATTTCTCGGTGAATCTCACTGTTTCAAACAGTTAGAATATCACTTTATATTTCGATGTTCAAAAATAGGATTTTCGTGAAAAAGTCTCATTTATTTGCTGATTTAGGCTTTGCCTTATCCGGCTTGACATAAATTACGTTTCATGTCAATACGACGTGAATGCTGTCATTAAATGTGCCAACGTAATGCACGCGACACCAGGCTGCCCAAGTCTCCTGTAGGCATTCTTTCATAGCACATTTCTTGAGATCCGTTTATCAAAATGAAATTTCAAGCTATTTTTAGTTGCAAACTTAGGTTACAATCAATATCAAACCCAATAAACATGCTGGAAGCGTCAAATGTGGCGCAAAACGGCTAGGAAAAGGTTGTGTCTCGGTCACGTTGGCACCGCATTGGAAAAAATTCAATTATTGCAATTCTGAAGCATAAAGAAACAGAAAATTTGATCATTTCAGTGCCAGATCGAATTCTATTTCACTCACGAACACAAAAAGTGAAATTTTCACTCGTGCCTTCGCCACTCGTGGGAATACTGCTTTTGGTGTTCAAATTTACAAGATACATTATGAACAGCAGACAGCAGATGATGGATGTCAGGCGGGCGACGGACGATGACCCATCACAATAGCTCACCATGGACATTTTGTAAAGTACTTATAGGTGAGCGAAAATAAAATTCAAGGTTAGTGATGATTTGGATTACCAGTAATGTTTACAATAAGAAGTGTGATGATAGTATAGCCAGTTTTGTTGAAAGGTTTTGTTACTTAATTTGAAAATTAATTGAAATGAAACAAAATGAAACCATATTGGCTGATAAACATTACCTGGTCAAGACAAGCCTTACAGAGTTTATGGTTACATGGAAGAGGTGTTGGGTTTGTGAAGTCACAAAGGCAGACGGGGCAGCTGTCATTTTCTTTCTCAGTCTTTCCTGCTGCATTTTCCGCTTCTTCTTCAGCCGTCTTTCCTTCAATAAGGTTTTCTTCTTTAGTCTTGCTTACAGTGTCAATTTTTTCTCCTTTGTCAGCATGGGATATTTGGCATTTAAAACATTTTTCTCTTCCCTTCAGTAGAATAGAACAAACACCACAATAATTATGGCCACACTCCAAAGTCCATTCTGCATTTCTATTGCAGCTTTCATCTGCACATTTCAGATGCTTTGTTGCTAAAGGTGTCATGAATGTGCTTTCACTTTTTCCTGATTTTGTCTCTGTGAAACGTTTTTCAGTCGTAGAAGAAGGCATCTCGTTAGTTTGTTTCTGAGAAGAAATATACTTTCTTGAATAATCTCGTACAGTAGTGCCACCCGATGCTTGTTTAACTGTTTGCATGTCACTTTCTAACTGCCTAAAGGTATCAAACATCATAACTGATTTGCCGTCATCTTGGTTTATAATATGAATTTCTTCTATATGTAATCTTGTTCGATTGTTCTTGCAGAATTCGATGACGTCTTTGGCTAGGCGATGACCACAGGCCATAATATCTTTCTCCGTCCGCAGAGCACCTTGAGAAATAAATAATTTCGGGCTAATGTATATCGCTAATGGGTCGAACTTAAGGTCTTCTTTTGACCTAGTACTCGGGCCAAAAGAATAGACTCTGCCATAAAGCGCAAGCAAGAAATTCGCTTTTTGGTTTCCATTTGTGTGTAGGCATGGACATGTCGAAGCGGGTTTAAGAATGATACAGTTCTAAAAAGTGATGATATTTACATCAGCATCAGTGGATTTTATCTTAACTTTATTAACTTTTCGCTTTACCCCTCTGGTTCATTTGCAAATATTTATTTGTTCATTATACCAAGACATACATTATGCCTTTGCATAATGTATGTCTTGGTATAGCTAATGACCACCTCGAACCTCGTATTTGTTATGAGCGCTAATTAGATCTTTTCTTGAAAGCAAAACCGTGCCGATATTGATTTTACAGCATCAAATAATATACCATGGAAGACCAACTGGATCCATAGGCAGTCGGACCCAATATTTGACAAAGTAAAAAGATAGGCAATGATCAGGAATTAATACAATCAAATCCCACATTCTGCTCTCAAAACCAATAGGGAAAGAAGTACACACACACGGAAAAATAGCCATCAGAGGAGATGGCAAATCCCCCGATCGAAGACCCCCATGGGCCTTGGTAAAAAGGGTGCACTTCAAAACACATAAGTAATATACTGTCATTCTTTTATGTTTCTGGTTGACATTATCTGTTTAACAGATGCATGATTATCTAACACTCAGACTAAAACAGTATGCATGACTGCTAAAGAGGTAATATGTCAAACAGCCACCATGTACACAACTGTATAGCATAAGATACACTCAACTTTCAAAATATGTGAATAACTTCTAAAGTACAAGCCCTACAAACCTAATTTTGAGCTCTCTAGTAAGTGAATTTGGACAAAGAATCCAAATCTGGAAAAAAAAAATCTTCTATTTTTTTTTTTTTTTTTTTTGGGGGGGGGGGGGGGGGGGGAGGGGGGAGGGGGGCGCAGGAATGTGGAGGGGTCAGAGTGAGTTAGCTACACTGATAAGATATCACAGCATGATCATCAATATTCTAAAAGGTATAAGATTATTAAATTGTGGAGCAGGCCAGGGTTATACAGGTATGTAGCAGAGATTCTATAACCGCAGCTCAAACTACCAAAGGGAAATAACTCATAAAGTTCGAATACAAGAGTTGCCATTCATGTATCAGACAAATCGTCATGACCTAGCCTGCATATCTGTGAAGTATCATGAAAATATTTCAAAAGGTATTCAGTTATGGAGCGAACATCTAAAACCATCAAAGGAAAATAACTCAAAAAGTAAGAAAGCAAGAGTTTTCATTCTTTTTCGCGACACATCTTCATGACCTGTTCTATATATCTGTGAAGTATCATGAAAATATTCCAAAAGGTATTCAAGTTATAGAGCCGACACGAAATCACACCTAAAACCATCAGGGGGAAATAACTCAAAAAGTAAGAAAGCAAGAGTTGTCATTCGTGTTCGCGACACATCGTCATGACCTGTTCTACATATCTGTGAAGTATCATAAAATATTTCAAAAGGTATTCAAGTTTTAGAGCGGACACGAATCACACCTAAAACAATCAAGGAGAAATAACTCAAAAAGTAAGAAAGCAAGAGTTGTTATTCTTGTTCGCGACACATTATCATGACCTGTTCTACATATCTCTGAAGTATCATGAAAATATTCCAAAAGATATTCAATTTATAGAGCGGACACGAAATCACCCCTAAAACCATCAAGGAGAAATAACTCAAAAAGTAAGAAAGCAAGAGTTGTCATTCTTGTTCGCGACACATCGTCATGACCTGTTCTATATATCTGTCAAGTATCATGAAAATATTCCAAAGGGTATTCAAGTTACAGAGCGGACACGAATCTGTCAAAAAATCACCAAAGGGAAGATAACTCAAAAAGTACAATAGCAAGAGTTATCATTCTTGTACGCGACACATTGTCATGACCTGTTCTACATAACTGTGAAGTATCATGAAAATATTCCGAAGGGTATTCAAGATATAGAGCGGACAAGAAATGTTTACGGACGGACAGACGAGCGGATGGACGGACGCCAGGCTCATCGCTATATCCCCCGAACCTTTCGGTCGGGAGATAAAAATGACACACGTTCACCAAAGACACTCACGATAAACCGAATGAGCAGCCCTTTCCCAAACAGGTGGTCATTCAGCTACCCTAATCAAAACAGCATCAACATCTATTTTATCTATTTTATATTTAACTTACAAAACAAAACAAAAGGCAGATTCGGTAGCAAAACAGGTGACCAAACCGCCAAAGAACATAGACAAGCGGACATAGCACAATGTAACATCAAGGAACCGCAACAGAAGTACCGCCTTGGAACAGTCAGCAAAAGATTACTGGGGGCCTTAAACATGTTTTAGTGGATCCAAACCTCGCCCTCTGCTTCTGCAGAGGTTCGAAACATTTATTTAGCTGTGTGGTCCGTATAGTGGAGCAAATTTGATTGCATAAGTGGCCTAGAAAAGGAAGATAGTGGTCTACGGAGTGTAACATTTGTTTTTATATATCAAAATGATTGTCAGGGTCTCTAGTTATCAAATTCAGCGTTTGCCACCTTGGCAAGCCTTGCATAACTCTGTAGTGGCCAGTTATTTACGTTACCCCTTTAAATTTTGAATATCAAAAATATTAATTGACGTCAATAAGAAATGTGTTTAAACTTTATAAATGTATCAAATTTAAATATTTTCTGTAAGAATAATTAATATGCTATAAATTAGGCTGCTCAGAAAAGAGTTCAGAGCTTTGGTGTAGTTACTTTCGTTACAATTATCATGTACCCCTTGAAAATTTAAAATTGGAACTTAAGTTGTTGCAATTTATGAAGACTCTTATTACAAAAAGGCCCAAAATGATTATTTTTACTTACAATTCCATTGGCCCTTTCATTGCGTTTCTAGCAAAATAAATATGAGACCTCTAGCTTTTATACTTTGTCAACCACGTCCTGTTGAATAGTGACACCTATTCCTTGTTTTGGGCTGAAAAGTCATTTTTCGTATAATTGTTCTTACAAACAAGAGGGCCATGGTGGCCCTGAATCGCTCACCTGAGCATTAATCAGTTCACTGGCTCTGGTGAAGATTTATAAGAGTTTTTACCATACTAACATTTGACCTAGTTTTTGACCCGACATGACCCAGTTTCAAACTTGGCCTGGATATTGTAAGAATAAACATTCTGACACAGTTTCATTGAGATTGGATTAAAACTGTGCCCTCTGGAGCGTATACAAGGTCGTTCTTATATTTGACCTAGTGACCAATGTTTTGACCCGACACGACCCAGTTTCAAACTTTACCTAGATTTCATTAAGATAAACATTCTGGCAGAGTTTCATGAAGATTGGATCAAAACTGTGCCCTCTAGGGTGTACACAAAGTTTTTCTAAGATTTGACCTTGAGCCGACGTGACTCAGTTTCATAGGGGGCTTAGATATATGGACAATAAACATTTTGACATAGTTTCATGAAGATTGGATCAAAACTATGCCTTCTAGTGCTTACACAACGTTTTTCTAAGATTTGACCTAGTGACCTAGTTTTTACCCGACATGACCTACTTTCAAACTTGGCCGAGAGTTACTGAAGATAAACATTCTGACAAAGTTTCATAAAGATTAGATCAAAACTGTGTCCTCTAGAGCGTACACAAGGTTTTTCTATGATTTGACCTAGTGACCTAGTTTTCGACCCAACATGACCCAGTTTCAAACTTGTCCTATATATTATGAGTATAAACATTCTGACAAAGTTTCAGGAACTTTGAATCAAAACTGTGCCTTCTAGAGCGCACACAAGGTTTTTCTAAGATTTGACCTAGTGACCAAGTTTATGACTCGACATGACCCAGTTTCGAACTTGGCCTAGAGTTTATGGAAATAAACATTCTGACAATGTTTCATAAAGATTGGATCAAAACTGTGTCCTCTAGAGCGTACACAAGGTTTTTCAATGATTTGACCTAGTGACCTAGTTTTTGACCCGACGTGACCCAGTTTCAAACTTGTTCTAGATATTATGAGGATAAACATTCTGACAAAGTTTCATGAAGATTGGATCAAAACTGTGCCTTCTAGAGCGCACACAAGGTTTTTCTAAGATTTGACCTAGTGACCAAGTTTATGACTCGACATGACCCAGTTTCGAACTTGGCCTAGAGTTTATGGAGATAAACATTCTGACAAAGTTTCATAAAGATTGGATCAAAACTGTGTCCTCTAGAGCGTACACAAGGTTTTTCAATGATTTGACCTAGTGACCTAGTTTTTGACCCGACGTGACCCAGTTTCGAACTTGTTCTAGATATTATGAGGATAAACATTCTGACAAAGTTTCATGAACTTTGGATGAAAACTGTGCCTTCTAGAGCGTACACAAGGTTTTTCTAAGATTTGACCTACTGACCAAGTTTTTGACCCGACATGACCCAGTTTCAAACTTGTCCTACATATTTTGAGGATAAACATTCTGACAAAGTTTCATGAACTTTGGATCAAAACTGTGTCCTCTAGAGCGTACACAAGGTTTTTCTATGATTTGACCTAGTGACCTAGTTTTTGACCCGACATGACCCAGTTTCGAACTTGGCCTAGATACTATGAGAATAAACATTCTGACAAAGTTTCATGAACTTTGGATGAAAACTGTGCCCTCTAGAGCGTACACAAGGTTTTGCTAAGATTTGACCTAGTGACCTAGTTTTTGACCCGACATGACCCAGTTTCGAACTTGGCCTAGATTTTATGGAGATAAACATTCTGACAAAGTTTCATAAAGATTGGATCAAAATTGTGTCCTCTAGAGCGTACACAAGGTTTTTCTATGATTTGACCTAGTGACCTAGTTTTAGACCCGACGTGACCCAGTTTCGAACTTGTCCTAGATACTATGAGGATAAACATTCTGACAAAGTTTCATGAACTTTGGATGAAAACTGTGCCCTCTAGAGTGTACACAACGTTTTTCTAAGATTTGACCTAGTGACCTAGTTTTTGACCCGACATGACCCAGTTTCGAACTTGGCCTAGATTTTATAAAGACTAACATTCTGACAAAGTTTCGTAAAGATTGGATCGAAACTGTGCCCGCTAGAGTGTACACAAGCAAAAGTTGACGGACGTCCGGACGGACGGACGTCCGGACGTCCGGACGGACGTACGACGGACGACGGACATCACGGTATCCCAAAAGCTCACCCTGAGCACTTCGTGCTCAGGCGAGCTAAAAATGGCTAATAACCAATTTAAACTTGACAAATTGGGGCCTTTTGCAAAAAGACAATGTTAACCATAATATAACACAATAGCTTAAAAATTGTTTTGACCTTTCCACACATTTTAGCCAGAGTAACGTACTTAACAGATTAAAATGTTTGCATAAAGCGTCTATCATTCCCGCCAGAAAAAAAAACTCTTTTCAAATTCTGACTTTTAAACAACGCAGTTGTGATATACATGTATATGTATATTATCTATTGTAAAATGAAATTTTAGTACTGTTTAATAAACTAATCGGGAAGCAAACAGTGTTATTTACATGACATGCAACGATGAGATTGTCCTAAAACTAGAAAAGAAAACCTTCGTGAATTAATCTATACATAGAACACTTTTATTTTTTACCCCATCAATATCCAAATGACATTAAAAATATCACACCATAAGAAATTTACTAATCAGAACTTACTGTTTTATACTCAGAAAAGTAACGTTTGTAACCATTATTTGAAAACAATCACTGATATTATGTGTTGTTACTGAAAAAATATGTCTAAACCTCATTAGTTTTGTTAAAAATATTTTAAAGCGGCACTTTGGACTGATTTAAACCCACCCTATGTAATTTATCAATGAAATTTCCACGGCGATGCATCTGTTGTAACGATGTTATAGTTTGTGTTGGCCACTTATCTGTAGTGTTCGAAAAATTGATTTGTTTTGTCTGTTTATTCGCCATCATTCTGATGCATGTAAAACAGAAAGAAAGAAGGTGAAAATATACATTTTGTGTGCATGGGTATGCTTGATGAAAGCTAACTTGTGGACATCTGCATGGAATTGGCGCACGTATATTTTGCTACCCACTAGTATCCTTTGAGTACTTGTTGTATGCGTTATATTACTATTTTTAGTTTGGTGTTGTGGGAGGGTTGTGGCACTAGTTGAATCAGTTCCTGATTATTGCCCTTTTACAATTCTTTACCTGTAATGACATTTTCCTATAAACGCAATATATGAAACCATAGTTTAATTACTTTTGGCCGTATAGAATATATTTAAAACGAAGTAACGAATACAACAGTTTATAAAGAAAAAGTAATTTTACCCCACTGCTGGTAGTGTAAAGTGGCATGTGGCTAAGGTGAAATGCTTCCTTGTACTTCATGTTCTGGTCATTTGGAATCATCTGGGCTCTTTCTGAGTCAGTTTGAAAAAGGAAATAGCTGGTGCTATGTGGCATTGGCAGTGTCGCAACATTATGTTCCTTAGTTAAACCGAGGTTGTTGTTATTTTTTGTGATTCATCCCTTGCTTCCAGAGACTCATCCTTCAGAATTTAATTAAGTTTTTATCAGTCTTAGAATTTAAGGTGAAGGGATACAATTTCACGTAAGTTATTCTGTCAATTTTACTATGGCCTCCTTTCGTAATGGGGAAAACTTTTAAAAAAATTGCTGCCTTAAAAAATGTTTCCTTTAAGAGCAGACCATTTTCTCAGAATCTACGGAAATAAATATTGTTTCTTTCTAACAAATTGCAGTAAAATACTGAGGTGTGTCCTTTCATATTAATACAGTATTATTGCAAAGACTAGCCAGAAGATCATGTTGAAGCGAGGAACACACATGAGAAAGAACATAGCAGACTCAGTTTAACTGATTCCTTTAAAAATCGGATGATATTGCCTAGAGGCACGGATAAGATGATTATGACATATTGTTATTACTTTAAAAATCATTATCAAAATGCCTTTTTAATTGAGTCAATGATAATTCACTTACGTTGACTTCTTGGTTTGGTATTTAAAACGGTAACGTATACAACATTCAAATGTAAACGATTTGTCAGATTAGATTTATGATATTTAATGATATTTTCTGTTTGATATAATGCAATAAGTTGTCCCTAGCACCAGCTTCAGCTTAACTGACTCAAATTGAGCCCAGATGATTCCAAATATAATTTTCAATATGATGAAGTACGAGGAAGCTTTCCACAGAAGCCCAACGGTTCTTTACTGTAGCTGCAGTAGGAAAAAATACACATACTTTTTAACCTGTTATATACGTTACTTTGGTGAAAATATATGCTACAAGGCAACTTTGGGTTTATACATTGTTTTTATAGAAAAGGTACATTAGAGTAAAGGGGCAATGAGCAGGAATTAATGTTATCTGCGCAACAACCCTACCACGATACCAAGCTGGATATGGCTGCATAAAGATATAAGACAAGTAGTAAGACGATACTAGCAGCTAGCCAGATAAAGATACAGCCCCTTACAAGCTCATAGGTATAAAGCTAGCCTTAAACAAACAAAATTAGGCATACAAAATGTTCTTCTATTTTCTTTCTTTTTCCATATATGCCAGTTATACACCAGAATGATGGCAAATATACATATGAAACAAATCGAGTTTTCGAACACGACAGAAAAGTGGACAACACATATGATGACATAGATACACCAGAACTGATGCTCCACATTGGGGCTGTCAATAATGAGTTACATGAGTGGATTTAAACCGGCCGTTCTAAAAATGTTTTTTACTCAAAATAATAAAGCTTACGCATATTTGGCAGTAGCAATATTTAATCTCGGGGAGTTTTTTCAAATGTTACAAACGTTACCTTTCTGAATACAAAACTGTACGTTATTACAAGTTATTTGATATTTTGTGGTTTTGTTTAAACTTTTAAAGTTATTTGGATATTAATGAAAAAAATTCATGTACAGATTAACTCATGAAGGCTTCATTTGAACATCGGTGCAATCTGAGCATTGCATGTCATGTAAATAACACTGTTTTCCGTCTATGTAAGCGACTACTATGCAAAAAATCATTTCACGATAAACAATAAACATATTTATCACAACTGCCTTGTTTTGAAAGTCAGAATTTGAAAAGAGTGTTTTCCTGGTGTGAATGACAGACACTTTACGCAAATATTTTTATCTGTTAAGTACGTTACTCTGGCTAATATGTGTTGTAAGGTCAAAAATAATTTTTAAGCTATTGTGTTATATCATGGTTAACATAATCTTTTTGCAAAAGGCCCCAATTTGGCAAGTTTAAATTGGTTATTAGCCATTTTTGTACGAATAATTATACGAAAAATGACTTTTCAGCCAAAAACAGGGAATAGGTGTAACTGTTCAACAGGACGTGGTTGACAAAGTATAAAAGCTAGAGGTCTCATATTTGTTTTGCTAGAAACGCACTGAAAGGGCCAATGGAATAGTAAGTAAAAATGATCATTTTGGGCCTTTTTGTAATAGAGTCTTGGTAAAATGCAACAACTTAAGTTCCAATTTTAAATTTTCAAGGGGTGCATGATATATTGTAACGAAAGTAACAACACCAAAGTTCTGAACTGTTTTCTGAGCAGCCTAATTTATAGCATATTAACTGTTCTTACAGAAAATATTTAGATTTGATACATTTATATAGTTAAAACACTTTTCTTATTGACTTCAATAAATATTTTTGATATTCGAAATTTAAAGGGGTAACGTAAACAACTGGCCACTACAGAGTTATGCAAGGTTTGCCAAGGTGGCAAACGCTGAATTTGATAACTACAGACCCAGACGATCATTTTGATGTATAAAAACAAATGTTACACTCCGTAGACCACCCCCTCGAAAGATAGCCCATCAAGTTTGCTCCACTAGTATGAAGGTTTCCTAACCCATCAATAAATAATCATCGGAAACAAACGAATCACATATAAGACCTACGATGAACCAGAGATGAGGACTCGACGAGAATAACGTACTGCGAAACCGGGAGACCCCTGGGAAGTCAAACAACACAACTGAAATATCGGAGCAAAAGAAAACCATCAGTTAGACCCCGAATAACCAAGCAACAGAGAAGGCAAACTCTGACCCCAACCAACTAAACTACGTAGCTTTATGTCGGGCCCATCACTGAGTCTGATATCTGACCAACCGGCGTGCAATTAAAAAGAGAAGCAAAGTTATTAACCGTGATTGGGCTCACTACTAAACATGCAGACTGTAGCATTACAATTATGTTATTTCCAGTACGTTTGTAACGACCGACAATTTTTATGACAAGCCTTCAAATCCAGGAACAGAGAAAGACCCCCCCCCCCCTAACTTAAAGTCTAGTGCAGAAATAGCGTCATGATACTTGATCTCTGCGATTGGAGAATAGTACTGAAAACGAAAACTTCAGATTCCAGTGTAGACTTGTAGTGCAAGCATATCATGAAACGTATAAGAAGAGTACAAAGCAAGTAAAAGGAATAATGGATAAATGTTTATTGTGGGGAATCGCAACAAACCTGACATGTGGTGAAAGACATTGCTAATGATTTATCCAAAACTGTTTGGACAATAAGGAAAATGTGCAAAAAAACCTACTTATTGTTTAGACCTGTTTCTAATGGATTCTATCTCTCTTGGACCAAAAAGAGAAGGTACTCTTCAAATTCTCGGAGAATACGTTTAGCATCCAAGCATGTAAACTCCTGAGGAATTGACAACAGTCAATAAATGAAGCAAAAACCCCGTAACTAATAATAAAGATGGCCAGGAGCTGCCAATATCATGCATCACAGGCTAACAGTGGTACCAAGAGGGACAGCAAACAAACCAACAATGTTTACATTGCAAAGGTGGCAAAACAACGAAAAGCAAAACAGCCAAACACTCTCTTTCCCAACGGGATGTTCACGATGCTAAATACGACTTGAAAACGACAACGTTTGCACCAAATAAGGCTTAACATAACTAGAAAATGTGTTTGTAAAACACTATGCCCCCAACTATATGCCTGACCCTAACAAGGTCAGGTAAAATCTATATATATATTGGTCTGCTGATTTTTATGGTCTATTTACCTATGAATTATCAAGGCTCCAAAAGCTATGGTCCTTGAGTAAAAGATCACCCCTACAATGTTTTGAAGAAACAAGAAAAGGGGCACTCTGTCAATAATAAACGCAACATAACCTTACCCTCATCAGAAAAATCAACACATCAAATACTTTAAGTACACCATAGATGAGGTCTCTAAGTCAAACGGTTCAAAAGTTGGGAAAATGTCTAAGTTTACATAGGGGCATAATTCAAACAATTATTTATGAAACTAGCCCAAAAGTTAATCAGGTGATCTAAACTTTAGCCCCTAGAAGTATGCCAAATATGAGTATCCTAGCTCCAATGATTCTTCCAGGATTTTGGGAACAAACTTTCATTTAATTTTTCAAGAAAGAGACAAAACACTGTAAACACAAGGCTGACCAACATGAAAAAAGTACAGGTCTGCTTATTGTTTATAGTCTATTCACCTATGAATTATTAAGGCTCCAGCAGCTATGTTTCTTGAGAAATAGACCATCCCTACAATGTTTTGTACAAAAAAGAAAAGGGAAATACCTCTGTTAATAAAGCATACAACATAATGTAACTAACATCAAAATAATCAACACATAAAATACTATCTGCGTACAAAAAACAGGTCTCTAACTCAAACGGTTCAAAAGTTGGAAAAATGCCAAAGTTAACAAAGGGGCATAATTCAGTCAAATGTTTACGAAATTAGCCCAAAAGTTAATCAGGAAACCTGCACCTTAGCCCCTAGCTGTATGTCAAATACGAGTATCCTAGCTCCAACGGTTCTCCCAGGATTTTGGGAACAAACGTTCATTTAATTTTTCGAAAAAGGGGCATAACTTTGTAAGTACGAGGGTCATCCAATAATTCCTGCAAACGGCTGTGTTTCAGGCAAATGATAATTAAAAACGAATCAAGCAATCCACATTCCTACATTGCATCTTTCCTTCTTTCCAGTCAACAATTTCCAGAAACGTCATGATCTTGCAAATGGCGTTGCTAGGCAACTGAATAATACTACCATTATGGGTGCGGCGGTGGCTTCTTGTTGTCTGTTTAAGATCCCCTTGCTTAGTTCCGAACCCTTGTAAATATCTGAAAATTGCTGGGAGATACGGAAAATGATATTGAAGTATGTACACGGTACTTAGGTTAAGGTATTGTCGTCAGTCAAGATATAATTATTGTTCAAAGGAAGATCACCATGTTTTTCGGGCAGCTAAAATATCATATAAAATGAGTATATGAAGAAGAGGCTCTCACAGCAGATGAAGTGTTTCCGAAACTGCCATTAATTTGTTATCAAAGAATAGTCTCGAGATGCTGAAATGTAGATATTAGAGAAAATACAAGCTTCGAGCCTTGTGTAATATCGTTTGCAGCCTTAAGAAACCAGAGGTAAACGTGAAAAACTAAAATTTTGCTAAAATTCTGTAATATTCTCTTGTTGCCTAGCAACCACATCTGTTTGGTAATGTAAAGTGATAATTGTCTCTTATTTGAATTCTTAAATATAAGGCGATTACTTTAGAACATGAATTATTGTGATTTGAAAGAATAGTAAACATATATGCAGGAATTGTCTTCCCCTAACCTATTGTAAAAGACGTCATGTTTGTGCAATTTTACCGCCGGTATCGCTTACACCTTTGCATTCAAAACCCTCCCATATCTGAGAAAGAAATGTCACATGTATTATTTTTAGCACATATGTGTATTATAAGCGTAAGCTGTTAATGGTGTAATTTGATAACCCTACCTCAATTAATAAGGCAGTAATGACGGCGTTTGCAAGACTTATTGGATGACCCTCGTACAAGGCCGACAGAAAAGAAAAAAATACATGTCTGCTAATTTTTCATGGTCTAATTACCTATGAATTATTCAGGCTACAGCAGCTATGGTTCATGAAAAATAGACCAGCCCTACAATGTTTTGTAGAAATAAGAAAAGGGGCATAACTCTGTCAATAATGAATACAACATAAAGTTACCATCATCAGTATGATCAACACATCAAATACTATCAGTATACCAAGTATCATGTCTCTAGGTCAAACGGTTGGTAGGTTGGAAAAATGCCAAAGTTTACAAAGGGGCATAATTCAGTCAAATATTTACAAAATCAGCTCAAAAGTTAATCAGGTGATCTGCACCTTAGCTCCTAGCTGTATGCCAAATATGAGTATCCTAGCTTCAATGGTTCTTCCAGGTTTTGGGAACAAACTGTCATTTAATTTTTCGAATGAGGGGCATAACTCTGTAAGTACAAGGCCTACAGAAAAGAAAATAAATATGGGTCTGCTAATTTTCATGGTCTATTCATCTATGAATTATCAAGGCTACAGTAGCTATGGTTCTTGGGAAACAGAACATCCCTACAATGTTTTGTACAAATAAGAAAAGAATATAACTCTGATAATAACATTTACAACATAATGTGGTTATCATAAGAATGATCGACACATCAAAAACAATCTGTATACCAAAAAACAGGTCTCTAGGTCAAACGGTTCCAAAGTTGGAAACATGCCAACGTTAACAAAGGGGCACAATTCAGTTAAATATTTATAAAATCAGTTCAAATAGTTTATCAGGTGATTTACAACTTAGCCCCTAGTTGTATGCCAAATATGAGTATCCTAGCTCCAATTGTTCTCCCAGGATTTTGGGAACAAATTTTCATTTAATTTTTCGAAAAAGGGGCATAACTCTGTAAGTACAAGGCCGACAGAAAAGAAAAAAATACGGGTCTGCTAATATTTCATAGTCTAATTACCTATGAATTATCAAGGGTACAGCAGCTACAGTTCTTGAGAAATAGACCATCCCTACAATGTTTTGTACAAATAAGAAAAGGGAAATAACTCTGTCAATAATGAATACAACATAAAGTCACTATCATCAGAGTCATCGACACATAAAATACTATCTGCATACCAAAAATCAGGTCTCTAGGTCAAACGGTTCAAAAGTTGGAAAAATGCCAAAGTTAACAAAGGGGCATAATTCAGCCAAATATTTACGAAATCAGCCCAAAAGTTAATCAGGTGATCTACACCTTAGCCCCTAGCTGCATTCCACATATGAGTGTCCTAGCGCCGAGGAATTTGGGAACAAACTTTCATTTAATTTTTCGAACACGGGGCATAACTTTGAAAGTACTAGGCTAAACGTACAAGAAAAAAAAATACCGGTCTCCTAATTTTTAATGGTCTACTCACCTATAAAATATCAAGGGCCTAGGAATTAGGGTTCTTGAATAATAGACCACCCCTAAAATGTTATGTACAGACGGACGAACGGACGGCCAAGCCCAAACCAATATACCCCCTCAATTTCTTCGAAGTTGGGGGGGGGGGCATAAAAAATTCGGGTCTGCTTATTTTTATGGTCTACCCACCTATGAAATATCAAGGCCCCAGCAGTTATTGCTCTTGAGAAATAGACCACCCATAATAATGTTTTATACAGATGAGAAAAGGGAAATAACTAAGTAAATAGTGAATGTATCATAACGCAACCAACATCAGAATGATCAGCACATCAAATACTAATAGAATACCAAAAATTAGGGTTCTAAAGTTGAAAAAATGACAAATTCAACAAAGGGGCATAATTCAGTCATTTTTTCACGGAATTTACCCAAAAGTTTATCAGGTGATCTACACCTTAGCCGCCTAGCAGTATGCCAAATATGAGCATTCTAGCTCAAACGGTATTCCCAGGATTTTGAGAACAAACTTGTATGTATTTTTTCGAAAAAAGGAGCATAATTCTGTAAGTATATGGGAGACGGAAAAGAAAAAAATACGGATCTGCTTATTTTTATGGTCTACCCACCTTTGAAATATCAAGGCCCCAGCAGTTATTGTTCTTGAGAAATAGACCACACATAATTGGGTTTTATACAGATGAGAAAAGGGGAATAACTCTATAAATAATGAATGTATCAAAACGCAACCAACGTCAGAATAATCAGCACATCAAATACTAATAGAATACCAAATATTGGGTTTCTACGTCACATTGTTCAGAAGTTGGAAAAATGCCAAATTCAATAAAGGGGCATAATTCACTCATTTTTTCCAGGAATTAGCCCAAAAGCTAATCGGGTGATCTACACCTTAGCTCCAAGCAGTATGCCAAATACGAGAATCCTAGCTTGAATGGTATTCCCAGGATTTTGGGAACAAGCTTTCATTCATTAATTATTAAAAAAGGGGCATAACTCTGGTGGGCAAGAAAAAAAATCGTGTCCACTAGTTTTTGATAGTCTACCTACCTATAAAGTATCAAGGTCCCAGCAGTTACGGTTCTTGAGAAAATGTAGCATTATGTACAGACGTTCGGACGGAAGGACGGACGGAGGGTCAGGCCCAAACCAATATGCCCCCTCAACTTCTTCGAAGTTGGGGGAATTAAAAAGGCCTTTGGGCTCATGCACAAACTGAAATATCAGAAGTTCTACCTTAAAACAGGAGCATTTAAATCAAAATCTTATTTGGTGTAGAGGTGTGCGTGTGTTACAGGGAGGGTGAGGGGACGTGCCCATTGGTTATTACACCTCTAAGAAACATTTAGCAGTGCCATAACTACAAAGAGTCACCTTTGTAAAGTAATGGTCAAACCATATTGCCGAACAGACACAAACTGGTTCTGCGGGAAGAACCTCTGGATGCAATGAACACATTTAAGAAAAGACAAGTCTTAGAGCAGACTCCGTTAGACTGAGGGTTCAAGTATAGTGAAGAAATGTTGCAGCACTGCCCATGTCCCCTAGTACCGGCTTCAGTGGAACTCCAACTCAAACTGACTTGTAGGAAGCCCGATGATCCCAAAAGACCAGAAGATATATAATCTGCACTATGATGAAGAACAGAGAAACATTTTGCGGCCGTCACACAGCATGTAACATAATCTGCATTTAGACGCATTCTTAGGAGATTGCCACTCAGCACTGATGCCAGTAGTCATCTCAAATTTGTGTGTTATACTCCATCATAGTAATACCATATATCGAAACAAAAATGGCAAGGTATGACAAGCAACTATCTATTTCACATGAGAATGCTTAAAGATAACAAAAATGATTTGATGAAAAATTTCATGCAATACCTCCGACATGGTCTAACTATACATTTGAATTAGAGTTCAGATAACAATATTTGATAAAAGTGACTTTAAACAAAAAATAAGATAATTTTATACAATCGCGGACCGCGGTTGAAATCGCATTATTGGACAAAAATAATTTATTCATACGTCATAATCACGCGCACGAATAAGAAAAATACCTATACATGATCACATGACACACGTGGTCAAAATCAATATTCTTACAGGCCGTGAGGGAATAAGTAATTTGCATTTTAATTTGAGGATTATTTTCATTCCACATTTCTCGAATAAACATGCACTTCTCAAAACTTTTACGGCTAATTATGAGACTATTACATATTGTCTAACGAAATTTTGTAAAAATATTTGTTTCTGAAAACATGAAATAAACGAGGGAGACAATCTTTAACATTGCTTAATAAAGCCTCAATTTAAAAGTTTTTTTGTGTACATGTACTGCAAAGATGAACTGCTTGACTGAAACGAATGTTGAATGACACTTACGTCATATGTAACCTCAAGTTAAACCGAGGAGACCCATATCGTTTCAAAACCTCATATGACTGTAATATTTGACAATTCACTACAGGCCTGGAGACAAGAATCTAGGAATTAACAAGAAAATGTGTTTGTTAAACACTATGCCCCAACAATTTGCTTGCCTCTAAAGAAGGTAAATCCCATAATGTTTGTACCTTTGTACTATAGGCTTCAGTGCACTTAGTCAAAAAAGGGGCTTAACTCGGTCAAAAATTTACGATTTTTTTTCAAAAGTTAATCAGGTAATCTTCACCTTCGGCAATATCTTCCTGCAAAAAATCATTATCCTCGTGTCAGGGATTCTCGAGATATTTTGTTCACAAGGTTCCACAGGCTAAGTCGAAAAAGGGGCAGAATGGGAAAACATGACAGGCGGAAATAAGAAAAAACAAGAGGGCCATGAGGCCCTGAACTGCTCACCTGAGCAATTGGCAAACAGGCTTTTTCTTATGTCTGAAATGGTCAAAATATGAGTCTTGGGTCAAAAGTCAAAGACTGACCATGACCTCTTGTACTCATAAGTCTTCATGTACTCATCAAGACAACCATATATACCATTTTCTAGGCCTAAATCTTCATAAACTTTCCATGAAATCTTATGTTCTAGCATTTTCCCATATCTGACCTTGCCGTAAAATGGTCACGGTCAACCCAATGTCATCATTTTGAACACTCTTGATAGAACTGGAGTACCCAATGCTCACCAATCAACCCCTGGAGGCTCTATATGTAATGTGATTACAATTGGCCCTTTGGCTTCTGAGGAAATGTTTGAAAACGTCAAAATATGAGAGATCTGGGTCAAAGGTCAAAGCATGACCTTGACCTCTTGTACTCATAATTCTTCATGACCTCATTAAGATGACTGTATATACCAATTTTGAGGCCAAATACTTCCCATGAAATCTTATGTTCCAGCATTTTCCCATATTTGACCATGCTGTAAAAAAGGTCAAGGTCAGCCGAAGGTCATAATTTGAACAATCTTGATAGTACTTGTGTACCCAATGCTAAATACCAAGTTTCAAGGCCATCCGTCAATTGGTTCTGGAGAAGAAGATTTTTAAAGGTTTATACCATATATGGTTATGGCGGCCATGTTGGTCATGTGACCCAGACCATTTGAAGAAATTTTCGTTTCCTCAACCCCTGAAGGCTCTATATGATGTTTGGTTACAATTGGCTAATTGGCTTTTAAGAAGAAGTTTGAAATTGTCAAACTATGAGAATTCAGGGTCAAAGGTCAAAGAATGACCTTGACCTCTGGTACTCATGAATCTTGATGTATTTACCGATTTTTAGGCCTAAATCTTCAAACCTTTCCATGAAATCTTATGTTTTAGCATTTTCCCATTTTTGACCTTGCTGTAAAATGGTCAAGGTCAACCCAATGTCATCATTTTGAACACTCTTGGTTGAACTGCCCTGAAACTTGGTATGTAGCATTAGGTACACAAGTACTATCAAGATTGTTCAAATTATGACCTAAGTTTCATACTAAGTTTCAAGGCCATCGGTCAATTGGTTCTGGAGAAAAAGATTTTTAAACATTTTCCAATATATGAGTGTGGCGGCCATGTTGGTCATGTGACCTAAACCGTTTGAACAAATTTTCATTCCCTCAACCCCTGGAACCTCTATATGAAATTTGGTTACAATTGGCCCAGTGGTTTTTTATAAGATTGTTTGAAATTGTCAAAATATGAGAGTTCTTGGTCAAAGGTCAAAGAATGACCCTGACCTCTTGTACTCACAAATCTTCATGTCCCCATTATGATGATTGTATATAATTTTTAGGCCTTAATCTTCAAATCTTTCCATGAAATCTTATGTTCTAGCATTTTCCCATATTTGACCTTGCCGTAAAAAGGACAAGGTCAACCCAAGGTCATAATTTGAACAATCTTGATAGTACTTGTGTACCTAATGCTACATACCAAGTTTCAAGGCCATCCGTCAATTGGTTCTGGAGAAGAAGATTTTTAAAGGTTTTTACCATATATGGGCATGGCGGCCATGTTGGTCATGTGACCTGGACTGTATGAATTTTTTTTCGTTCCCTCAACCCCTGGAGGCTCTATATGAAATTTGGTTTCAATTGACCAAGTGGCTGTTGAGCAGATTGTTTGACATTGTCAAAATAAGAGAGTTCTGGGTCAACGGTCAAAGAATGACCTTGACCTCTTGTACTCATAAATCTTCATGTACTCATTAAGATGACTGTAGATACTGATTTTTAGCCCAAAATCTTCAACAGTTTCCAAGATATCTCATGTTGTAGCATTTTGCCATATAAAAGCACAAGGAAGCAAATTTGACCTTGCCGTAAAAAAGGTCAAGGTCAACCCAAGGTCATAATTTGAACAATCTTGGTAGTACTCGCGTACCCGATGCTACATACCAAGTTTCAAGGCCATTGGCCTTTTGGTTCTGAAGAAGAAGATTTTTTTAGGTTTTTACCATATGTGGGCGTGGCGGCCATGTTGGTCATGTGACCAGGACCGTTTGAACAATTTTTCGTTCCCCCTTCCTCTGGAGACCACATATGAAATTTGGTTACAATTGGCCCAGCGGTTTTAGAGGAGAAGAAGTTCTAAGCCCTTACCGTTCTTGACAGTATGTTAGGGTACCTTTGTACTATAGGCTTCAATGCACTTTGTCGTCGAAGGGGCTTAACTCGGCCAAAAATTTACATTTTATTTCAAAAGTTAATCAGGTCATTTAAACCTTGGGCAATATCTTTCTGCAAAACAATTATGATTCTAGCATCAGGGGTTCTTGACATATTTTGTTCACAAGGTTCCATAGGTTTACAATGTACTTAGCCGAAAAAGGGGCATAACTCGATCAAAATTCTTTTTTTTTCATAAGTTAATCAGTTCATTTACTCATCAGTCCTAATAAGGTGGCAAAGTTTCAAGGCTCTAGCTGAAAAACTTTTTGAGATATCTTGCTCACAAGGTCTCCATAGGCTTACAATGCACTAAGACGAAAACGGGGCATAACTCAAAATGTCACATTTTTTTTTCAAAAGTTAATCAATTCATCTACTCATCAGTCCGAATAAAATGGCAAAGTTTCAAGACTCTAGTTGAAATACTTTTTGAGATCTCAAGCTCACAAGGTTTCGGTCTGATTTTTTCTCAAGGGGCATAACTCCAAAAAGGGAGACAACTCGAACAAGAAATTAATACGTGTCAAATGCACTAAGTCGAAAAAAAGCTTAGAAACTTACGAATTTTTTTTCAAAAGTTAATCAGGTCATCTACACCTTCAGTAATATCTTCCTGCATAAAAACATGATCCTAGTGTCAGGGGTTCTCAAGATATTTTGTTCACAAGGTTCCATAGGCTTAAAATACACTAAGTTGAAAAAGGAGCATAACTAGGTCAAAACTTCACAATTTTTTTCAAAAGTTTATCAGGTCATCTACACATTGGGCAGTGTCATCCTGCAAAAAGCCATGATCCTAGCATCAGGGGTTCTTCAGATATTTTGTTCACAAGGCTCCACAGGCTAAGTCGAAAAAGGAGCATAACTCTGGGAAAACATGACAGGCGGAAAAATGAAACAATACGTGTTGGCTTATTTTCCATACTGGTCAAGTGTATAAAGTTTCAAGCTCTTAGCTATTACCGTTCTTGACTGTATGTTAGGGTACTATAGGCTTCGATGTACAAGTCGAAAAGGGGGCTTAACTCGGTCAAAAATTTACGATTTTTTTTAAAAGTTAATCATTTCATCTACACCTTGGGCAATATCTTCCTGCAAAAATCCATGATCCTAGCATCAGGGGTTCTTGAGATATTTTGTTCACAAGGTACCATAGGCTTACAATGCACTAAGTCGAAAAAGGGGCATAACTCGATCAAACATTCATAAATATTTTTCAAAAGTTAATCAGTTCATCTACTCATCGGCCCTAATAAGGTGACAAAGTTTCCAGACTCTAGCTGAAATACTTTTGAGATATCTTGCTCACAACGTTTCAGTCTGATTTTTCTCACGGGGCATAACTCCAAAAAGGGAGACAACTCGGACAAGAAAAAAATACGTGTCAGCTATTTTTGATGACAAATCCATATGTGAAATTTCAAAACTCTTGCATGCACGAACGGACGGACGCAAGGACGCACGGACGGACAACCTAGAAGCAATATGCCCCCCTCAACTTCTTCGAAGTTGGGGGCATAAAAAAGACATGCTACCGGTGGATTCTGTAGAGTTTTCATGGACTAAGTATCACCAATAAGGGTGAGCACAACGAGGTATGCAAAGCTATGACTAGCTATACAATATCACTACGAACCGAAGCTTAAAAGGTATGGTTTCGAACCATGTTTTTCAGGGCTGGCCAAGATAACCGTGCACAGAAATGTCAATGGTTCTAGAAAACAAGGCAGTTAAAACAAAATGATCGAAAAAAACGCCACAGACCTAACAGGCATGAAATTTGCATAACAAAGGGATATAGAGAACAGGGGGAAAAGGTTGTAAATTTATGGAAGATGCCTCTACGTGAAGCTTCCGAGCCTAATTTTATATGGCCCCCAGACGGGACGGGGTATATATGTTTGTGAGCACTTATTCCAACGTAATCGTACATCCTATTACTTAGATCAACAAAATATAGTACACATACCAAAGAATGGACATGGATGACGACGACTTATGAGTTACTGCACAATAAGCTCAAAGAGAGTCATCGGCATAAGCGATCCATACTTGACAATGTTCAATAAAGACATATTCAAATTTAGTTCAAATTATAATATGTATTGTCTGAATATATAGTATTAATTCTACAGAACAGTAGTTTAATGTCAGTACATATTTTCTCCAGAGTTCAAGCAGAGAGTACGCGAACATCACATGCCAGACTGACCAGACTGCGGAGATACACAGACTTGCTTTAGCTGTGATGTTCTGATATTCCCTAAGGGACGTAGAGTCCGGCGTCAGAATTAGAAGTCTGCTTAAATATAATTGTTAGAAAACAGAATTAACATACCCGCACCAATTAGTGGCATTGCTAATCGACGAAGCATACTTGTATTTGCCTCTTGCAAAATTCTCTGATTTACCCGTTGGAGTCTGCTCAATGCCTCTCCGTTGATTGAATCGATTGTCTTGCCAATCACAACATGCAGAACTTTCTTGGTCCGTAAAAGACCTCCTGTACATATAAACACTTTTCCGTCATACAGACTTGACTTCTTTCCCTGTCTAACAAGACAGAAAACAGTTGTTCTATTAAAACTATCAGTTAACAGCAAGCTATTTGTGCTGAAACCATACATAAACATCGAGCTGAGGCAGTAAAAGCCATGTTTCAAGTTTCCCACGGAAAGGCAACTGAAACTTGAAGTTGTAAAAGCAACCATCTTTCTATACCAATTGGTACGGAAAAAGTTTTCGTAGAATCTTATAAAAGAATATTTCCACAAAGACTCATTTTATTCTGCCACATGGCTACTGAATAGTTAATTTTTCTTTTAATAGTGTGTGATTTCAGTAGTTCGATTGGCAACCAAGCCAGTAAAACATTTGGTAGAAAAAACTACAAATCTAATGGACCTTAGGAACATTGCTATAAAAGGATTTGTTGTTACATCTGTAACGCTAGAGTAGTAAACGCCAATTATTTTACAAGTTTCCCATTGACAGTCGGTTGCTACTTAAGTTACCATTACAGCCAAATTGCAATACTATCAGAATGGCACGAAAAAAAGTAAATTTGTAGATGCGTTTCTGTACGGTTTCATTTCCAGCCCTATGCCTACTCAGAGGAGTTTTTTTCTTTCTAATATGTTGCAATTTTTAACACGGCTATGACATCCAAACCAGAGCGGTAGTTGGCAACAAAACCATTAGGCCTATGACTAATTGAGGACTACCTGAGGAACATTTCTGTAAAGGATTTGTTATTACAGCTGCAAGGTGAAAGCAGTAAGAGTCAGCTTTCAGTTGACAACTTTAAGTTGCCAAGACAACCAAAGTACTGTACCAACTGATATACATACACAGTGCTTATGATTCCAATGTCGTATAAATGCTAATAATGAAACTGAGTGACAAAGGGCATTCAAGTCGTTTGAAAATGTTTACGAAGGAGAAGCGACACACGAACGCTGAACAACTGCGTATTAACTAAAAGCTAGCCTGAGCCTTCGGAGCTAAAACATACGCAACCATGTACTAAAGCCTTTCTCCACCTGTTGATACCTTGCGGATCACGAATCTTGTTTGTAAACAAAAAAAACGTGGACAAGCCGATACAGTTGGCGCAGACAGGACTGAGTTTTTGCCGTTGTAAGTACGCTCAGTTCCTTTTTCGTGTGTAATAATGAAATATTTTACCTCCCAACATCCGCTAGTTCTGCTTGATATGAAAGCCCTGCCTCTTTAGAAATCGCATTCGCCAGTCCCCCGGAAAGCCTGTCATTGACAGAACATGCAATGGCATCCACGTTACCAAGCTTTACCAGGTTGCCTGTATATATCTGAACCTTCAACACTCCGTGGATCATAAATTCATAGACTGAGCTTCCATCAAAACCTGTTTTAGACTGTCGAATATATTTTACTGGCCCTAAGTCAGTGATGCTTTTCTGAAAGGTACTTCTTTGTAAATCTGTAATAAATAAAAACATTTTAATCTAAAACTTGAACCTGTTTAACATATTTTCCTTAAGGCTGTTTGGAAGCCCCTTGGCTCATAGCCCAACTTTCACGCGAACTGAGCCAGCACATCTGTACTACTGGTACTCAAGCAATCCGTCACATGGGAAATGCAATGTGTACTGATATATACCCATGTTTTTCCTACCATTTTTGCAAAGGGGAACAGCTGTCTTAACTTCCTGTCATCCTGATTCCAAAAGGATGCCACTAATTTGCTTCTCTAAGATCATTTTCCCTTAAGAGTAGACCTCTTTTGAGGAGGGTTGCGAAAATGGCAGAGTCGCTTCCCCCGAAAATGTACCCATTAACCTTAATTGAAATTGTCAGCTCTGGCTGAGCTTACAGGCGACTATAATGAGACCGTTTGATATAGAATATGAACATTGGCTGTAATATTCGTAAATTAATGGCCTTACTGGAGTTTAGGCTATTTCAACAGTATTTTATTCATTTCGAACTGATAGCAGAAGGATATGAGGTGATTTTGAACTTCCCAAATGCCAGGGACGAGCTTGGTTTGTTCAGGACCCAAAACCTTTGTTATTGGAACCCAGGGAGCATTTATACTCGCCAACGTGACCATTCATGCCAGAAGCAAACAGGGCCACAATCAAGGTACGAAGAAAGGCGGGCTTTTAGGTTTTGGGGCGTGTTGCGAGCTTTGTAATTATAGTAAAGGCAAAACAGCTTGGTAACGATTCCAGTTTCACACTTGCAAAACAAGGATATGTTAGTTATGTGTGATACTATGAAAACGTATTTTCTCAACTGACGTATGGGTATAATGTTAGCAAACAAAGCTAATATTTGATGTATTACATTGAAAAAGTGGCAAAATTCCTATTCATTCAGTATTTACTTAATACTGACAGGGCGGTGTTCTCAATACAAAGGTACTGTCGCGGTATCTTTTAACACTGGAGCGCCTTGCTTATCTCACTATCATACTTTCAAATCTCACTATCACTTTTTTACTTTTATTCTTACTAACTCTGCACATAGCACTCAGTAGAGAGGGTGACGCAATTAACCAACATAGAGCTATATAATCCGGTCTGTGATACGCGGGCAACGGCCTGTTGCGCCTGCATGATAGGTGCGGGATGGGCTGGTCTGATTTTTAAGTTTGTTTGTCCTATCTTTTACTTCTACCCGTCTCTTCATGTCCGTTTCATCCTATCCGTTTTCTCTCCCTCCCTCTGGCTTGACACGACTGAAATATTGTTGACTGGGCCGTTAAACTCCAGCTCATCCAAGCAACAAATGCTTACAAACATTCACATTCTTGTAGGTGTGAACTTTTTAAAAATAAGGGTATTAATGCACCATATGCAGGTTAAGGTCCGCCTGCTCCTCATCGTACACCACCATTGTGATGCGCATGCTCTGAGCAGACTTTGTATATGCGCAGCCGGTCTGAGCATGTGCATTTCTTATATAGTTATAGATACATTTTTTCACGACGCTACAATGTTTTTTTTTTGTTGTTGTTGTTGTTTTCAACCGAATTTAGGTACATGCACTCACAAGATGTTGAATTCGAAGGTTTTCTTCCAGTAGCACTTGGATACTTTTTAGCATTTTGGAAGTCCAGGCAATCAGGAGACTTAAGCCATTTTCCATGAGCATCCTTGATACACCCCAGGATTTCTAGATTAACGTCAACAAAGTGCACTTCTGCTAGAGACCCTGCATATTCCTGGCTAAAGTCCACTAAGGCCTTGACATACATCTCTGCACATAATTCTTTGGGTACTCCGTATTTTCCTGTAGAGTAATACAATAAAATATATTAAAGAGCATAAAAGATTGTGTAGTCACACAATTAGTACAAACAAAAATCAGAAATGAGCAAGTATACATGGACCCAATAAGTCACTTATCATCTTAAAATATATTAGAAAATTTATTTGGCTTAAAATAGTTTAGCTTACGAAGTGCAGATTTACTTATTTTACCATATAAATATATTGTGCATCTATTTCTGCGCCAGAAGATTTTCGTATAGAGGTCTGATATGTTTGAAATTATACAAAGCTAAGATCCAGGTGACACATTCATATGAATTACAACAAGCTTAGATTTTTCGACGTGAAGACTGCAATTGCAGAAAAAATGAACACGCGTGTGCAAGGCGTTTGCCATTACGGAAACGCCGACTGAATATGCGACACCTTTACTAGTAAACTGTCCATAAGGTGCGATCAGTGAAAACTCAGAAGAGCATGCTAGTCAGATTATTTGATGATCGCATGCAGCAGAATTACGTGTATGGTCCAGGCAGGGCTCTCCACACTTCTTGGTAAGCGAGCACGCATCAAATCGAAAATTTTATTCTCAATCGTCGTTAAAATGTGCACTTCTATATGCGCATAAATTACGTTTGCCAGCGGAAAGCCAATATTTATACAACAGCATATATTACAGGAACGCTACAACAACGATTAACAAGTAGGCCATGAGAGTGTCTGGAAGCTTTAGAGTACAATATTGTCGGAATTTCTATATTTCTGCAACATGCTCTAAAATGGATACATTGATTTATTAAAGTCTCACTTTTGTACAGTTACATATAAACACGAAACAATCAAATGACAGCAGATACATCTTTGTTTACCTTTTTCCGCCACGTTAGTCATGGCCGGAAACCCCGCCGAGTGAAACCCCCGTAAGAATTTTGTTTGCGACAACAGAGAGTAACAGGTTTTAGTGGCTCACAAAGAGCCTTAGGCTCTGGGGCCGTATTCATAAAACGACTTAAGTCGTTGCTATGCTGTTGCTAAGGGTAAATTTATATGTTGGAGATTCCCTACAACAATGAAATTTGCTCTGGAGGAACAGTCTTACAAAGACTGTTCCTCCAGAGCAAATTTCATAGTTGTAGGGAATCTCCTTTATAGAAATTCAGCCTTAGCAACATCATAGCAACGGCTTAAGTCGTTTTATGAATACGGCCCCTGGTGGGCTAAAAAGTGAATAGATACTTATACCTGCACTGATAGCACATAAGGCAATCCGTCTCCATTTATTCTCTTTGGCTGTTTTAAGTGTATTTGTGACAGTTAGATATAGATCTTGTGCACAAAGCTGTTCTTTTCCAACATAATCTGCCCACTGTGGACCAACAGCATGAATAATACCGCTATATGGTAAATTTCCTGCACCCGTTACACAGTTATTACCGACTTGAACTCTACCATATCTAGCCACATGATCTCTACATTCTTCGTCCATCATCATTCCAGCTCCTTTTGAAATGTAGTAAGCAACGCCTCCATGATGAGCCATTTGTTCGTTGGCAGCATTGACAATAGCATCAACGTCCTTGACATCTACAATCGATTCCTTATAAACAAGTACTTTTAACCCAAATAATTCAAATTCATAACGAAATCTAGATCCAGCACCTACAGTTACCCCAGGAGACTGATTCGCCATACCAACATTTCGTGCAACTTTTGATTTTGAAAACTCTCTTTCTGAGTTGGAAAATGCATAGTTGCCGATGTCTGCGGAAGCAGGCCCTAAAAAGCTATTTTCTTCTAGTGTTTTAGTAGATTTGGTTGAATATGTATCCGTCTTAAAATTTGTCTGCTGACTTCTGGCCGAAGCCTGTAGTTCTTTCACAGATTTATCCTTTCTCATGGAGTTTGTTAACTGTGTCACTTTATTGGATTCTTCATGGTTCTCACATTTCTCTTCTCTGATGGAAGCCCTTGCTTTCTCTGCCACATTTGCAGTTACATGAATAACAGTTGTCTTCGAACCAGAACCGGCATTGTCTCTTTTTCCCATACCCGTCATCTTTACTGAATCTGGCTCGAACTCTCTTTCCGCTCTTGCAATTGGCTCGTCACTTTTGGCGAATAGTTTAATTTTCATTTCCTTTTCATCAAATATGCAGAGAACCGTATTATCACTGTCTAGCTTTTGCTCAACAAATTTCCTTGCTTTGATTCTCTCGTTGGGTTTCACTTTTATTTCCTTCACTTTCAAATTTTCAACGCCTTTGCAGATAGTTTCTAATTTAGAATCGACTTTTCTGACGTCACTGTAGCTACAACGTACTTCTAATAAACTAACATTCTTTTTAACCCTACTGTTCATATCTATTGTGACATCTCCACTGTTTGGAAACTTCAAACTTTCTTCAAACAAATGCAGAACTTTCCTTGCGTAAGTACCGTCAAATTTCCATACAACTTTTTTACCTTCGAGCACACAAATCATGTTATCATTTAACTTTTTATTATTTAAAATCCAAAACTTGATGGTGTCAACAGCTAGATCAATTATTAAGCTATCCTCGTGTGAAAGAACCAGTTTTTTACCTTGTTGATAGTCATATTTCAGTCCAAATTCTTTATCAATCTTATTAATCAAATCGTTTTCCTCAATCATCTTAAATATCTCTTCAGGAATTTTCTGTTCCATCATGCTCGGGCAAGTCTATTTAAATCTTTATAGGCACGGATGTATGTAACAATATGCTCTCAAATGATACGTCTGTATCAAGCCGGACATTCTGCTGTACCTAAGAAAGAATAGATAATATTATTATATGCGCCCTGGCGTGAAAACAAATTGTCTTTATACATGCTCGTTAATGAGTGAGTGAATTTATTTATTTATTTACAAATTCATGGCAACATATATATAAAAGTATATACATGAGCCAATGGATTGGACGTAGGCACTGCCTATATTTGTTCTCTCAAGTTGATGTAGCAATGCAGATACATACTGTATGTTTGATGTCAAGAATATTAAAGTGCTATACAAAAGTGTGCATACATATAAACTAGAATTAATTGATATAAACATGAATATAACTTAACATTTTAACAAGAAGTAATATCAATGTTTGTCCTGTAACTACCTACACATAGACCTATACGAGTTTGAAAAACCAACCCTCTGGGCACACAACGTTGAATCAACATTAACTAAACGTTTATCCAACGTCATAAGTGAGTGAATTCGGGTTAAACGTCCCACCAACACAAAGGTCATCTCGGTTACCAGTAGGCCACCGCAGCTCCTGTTGTGCTTGTTAGAGCATGAGTAGACCCATGATTAAACTTGTCCATACTTTTGAGATTTATCTTGTGTGTGTGTGTGTGTTGGGGGGGGGGGGGGGGTTGGGGATATGTTGGACTGGGGGAGGGGGGTAGGTGGTAATTGGAGAAGGACCGCATTTCAGAGTGTTTTTATTTAATCTTAGTAATAGCGCTTATCTTCAATGTCGGAACTCAGTCATTTTGCTTGATTGCAAGAATGCGTCCTCTGAAATTGAAACCTATAGTTGTTGGGGTTCTTTAGAAGCAGCTGTTTATGATTAAATTTATACTTTCTGGTCCTCTAAGATCAATGAGTTCTGCCATTTTGAAAATCGACAGGGCGTCACCAGTGTTGCACACTTCAGGGCGGGCCATGAAAAGTCTAACTTTCATTTCTTTGGTATGTTTCTTACTTCCGAAGAATCTAACTTTTCAGGATATCTCGGTCTTTACTATAGCTGGTGTAAGTACCATGTGGCAGCGGCCATAAAAAGTTTCAAAGTTCTCTAGACTGCAATTTATGTTTTCTGGTCCTTTACCATGTTTACCAACACTGGGCATGCCCTCAAGCAACAGCTTAAACAGAATGGCGTTTAATGAATTAAATGATCCCAGTTTAGACTTCGGTATCATTGAGATCGTAATAAGCCTTTCTGCTTAAGCCAGTGCTTGAGGGCGTGACCAGTGTTCACAGTTCATTGCTGGTCATGCAGAGACTCAATTAAAACGTGTTTTGTATTATTTTATTATTTTAAATACCCTTGCTTTCTAAGGATCTAACATGTGAAGTGCACTGCAGAATGCTAAATCGACATATCTGTAGAGTGTAGAGATTATGCAGACACTTTGCCGCGGTGCGTTTTAAAACAGATTCACCGGGGCAGCAGTTTTGGACAAGTAATCATTTTTATCATCTAATCTGCATTGTATGATATCGATTGCTCGGTGACATAAAATACCTGTGTTTACCGCATTCATAAGGCAAACTTACTCGGTCGGCATATTTAAAACGTAACTGATATTAACCAGGGTGTCTGTTTTCTTCTTCTTCTTCTTCTTCTCTCTCTCTCTCTCTCTCTCTGTTTAATGGGGAAGACCATAGCCAGTAGTCTAAATGATTTTGAAGAACCTTCCGTATTTATGCGTTTTTTTTTCTTTGTTGTAGTTGTTACTGAATATATAATAAGTAGCTATAGATAAGCATTTTTATATTAACGATATGGCCAACATTGTTAGCTCATTTAAACATTAAACATTGACCCCTTCAAACATAGAAGTTACACTTACCCGTTGTTTCCATGGTACGTTTACGTTTGAAAAGAAATAAACATCCTTGATCAATACATTGGTTAGTTGTAGGTTTTCAAAACGAAAGTAGACAACATAAAAACCACGGCGCATGCGTAGCAATTAGAGTAACTTTACCTTTATGGGGCTATTAGATATTCATTTTTGAATATCAATAGTTAATAACATGTAACGTTATGAATATCCCAAATTATTTTGGACAATTCTATGTTTTATTTTATTTTTTATACATATCCATAATTTTGTAAATCTATATATCGAAGTTTGGAGATATGTTGAGCGAAAGCGCTTAGGTAAAAATTGAGAATTGCACTGTTAATGATTATCTCTCCATTCCAGTTATCGATATCTATAATTCGGTGTATGGATATCCATAATTTAAATATTGAATAACCAACAATCAGAATGATTTTGGATATCCATAATTCGATTTACAGATATCTACAACTCGAGTTATCGATATTTCTACCATCGATTTTTTGGATATCCATGAGTCAATATGAATATCGGATGACCTTAAATCGAATTATGGATACCGAAAATCTTTATGGATAGCCATAACTAGTGAAAATCATAGTAAAACGGTGACCCAAGAGTTGAGCCAATGGGCCTAAGAGTAAATTTTAGGCACATAATGTGCTATGTATAGAGTGCCGTTTTACTATTTACATAGTCCCAATTTTCAGATATTCATAATTCATTTTTGGATATCCATTAATCGATATTTGGGTAGCCATGAATAAATATGGACATCATATATATATTTTCTGATATCCAAAAAATGTTTACAGGATATCAATAAATAGAATTATGGATATCCCAAAATGAAATATGAATGTCAATAAATAAAATTATGGATTCATATTTCTTTTTTTTTTTTCTTTGATATCCCATAAATCTGTGAGTATACTTTTGTATATCCATCAATTGAATTATGGATATCCATAATTTGATTAATGGCTACCCCTAATTAATATTTAAGAATAAAGCAGATTTTTAGCTCACCTGAGCCAGCGGCTCCGGGGGAGCTTACAGGATGGAAAGGCTTCGTCGTCCGTCCGTCGTCCGTCCGTCTTCCGTCCGTCTGTCTACGATTTCAAACGATTTCTCTTCTGAAACCGCTGGACCGATTGTAACCAAATTTTATATGTAGCCTCCTGGGGTCTTAGAAAAGAAAAGTTGTTCAAATAGTCCTGGTCACATGGCCAACATGGCCGCCATGCCCATATATGTTAAAACATAAAAAAATCCTCTTCTCCAGAAACAATAGGACGATGGCCTTAAAACTTGGTATGTAGCATCGGGTACGCGAGTACTACCAAGATTATTCAAATTAGGACCTTGGGTAGACGTTGACCTTTTTTACTGTAAGGTCAAATTTGCTTCCTTGTGCTTTTATACGGCAAAATGCTAGACAATAAGATATCTTTGAAATTGTTGAAGATTTTGGGCTAAAAACTGGTATCTACAGTCATCTTAATGAGTACATGAAGATTTGGTTTAAACATATTTTATTTTCAAAGTACACATAATAACATACAAATAACACAATTACACAAAGCAATAGGATCAGAACGAAAGCTGGTAGCTTATATAGCTCTTCTCCTGAACACGAATAAATTGTGTACTATTAGGCAGAAAGTGAAACGGTCCGTGCAAACTTGTTTAAGCACACATTTCTTGTACTATATACTAAACATGTATTTTTAACAGAAATGTAAGTGAAAAAGAGAAAATTTTTTTTTTTAGCTGTAATCGTGTTCGCAGTGAATGAATGAAGTTCAAGATCTAAGTGTATGTAAGACTGCAACGATACTAGCTATCTAGCTAAGTGGATGTCCAGTTCACGAACATTAATTCACTACAAACATTTATGACATAACATTAATTACAAGTACTTCACAAAATGGATAAGAAAAGATACATTTACTGAACAAAAAAAAAAAAGACAGAAAAAAGTAAATAGAAACAGAAAAGTCAGCATCTTCGGGGAAAAAAAAAGAAAAAAAAGAGAGATGGGGCGCAGGTTACTAGGGGCTTTCAGACTTTGGCAATAACTTTCCACTAGGAACAAGTCGCGTGTGTTTAGACACATGATGATGATAATTTTCAGAAACGATGCGTATCTATAATATACTTGTGTACCTTTAAAATAATAATATTGTTTATCTCTGGTGACAGTGTTAAATCACCGGTCAGAAGAATATTAAGAGAGGGGTTCACGTATGTAGAAACCGAAGTCATCAATTCTCTACGTTGCATTTCATAATACCTACAGTGAAAGAAAAAGTGTTGTGCGTTCTCAATACTACCACAACGACACAGAGGTGATTCAGTAATGTTTTTTAGAAAAAGATCAAGATTCAATGAGCTACAATTAGTACGAATACGAGTATGAAGAATCTGAGCTTTTCTGCTACCAATATAATAGTGTTTAGGCACTGTTGATTTATCCTTATTGAGAAGACGTTTGAAGGAATTAACAGAATCAGATTGTCTAGTCTCTATGGATAAACTGTTCCAGTCTCTAGTTGTTGAGGGCAGAAAAGAGTAATAGTATTGACTAGACCTGGCAGCTACAATTTGAAGATCATTTGAGTTACGCAAGTTATAACGAGAAAGGTTGCTAACAGTCTGAGGCACTAGATTTGACAAGTAAAGTGGGGTAATATTGTACATCATTTTATAAAATAAGGTAAGTCTGTGATTTTTCCGCCTTTGTTCTTGTGATTCCCAGCAAATTTCAATAGATAAAGTATTAAGTGAGACGAGCTTCGTTGCTCCCGTAGCAATACGAGCGGCCTCATTCTGTATTTTATCTAAATCATTTTTTTCGTACTCTGTACAGTTGTCCCATATAACGTCACCGTATTCTAGTAAAGGTCTTATAAATGCAGTATAGATAATTTCAAGTGATTTTCTGTCTAATTTAAATTTCAATTTTCTCATTACGTTAATCCTAAACCAAGCCTTTTCTTTGATATAATTTATGTGCTGATGCCAGGTGCAGTCATTTGAAAGATAGATGCCAAGGTGTTTATGAGAGTCAACTTCGGTGATTTGATGATTTTGCATAGAGAGAGCGGGATGATATGGTCTATTAGATTTACGAGAAATAAGGAGAGATTCAGTCTTAGCAGGATTGAAGGATACTAGCCAGGTTGCGGCCCACCGTGAAATCTTATCAAGATCTGTATTTAGACAGTTCGCTGCAGTTGTCGGGTCGTCTACAACTATATAAAGACTCGTGTCGTCTGCAAACAGTCGAATGTTTGCGCCAATATCAATTACTATATCATTGATATACAGTAAGAATAGTAAAGGCCCCAGATAGATCCTTGAGGAACTCCAGCCCTAATAAAAACCCAATCAGAAACAGTACCAGGTAGGATAACGCGTTGCTTTCTGTCAGAAAGATAATGTTTAAACCATTCAAGGACTTCCCCTGTGACACCAGCCGCTTTAAGTTTATGCAAGAGGCCTAGATGCCAAACACGATCGAATGCTTTGCTGATGTCACAGAAGACAGCCCTAACCTCTTTACCGGAATCAAGAGCTTGACAGAAATAATTATAAAGAAATGTTAATTGATTTACCGTTGAATCACCCGGTATAAACCCAGATTGCAAAGACGATAACAAGTTATTATCTCGAAGGTGATTAAATAAGTATTTAAAAACAAGCCTCTCAAAAACTTTGGCTTCCGCATTAAGCAAAGATATGGGTCTGTAATTAGAGACATTCGATAAATCTCCTTTCTTATGCACAGGACATACATTTGCTTCTTTATAAAAAGCTGGTAAATGACCGGTCTGTAGGGACTGATTAAAAAGGGAACAAAAAGGAGTGGAGAGTTGGGATGAAAGTTCTTTAAGAATACGATTACTGAGTCCATTTGGACCAGATGCCTTACCAACAATTAAAGTTTTAAGAACAGATTCAACTTCAAGTGGAGTGAGCACAATCATGTTCAATTCTGAATTAAGAGCAGGTGAGATAAGATCTGGAGGAACAGCGTTTGTCTCATTTAAGATGGTTTGACTTTGAAAGTATTTATTGAGGATGTTTGCCTTATCGTTTTCATCTGTATAAATATTGTTTTCATATTCAAGGGGAGGAATGGAAGAACTTGAGTTTGGATTAATAAAATTCTTAAGAGTAGACCACCAATCTTTTGTCGTAATAGTACTGGATTTTAGTTTATCTGCCAACTTATCATAATACGATTTCTTGGAATCACGGATCATTGTAGTAACCTTATTTCGTAATTTCTTAAACTTTTTCCAGTGAGTTTCCATATTAGTTCTCTTAGCCTTTCTAAAAGCACGTTTGCGTTTACGAATGTGTCTTTTCAGAACAGTAGTCAGCCAAGGAGGATCTGAAGGTTTAACTTTTATATGCCTATTAGGAATACATTCGATTGCTATGGAGTTAATGGCGGTATTTATGTTATCAGCATAGATATCTATATCATTGTTACGAAGAGACTCCCAATCCAAGTTTGATGCTTTATCACGTAAAAGATTAAAATTACCCCGTGCGTAGTACCAAACATGCCTTGTAAACGTTTTAAACTTAGGCTTAGTAAATATAAATATACCGTATATAGGTATATAGGACAATGGTATCGTAGTTCCTGATTAAGAAAAGGATCACCTACACCACTAAGTAGTAAGTGATCTTTGTTACTAACAAGGATAATGTCAATTAAAGATGAACTATTCTCAGTAAAGTGGGTTGGTTGGTCAATAGACTGATAGAAAGAAAACTGAACACAGAGAGAGTCTATCTTTCTCGATGTTCGAACATTAAGCATATTTAAATTAAAGTCACCTGTAACTATAATGTCAGATATACCGGTGTCGACTGCCAAAGCTAAGGAGTCCTCAATATTTGAAAAGTAGGTAGCATCAGAATTTGGCGGGCGATAGAAAACTCCAAAGAGAATACGTTTATGATTATCAGCTATTTCAATCCATATATTTTCAACTCCTCTAATTTCTAAGTCATCTCGGCGCTTATAAAATAAAGTTTCTTTAACATATATCATGACGCCGCCATGGTAATCGCCGACACGGTCCTTGCGCTCAGGTTTATTATATGACTCAAGCATCAAATCATCTGTATCTACAGATGCACCGAGCCAAGTTTCTGTGAAGGCTAATATATCGAAGTGAAATAATTCCGTATGCAATAAATCAAGTTTAGATGCAATACTTTGAATATTATAATGTACAAAGGATAGGTTATGACCGGAACTGAAAGAGCTAAATATAGATGTAGACATACTGGTTGACAAACCAGAAACACTCTCTGATGAAGAAGTCGATGAGGGACCTGGGTTCGGTTGAACATCACCAGAACAGAGTAAAATAATGTTAAGCCAGGTACCAAATACTACGCAAGAAAAACATGTAAAAATTATAAAGGAGATCCTTTTATTTGCTTGAAACGACCTACCAGGAATAAAAGATTTGCAAGGCGTATGGGTTTTATGGGCCAAGAACTCACTACCTCGCAATAATATTAGTACTGAATACGTACTTGTAACATCCTTGTGTAAAGCAAAAAGTATAATTAAGTGAACTAAGATACTAAATTTGAACACGCGACTGTATTTTGGCATGACAGCGTGTTTAACTTGTCCTCGCGAATGGGTCATGTAACTGATGTAAGTGAAAACAGGAAGCTGGTTAGCCCTGTCACACCAAGAACAAGATAAACAATAACGGTCTCAGTGACAACCCTTTGCGCCCCCGCCCCATCTCCCAAAATCCCAGATGTGATGAAAAATAAAACAACTAAAGTCATTATCATATAGGTATGGAGGTAAGTATGTTGCAAATTAATGGAATATGTAATAAAAGCATCTGTAAAGTTCAAACAATGTTATTTTCAGCATAAAGCCGAAAGAGAGAAAGAAAAGATTACTACGCTATTAAAAAACCTAACCGCATTATCATCCTTTAAATATGTAAGCTTCATTTTAGTCAAGGTAGAATCCAGACATAATCATCCGACCGCAAATATCACAGTGCAAATGCACAGCTTCCTCCACAGCTTCCTCCCCGATACAAAAAAAGCTTCACGCGCGCCTCACAGGCATAAAGCAGTTCTTCCATCAGGCTAGAAGCCCCAACGACGACAATTCACGACAAGACAGTTGCATATCGGATTTACATACTTTCACAGAGACAGCAACAGGAAAGTTCTATTACCATATACAACACAAAACATTTTATAGCCACATGTATTGCAGCTGTGCTGTGAAAATCATACCAATTTGCGAAGACCGCGAGGACCCTGATTAGCCCATGAACCAGCACACACTGATCAGTCCCTGCTATTCACATCTTGGTAGAAATCGAATTATAAAAGTAAATCACCAGAGCCCTCGCTGGTCGCATACGTCGTTTTAGCGATATCACCAACAACACAGCTTACAATAGTCAAAGTAATACAACGCATCTGTCATTTAAACTATCTCACCAAAGTAATACAACACATCTATCAATTAAACTATCTCTTATTATATAATGTGAGACAATACATGTAACTGACAACTGCAATATCACTGACAGGATCACTCAAAACAGGCAAGAGAGGACAAAAGCCATGAACAATATCATCTACACCACAGCTCGCAATAGTCAAAACATCTAAATGTCAACCGTCACAACAGACAAAGGGAGGTAATACAAATTATTATGCCAGACACGCTCCCCGATAACAAACCAATACAAACACTCGGCTGACTTTTCATACAGCGCTGTTGATTATGACAATGGGAATCCAGACGAGACTGATCCAGTGGAGCAGTCTGGTCGCAATCCACAATGTCAACCTAGTAGTAACAAAGCAATACAACAGCTTCACCCACTTTTCAGACAGCCACTCGTGTTTTTTACATTGGGAATCCGAAACAGACTGAACCAGTAGAGCAGTCTGATCCAGACTCACACTGTCAATAAGTTAATAATAAAACAATACAACAACTTAAATCACTCTTCGGGCAACGATGTCGGTTCCGACAATGGAAATCCTGACCGGATTGATCCCGTGGAGCAGCCCGGTCAGGATCACCACTGTCAGAAAATTAACGAATACCAGTACAACAGTGTAAGTAACTTATGCACACAGCGATGTTGGTCCCGACGATAGGAATCCGGGCCAGACTGATCCCGTTGAGCAGTCTGATTCGAATCCACTCTTTATAGAAGCCAGTAACAAAGCAATACCACATCTTAACTAAACTTACAGGCAGTGATGTTAGTTCCGACAATGTGAATCCGGACCAGACTGATCCGACTGAACAGTCTAATCCGGCCTCACACTGTCGGAAAGTTAACAACAAACAGAGGGTTTGACAGCTCAAACTAGCTTTTCCTATTAAATTATTGGTTCTAAGAACCAGACTGATAAAAAACGAAAAAACGAATAATACCACAGCGATACAAGCAGGAAGCCAATATCTATCAGAGCAATGTTGATCCTGACAGTGGGAATCCAGATCAGGCCGTTGTGCAGTCTGTTCCGGATCCACACTGCCAGAAATATAATAACAAAGCAGTACAACAGCTCAACTTTCATGATTTCAGACAGCATTATTGGTTATAACAATGTGATCCGGTGCAGACTGAAGATTTATGAGTACAGGAGGTCAAGGCCATTCTCTGATCTTTGACCCAGAACTCTCATATTTTGACAATGTCAAACAATCTCCTCAAAAGCCACTGGGCCAGTTGTAACCAAATTTCATATAGAGCCTCTAGGGGTTAAGGGAACGAAGATTAATTCATACAGTCCAGGTCACATGACCAACATGGCCGCAAAGCCCATATATGGTAAAAAGCTTAAAAAACCTTCTTCTTCAAAACCAATTGACCGATGGCCTTGAAACTTCGTATGTAGCATTCGAGTACTATCAAGGTTGTTCAAATCATGACCTTGAGTTGACCTTGACCTTTTATACGGCAGGGTTAAATATGGAAAAATGCTAGAACATAAGATTTTATGGAAAGTTTTGAAGATTCAGGCCTAAAAATAAAAAAAAAATATTGGTATATGCAGTCATCTTAATGAGTACATGAAGATTTGTGAGTACAAGAGGTCAAGGTTTTTCTTTGACCTTTGATCCAGAACTCTCATATTTTGACAATTTCAAACAATCTCCACAAAAGCCACTGGGCCAATTGTAACTGTCAGAGAGTAGCTTCCCCCCCCCCCCCCCTAGTAGTTTTTCCTCCCGGAAAAATGACTATGATTTTTCCATAGTAGAATTTCCCACCGGAAAAATGGCTATATAGTAGAATTTCCCCCCGGAAATATGACTATATAGCCAATTTTCCCAGGGGAAAATCTACTATACGTGTTTTTGCATAGCCGTTTTTCCCCTCCATAGTGGATTTTCCCCCTAGTAATATGATTGCAGTAAACACGCTACATAGTGGAATTTGCTCCTTCTCCAAATATAATAGTGAGGTTCATAACTGAAACAGAAATATGAGTATCTGTCCGTAAAATATACATGGATAACAGATGCTAGAACCGCATGCATGTGTCCGTCTGTCTGTATTATTTTTTTTTTTGTTTTGGGGAAAACAGGTAGGCATTTTGCTTTTCCATGTTAGCCTAAAACGGATATGAGTGTACGTGGTTGTGTGCATAAATTTGTACAATTTTATGTTTGTACAAGCGTTCATCTGTGCGTGCGCGCAGTACCTAGACTAGTGTTCGCCTTTCATGCAGGAGTCGCGGGCTCGACTCCCATTGGGACACACGTCCGATTATGATTTTTAATGTAATAAACTCCCTACTAAATCAATCATGACTAAACAAAGCACCCGTTTGTACATCTTTCTGTAGCTTGCATGCGTATGTATACATATATAAATATCTGCGATGAGAAGAAATCAAACAGTTCAGTTCAGTTCTCTTATCGACATTACCCAAGTGGCTCAACGGTACGTAACCATAGTTGCACACACTTGGCGCCGTGTGTCCGTCCAAAGAAATCAAACACTGTTCGTTCCTTAAATTAGTAATTATTGATTATTATAAAAATATGGTTGCTAAATTTGCATATTGATTTTTTGGAATTGATCACGTTTATTACCTCCCTTGAAGAACTTATACATTTCTTATGGGATTAATTCCGTAAAATGTTTCTGTTTCATTCCTTTCCGTTTCGCTCCGTTCCGCAAAATACCAATAGCCATACCAAATTCACTAATAGCCAATTTCCCGGTGGGGGGAAAAGGACTATGGGGGAAAAGTGGCTCTATGAGGTCCGGACAATCCACTATATAGCCGTCCTTCCTGTAGACATTTTTCCGGGGGGAAAGGGGGAAAAACCACTCTCTGACAGTAACCAAATTTCAGGGGTTGATTGAACAAGAATTTGTTCAAACGGTCCAGGTCACATGACCAACATGGCCGCCATACCCATTTATTGTATAAACCTTTAATATTTTTCTTCTCCAGGACCAATATACCTATGGCCTTGAAACTTGGTAAGTAGCATGGAGTACTAGAATACTACCAAATATGGAAAAATGCTAGAACATAAGATTTATGAAAATTTTTAAAGATTTTGGCCTAAAAATGGTATAACCGGTTGTATTAATGAGTACATTAAGATTTATGAATACAAGAGGACAGTGTCATTCTTTGACTTTTGACCCAGAACTCTCGTATTTTGACAATTTCTGACTTAAGAAAAAAAAACACTTTGCCAATTGCTCAGGTGAGCGATTCAGGGCCTCATGGCCCTCTTGTTGGATATCCAATAAGCGAACTTTGGATATCCAAAAATTGTTTTTTGGTATCCATAAATCGAATTATGAATATCCAAAAATCGTTTAAAGGTAGGTTCCTGTACTTTGGAATTCATCATAATTTTGATGCTCTTTCATCCAAATTGTTGGAAAGCACTTATAAAAAGGGAATGAATAAGTTTCACTAAAAAGTGTAAATCGAAAAAATATAAGAAAAGTTGTTTTGCAAGGGATTTCCTAACTCTGCTTCGCAAACCAGTTAATGCTATTTTTAGTTCGTGCCAAAAATAAATAACACAGCTGACGTCATGCTGCATTGCATTTTGTGATAGTTTTAACCCATCCGCCTTGCCAGGACCTCTAGGAGAGCTCACAGCAAGAGAAAATTGACCTTTGGAGAATGGCATCAGAAATCGTGCACTTTAGACATAATAAACGTAGTTATTTTTAGAACTGGAATTCCAGCGAAAGAAAATAAACCAAAAGGGAAAGTGACTATTTTCTTTAACATCTGACGATTTTCTCAGTAGCAACAAATTCAGAAAAATAGGAGAATTCAATACTACTCAGAAAAGGACAAAATTATTTTGTGAACATAATTGTTATTGCTAGTCCAGGAACCTACCTTTAATGGATATCCATAAATAGGGAATAAATCGTGAAATGGCACCCGTGCACTACTTTTGTTCGTTTCACCAGGCTAAGTATTTTCGTCTTTATCTATTGATTTCTAGCCTATATATTTTTACTAAAAACGCCCTATAGCAGTATATAATCACGTGACGAGCGGACAGTGACCGAAACCGAAAATATGACAGTCGCAAAGTTGCCCTCAAAAATAGAAGGTGAGTGACCTTCGCGTTATGCATTTTTATCTCCTTTTGCATGTAAGTGGCTTTTTACAAACAAAGCGGGCAACTGATAAGATGTCAGTCTGTATTTAGCAACAATACAATACGATTGACATGTTCTTTTCATAAAGAAAGACGAGAAAACGTTCGGGTCGATCACATCAGTTTGACAATTTCATCTCCGCCGAGCTTCATTTCACAACGTTTAAAGTCAATATTTCAAATAAACGAAAGGTGTTTTTAACGATAGTTTACGTAATAATCATTTTCCAAGTCCTTTCTAGCCATGTTTTAGCCTAGACAGCAAAATATTTGAATTTTGAGGCATTGGATTTTCTTGAAACTCAGCATGTGAACATTTATTTACTATATCTTTTATTTTATTTTTTATTGGTATGAAGCTGTGCATTAAGACTTGGTTTTTCAGTTCAGCCCTTTTACCATGAGTTATGCCCCTTTTTGATACTTTTTGCACAATTTCCTTTGGGTATTTTGGCCATTTTTGCTCTGATTCCTTCCAAATTTGATCCTAGGATGAAGCATTAGAAACGATTTGATACATATTTCTCAGTTTTTCCATGAAGGATTTTATTGTTGAGCTATGTCCCTTTGAAGTTCTTACCTTGAATTTTGAGGCCAACTTTGCGACTGTCGTCGGACAGTGTCGCAATTGCCGATTTCGGTCACTGTCCGCGCGTCACGTGATTATATACTGTGTATAGTAAACCACTGGAATCTAATGTAGTTTACATAATTACATTGAGCCACGCGACGTTAATGACGTCAAAATAAGCAATGCCATCTACAATCTGATTGGACATCGGCTACGCCATGACGTCATTCATGCTGTTTCGCTGTTAGCAGAAAAACTACGTTTACATGTTTTACTGCTTCAGTTTAATCGATTTTTATGCTCCCCGAAGGGTGAGCATATAGTTGTCCGTCCGTCCATCCGTCACACTTTTGTCCGTAGCATATCTCTGAGAGTATAAGGGTGAACTATTGAAATTTCACACATTGATAGAGGACAATAATGGGAAGTGCAGTGCACAAGAACCGTAACCCTATCTCAAGAATTTACGAAATAAGCCCCCTTTCCATTTTTTTTCAATATTTTGTTTGTCAAGAGCATATATCTCTGAAAGTATAAGACGGAATTAAATCAATTTCACACATTGATAGAAGACAACGAGGGGAAGTGCAGTGCACAAGAATCGTAACCCTGTCACAAGTATTTGAGAAGTTAGCTCCCTTTTCAATTTTTCAATATTTTGCTCGTCCGGACCATATCTTTAAAAGTATAAGGGAAAGTAAACGAAACTTCACACATTGATAGAGGGCAACGAGGGTAAGTGCAGTGCACAAGAACCGTAACCCTGTCACAAGTATTTATAAAGTTAGCTCCCTTTCCATTTTTTTTTTCAATATTTTGCTTGTCCGGAGCATATCTCTGAAAGTATAAGGGGGGATTAAATGAAACTTCACAAATTGATAGAGGACAATAAAAGAAAGTGCAGTGCACAAGAACCGTAATTCTGTCACAAGTATTTAAGAGGTTATTCCCCTTTCTAGTTGTTTGTTTTTTGTTGTTGTTTTTTTTTTCAATATTTTGCTTGTCCGGAGCATATCTCCAAAATTATTAATGGGAACTAAATGAAACTTCATACATTGATAGAGGACATTGAGGGAAAGTGCAGTGCACTGAGACTATAACCGTATCACAAGTATTCACGAAGTTAGCTCCCTTTCCATTTTTTCTAAATGATTTTTAGTACATTTCTCCAGAAGTATTAAAGGAAACTTAATGAAACTTCCTACATTGAAAGACGGCAATAAGAGTAAGTGCAGACCACAAGAACCATAACCCTTACAAAGTTAGCTCCCTATTTCTTTCTTTTTTTCAGTATTTTTTGTCCGGAGCATATCTCTGAAAGTATAAAAGGGAACTTAATGAAACTTCACATTGAGGGGAATGAGTGGAAATGCAGACAAGACCCATTTCCCTGTCATAAGTAATTACAGAGTTTGCTCCCTTTTTCATTTTGGCTTTGTTTTGCTTGTCCGGAGCATATCTTTGGAAGTTTTGAAGGAAACTAAATGAAACTGTACACACTGATAGAGGGCAATGAAAGAAAGTGCAGAGCTTAAGAACTATAACCCTACCCTTCACCAGGATACCCATTCGCCTATTTGAAACCTTCGGGGAGCAGCCATTGGTTCCACCGATTTTCTTGTTAATCGAAGTTTTGACTGAAACGCAATAGACTTTATTTTTCTCATGTTTATCGAAGTGTAAACTACATTGGGTCACTAGCAAAGTTAACATGAGCCCCTTCGGGGTTCATTCATTTTGCACGTGCCCAATGTAGTTTGCACTTCGATAAACCTCAGAAAAATGAAATTCATTTCCTAAATAGCGTCATTTGGGGTTTAACATTCTCTTACTTATTCTGATCTCAATTTCTAGTTGGGATTATACATATATTTTGTTATTTATTTACAGAAAGAAATGTGTCTGTGAAGCATTATAATATACAAAATGTTTCAAGATAAAATAGACACGGTATCTTGATATACGAGTGTAAGACTTACATATCCTACATATCATATAAGATAACTGAGATACCATAGAAGATGCCTTATTTGACAGATATCGTCTACGATATACAAATTATTTATATTAAGAAGCAAGATAACTTATATACTATTATCAGAAATTTATTCACCAGGATGAATAACGTTAGTAATTATGATAATAAAGATATCTGTGTTAAGGGTAACCCGACCCCACCTAAATTTTCTAGTGAAACCTAGAATGTTTTCAGTTATTCTGAAAATCTTATAATTTTATGCATTTTGAAAGGTATTTCTGTCAAAAAAAACAACAACAAGAAAATCGGTGGAACCGATGGATGCTCCCCGAAGGCTTGGAATAGGAGAAGGGGTATCCTGGTGAAGGAATGATTTTCTGTGTAAATTAAATGCAATTTAAAATGAAAAAAAAAAATCTTTTCAATACTTTTAGAGCAATGCTCTGGACATGCATACAACTGAGAAATAAATAAGAAGGGGAAGTAACTCCAAAATAACTTGGGATACAGTTATGGTTCTTCTGCTCTGCACTTCTTGTCATTACCCTCTACTATCAATATGTGAAGCTTCATTCATGTTCTCTTGAATATGTACAGAGATATACTCCGGACAAGCTAAATAACTGAAAAAAATAGGAAGGGAACTAACTCTGTTACTACTAAAGGTAGAGTAATAGTTATATGGTTATGGTTCTTGTGCATTGCATTTCCTCTAATTGTCCTCTATCCATGTGTGAAGTTTCATTTAGTTTCCCCTTATAGTTTCCAAGATATGCTCCGGACAAGCAAAATATTGAAAAAATGGAAAGGGAGCTAACTTCGTAAATAGTTGTGATAGGATTACGGTTCTTGTGCACTGCACTTCCCCTCTGTCCTCTATCAATGTGTGAAGTTTCATTTAGTTCCCCCTTATACTTTCAGATATATGCTCCGGACAAGCAAAATGTTGAAAAAACTGGCAAGGGAGCTAACATCTTAAATACTTGTGACAGAGTTACGGTTCTTCTGCACTGCACTTCTCCTCATTGTCCTCTATCAATGTGTGAAGTTTCATTTAGTTCCCGCTTATACTTTCAGAGATATGCTCCGGACAAACGTGTGACGGACGGACGGACAGACGGACGGACAAAGCGGCAACTATATGCTCACCCTTCGGGGACCATAAAAAATGCTGTGTCTATCCCACCTAAAGTTTTCAGACCCGTTACCCTAAACGCACATATTTTTTAATTTGACGTAATACTGTAACATCCAGTACTATATAGCCCAAATTACCGGGCTGGTGTATGAATATCCGCCGGTACGTTTGATTTATGTTGAAAGTGGTATTCCCTCAATTGTTTGTGCCAGATGGTGAGCAACGAAGTGAAACTAGTTTCTTTTCTTGACTTGTCGAAAACTGTACGGTTTGCTAAAAAACAGAAGTGGTATCAAATAAAGAATTTACCAGGTTAAACTTTGCAAAATGTGAATGAAAAGATTTAGTTATTATTTAGGAACCATGCCTAGCCTTCAGGTAATAAAGTTTTATCTTCATAAAACTAATTTATTTTATTCATTCATTTGTTTATTTATCTATTTGTTTATTAATTTGGATTGTGCAACTTTTATTCCAGGGTTAGCTAGGTTTTTTTTATCAACCGTCTTGTAATTGTTTGTCTAGCATTACAAAATACGAGGCTGAAACCATTCCTGTTTTCTTAGCACAGTGCCACTGTGGCACTGTCCGAAGACAGACATTTGTAAACGCGTATGATGTCAATTTCCAGCATCATCATGTTCAGTTATTTGTGTTTGGTTGTACATGTTTGCCGTTTGTCGAGTGAATGTGGGAATCACCCGCCACAGAGATTTTTTTTTATTAATTAGTTACATTATAAAAGAAAAGTTGGAAGTAAATATGTTTTGGTTCAACTGCTTCTTTCGAGGTAAATGAGTACACTTACAGGGGAAATAATTCTTCTATTTACTCTTTTTTGCATTCTTTCTAAATTGGAGTCAACTCTTACAGGAAAGCCTTTGCGCCCCCCCCCCCCCCCCCCCCTCCACACACACACACACACCCCACGAAGCAGTTTTTTTCTTTGAGTAGACTCCGTATTGAAAGGGTTAGATCGTGCAGTAATGTTTGCAAACAGAAATCACGGATGTTCCCCTTTGTACAAATGGCGGAAAAACATGAAAGTGTCCCTATATACCTAGATGCTTCATGTGATACGTTTGTATATCTGCTTAACGTTTTATTTTTATTTTACTGAATAAGTGAATGTATATTACTCTATGAACCATTTTCTCAGGACTTCTTCTTAAGGTGTTAAGGTACACCTACAAGTTTTTCCGCCATGTTCACAAAGAGAAACAACTTTCCTGATTTCCTGTTCGCTTCCCTGGACGCCGAAACCCATTCAACAAGGAGTATACTAGTAAAGGAAATACATGTAGTTTGCTCCTACAGGAACATTTTTTTCCTTTAAGAGTTGATCGTCATTGAGAAGAGATACACTGAAAATCTCAGAGTTCTTTCTCTTAAAGTGTATCCATTCACCTTAAGGCGGAAACTCAAAATTGTTTACTTCACAGCAACCGTCACCTGTTTCAATTTCATGTTTTAGGTACAAGAGGAACCGCAGTGTCGAATACGTATCGACCCAAACCTGGTAGACAAGTTCAAACGCTTACGAGGCGGAATCAATGAGGTCGGGATAAAAATTACACGTGACATCGGTCTGCGATATGAGTACGACAAAGTAACTGGAGCTTTTGATATTCTCGGACCTGATCCAGATATTCTTAGTCTGGCAATAGAAACTCTGAGATTTTGGGTTGATGAAGATCTGTACCCAAGAACTGGTATTACTTGTCAAGTAGGATATCCAAATAAAGGAATCGTATTCTGGCGATTTCACGGTGACGCGGCAAGAAAGTTTGATCATTTATTTGAGAGTGAGATCGAGAACCTTAAACTCATTCCCTCTCTTAACATTAAAGCTGTTCCCACTAAGAAAAACCCAGAGTTTGTGGAAATCTACTGTAACTTTGGAACATATCATAGGGTTAAAGATGAGATTATGCGCATTGCATCTGAATTGGCAAAAATACACCAGGATGACTTCTTTGTCCCAATATCTGACTTTCATAAAGCAAGAAAATTTGCAAGAGCAAAAGCTAAAGACAAGTCCGTGTTATTCGCCCTGAAAGAGTACGTTGACAGTGATAAATTTCGAGTGTGGGTGTTTGCTAGGGATTACAGTGACATTATAAGAGCACGAAAAGAATGGATAAATCATGTCGGCAGAATAGCTAGAGACACGTCTTTTGAAGAAAAAAGAGCAAAATTTGATCGCCGAAAGGCCATAATACAGGACGATAGCTCAATAGCAAGTGCTCACTTTTTCGGGCATGAATCGTCAAAAGAGAGCGACCTTACTTCACATAAACAAGGTCTGAATCAAAAGAATGTATACCCAAGTGATTTTTCCTCTCAAAAAATGAAGTTAAAAATAAAGAGCACACAAGCTAAGGTCTCACCGCGAGAAAAACTACAGCGAAGGGCTTCGGAAACAACATATGACAATCCAAACTTTACGAGACCAAATCATATGTTTTACCCAGTGCAGAAAGAATTTTTTGATGACGATATGGATGAATTTCAGCAGCCTGAGGAACAACACAATAATCCTTGGTTAGACCCGATGTTGTTACCAAATGGAGAAGCGAAGGAAACAGAGCGTTCTAGCTATGTAGCGGAGTCCAAATGGATAACTGAACCGACTCCTCAGCTCTATCAAGCAAAAAGACCTAATCGACCAAATGAACTAAGCAGAATATATATGCATCATCAAGTACATAGCCATCATCAAGATGACAGTACTGATCCGCAAACTCAGCTAACGTTGGTAAAACATCCTGATACAAACCTTATAAAGGAAAATGTGATAACGTTGCGCAAGTCTCAGATCATAACTGCAGTTAATGATCACAGATTTGCTCCTAAAATCGAGCAGAAGCAAAACATAGGAAAGAAACAAAACGTAGTAAAGATGACGGTGAACAAGACAGCGCAACAAATAGGTTCAGTGAGACAGCCAGCATCTCTGCACTCATTAAAACAGATGAAACACCGAGAGGCTCAGTCTAATATTCGGTATCACATTAATGTTAATGGTTTGGATATTTTCATGTACCGCCAAAGTGTTGTGAAACTTAATAATGTCGATGCTCTAGTTAACGTCGTAGATAAGAGTTTACAAGAAGGCGGTCATATCGCAAAAGACATGGCTGCTGCCGCTGGAAGACAGGTTGATGACGAAATCAAAGTGTTTTTGTTTAATAACGGTCCACTTAAAGTGGCTGAAACTTGTGTTACCTCGGCAGGAAAAATTCCTTGTTTAGGAATAATAAATGTTGCTGGTCCAAGATGGAAAGACTATTATAGTGTTGAGGAGAAATGTGCAATAGATCTTCATACTGCCATATACAATACTCTAAAGACAGCCGAAAAGCACAAGTATAGGAAAATAGGATTACCGACTATATGTGCTGGTAAGACTTTTAATATAACATTTGGCTGATAAATTAACTAAAAGAAAAAAAGGAACTTGTTTAATTTCTTGTATTCTGTAAGATATAAAAGGGCATAATTTCGCTTCTGTTAAGACAATATGCCTTTCTTGTGATATCAGTCAGTTTGTCTCAGTAAACTTGTAACAACTTGCTTAAATCGACATTTACAATTCAATGAAATCTTTTAAATATTAATTCAAAGTATAGAAATGAGCCGCGACACGACAAAACCAAAAATGTTGTTGTGCGCCCAGCGCAGACTCAGATCAGCCTGGGCATCCGCCCAGTCTGATCAGTCTTCACTGTCCGCATGGAGGTAGCTTAGACCCTTAGCTACCCTTTAAGCGCTAAGTGAAGAGTCTGATCTTCTTGGGCAGATGTCCAGGCTGATCTCAGTCTGCCCTGGGCGCACAACCACATTGTTGGTTTTCTCGTGTCGCGGCTCAAATGTACTTTCTTACTCTTTCTATTAGAATCCTATTTCGGAATCCCCAAAGAGATCGTAGCAGAGGTTCATGTGAAGGCTCTGGTTGACTACAGTCTTGGGATGGGTCCGTTGTATCCTGTCCTGGAGATACATCTTGTTGATCTTGATGTAGACATGTTGTTTGCTATTAAACAAGCCTATGAAGACTGGGCGTCAAGTCCTGGGTTCTTTGACATGGCAGAAAAATATAAAACAGGTAATCCAAGGTTGTATTCAATTTCATATTGAAATAATTGTTTGTAAATATGATTTTTGGCTTGACTGCTGAAAGTACAAAACTGTATTGCTTATTCAGCTCAGAGTAAAATGCATCGATCTGTATCATTAAATGTTACAGTTAAATAGTTAAAAATACATATGATAAGAATATAAATAAGTTCTGAAAAGTAAGATCCTTTGGAAGCGAGGATACACCAAAGAAATGAAGATAGCACTCGATATAACTGAGTCTGTTCATGACCAGTATTGTATAAAAACATCCTTTTGCCGTTTAAAACCCTGCCCTTCACCTTTATTCTTTCAAACTTTTGGGGTTTAGCGGCATTGAATAAGTTAAATACAGAAACACGCGTCTGTCGAACTAAATTCGGTTTTTGCAATGATTTCAAATAAACCAAAGGTCAGATATTCAAAAAAAAATCACTAAGTCTCGATTCTCTAGATCTCGTTCGGGATAACAACTTAAATTTTGTGCACTGTTGGTGGAATCGGTGAGTTGGTTGGTTGGTTGTTTTGGGTTTAACGGCCCTTTGAGACAGTATTTCTGTCTATATCGTGCCGTCTCCCTGAGAGAGGGAGAAAGAAAAGAAAATGATACATGAGAGAGAAAAAAATCCAAACAACCCCCGCCCGCACCTACTGCAAGCACAGTAGGCCCTTGCCCTACTCTTATCGCCCCGGTAGTGGAAGTTATAACCAGCACCATCGCCCGACCACCACCCCCTGAGTCGATGAGAAAACACTGAAAAAAAGATAAATTATCGAATATACCTTAATGTATTTGCTAATGCCTTCCTTGTTGTGATCTTTTCATAGCAACTGGCAATATTCCCAACCCAATGAAGGATCTTTCTCAAAGAGCAGAAAGTGCGGTGAGCCTGAAGAATGTGCCATCACACAGAAGTAAGAATGTGGTGACATTCACTGAACAATCCTACACGGAGGAGGGTCATCAGATGTGGTCGTTCAATGTTCTGAATAAGCTGACAGTGCATGTATATACTGGTTCAGTTGTGAAGCTCTCTGGCGTCGAAGCTATTGTTTGTGGAGTTGACAGAAAACTCAAAGGAAATCTAGCAAAACTCATTCGTGCTGTTGGAGGAAATAAGTATGAACTGGCATTGAATCAAGCGAGGTAATGAACTGCATTATTTTATTCCCAAATTATGAAACAATTCCATTTATAATTTAATCCATCCATAAGAAGGTAGATTTGATAACTCCTACGTGGAATCCGTGCAGGTCAGCGAGTACTGCTGAAATGCACCATACTTTATCTTTTTTAAAGCAAATAAATTCTTAATTTCTCTCTTATTTGGACTGTTATGACTTTGAATAAAAAAAGCATCCTCTTATGTAGCAAAAAAGTGTAGGTCCCAAAGACCTGGTTTTCTGAAAAATGACCTAAAGTAATAGAAAGCGTGCAGTGGTAAAATTTCAGACCTATCGGTTTTATTAAAGCAGAAAAACTTCATATCAGTAGGGTTGAGCGTGCAAATTATGTTAGACCAGCGGAAAGAAAAGCACAAAAAAACCTAACAAACTGTGACACTAATTATAGTAGAGAAAACAAGCTTGGTAAACGCGCAATTCCATTTCCACTTGAAAATTTACAACGCATCTTCTGCAAACTAATTATCAAAATATAACAATGCTATTCGCAAGAAGATTATTTAGTGCAAAGTTTCAGCTTTCTTGGGTTTACGACAAACTTTCTGATAGTGGTCAGTGCGGTTTTGGCCACTATCAGGAATTTTGTGACCAATCCAACAGTTCTTTTACTTCAAAGCAAACATCGTGCACAAATATTCTTTTCCCACATCGATTCGATTCAAAGTGACACAGTTGTCTACTTTGATCTTGCCTTTGAAGACGTCACCCCCCGCACCCCCCCCCCCCCCACCCCACCAATCCCGCCACAAAAAATCACCCCTTTATAAAAATTTGCGTCAAATGATAATTAGATCATTCATATAAAACTTCACATACACAGAACAAGTAAAACCCTAATTACACGTAGAAGGGCATCACTGAGATACCATGGCTTGATTTGTGTTTCGAGGCTGATTATGGAAATTTCAACTAGAAAACTCTAATTAACAGTTTCTTTTTTTTTAAATTTCATTTTTTTTTTATTGACGACACTGTATTGACGACACTGTCTGATTTTTTTTTTCAGAGGTCAGAGGTCTCTGATGGAAGGGGAGGTTGTGGTATGCACTGCTGGTAATCTACCAGTGAAGTGGGTGTTCCATAGCATTATTTCACAGCCGATGAGAAAAGTCAGCTTAAAGAACCTGGCTCGGCTAGACAGTGTATTTACACAGATACTTCATGCAGCTAACAAACTGGACATCAAGAGTTTGGCCATGCCTTTAATAGGAGCAGGTATGCTAAAACGCAGAAATTAAGGTGAACTGGTTCACTTTCAGGAAAAGCAACTCTACCATTTTCATTTCTCCTCCCATCTCAACTAGGGACTACTCTTAAAGCAAAGAATTTTCTCCTCCTAGAGGAGCAAAGTCGTAAATAGTAAGATTTAGTGAACTTAATGTTAGCAAATCAGGTAACATTGGATATTTAAACATGGACTTTTAAGCTTTTTATTTTCATTGAAATGTTAAGTCATGCCTCAGCCCATTTATCATTGTTCAGAGGGTACTCTTGCTAGACTGAACAAACTTTTTGACTTTTAAAACTCATTAGGGTTCAAATAACCGTGTCACTGTATTTCTTTACTTTGAATACTAAAACAATATTCATGATAATATAAGGGTCTCAAATTACAGGTTGTTTGATATGTATTTGTTTTAATCAGTGCAATGTAATACATGTTTTATATCTTAAGGTGTTAAATTTCTGCTTTTTAACTGACATTTTTTACTTCTGATACAAACTATCAAAGATATAGAAATAACACTCATTCCGTAATTGCAGTAAATAATGCAACAGAAAAGCATGAACATAGAGTGTAGATCCAGATCAGACTGCTCCCTGACCATATCAGGTTGCTCCTGATCAGTGTCCATCCTGTATTTCATTCCGTCAGCAATGTCTAATACTTCGCCGGGAAGTACAAACGTGGTAATTACAGTAATTGGCTAACCCATTTATGCCCCGTAGACTGTTCTATCATTATCAAATGGAGAAGTCCATTTGTAAATTAAGGGGTGTCTGTTTCAGATTATTTTCATCATTTTTAGTTTATTTTATGAAGAAATACCTATTTGTCTTATGCAAATAACGTAGACCCTGATCAGACACCGCGTTTTGCGGCTTCTGATCTGGGTCTGCACTGTTTGCCTATGTCCTATCCATGGGACATTTGCATTAAGTTTAGGTAGGCCAATATCTAGGGTAACTACAACAGGCGTTTAGACAATCTGAGGAAGGCATTTGCCAAAGCAATTCCCAGTATCAGATAACAGCATAAAAAAGCCAAATGGCGTCTTGAAACTATCTTCGGGCATATTCTTTTCATTAGTAACAATTAATTCCTCTTGTCTTTCTACTGAGTGACATTCTGCTGTTGGTTTTGGTCTCTCGTTTTTTTTCTGACGACCAATGGTTGGTTCCAAACTTAAGCAGCGAAAAAGAAGAATTTCTCTAAAGGTATGGAATTACGGGCGTTCCATTTATTGTTCGCTTTGGAATCCAAAGTGGTATCAAAGGAGATGTCAGCTCTGACAGCTCAAACTGATTTGGACATGCCGTCTTGTATTTTATAGTTCATATCCTACGATTTAAAATGTTTGTTTCAACGTTTTAGGACGCCTTCGGGAGAAGTTTGAAATAGAGCAGTGCGCCCTTCAGCAGGTAGATAATATCATAGAACTTTGTGTGAGTACAGGCCTGGATCTAAAACTTAAGGAAATACATCTGGTCAACGTCAGTGAACTGAATACTCAATATCTCTGTCAAGCCTTGAGGACCCGGGCTCATACCAAACTGAGGTAAGAGAATCGCTTCCTTTGATATATAATAGCACGCGGCAACAAAGTTATGCAAAATGGAATATCAGAAGTGCCACCCAAGGACGGTCAGCGGTGAAAAACTACTGGGAAAGAGGGTTGGAGAAAAACTTGGGCCTTATTGCAACGGCTTTAATAGTGCTGCAAATTTAAGCTTTCATAGCTTTTAAAATGATGGCCCAAAACATGGTCAGTTTTGTTCAAAGTAACGACAAAGCGACGTTATGTCAATAAAACCTTACCTTTATCTTTCAATATTATTCAAATAATCAGATGACTTTCACTGGAGATGACTTTCATATAAGCGTTTCGCTTAACGTCAGATCCTGTACCATATTGTATATTGTACTGTTTATAACCATGTAGCCCTTGAACTAAACAAAAAAAGATATTGTTTAAACCACTGTATTCAAGTAGCTCTTTTTGCAAATATGGTTTATGATATTAAAAGTATTATTCAATTCAACATATTGCTTTCTCTGTAATATTGATATAGATATTGCGAACAGGATGTTTGCAAATATGGTTTTATATGATATTATTAGAAGTAACGTTAGCCATTCAATTCAACATATTGCTTTCTTACTTTTGTTATAGCTATTGCAAACAGATGTTTGCAAGTATGGTTTATGATATTATTTAAAAGTAACGTTAGGCATTCAATGCAACATATTGCTTTCTCTGTAATGTAATTAGGCATTAAACGCAACATTGCTTTCTCTGTAATGTAATTAGGCATTAAATGCAACATTGCTTTCTCTGTAATGTAATTAGGCATTAAACGCAACATTGCTTTCTCTGTAATGTAATTAGGCATTAAATGCAACATATTGCTTTCTCTGTAATGTAATTAGGCATTAAATGCAACATACTGCTTTCTCTGTAATGTAATTAGGCATTAAATGCAACATACTGCTTGTTCTTACTTTTGATATAGATATTGCGAACAGATGTTTGCAAGTATGGTTTATGATATTATTTAAAAGTAACGTTAGGCATTCAATTCAACATATTGCTTTCTCTGTAATGCATGTATTGATGTAGATATTGCGAACAAGATGTTCGCATAAGTCAGATTTGGTGCCGAAGTGTAACAAATTTGTCTGAATCTACCAAATTTCTTGGACGCCAGTCACTTGTCGGCGAAGATCATCTACGATGTGGTCCTGATCAGAGTCGTTGTAATGTTCCAGAGGGAGCCTGCTACGATAGTTGCTTGCCACTTCCTATGGTGTATTTATCAACGGGACGAGGAAACGAGGATAAGAGTATTTAGTAAATTATAGTGTCTCGTATGTTACAGTTATGTACGTATCATGAAGTTAGGAATTTATGTTTGAAAACATCTCTAGCGTAAATTGTTTTTTACTTTAGAGTTGAAAACGAGGCCAAATTGCCATCGAGACAGGAAATGTTCACCAATCAAGATCAGCTGCATAGTTCACCACGTAGGCACCATAACCGAAGGTCCAATCACAAGGCTGAAGCTCATCCAGAGTGTAAGTCTGATATTTCTCTCATTCTTTGGATTTTGGCTTAAATATCTTTTTTTTTTCAAAACAAAAGCTTTTCAAATGATATTCGGTCCATGTTATGGCTCATGTTGATTTCTCTCGGCAGTCTGTTCCATTTTGCACGTGATATAACCATCTTTCAGATATGGACCAGACTTCAGCGTCAAGACCTTTCTACCTTTACATAATACACACTGAGTCGATATAATGGATATAATGTTTGCAAAGCATCGGTTTGGGTTGGGAATGTGAAGAAGTCCTTTTCTAAGCTTTGTGTTGTAACAATTAGAAATGAACACATTAAAAACATTGCCTGTATCTCTTGACAGCTCCTAAAAGGATATCGCCACTTCATAAAAGACATGGCAGAATCTTATATGATAAAAATGCACTTTTGGAAGAACAATATAAAAGAAGAATACGGGACATGGAAGAAGAACAAAAAGCCGCTGCTAAAAGAAATCAAGAAGAATTTTCTGTAGAGAGGAAAGCCACATTTAATCCAAGAATGGTGAACACTTGGCTTCAAAATGTGGACGGTGTAAGTCCAGTAAGAGAATACCCTGGTAACAGCTATCAAAATGGTTTCATTCAGGCTTCATTACCCAATGGCTTTATTCGTCAAGGACACCAGATTGCTCAGAGCAAAAGGCATGACGAGTTTCCAGACCCAGCAAAAGCTAAATCCAGAGCTGAGTCATATCATCACTCGTACAACAGACAAGATCTTATGGCTTCACATAGAGAAAACTGGGATCTGGTAAGACAGAGAAGTCAAAGCACTGATGCTATTACGAGAAAAGATCAAAACCGGCAGAGAGAAGATGAACAGACATTCAGAAGCACAAAAGATTTGAGAGATTTCTATGAACCAAGGCCAATGTATCCAGATACTTCTCAAGTGTATCCAAACATGCAACCTGTAAATAGGCGAAATGGCGACACATATGAAATAAATGGACGTGATGAAAGGGAGAGACAGTTTTATACTGAGTATGAAAGAAGCCCTCGGAAACAAATAGATACGTACGAATCACTTGTAACAGAAAGAGATGCAAGAGAGTCTGATTATGAACTATACAGAAATAGGGACGAGCCCCGATTCAGAACACACCGTCAGCTTCCTGCAGAAACGAGGTATGACAGAACGATTGAAACAGAAAACGTGTCTAAACATGAGAGACGCAGGAGGTCTGGGACAAAGGACATTAATGAGGAAGTAGATAGGATTCTTAAAGAAAGAAATAAAGACCATTGGGAAGGCGCTCAAGAGCAACAGTTCCAGAAAGAAGGAATAGAAGAAAAGACTTACAAAGAAAAGGAAAAGGTGGAAATGAGAAATGTACAGAAACTCTGGGCTATAAATGATGAATTCCAAAAGAATTTAGACAGTATGAACCAGGTGAATGATTTGAATGAACCAAAACGCCAGAATCCTAAAGAAAATTTTAATCGAGAAACTGATGAACCTTTAGCAATAGACAAAGAATATAAAACTGGTGACAAAGAATACAAAACAGATGGTCCAAAACAAAACGTAGAAGATGACAGGGTTCCCACTGTAAAAACAAAAAGCACAAAAGAAACCAAAGAAACGAAGAAATCTAGAATTAAGTACGAAAACAGAGTTTTCCTTGACCCATCCAAACATAAATCAAAGAAGAAAGAGTCAAAAAAGGCCAAAAGACTTTCATCGAAGACATCTGCATCAACTCGGATAACACAAGAAACAATTGGTTCTTTAAGAGAAACTGAGCTACCAAATCAGGATGGTAGAACAGAGTTTACTGCCACACCAACGGAGGGAAGTTCTCCCATGAAACGGTATGACTCACAAATAGACAAAAGATATAGTCAGTTTGACAAATACACAAATTCAGACGTTTATCCAAGAACACCAGAACCTAGCGCGATTAAAGGTAGTGTAAAACAAGGTGACATGGGAGAAAAACGCAGGTCTAATGAAAATGTGCGAATGAAAGCAAAAAAGGAGGAGGGAAAGGAAAGAAACAAGTCTAATTTTGGGTGGTCAGATAAGAATACTGAAAATAAAGATGACGATGTCTTTGATACTGGTATGGCAAAATCAGTGAAATCAATATCATCTAGACCAACTGTAGATAGCAGGACTGTGAAGCTGAACAAAAAGGAAGGGGGTACATCAGGAAACACATTTAGTGTTCTTGCAGGAGACATTGGCATGATGGAACAGTTTCAAAACCTTTCAGGAAAGCTGGGAAACTACAAAGCAGCTGTACAGGTTGGCTAGCTCTGATTAAGCTGTTGTCAGTGGACAGCAAGAATGCAGAGATGTTAATGCTCTTTTGTGTAACTGTGATACCTTTATTTCTAGAATGCAAGTCTTTAAGTTGTGCTTTTGTTCTACTATCGCACTAGTCTTAGTAGCATTCAAATTACAGCTCATATGAGCTTAAGTTCATAGATATTTTTATACTCACATATTGTATGATTTCTTGTGTCTCCAGTTATCACCTAATCGGTTTAATACATGCATAGGATGCTTCGATGGACATACCCCAAAGAAAGAGCACTCCTGGTACAAACCATGTTTCCAGCAGAAAACTGAGCAGCGACACAAGAAAACAAACAATGTGGTTGTGCGCCCAGTGCAGATTCAGGTCAGCCTGGGCATCCGCCCAGTCTGATCAGAGTCTTCGCTGTCCGCTTGGAGGTATCTTAGAGCCTTAGCTAATCTTTGAGCACTTAACGAAGAGTCTGATCAAACTGGGCAGATGCCCAGATTGATCTGAGTCTGCTTTGGGCGCACAACCACATTGTTGGTTTTCTTGAGTCGTGGCTCAATTTTGTTTTCCTGGTGTTTGAGTCCTCTCATACTCTTTCCATTTGGCGTAGTCCCTCTGAGAAATGAGAGAACTTCTTCCAAGTCAGTGATCTCCCTTACAGGTGTATCTGTTCACCTGAACAACTGTTTAGACTTATAGGAGCTGGTTTTGCTATTGGTTGACTTTGGTATGATAATCATAGACATAAGCAAATTCCTTACCGTCATTACCGATCCTGTATTATTTTACTCTTGTACATATGTAGTATATATGTAGTTTATGATTTGAATAAAATATTGTTTAAACTACCCTGCACACGAACATTATGGCATTCAATAGAATGAGTTTTAAGTTACAGAAATAGAGCAAATGCAGCTTATGCCAAATTTGCAGGTGTTGAATGACGTCTTTTTGTCACATTCGATTTTGGGATGAATTTCATACACCTCGAGTAAAGTATGTAATTCTGAAAATGCAATGAATAACTGGATGATACACTTGCTTGCAAAGAACATAAAAAATATTGATATATAAGGCTGAGATGCTTTATCCAAGTACTGTAATTATTCAAACTTTGAACAAATTGATTTCACTATCTGGGCACAGGAGAAAAAGAAAAAAAAATGTCCAAGGCCACGCATCACCCAGCGTTTCAAATGGGACACAAACTGCCGAAATTCAGTAGAAGCATTTAATTTACCTGTACAGCCAAAAATTGGCAGTTAATATTGATCGTAGGCTGCAACAAGTGTTAAAAACCTCAGACCCGTGGCTTAATTATAGCATAGGATTTAGAGCTTCTGGATAAGACAAATGCTCTGAATTCTTGTGTTATCATATATAATGAGAATTCCGCAGACGGCTATGTCGCAACTGCAAAATATTTTTCTCTAGACGACTATACTGGCTATGTTCAACAGAGGGAAAAGTAGGTCAAGATCAGTAAACGACACAGGCATTGTAGAGATGATGTCATGATATATGCTAATGTGAAATTTCCTCTAGGAAATGAAGCTAAGCACAGTGAAGTACCTGATAGGCAATGATCAGGAATCAATACAATCAAATCCCACATCCTGCTCTCAAAACCAGTAGGCAAAGAAGCACACACGCACAGAAAAATTGACACAAGTTCACGAAAGACAAGCACGGTAAACCAACTTAGCAGCTCTTTCCCAAACAGGTGGTCATTCACTACGCTAATTAAAAACGGCATCAAAATCTATTTTTATCTGTTTTATTTTTTAACTAACAAAACAAAATAAAACAAAAGGCAGATTGGGTAGCAAAACAGGTGATCACCAAACCGCCAAAGAACATAGACAAGCGGACATAGCACAATGTAACATCAAGGAACCACAACAGAAGTACCGTCTTGAAATGGTCAGCAAAAGATTACTGGGGGCTTAAACATCTTTTACTGGTACCAAACCTTGCCCTCTGCTTCTGCAGTGGAGTAGACATACATTTGACTATATTCAACATAGCCTGAGAGTAAGTCATGGTCAGCAAACATCAATGGTACTGCAGAGAGAATGTCATGATGTATGTTTCTGTGTAGTTTCATCACAAAAGTTCTTAAGTCTCTGAGAAAAGGAGCTAAATACAGTGGGTAAGCATAAATTTAGCCATGTCAAACAGAGCATGAAAAGTAGGTCAATGTCGGCAAACAACACTGGTGTTGTTTAGATGATGTCATGATGTAAGCCTGATGAAGTTTCTTTATAAAAGGTCTTTTAGTCTGAGAGAAACAGAGCTAAAAGCAGCTGGTAGACATAAATCTGGCTGTGTTCAACAGAATGTGAGAAGTAGGTCAAGATTTTCACCTGGAAATGGCACTGGTGTTGAGGAGACAATGTCATGATGTAAACCTATGTGAAATTTTATCACAATATGTCTCTGAGAACTGGGGGCGACAACAACACCACTGCCATTGCCACTGCCGGAAGTGACCCCTATGTCAATCCTACTTGCTAAGACAGTCCCGACAAAATGTGGTATCATAGTGAATACAAACAATCAAAACAATATAATGTGTCATCCAGCATTTTATTCAACAAATTTTACACTTGTACTGACTAGATAAAATATTATGATGAAATCAGAATAAAGCGAAAAAGTTTTTATGTCTCAACGACAAAAACCATAGTATTTTATGAATGAATTTGGTCCAACCTGTATTCAGCAAGCACCAAAGGGATAATCAAAATGTACTTGCTTAAGACAGGTGTTTGCTTTATACAGGTACATTTCAATATATTTGCCTTTTTCGGGTAACTGAATACATGCTTGCTTAATACAGGTTGCTTGCTTAACAGAGGCGGCCACTGAGGCAGATTCACTGTACTCAGGGCTGTTCCAGATAAAGTACATCCTAGGGCAGGACCAGAAGCTTTTAAAAGTTTTGCTGGTGGTGGCTAAATAGTTGGAAAATATTGCCATTCTTAGAGTAAGAGTAACTAAAATTTCCTTGGTGGTACCCCTCAAAAAGAGTTTCTGTCCTGCCTGGGGAGATGCTTTTATCTGGAAAAGCCCTCAGCTATGGCCACTGACCACTGTTACAAATTATCAAATAACCAGTCCCTGTTGTTCAAAACTAACAATGTCATTAATTAATCAGTCATTAGATTCAAATCCATAGTACAAAAATAACTGATTTTTACACAATAAATGTATGAGCTATTGCACTTAAAAAGCTTCTAACAATCTTGCTCCTGATTGAAGATTTAACAACATTTCATTAATTAACAACATGGTCAGTTTGAACAACAGGGCCCAGTCTGTCATCAGCATCTGTATTGTTTGCAAACATCCCCTGATAAAAACAAAATAAACTTGTACACATTTTAAGATGACAACTTCTTTGCAGAAACTGCTGAAGTGTCAAAATATTAAGGGTAAATGAGCTGCAACACGACAAAACCAAATAAGTGGAATGTGTGCCCAGCAAAGTCTCAGATCAGTCTTAGCAGCTGACCAGTCTGATCAGTCTTTGTTGTGTGCTTTAAGGGCAGCTAAGAGTCTAAGTTAGCTCCATAAAGATAGCAAAGACTCTGATCAGATTCAGCGGATGCCCAGGCTGGTCAGAGTCTTTGCTGGGCACGCATGCCACTTTGTTCGTTTTGTTGTGATATGGATAAATTAGAGATAAAAAAGCAAATAGGCCAATCACATGGGACTTTTTCAATTACAGTCAACTACAGTTAACTCAAAACTCCAATGGACTAAGAATTTTTGCTTCAAAATTATCAGCAGTTTGGGAAGAAAATATACCATATCTATTCTCCATAAAAAGGGGGTTCCCCTTCCCAAATTACACAGTCGTGTAATTCAGCTATACACAGCATTTTTTCTCTTCTAAAACAATCCCGAAAACCTAGATCAGTTTTTTTAGGTGGATCTGAATTTTTGGAATTGTTTGGAAAGAAAAACCCCCATCTTATATCCAAATAAATATGGTGTAACTTTTCAAACATTTACTCTCATAGTAATCAGAGTTTGAGATAACGAGTGTCAACATGACAGATCTATCAACAAGTGTATATCTATCATATATTTAACAATCCATAAAAATTTGACACAAAGGTTGATTATAAAATATAGTATTGCAAATTGAATCAAATCAGGTTAAATAAACAATAAATTGAATAAAATGGAAATGAAAAATAAATCAATCAACAAGTATATCTACAAAACATTTGCACTATACTACAAAATGTACATCCTCACCAGGAAAGGTGGAAAAATAAATGGCTGTTAAATGGCTGTTATAAGGAAGCTGTTCTATAGTAAATTAGCACTTTGGAAGACTGAGTTTCTGAGCCAGACTGGTAAAATACCTGTGTCAAGGCATATGTGTAGTCTGGTCATGGTACGGGCATGTGCAGTTTCATAGCACCAGCAATTTACACACACAGCTGGACCTTGTTAATTTTGAGAAGCACAAAATGAGCCAGAACACAACAAAACCAACCAAGTGGCATACGTGCCAAGTAAAACTCAGCTCAGCCAGGGGATCTGCCGAGTCTGATCAGTCTTCGCTGTCCCCATAGAGCTAGGTTAGACCCTTAGCTACCCTTTAAGCACTGAGCAAAGACTCTGAGCAGACTGGGCTGATGCCCGGGGTGATCTGACTCTTTGCTGGGCACACAAGCCACTTTGTGGTGGTGTTTTTTTCGTGTCCTGGCTCAAATAAGCATGTCCTGACCAGACTGTGCTATATGTGCACAAGCTTTCTATATTTCAGACAGTGGCTCAAACAGAGGTATGTGTTGTGGATAGTTGATAAGAAAACATGATGAAAGACTTCAACACTCATAATGCTAAATCTAGACATCCACAAAAAATTGATTTTAATTTTCAATTTGCAAAATAGAAATTCCTCAATTACTTGGTCAGCAAAGACTCTAATAATGTGCAGATGCACAACTGATCAGATTCTTTGTGATTCACTAATGCTACTTGTGATTCAGATCAGCCTTCTACAATGATACTGTGACAAATATATTAACTTTTAATTGCCAAAAATGCAGAAAACAAAATTTATGTCTGCAAAATTTCAAAAATTGTTCCCTCCAAGCTATATCATATTGAGAAATCAAAGACTAGAGGGCACACAGTGTAAATCGAGATGAAGCAGTTCATTATGAGCCACCTCACCTAGGTCTATGCTGTTACTTACTTGTTTGCAAATTCAACTATTATCTTTTTCTGGTGCTTTGTAGTGAAAAACAAAACAAAATCATTATAAAACAAATAAAAAGTAGAAAACACCCTGTTGACAAAACTGCTACGAAAGGCAAAAACATACAATACCTGATTTTTGTCTCTTTTAGTGTATATTTACAAAACATAACACAACGTTTTTAATATTGCAGAAATAATATCAACGTCTAGCTATGTCATATACAAGTAACAAGATGTCCTATGGCATGTATAAAGACTGAAGACTGATCAGCCTGCGCATCCATGCACTAAGATCAAAGGCTTCCTTCTTGAACAAAGTAATCAATGGATATTTAGGAATCTCAACAGAGAATCACAAAAACTCATAAGCCTGCACATCTGGGCCCAGGTGCTAAAAGTATGTGACATGGTTAGTTTTTCAGTTGGTGGCTTGCTTAATTGGGTTTAACAGCTCTTTGAGACAGAATTTCAGCCTACATCAAGCCGTCTCTCAGAGAGAGGGAGAATGAAAAGAGATATGATAGGGGAGAGAAAAAACATCCAGCAATCCCTACCCACACCTACTGCAAGCATACAGGTAGCCGGCCCTTGCCCTAGTTAGGTTATAAGACATTGTATTTTCAAGCGCACTGCATGCAAAATCACTGGCAATTTTTGCTGAACAAAACGTGACAAGCTTTTGCAGTGCATAACATTTTTTTGCTACAAAAACAAGAGGCCCAAATGGGCCTGATATCGCTCACCTGGCTATTGTGCAACGGAACCATTCTGATACAAAATTGGTCCAATTCCACTGAGAATTTCTCATTTTCACATTTTGCTACTTTTAGTAACAGAGGCCAACTTGCCTGGTCTTTATATATTTACTTTTGAAACACCTCAATGCAAGAATCATTTTGCCACAAAGGACAAGGTTCACGAAGAGACATAATCGGCCCTGTCTCAGAAATTGATGAATTTTTACTATATCATATTTATGTGTTTCCTGTGATTGAAAATGGATTTCTTTTAAGTCTCGCGTGTTATTTACGCAATTGTGACGTCATTAAAATACCCTACCCCACGCGACGTACTAAATGATTTTATGACGTAAACGACGTTATTCAACTTATAAGTTTGCTGTGTAGCGCTTTTCCGTTTGCTCTGTGTTGCCACTCTTTAACGAGGTCGATTAGCTGTTGCTATTTCTTTTCTGTGGGAGCTCGTATGCATATGTTAATCTTTATAATTAACCTCCCCCCCCCCCTCCCCCAACAAACACCCCCACCCCGCCCCTCCTGCCACCCGCGTTTGTCCTGCGTGAAGGTATAACATGTAATACTGACATACAATTTTTGTTGTACTGTCGTATTTGATAAGGCACTATTATTTCTGAGTCCGGTGTAAGTTTTTGTTTAGAATTTTGTCCGCAAAACAAAATTTTGTTACATGTATGTATGTTTTATTTTGCGGACGAAATGCGAAGTGCAAACTAATTCCGAGAAAAACTGCTGTTTGTCATTCATGACAATTTGTTTATGTTTTTATCAGATTAGTTTTGCAGTTCTGATGTTCTGAGAAGAAATAATAATAATAATAAACAGAGATGATATTCTTTCCTATGTCGTTATCCGTCAAAATTCGGCAAATACCTAACTGCTTGTGGACGAACGATGGTGCCGGGTAGTTTTCAGTGTAGAGGAGTCCGATTATTTGGTAAACAGTGGAGCAAGGGCCTACTGTGCATGAAGTAGGTGCGGGTGCGGATTTTCCGGACATTTTATTCTCTTCTAGCATGTCTTTTCTTTCTCCATCGCTCTGGATGACGGCTCGATGTGTATAATGTAGACTGAAATATTTCAGAAAGCGGAAATCCTTGGGGTTCCACTACACACAATCTATCAATATCATTCTCCATACATGCTGATATGACTTAAATACTGTTGAAACGGACATAAAATCAAATGTTATCCATCCATCTCATGCGAGACTAAATTCTGACCTGATGCACAGTAACCAACCCACAAAAATTTATCACTAGCAATTCAACGAGGGGTCATAGATTTAAGAGCATTTTATTTTTTCCCCACTAAAATAATTGCTTAAATATACTTTTATAGTAAAAAGTGAAATGCACTTTTTTCATTTGAAGTTTTTGTCATCTACATGTAAATAAATAAATCATATCGAACTCAAAGTCTTTTCCTTGAATACGAGAGAACAAGGGCAGACTGCCAGGATGCGCATATGATGAATCTGAAGAGCGGGGAGGGTGGCGGGGGTGGGGGTAAATTAGGAAGGATGGATTATTGCGGTTTTAAATCCTTTTTAACCGTATTTCAGTCATATCAGGACGATGGGAGGGTGATAATGAAAGACTGTGTGCAATACAACCCCGTTTACGGTTGTAAAGATTTCCGCATCCAGCGGACCTCGAATCTGTCATCGCTAAATCATCAGGCCAGGCGCTTCACCTACTGGGCTACTTGTTGGTGGTGGGAGCTGTTTTTCGGGGCGAGAGGTATGTAAGGGGCGGGGAGGCGGATTGTCACTGTTTATGCGTGTATACAAAAAAAATCTTTTCAGCTCATTAATTGTATAAATTGTTGTTTATTTTATTGATCACTTCCCCTTTTTTTGTCCTCTGTTTTTACAAAGAACAGCGAGTGGACACAGTATTCACCTTTCCGTAGTTCCATACCCCCCCCCCCCCCCAATCCACTCCCCACCCCCTTTTGATAGACGGTACTTGAATACACCTCCTGCAGCTTGTCATGAATCAGTCTGAAATTTTTAGGCTTCTGGTCTGCAAATTCCCATGTGAGTTGGGCGTAATGGTTGCAACTTTTTACTTTTATTGCATCAGAAGACCAACCTAGCAGGTGCCTTATTTACGACATTTCTTTTACCGATTTCCGATTTGCATTTATCAATCTGGAACTCACTTCACATACTTCTTTTACATGCGAAAAGGAGCCCCGGTAGCTCAGTGGGTTAAGCTCTGGCCTACTGATCTAGCGGGCCGGGTTCGAATCCCGTTTGAGGCGACAATCTTTCCTACCGTAAACGGGGTTCCATTGTACATAGTCTTTCATTATCATAATCCCATCGTCTTGATACAACTGACATACTGTTGAAAAGGACATAAAATCACACGTCGTCCATTCATCTATCCATTTGCATGCACAGTAAATATGCATATTATGGTTAGTGGAATAATGGTTGAAGATTTTTTATCACTTTTCTCGCTTTGCAAATTTAATTGCTTTCTCACCCGCAACATTGCTTCTTTTACTATTCAGTGGACCCCCTTACACCCTACTCATACTTCTGAACAAATGCTATATTTGGGTCAGTAAAACATAGCCGCAAATCCTTCTAGCTTATTTCAGACATGGGTGCCAAGCTGTCTGGTATGTGCTCCCATCTTCCCGCTCGTCCAGAGGATTTGGAAGTGAAAGCCGTTTTCCCCGTAGATCAATGTTTCTCGTCGAATTCGCTGAATTTAGTTTAGGCAAAGCAAAGCTAGAATACCGTATAAATCCTAATAAACACCCCTGTTTTAATAAACGCCCCCTTCAATAATGTTGTATTTTCTTGCATGAAAACCTTGTTTGCTTCTCTAGATTAGGTAGAACTTTGATATGGGGTCCACTCTTGAAGGAAAGAATTACTCCTAGAAGAGCAAATTCTTTCCTTTAAGAGTTGAACCCCACCCCTACTGAGAAGGGAGCCAAAAATTTAGAGAAACTACTTTTTTATTAGAGGTATTTTGCTCATTTATTACAATTTCGCACCCCCCTCCCCCCGCCACTTTCGTAAATTGCAACGGCCCCGGGACGTTAATATGATTTATACGACCAATTAATATTGAATAATCAGCTGTCTCTCACGGCACGGTACTCTCTGCCAATGACATCACCCAACGCTACATTGTGACGTAAGAAGCCGTGACGTTACAACTTGGCGCGTCTTTCACATTTATCTGTCATTGTCGCGTAATTTTCGGAAGCGGTGGTTTCTCTCTACTGAAAACAGCGATTTCATCGGCTTTTGGAATGAAATATCGTATCCATTTCTTTTCTGCTGATTACTTTTTATATTGTCTTAATGGAATCAGTTCCTGTCTGATTAAAAATCTACCCAAAACCAAACGAACATCGGCAGTGTTAGTAGAAAAGAACGAAGAGGCACATTTACATTTTGTTTTTATAAGACCATGAAGTCCCAACTTCGACACCTTCAAATTTTTACGAGATATTTTTCATTCATTAAAGAGTTATCCTGCCAAATATTAAGGTGTCGCATGAGGGCCTTCATATTTTTCAACTGCATTTTACACGTGCAAATATGAAAAAATGACAAATTTCAGGCGTTAGGGGGTCCGATTGGATAGAGCTCTATCACACCCAAGGCAATTCTGGTAAATGTTCCATGGGTAGTTGTGGAGACAAACTATTGTAGAATATAAAAACGTACAAAACGAAACAAATTTCACGTATTGCTAAAATGGGAATTTACAGGGCCAAAATGTACGATTCGTGAATTCAGCCCTTTCATCAAAATCCATTCAGGGGTTACTGAGATATTGCTAGTTTCATGTTTTGTGCTATTTTTAGTAACGGCAGATGGCGGCCATCTTGGATTGCTAAAATGCAAAAAAATCGAAAAGGCTTCATGCAAGGACCATTTTGACACAAATTTGGTCCAATTCCATTGAGATTTTCTGATTTTCACATTTTTCTATTTTTAGTAAGGGCGCGTTTACACGAGCAAAGTTTCTATGTCACAGAAACTTTAACAAAGAAAGTATGACAAACATTTTGCGTTTACACGGAGCAAATTATTTGTTAAAGAAAATGTGCCATATAATCTTTGTCACATAAACTTTGGCAATGAAATATTTGCTGCAGAGTTCACACGACCAAATATTATTCGTCAAAGTTACCTGCAGCGATGAAACAAAATCTTTGTCACATTTTCCACGCTTGTAGCAATGTTCTTTGTTACATAATCTTTAGCAAAGTTCTCCGTTTACACGGACAAATTTAATTTATCAAAGTAACTTTAACATATTTATTTGTCAAAGAAACATTGTCATATTTTGGCATTTACACGAGCAATTTTTTCTGTGACAAACTTACTTTGTCATAGAAACTTTGGTCGTGTAAACACGCCCTAACAGAGGCCAATATGACTGGTCTTACAGTTAGATATTTTTGAAACATCTCAATGCAAGAATCATTTTGACACAAATTTCGTCAAAATCCATTCAGTGGCTACTGAGATATTGTCATTTTCATGTTGTGTGCTATTTTTAGTAACAGCAAATGGCGGCCATCTTGGAATGCCAAAATGCAAAAAATCCAAAAAGCTTAATGAAAGGACCATTCTGACACAAAATTAATCCAACTCCATTGAGATTTTCTAATTTTCACATTTTTCTATTTTTAGTAACAGAGGCCAATATGAATGGTCTACATGTAGATATTTTTGAAACATCTCAATGCAAGAATCATTTTGACACAAATTTCGTCAAAATCCATTCAGCGGTTACTGAGATATTGTCATTTTCATGTTTTGTGCTATTTTTAGTAACGGCAGATGGCGGCCATCTTGGAATGCCAAATTGCAATTAATCAAAACGACTTCATGCAAGGAACATTCTGACACAAAATTGGTCCAATTCCATTCAAGGGTTCTTGAGTAATTGTCATTTTTATGTTTGTGCTATTTTTAGTAACACCAGATAGTGGCCATCTTGGAATGCCAAATTGCAATTAATCGAAACGGCTTCATGCAAGGAACATTCTGACACAAAATTGGTCCAATTCCATTCAAGGGTTCTTGAGTAATTGTCATTTTTATGTTTGTGCTATTTTTAGTAACAGCAGATGGCGGCCATCTTGGAATGCCAAATTGCAATTAATCGAAACGGCTTCATGCAAGGAACATTCTGACACAAAATTGGTCCAATTCCATTCAAGGGTTCTTGAGTAATTGTCATTTTTATGTTTGTGCTATTTTTAGTAACGGCCCCCATGGTGGCCATCTTGGCTAGTCAACTTGCACAAAATTGAAATAATTCCATTCAAGAACCAATTCTGACCAAATCTGGTCAGAATTGGTTGCATTTTCTTTAGATATTGACATTTGAGCAAAATCGGCCTTGTAAACGCTAAGTAGGTCACTGTGACCTAATTCTGTTATAGATTTTTTTTATTTTTATAATTTTTAATACCAAGGTCCCACTTATGTTCCATGCAAACTTTCAACCAAATATACCAAATGGTTCTGGAGAAGAAGTTGATTTTGTTGTTTTTGCTATTTTTAGTAACGGCAGCCATCTTGGATTCTTGGCCTGACCCAATTTTACAATTTTGAAACCCTGCAGTCTGGTCATGCTCCATGTGAAATCTGAAATCCATGGGCTCAGTGGTTTTAGAGAAGAAGTTGTTTGAAGTTGTTTAAATAGGTCATTTTTTGACATTGGCATTTGAGCAAAATTACACACGTAAACAGAAAGTAGGTCACTGTGACGAAACTCCGCTACAGATTTTTTTCATTTTTACAATTTTGAATACCAAGGTTTCACTGATGTTCCATGCCAAAATTCAGACAAATATACCCAGTAGTTCTGGAGAAGAAGTTTATTTTGTTGTTTTTGCTATTTTTAGTAACGGCGGCCATCTTGGATTTTCAACCTGACCCATTTTTACAATTCTGAGACCCTGGAGTCAGGTCATGCTCCATGTGAAATTTGAGAACCATGGGACCAGTAGTTTTACAGAAGAAGATGTTTGAATATTTGTTTTTAGATGTTGACGGACAAATTCCGTGACGACGCACGACGGACGCATTGGTATGACAATAGCTCACTATGGCCCTTCGGGCCAGGTGAGCTAATGAGAGCTTTTAGTGCAAAAGCTTCTCACATTTTTTCAGCCAAACATTTCTGGGTACTAGAAGACTTAACAAAAATATGTTACAACTATAACAACTGGGCCCTGGGTGTTCTGAGCACTGTATAAGGCTTCACTCTAGATATGCAGGTGGATCTAAGTTTTCACTGACTGCACAAGCTGTAAGACCCTTTTGCTCTTGGCATACCAGACATCTGCTGTCTGACACTTGTGCTCAAAAAGCATCATCTGAATTGAACAAAAGCTGTCATCGAACAGGATAGTTCATCTGATGAAGCAAAACTTTAACATAGAGTCACCTGACATTGACGCAAAAATGACGGCAAAAGCCTTACTGTACTTTCATTAAGGATGGATAAAAATTGATTTCTTAGAAAAAATATGGTAGGTCTCTATTTTATCTGCCAGAATTTATACTATTTGTGTGTATGGCTGTCTCTCTATCTTAGAAACACTCACTTTATCACAAAACCTGACTCACATTCAAACTTATTTAAAGGCAGGAGTGGACTATATAAGGAGGATTAACTTCCAGAGTGTCATTCTTGGACGGACACTCGGCGCCAAGTGCGTGCAACTATGGTTATGTACCACTGAGCCACTTGGGGAATGTCGTTAGGAGAATTGAACTGAACTGAACAGTGTCATTCTGTCTCATGATCTCATTGTGTCAACATCTCCAATCAGCCAATGAAATTATTATAACTAGTAATTCTGGTCCACTGATTGGTCGAATAAATTTTCACACCTTTACCTGTACAGGTAAGATATGCTATTGCTGGAACCACTACCCCCCGGCAGAGAATTCCTGCCTTTAAAGGTGTAATACTCGCAGAGCATTTATCATGTAACACTTAGGCCAACATAGCACAGCAGTCTACCAGAATATTATAGCACCTTCCAGCATAATGAGCCAGTGCTTCAGATAAGGGTGTGTTGAGAGGATTCAAGTCAGTTATCCATAAACAATATTTTGTGGCCACTCAGCAGAACTGTCTCACTGAGACAATTCTAATGAGGGGTCAAAAAATATGTTGTTTTTTCTTAGGAAAGAAAAGAGGGTTGAAACAAATTTTTGATGAAATTATAAAATCCCCAGAACCCACCTTTATCTGGAATACTTACAAACCTCTATGGTGTCAAACATGCAACACGTGGTGAACTACATTTATACAATCACAAACCACCGGATTTAGTCACAGGAACTACATTTATACAATCACAAACCAGTGGTTTTAGTCACAGTCATCAAGTGTATCACAAACACAGTACAGTCAACTTTCGATATCTCGAACACTGATATCTCTAAGTACCCTCTTACATCAAAGAATATGGTTTGGACATACAGCAGAACTTCAATGACTCGAACCCTGTTGGCTCGTTAACCCTGCCTGACTAAAACTCTTTCCTGGGTCCCTGTATCTCACTTTATATGCCAACCCTGGATGGCTAGAAATACCCATGGCTAGAACTAATTTTCATGGTCCCAAGCCTGTTTGAGCCAATGAAGTTCTGTTGTATTTCCTATTCATGTTTACATTTCGTCTCCTTTTATCTGAAACTACTGATATCTCAAAGCGAAATCCCAGAAAATTTATTTTGAGATATCAGTAGTTTAGGATGAAATTCAACTTGACTGTATCATCCCATCTGCGAACTGTGTGGAAACTCATCACTGGCCACCTGTGACAGCTGCATGATGTTTTATAAAGGCAATGGCTGATAACTCTTTACAGAACTCTTCCAGGACTATGATAGCTTCAAGACGACCTTGACCTTCTATCCTGAAATATGATATGCAAAGCAAATGAGAGTGTGCATCTGCTTCCCATACTAACATGTAGACGGAAACTGTGTGAAAGATACTATATGAGCCGAGACACGACAAAACAAACAAAGTGGCATGTGTGCCCAGCAAAGACTCAGATCAGACTGGGCCGATATCAACCTGGGCATCCGCCCAGTCTGATCAGACTCTTTGCTGTGTGTTTAACACTTTGCTGTGTGCTTAAAGGGTAGATAAGGGCCAACGCTAGCTCCATGGGGACAGTGAAGACTCTGATCAAACTAGGCGGATGCCCAGGCTGATCTGAGTCTTCGCTGGGAGAACCTGCCACTCGGTATTGTTGTGTCTGGGCTCATATAAATTCTCAGTATGGGCAAAATCCAACATTATAACAAAACCTTACTAATAAGAATTCCATAGATGGTTGTGTCACACCTCTCAGTGCATTATGACAAAACAGAGCTAAACCAGAGACCATACTAGAATTGTTTTTCTACCAAAAAACAGATGTCTCCCCCCCTTTCTGATGTCAAAAGGATCAGTCATTAAATACAATTTCAAACGGAAACTTTAAATACAATTTCTAATGCAAATACTGGTCATTTTTCATGCAAACAATGAGCTCGTATCCAGTAAAGATATTTTGTGATAGACTAATAGACAGACGCCAAGGGAAAAACAATATGTTTCCCTACCCTGAAGCAGGGATTCATAATAAGTAAAAAGTATAAATGCAAGAGATATAGTTGTTATGCTCTGCATGTCATGTAAAGTTGACTGATATTCATATTTAGTTTTTGTCAAAAAATATAAATGAAAGAGTTACAGTGCTCTGCACGTCGTCTATTTATATATTGACTGATATTTGTATGAAGTTTCATGAATATAGCTTAAACGGTTTTCAAGTTATAGAGCTTAGACGATTGAGACACGATTTTGTGAATGACAAAGTTCCAAGGGAAATAACTCAAATAGTATAAATGCTGTGCTCTGCAGGTTGTCTGGTGTTGACTGACATTTGTATGAAGTTTCGTGAATATAGCTTGTCCGGTTTTCAAGTAATAAAGCGATTGAGACACGATTTTGTGACTGACAAAGGTCCAAGGGAAATAACTCAAGAAGTATAAATGCAAGAGTTATGGTTCTTGCACTATGCAATTCTTCTAATGTTGATTGATATTTGTATGAAGTTTCGTGAATATAGCTTGAATGGTTTTCAAGTTATAGAGCAGACACGACTGAGACACAATTTTGTGACTGACAAAGTTCTAAGGGAAATAACTCAAATAGTATAAATGCTAAAGTTATGGTTCTTGCATTCTGCATGTCGTCTGATGTTGATTGATATTTGTATGAACTTTCATGAATATAGCTTGAATGGTTTTAAAGTTATAGACGGACTCGACTGAGACGCAATTTTGTGATGGACAAAGTTCCAAGGGAAATAACTCAAAAAGGATAAACGCCAGAGTGCATTCTGCACGTCGTCTGATGTTGATTGATATTTGTATAAACTTTCATGAATATAGCTTGAATGGTTTTAAAGTTACAGACGGACTCGACTGAGACGCAATTTTGTGATGGACAAAGTTCCAAGGGAAATAACTCAAAAAGTATAAATGCCAGAGTTACCATTTGTGCACTCTGCACATCGCCTCATGTTGATTGATATTTGTATGAAGTTTCGTGAATAAAGCTTGAGCAGTTTTCAAGTTATAGAGCGGACACAATTGAAACACAATTTTGTGATGGATTAAGTTCCAAGGGAAATAACTCAAAAAGTATAAATGCCAGAGTTACCATTCCTGCACTCTGCACATCGTCTCATGTTGACTGATATTTATATGAAGTTTCGCGAATATAGCTTGAGCGGTTTTCAAGTTATAGAACAGACACGATTTTGTGATGGACTAAGTTCCAAGGGAAATAACTCAAAAAGTATATATGCCAGAGTTACCATTCTTGCACTCTGCACGTCGTCTCATGTTGATTGATATTTACATGAAGTTTCGCGAATATAGCTTGAGCGGTTTTCAAGTTATAGAACGGACACGATTTTGTGATGGACTAAGTTCCAAGGGAAATAACTCAAAAAGTATAAATGCCAGAGTTACCATTCTTGCACTCTGCACGTCGTCTCATGTTGATTGATATTTACATGAAGTTTCGCGAATATAGCTTGAGCGGTTTTCAAGTTATAGAACGGACACGATTTGTGACAGACAGACGGACAGACGGATGGACAGACGGACAGATGCCCGGGGAAAAACAATATGTCTCCCGACCCTTAAGGGGGGAGACATAAATAAAAGTTTACACAGCTGCCACAATGCTGGAAAAGTAATACCTATGTCTTGTATTCTGCTTGTCGCAGGCGAGACAAAAGCTAGGTGGGTGGGTATATTAAGTCTAAAGCTCTTTAAAACCATTTTTCAGCCAAACCACACTGATTGTTAATGTAATGCTATGCAGGGCATATCAATGTTGGTAAGCAAGTCACACCCTTGCAGCCACCGATGAATCATACTGACATCACTGTGATCTCAGTATCCATAAAAGTGACATCATTGTGATATCACAATGATGAAATATGATGTCACTTATAGCTGTAGAGGTGTTGGATACCACTGTTAGTGCAATATCATGAAAAATTGGCATACTTCAACAAATTAGATTTTCTAAAACGCATAATTTATTGTCAGAAAATTTATACAACGTTGGAGGTTGTAAAATCGTGGGAGTTGTAAATTCGTGGGTGTTAGAAATTTCCATAATACTCATACGCAAAAGAAGTTTCACTAAGTGTTTATTTTTTCCAACATTTAACCATGCATAAAGGTTTTATTTCATAACAAAAGCATATTCCTAGAGCCTAAATAGGGAATAAAACTTTTAAAACAGTTTGACCAATTGCTTTTCTGCCTTATTTTGCTATTTCTTTTTTGCATTCCTGAAAAGCGGCCATTTTCTAATCTCATATATCAGCTTGAGAAAACATTGCAATGATTACTGATTTTGTACCTTCCGGTGAACAGTTGGTCCTACTATGGGTGCAAAATTTAATTGCAAAAATGTTCTGTTTTTTTATTATTATACCGGGGGTCTTTATCTGTTTTTTTCTTGAAAACGAAAGCGTTGTGTTTTAAGAGTAGGGAAGAATCCAGGCTCGTATTTTTTTTCCAAAGAAAACAGTCTGTCCATACTATTATTTTGTATTCAGGCGGATATACCCATATAGTGATACAGTGGGTTTCAACTCGTTCATGGGCTATGACACCACAGTAATAAATGTGTTAGTTGTAGGAAAGTCAATGTAGTGCTTTATGAATCCTGTTTCTTCCTCTAATCATTTATATCTGATATAAATTGGGTTATCTGTGATCTGTTTAAGACTAAAAAGTTTCAAAAGCAACTATGCAACAGAAAGTTATAAACAAGTGACCTGACGCAGGTGCTTCGATTTTTATATCACGCAGCGGAACACATCCACAAATTTACAACCCAGTGAGAGTTGCTATAAATAGATCACCCAATCACATGTGGATGAATTTTCTAACATTGAAACGATATCGCTTTGCATGGAAACTGTATCAGTTTATTCATCTGATGTTGTGGTCTAATTATGTCATAAGAAAATATCAAGAAATTATTTGACATGTGACTATCATGTGATTTAGTTCTTTTATCCACGATTATACCACTTTCAAGGCTAATTTTAGGAGCCCCTATCTCAGTGATTTAAGCTCTAGCCTGCTAAGCTGGCCAACCATTGATTAAAGTTGTTCAAATTATTCAATTCACTGTTTAAAATGTCCTGCATTTTGGATATTTAATCACAGCTCAGTTTGTGTTTAAAACTTCAAATATCACATTCACTAGAATTCTCAATGACACAAGCAAAAAAAAGACATAAAAGACAAGAATATGTTAGAGCTATACTACAGGAGGAATACCACTTACCATGAAGACACTGCCATATTCTTTCTCATGCTACAAACAAGACCAGATACAGCCACGTTAGTAACGATAAGAAATCATCCATAAAAAGTCATGCACTCATGCAATAATGTGACAGAGTATGAAATAAAAGACATGCATCTATGACACACTGTGGAATCCATACATCTCTCAGCTGAAAATTCTTGAAACATAGACCCCACCATTAGAAAACAAGCCATTACCTTCCTGTGCCCATACAGTGTCAAGTAGACATGTGTTCATTGTTTACAAAACCTAATTATTGCATGGGCAAACTGTGCATATCCTGATCAGACTACATATAAGCACAGGCTTGTATTTAACCACAACATGTTTCATTAGATACCAATCTGCAGGGTAAGGAATGTATACTGAACAGCCTAAATATGCAAGCATTTTTATTTGTCAAAACCATCCGAGTCTAAATTACATTAGGCAACTTGAAAAATGCAGTGAAAAACTAAAAGACCGAAAATTAGCTGATGATATTTCTGAAATGATATTTCAAATACTAACATGAAAACATATAAGCCTCAACATGAGGAAAACAGAAAAGTGGCATGTGCCCCCAGCCAAGACTCAAATCAGCCTGAGTGTATGCCCAGTCTGATCAGAGTCTTTGCTGTGCACTTAAAAGGTAGCTAGGGGTCTACGCTACCTCCATGCTGACAGCAAATACTCTGATCAGACTGGGCAGATGCCCAGGCTGATATTAGTCTTTGTGTCATGCACATGCCATTTTGTTGGTTTTGTCATGTTGCGGCTGAATTATGTTGCCACCTCTCATTGGATCTGCAAAAGGTGTTCTGATGATGTGTCGCAACATACTTCATCAAACATTTAATCTAAAATTATCAGAGATCTAATCACCTTAGACCTCTTAAAATTTTTATGCAATTCTGTGTACCTTCTCCATGCCATGGCTCCTACAACCTTATGGGATGTCACTAAATGTTATGACAAAAGTATATTATGTAACTGATGCTACCTTCAGTCATTGTTGTGGCAATGAAAGTGACATCCTAACATTTCATGAAAATGATATATTCATAAGATCTATTGAAGGTACTTTGGAAGTCTCTACTGTGCGTAAGTTCCCGTTCTTTACTGTATATACTTTAGCATTCTCTACTGCATATAATTTCACTCTTTCAATTGTAATGCTTTTACATTCTCTATGTTTAAAAGCAAATTTGGATCTAAAAATACAGATACATGCTTGGATTTAGAACAACAAACAACAGTCATATAAATGCAATAAAATACAATTTAAAGAAATAAAACATACTGCAATCAGAATCAAATGCACTCCAATACACCAGAATTAAATACAGATGCAAGAAAAAAATACATCATTCTCATATGCAAAGCTCCAGACAGAGAAGTATTGGCTGATAGTTCTGGGATAATTTTTGTGTTTCTTTACATAAATGGCCAGCCTTAAAATGACTTTTTCCAGTGAAAAGCCCGCATACATTTTTTTAAAAGAAGATCTAGTGAGGCCAGTAAAATGAAGATATGAAGATGTGATTTATACAGATTTTTTCCCCCCAGAATGCCCTCAATATCTATAGTTTTGCAGAAAAACCATAAAAATTCATAGTAGTGGGACAGTTACGTCTGAGCAAACAGTACAGACCCACATCAGAGTGCTCAGGGTCTACACTATTTGCCAAGATGTCTGCATCTTCTGGACCCATTACCTCATTGTAAAACCAAACTATTCCATTTACTGGAAAATAATGGTACAGTAATTATTTTAGGTGTCACAGGTTTTAGAATTTTTATGGTAAGCTCTATCCAGAATTCATGCATTTCCATGCCATTCCTGGGAGTATGACAGTACATCAAACATCTCATGAGACACAAAGGCTCCTTGAGACGTACGGATACACCTCAGTGATTTGAACGTGGCATGACAAAACCAACAAAGTGACATGTGTGCCATGGGAAGACTCAGATCAGCCTGGGCAACCATCCAGTTAGATCAGAGTCTTTGCTTTCTGCATGAAGGTAGCTTAGATCCTCAGCTACCCATTAAGAGCACAGCCAAGACTCAGACTGGGGAGTACACCAGCTGATCTGAGCCTTCGTTGGGCCAACACAGACCATTTAACATGAATGGGTAAACATTCAGGGGAAAAAACGATCCTTTTTCCCTTTTTCACTTTTGCATCCCTTTCCAATAGGATCAATACTTAAAGAAAGAATGAAAGGATCCAATTTTGGAATGGCTTCATTGTCTAGGTAAGCAAACAGGATAACACAAAAGTTGTTCCCCTTTGTAAAAATAGCAGAAAAATTAAGTGCATGGATGAATACTGTGACCTAAGTCTTCATTGTGATATGCAGTTAAAGGGTTGTCATGGTTCATATAAACAGTTTGATAAGGCTCCAGATAAGGAAAGATTTTGATAACTTCTGTCAATCATCCATAAAAACATATACTGTAACCCACAACATGATTTTATGGAGAAATAAGAAAACTAATTCCGGAGTTAGTACAAACCACCATTATTCTGACTTACCTTATCAGATTAGTTGAACCAGTCATCAGCTGTTGTCTCACCATAACTAACTGCTTCCCTAGATTTGGCTGTGAGGTAAGCTGAGATCTGATTTCATTTGATACCTAGAAATAACAAGCAACTTTGACGAATTTATATCCCCCATCCAAACGGCTGATTTGTATTAGCTTATGGATCTTTAGTTATGGCTGAATTTGTCAATTTTAAATTAAATTCAGATAGCCACACAAACCAATTTAGACCCTTAAAGCTATTCTGTACCAAAACAAGGCCACACAAACCCAATTTGTGAGAAATGACTGACGGAAAGATAGAAGGATGGGTGGATATACTGACAAAACTATAAACCCCCACCTTCAGCAGGGGATAATAATCAGAGAACATTTAAGCGGGGACACAATAAAACCAACAAAAGTGGCATGTATGCCCAGCAATTACTCAGATCAGCATGAGCAGCCTCCCAGTCTGATCAGACTCTTCACTGTGCACTTAAAATGTAGCTAACGGTCAAAGCTAACTCCATGCGGACAGCCAAGACTGATCAGACTGGGCTGATGCCCAGGTTGATCTGAGTCTTTGCTTGGTGTACATGCCACTTTGTTGGTTTTGTTGTGTTGTAGCATAATTATTATAAGAGCTGCTCTGTGAGAAAAGTGTTTTATTGCATGTGAAAATAGCAAAAACTTTGAACGGCCGGGAAAGTCATGTGGCTGATATCTGCACTAATGCTGGAAATTCATTGATCCCGTGAAGAACAGTAAAGACTAATCAGATCGTTTGGCTACAAAGGTTGATCTGAGTCTTTGTTGTTGCCCATGCTTTACTATAGGTATCTTTCGTGAGTGATGCAAAACAGTGAGTCCAAGGGATGGATTTTCATATCTCACCTTGAACCCATGACAATCATATTATCCTGTATACCTTTTCATTTACATTGTTTCATTTTAAATGTATACCTTCCTAAAATGCATAAACTTAGCATCTGAAAGCTTTTATCTAATTTTGAAAAAAAAAAACTAAAACGTTGAAGCCATCAAGAACAGACGTTTGGGTGTTCAAACTGATGTCATTTTTGCTGTTTAATATGACCAGGGTCTATACAACCATTGTCATGACAACCAAGATACATGGCCTCCAAGCCCCAGACTGACTGAATGTTATTCTTTTCTTCTTCTTTTTTCTATCCAGCCCAAGGGCTAGGTGATAAGGGGTGTAGAATAAGATATTCCAGCAATGATTAAAAGCACAGAAAACCTTGTCTGTTATGAAAGGAAGTACTTTCCTCATGGCATAGCTCAACTGCAAGTCTAAAGCATTAACTCCTACTAGCCCTATACACATAAAAAAAGCTCATATCATCAGCTTCCTTTGTAAGGCACAGCATCTTCTGCTGTAAGGACGCAGCTCTTGTATACAACTTTCAATAAACCCTTGACTTTAGTGAGCCTGATTTAACCCTACTGCACTCATAACAGCCAAAACTCCATAGAGTTTTGGCCGTTCTGAGTGCAATAGGGTTGATAAAGTTAAGCACTAACCTTTTGAAGGACTGTGTAGAGACTTCTGACATTCGGTCTGAGAGGTAGATATGGGTCCAAGAGAAACTCATGAAGATTTGGATGTGGCACAAGAGCCAGCTTGGATATCACTGATGTCAGCTGTAGATTCACAGGGTAGCTCTGAAGAAACATAAAGTACTTGTTTACCCAAAATGTTTATACGAAGTATGTTTGACAGCACAGCATAGACCTAGGAGCAGTCTGATCAGAGGCTACTAACTGTTTCGTGAAACATCCCCATCCTCGAAAAATGGACTAAGCCAACTCTATAGTCTGGAAATGCTCATTTCATAAAGGGGTTGAGGTTTCCCAAGTTATAGTCAGTAACAGTTATTACATGGCTTGACTGACTGTATCTGGTGATGATCAACCCACTTTAGCAAACTTTAGCCAAATCACATCTTCTTATGCGAGAAACATTGATAGACTGTTGATAGAGGTATGTTTACACATAAAACTGAAAGAAACAATCTCTGTATAGCTAGTCTTAAAGGGGCATTTTGAAGCTTCTAGACGCTACGTTCAAACACGATGTTGGCAATATAGGGTCTATAAAAGTTCTGTGCTATGTGCAAACCATCTTATGATGTACAAAGTTCCAGATAAGGTGATAATCAGATTAGCAGATAATTCTGCAATAATTTTTCTTATCTCTTATGAAAACATATGTTGTGTCCCCTCATTAGAACCGTTTCACCAAGCCAGTTCTAAAAAGGGGTCACAATGTATGTTTTAATGGAAAAATATGGAACATTATCCTTGTTCCCTGCTCATCTGGAACACTGATGTTCCATATTAAAAGCAGTTCAGGTGTATTTCTCACATTCCTCTAGGTTTCACAGCAATCTTTAACAATTCCAGAACAATTTCAAAGACTCCAGACCCTATTATTAGTGATAAATGTGGATTTTGAGGATAATGTGTGGTAATTTCATCCTATGTTGAGATCCCTCGATAGCACAGCCTCAGCAAAATGTTTTTGCTGGAAATAAGAAAAGTATCCCAGAATTATCCTCAAAAACCCACCTTTATTTGGTTTTATGGTGTATCAATGTATCTCTCTTCTGTCATTTTGGATTATATCCAGCTGATATGGGTTTTCAAAATAAATTTTATTTGATTTGATTGTATCACCTGATCTAAAAGATGTGTCAGTTTATCCAGCAGCATGTGTAAGAAATCTCCCTCATAAAACTTCTCTCTGTTGTCCTGGCTCACAATCACTGTCTCAGGATAGTTCCAGTCCTTGCAGGCCTTCACCACATCTGAAAACTAATAAAGAAATAAGTATTGTAAGGTGACTGGATATACACTGCATGTTTCTTCTGCCATTTTTCAAAGGCAGACAACTGACCCTGTTAGAAGGGTTTTTTCCTGGGGAGTTTTTTTTTACATTAATGAGGCTGTTTCCCCTTTAAAGATGGAGCAGAATTTACCATAACATGTCAACTCTAATATAGTCTTCTGGCATACCACAGGAACATGAAGAATGGAGCAATAATGCCTTATTAATCCGTGCCGACCAGGATTGGACAGCTCCTAGAGGTAAAGTCTGATCAAGATCTGCAGTGTTTGTTAACCACCTAAAAGTTTTGAAAAACATATCCTGATATGAAAAACAGTTAATGTCCAAATTCCTAAAAAGAGTCTGTTACATGAATTAGTACATAAGGAGGGTGTCCCTTGATAATTTCGGGTTAGTTTTCTCCAATTCTCCATGAAAACATTTTGTAGCTGCTTATAAAATCACCTCGCTGAGGCAATTCTAACAAGTACCCACAACATTTGTTCTGATGGAAAATCTGGAAAACTATCCATTAAGGTGTCTGGGTAGACCTTAATGCTTCTCTTGAGGAAGAGGGAGCTGGTTTTTCTGCTTCTTGTGCAAGTGTCTGTTTTGCTTGTGTGAGTTTGTCCTTCTTCTCTTCCTCTTGGTGTTGTGGGTTGGCGGGGGTATGTGACTGTGGCATACCCTGGACCTTTCTATTAACTTTTTTTGCAGCTTTTTTACAAAGGGGAACAATTTTTGTAACTTCCTGTTTGCTTCCCTTCCAAATTGATCCATCTTAAAGGAGAGAATTTACTCCAAGCGGAGCAAATTCTTTCCTATATGAGTTGACTCTCACTGAGAAGAGGCAAAAATGAAAATGGCAGGGTCACTGAAAGTGTACCCATTCAACTTAACTGAAATCAGCCTTGTTGCTCCTCTTAATTGCAGCACTGAATACATGAATAAATAAAAGGCCATTGGCTGATGTCACCCGACTTTGAAATGTGACATAAACTGCAGCCCTTTATCCAGTTTCACAGTAACTGTAGGGCCAAAACAGAAAATATATGTATTACAGAAAAAATATTACAGAACCTGGTAAGCAAATAATAACTGAAGCATAAGCAAAGACATATACCAAATATTGGGCCTCTATGAAGATATAAAATATTTAATTTTAGAAAGGGGAAAATGTGTTAAATAAGGCGACTGAAACATGAGGCCCTTACAGAATGCCCAAAACATCAAGACTATAAAACCAATAACAAAATAGAAAACTGGCATAATCCTGCTACTATGAATCTGATGAAAAATGGACAATGCATTTATGAAAATTCAGCTCATTAATATGAACAGTTCTAGAGTTATCCTTTCACCTTTAAGCAAACGTCTATCATCTATGAAAGTGGAATAACTCTGTCACTAATTTAATCAATTTGGCACATCGTAATAATAATCGGAATAATCAATTTACCAAGTACTAATAGCATACCAAATTTCAGCTCTCTCGGTCAAACGGTTCAAAAGTTGGAAAAATGCTTATAACTTTGTCAAAAATAGGAGAATTGAAATTCAAAAATCACATGCACATCTTCAGTTCATGATGAAACACTCTGCACATTTTCAAGTCAATCTGATAAAAGATGTGGCAGGAGTTGTGGGGACAAGGTCTGAGTCAGCAAGGGCCATAACTCCATTAAAATGGCCAAAACAAAAATCAACAAGCAAATTCGGTGAATTTATATCCCCCATCGAAGTGGCCCTGATTTGTTTATGGTTTATTCTAAGTTCCATAAAATTTTGTTCACTGGTTACAAAGTTACGGCTGAACTTGTGGATTGTAAATAAAATCAAAGGGCAATAACTCTGGGATAAGTGAGGCATAAGCTGAAGCTGTTCTTGAACACTTGTCTCAGCATCACTGCACTATGATGATACATTTTTAATTCAGTTTCAAGAAATCTCTTCACCGATACCTTAGATATGGCTAATTGTGGATTTTAAATCATTTCAAGGGCATTAAATCATGAACTACTGCAGCGATTATGACAAAACTTAATGTGCCCTGCTGTGTCATGATAATACATGATAATTATTTTAAGTTTCATGAAATTCCAACCACTGGTTACTTCGTTATGACTCAATTTGTTGATTTTAAACCAACTCAAGGGCAATAACTCACTGCTTACTAAAGCAATTCCGACAAAACGTAAGATGCACCAATGAGATATGGTGATACATATTTAGTATCAGTGTCATAGAATTCTATTCATTGATTACTTAGTTATGGCTGAATTTATCAACCATAAATTGATTCAAGGGCAATAACTCATGTACTACTGATAACCTTCAGAGGAAATTTTATGTGCATAACTGCATTATGGTGATACATATTCAGTTTAAGTTTCATGAAGTTTTGATAATTGGTTACTTAGTTATGACTCGTTTTATTAATTTTAAATCCATTAAAGGGCAATAACTCATGCACTAATGATGCCCTTCTGACGAAACTTTATGTGCATAACCGTGTAATGGTGATACATATTCAGTATAAGTTTCATGAAGTTTTGATAATTCGTTACTTAGTTATGACTCATTTTATTAATGTTAAGTCCATTAAAGGGCAATAACTCATGCACTACTGAAGCCAGTCTGATGAAACTTCACGTGCATCAGCGCCTAGTAGTGATATATATTTATTTCAAGTTTAATGAAATTCCGTCCAGTGGTTACTTAGTTATGGCTCCGGACGGACGGACGGAAGGACGGATGAAAGGAACGGACAGACAAACAGACAGACAGACATGGAGAAAACTATATCCCTCCGCCTTCGGCGGGGGATAAAAACCACATGCACATCTTCATACCATAAAAATACAATCTATAAATGGATGGACGAGAGTCATTTCTATAGTCCCCCTCTGTCTATGTCAGGTGACAATTATTCAAAACCTCATTCTCCTACCTGTAAATTTGCATCCCGAAGATACATATCATAACCACTGTCTGAGGTCTGATAGCTTGACTTCAGCTCCTCAGGAACAAGGGACAAGAAGCTGAAATAAACCAACAATTTATCTCCAAAGTATCAAGAGCTGCAGTTGGTTGAGATGTTGAGTTGTGGTTTAACATCCAAGCAAACAATATTTCAGTCATGTCCAGACATTGCCTCTGACTGTGTAGGACTTTTACCTGACCTGAGATACACGACACTCAGATCCTGCTTCACTTACTAGTAGCTCTGCCACAGATGTACCAGGCAGCCCATCTGTTTTGCAGGCCCTGATAGGTCGAGGCCCAAGCTATTGTTAGTACAGTTTGATGTAAAGGTAAAGAGGGAATGGGTTCTTTGAGGCCTACTGTATCTTGCGCACAGTATAATGAAATACAGAGCCCATTCCTCTCCTTTCCCTTCCCTGATTCAATGCCGCTACCCATTTTCAGATGGGTTGACAGGGAGAATGTTTCAGCTGTAGGCTTCTTGAAGATAGCATTCAAAACCTTCCGCACCATAGCAAAGTGCCTATAAGTAATAGTTATACCATGGTTTGTCTGCCTGTACGAGGAGATAATCAACGAGCTTAAGCAAGTGGATTATCTCCCGTACAGGTGGACAAACCATGGTATAACTATTTTATACCACCCTTACCAGTGTAGACCTTTCTCACTGCGAAATATTTCGTACTAAAGTTGGCATTTTCTGATACGGGTGGTATAACAGCTGGCTGAAGTACCCAAACTCAGTTTGCTAAATAAGTTAATATGGTGATCATTCTAAAAGTTTGAAAACATCAAGTTCTGACAAAAAGCCTAGGCAACCAGTGTATACCCATATCAAACTGCACCTTTAGCAGCCTAATCAAAATCTACAGAGAATGAAATTCCAACAAAAGTTCAAAGGAATAAAAATATCAGAAAAAAAAAATTATTTATGATTTTTCTAAAAGATAAGGAAAATTTAATTTTGAAACTATCACTGTATGATAAGCATTTTTGACACAGCTTAATGAAGGGACTATTTTCTCAGTTGATCATTCCCTAATCATGAAGTACTAATCAAAAGCACCTATAGCATAGTGCATTTCTGGGCTTTAATTTTATTGTTTAACTGGACACATTAATCACACACTCTGGGGCATGCTGGAATAATGTGATTGTTGGTAATACATGTAACTGACAGATGACTGATTGATTTATTGGTTTGTTGCTTAACGTCCACGGTAAACAACTATGGTCATGTCGGGACGGTCAGTTAACCTAACCACACTTTTCCTGGGCAGGCTTAGACCTCCTAAGCGGTTAACCAGGACTAAGTGCACATACTTTTGCCAGTAACTGACAACTGCCCTTCTTGAATCAGCGGAAGGAGAAACGAAAGTATGTGGCCAGACCGGGTTTCGAACCCAGGACCTCTGACTTACGAGTCAGGTGCCCTACCAATTGCGCTATGTGGCCCAGCGACAGATGACTACTATTCCAGTTAAATGTATAAAGAATTGTTACAGGGGCATCAACTGGCCATTATCAACAGATGACCATCACTGAAAAGATAGCAGCTATGCAGGTTTGACTCTGTATGGTTTACAAATTAAAGTGGAATATAATATGAGCCACATCATGTGATTTCCAACAATGCGGCACTGGTGACAAGCAAAGGCTCTGATCAGACTGCACATAAGTGCAGTCTGATCTTAGCCTTTGCTTGTCCCCTCAGCCAAGCCATAAATCCAATAGTGAAGTCTCTGATCACCTCATGTAAATGAGAAGGATGATCAGAATATCACATGACAAAATTGCCACATTGTTGGAAATCACATGACATGGCTCATAGTATCTATTTTCATATTACAGTACATGTCTAATTATCTAAAATCTAAAATTTAAAACCACATACATAAGGCACTTAAATCACATTTATATGTCACTTACCAGTTAACGATGTTATGAACTTCAATCCTCGACCTGCGAGGTGATGTTCCTAAACCATTGACAGGCTGTTCTTTTGGTAACTGTATCACATGTTCAACACCGGAAGACTCTTTCTCTTCATTTTTTACCATATCCTGACCATCAATGTCAGATTCAGATGAAGAAGCAGCTAATTTATCAGTCATTTCCCTATGAGCATCTTTGGAAGCTTCCAAATCAGGAGATTTAACAGTCTCTAAATTATTGCACTTTTCTTGATCGTCATGAGATTCTACAGAATTTTCAGCACCTACTATATCATCATTATCACATACAGCTTCTGTGGGTATATTTTCAGGTTTGGAAGACTCAACACTGGTAATACTGACTATTTCTTGACCTTCATTGCAAGGTCCTATGGATTTTTCTGAAAGTTCATGAGAATGTTTTGAGGGTTCACTGTCTTCATCAATTTTGTCTGTGTCTCCAACTGCTATGTCATCTTTCAGTGTTTCTTTTTCCTTGTGTAAGCATTCCTCACTATCAGATTTGTCAAAATCAATCTTGGGATTGTCTGATTCTGTGTGAGATTCAGGTTCTATTGCACATTCTTTGCCTTCATCAGTATGTTTATGAACTACATTTTCAGAAAGATTTTCAGCACATTCCATGTTATTTCCCTTATTTTCACCATTTTTTACAGACTGTTTCACAATATTTGAAAATTCTTCCTGAATATGTTGAGGAAGTTCTTTGGTATCACCATGGTAATTAGTGTCATAGTAACCTCTTGTTGCTAGGTTACGTAATACAAGGTTATTCAGTATGTGTTCTTCATCTTTCTGAAGCAATGTATCAAACAGCTGAAGGGTAACTAAACACACCTGAAAGATAACAGCCACATTGTGAGAGAAACTATTGAAGATGTATTGCTACACCTCCATGATTTGGCCTCCAAATTTACCAAGGCGACAGTTTTTTGCAACCCTGGTAGTGAGTCCCTTTCTGAGCATTTTTTTTCTATCAGAAAAGCCCCTATGAGAAGGAAGGAAAATATTTCTATCAGTGACATTCCTTGAAAGTACATCCATACACCTTAAGGAATATGCAGACAGTCAGAGCTCTAGATAAGAGGGAGTATTTGATGATAATTGAGGATAATTTTTCATATTTCTCATCAAAACCATATGTTGTGACCCCTCATCTGAACCGTCTCGTCGAGACGGTTCAGATGAGGGGTCACAAATTATGTTTTAATGAGGAATTAACAAAAATTATCCGTAATTATCACCAAATACTCCCTCTTATCTAGTGCTCTGGACAGTGTATGTCTAGATTGGACTACAAGTGCATTCTCGGCAAGGCATACGCAGTTTGCTTGTTTAGAGTTTAATAGATGATTTATCAAGCCATGTAAAGTTTGCATTTGCGTATCAATACATTTTATTGTGAAACAGTATCATCCATTATATATGAAGAGTCCATATAATCAAAGTTATGTGACCAAAGCTCCTCATTACGGCTGAAGTGCCAGCAGCACTACTCTTAAGTTTGGTTTTGTCCAATACAGCAAATAAGTAAATTCTTCTCAAGAAATATGCACACCACACTGATGATAACAAACAGGTTTTCCTGCATGATATGGCATGCTGAATTATATACCTTTTCAAATCCTGTGCCAACAGTAGTACTAAAGGTTACTTATTAAACTGCATTAATTTTACAGTGTATGTGAAACCTCACCCACCTCTTCTGAAACATGGTTACATCGCTCTATCAGTCGACTTCTTACTGTGTTAGTTTTACAATCAAGAGTTTCTGGACTTGTCTCTTCTCCAAGAAGGAAAAATACAAACTCTGTAATGAAAATATGGGCTCTAATCCATAGGTCTATATCTATTTATAGCTTACTACACTGCTAATATCTTATATTTGTTCAACAGAACAAAACATTAGATTTTGACCATAAATACATACTGTAAAAAATTCTAATAAATGCCCATGCTCTAACAAATGCCCATTCCCCCAATTTTTGACCTAAAATTTGTTGTTTTTCCTCCAATTTTGACCATTAACACATCTGCAATAAGCGCCTGCCAAGGACTTTGAAATGCAAAAATGCAAACTTTCTCTTACGATATGCATGAGAATCTACTAAATCCAACGTCTTAATAAATGCAAACCCTTCTTTATATCATATGTGGTAACCTGTTTTTCTTTGCATCAAAGTGATTGGTAACTAAAAATAGCACACACTATTTCCGATTCCCTATTTTGCTCAGGAGATGTTAAGACGTCACATTGTATATGGAAAGGTATGTGGTAAAAGTACCCAAATCTCAAGTCCGAATTTGTAAGTCATATAAAGACTGACAGTTCCTGAATATTTTAGACACACTGATATGGACCCCAAAACAGAGGTGTGATCAGGTGCTTGCAAGTAGGAAGCATCACTTGACTTTGAGCAGGAAGTGACTTCACATCATCAATAGCAAAACAGCATAACATTATTTTAAAAGTAGAAAAGAGGAGAAGCTGTGAAACATGTAGCTTGATTTAATTTTGATACTTTTTGATAAAGGCTAGGACGCCAAAAATTTAATCTAAAGAGTGGTATTGATTAAGGCTGTCCAAAATAATAAGTATGTTTAGACAGGCAATTAATATTTTAGTATATCTAGTCAGACTAACAACATAACCAATTAACCTTTACGCCAAAGTGCTTATCCCTCCCCCTTTAAATTTTGTACAAGTATATTTTACAAAAGAAACAATTGTCACAAAAGCACACATGCATTTTTTTGTCCGAGGTTTTTACCTGATTTGACTGGTCATGCATATTTTGACTGACAGTTGGTGACAGGTCAATTAATGGACCTTGTCATATTTGATCATTAATTTTGCTTCATAAAGTACAATGTACCTGAGAGGAGTCTTTCTGAGGACACAGTATGTAAACATCTGGTCAAGTAGGCTGTGGCGGATATTGCTCCTGCCTCGGATCTGAAAATTATCATAACAGATACCTTGTTATAGACTGTGCATCAGGTGTAACTGTATCTACTCTCATAATAACATTCAAAGCACCAGAGATGAAAAATAGTTAAATTTGCAAAAAGTGCAGATCCAGATGAGGTGGCTCATCATGAGCCACCTCATCTGGATCGACACTGTTTGCCCTCTAATCACTGAATTCTCAATATGTTATAGCTTGGACATAACATTTTTTGAAATTTTGCAGATGTAAATTTTGTTGTTTGTTTTTTTTGCACTTGACGGGTTATTTGGAATATAAAATGGCAAAACAAACACAAAGCTTTTGATGCAAATGTTAAAATATGCACAGACAGACATTCTACAACTGGTATATTGACAGGTGTGTCAAATCTGATGTCTGCTACCAAGATGCATATTGTCTATTTCAGAATTAATGTGTTAACTCACTGTGTGCTATGGGCCAGACTGTTCAAATCATTGTCAGCTTAGCAAAGTAGTAAGTCAAGGAGTCGTTGAGTCTTCAAGTAAATACAAAATGTAACGTGCTAATAATTTTGCTGAAAAAATTGAGGAGTTTTTGCACTAATTATGCATAAAATATGTTTGCCAACACAACATCTCATAACTAGTGATGTTACTTTTGAGCAACTAAGCACTGATCATTAGTGTTCCCAGTCAATGTGTCCTATTTTTCCATTAAATTACCACGTCATACTGAGTATAAAATTAATGACTCCTAGGCCATGAAAGTTTTTCATCATCAAGATAGTTTAATAGTTAAATGAGATTAACACAATAAAGAGCATAATTATATGCAATGCAAGAAAATGTCTAGCTTTCTGGACAAAAACTTTTCTTTGAAAATATTCTTACGCCTGATGTAAAGATGGCTGAACACATGGGATCAGAAACTTTTGGTGGATTGTTCTAGATAAAGCCTCAGCTACAATTGGATTGGCTATCCCAGTCAGCTGATCACAATAGTCTAACCAGGACAGGAATGACACCAGGTGGCGCTTGCCAACAAATGTCTGCTGGTCTTCTCGCTCAGTTACAACTTCCATCCTGAAACAAGTTTAGACAGTATGCTAAAGTTGGCTTTAAACTTTTTTTCCTCTATAAACACTATCCATGCTATTGTAGAAAACAAGTACAAACAAGTTCATGGTACTGTAAAACACTTAATATCTGCGGTGTCAAAATTTCGCGTTTTAATGAAAATGACCTATTGGCGGATTTTAATTTTGGCGTTCGTGACATACCATGAATCAAGAGTAAAGAAAATTTGATATTAATTTGTAAATTTTTTTATACTTTTCTATTGAACTACACATTGTGGCATCTATTAGAATCGCCTCGGTGAGGCGATTCTAATGGGATGCCACAATGTATAGTTTCATGGGGTATAGAAATTCTCTTAAATATTTTTTCGGTTCTCCTTTTTATCTCAACCTCTTTTAAGGTGTGCGTAAGAAAGTGTATCAAATCAAAAGTCAAATATTGGCGGACTTACATTTTAGCGCTCTTTGCCTTAACCGCCCAAATCGCCAAAATTCAGTAACCGCCAAATATAAGTGTTTTACAGTATATAAAATGGCACAGAATGAATCTGTATCCTATTATTGCAATAATGACAAAAAAAATTTGTTAATTATAGATTATCTGTTTATTCAATTAAAGCTGAAACCTTCATAGCAAAAACTTTAGACATTTGTATGGTTTTGTGAACATGCAATAGGAATAAAATTGATTTGTAGTGTTTTAATCATAGCTTTTGTCATACACTGGGCTTGAATGGGTTAACACTATGACACCTTGAACTAAAACATTCAACATTTTGTTGAGATGTTCTACACATTAATTAAAATCTAAACAGTGTAGACCCTGATCAGACTGCTCCTACATGACTCTTCACTATTTGCAAATGGTTCAGCTTTCCATTCCAGCTGATAACAGACAATCTGTGTACAAATATTTCGTGTAGTTGATAAAAATCAGAGTATAAAACTTTACCCCCACTTAGCCTGAACATTCTCTAAATCTGAAGGATTAATGCATTCTGGCAATTTCTGGTATGTATCTACCAATCGTTGAGTGAGATCTTTACAAAACTTGGTGCTGTTGATCATACAGTGAGCTGCTATAGGCTCTGGAAGACTTGAACAGAGTATGAGACCCTCACAGGCTTTCACAGCTACACGACTGTCCTAAAATGAATGACACTCACATGTAAAAACTGCCTTATTTAAGAATAGAAACGAACATTTCAAAATAAATTTAATTCATACAGTTTTTGTAAGATATTAAATTGGAAATAAATGCATGTATTTTACTTAAATTAAAGCATACTTCTTGTAACGTTCATATCTAAATATCTATGAAACCACGAATGCTACTCCCTGTTACTCTTTATTTTTTTCAAATTAAACAAGAAATGTTAACAAAATGATAAATCAAATCGGTGTAAAGAGTAGTTGTTTTAAACCTCATTTGATGTGACTTAGGCCTAAAAAAAATGGTGTGATTCCGGTTTCCCGACTGAGTGGTCTTTTTTGGCGCCCATTAAAAAAATTTTAGCGGCAAAATCACGTTTGGCAATTTCCGCCATTCCGGAAATAACCGAAAGTGCCGAACAAATTGACAGCGTAAGCCACTCACTCTATGCTGCATACAGTATGCAAGTTTGTAAACTGATAACTCATACTAGTCTCAGCTTAAGCTTATATAATCTGTCCATACCCATTTCATCGGCGGGGGTCTGTGTGTATTACCTCTGACACACATTTAATTACCTATTGATGGACAAAAGTGTACATTTGTCAACGAGAACTTGGCTTCGCCTATTATCTTGTATTGTCCAATCAGGAGTGCTAGACTAGAATGATAGTCTTATCTCCGGCCCAAGCGCTGATAGAGATGTCATTAGCGGATGCCTATAAAGCGACCATGCATGTAAAGTTTGTAAACATATTAATCACAGTTTATGTAATAGCATGACCTCGGCGGCAGCTTTAATGGTCAAAGATATCTTTTCCCCATGATACTCAGATAAAATACTTCCACTCTCCCATGAGCTAATGACCCGTATCAAATTAAATGACCCCAACCATAAATGTCTTACGGAACGTGAAAGAGCACAGACTGATAGGCTTCCACGGAAAATATTTGCGTTAACGTTTACACAAAAAATCCATTAATCTAAGTTGTGAACAGGAAATACCAGTCGCATTACATTATTGCGATGGCTGATCTTAGTATTTACTATCAGAGCATGGAATAAGATTCCTTCACCATCTTACCATTCACCGCTTAGGAGGTCTAAGCCTGCCCAGGAATAGTGTGGTTAGGTTAACTGACCGTCCCGACATGACCTTAGTTGTTTACCGTGGACGTTAAGCATCAAATCAACCAACCAACCATCTTACCATTCAATGTGACACTGACACATGTCCAGTTTTGTGCTTTGAGCGGCGTCCTTTGATGTCTTACAATCTGGGATAAGGCACGAGACTTACCTATAAACTTGCTGTGTTTACCATTTACCGTGTTTAACAAATGCTACCATCTTCACACACTGTTATGACGAAGGCCCTGATCTGAATGCGTAACTTGCAATAGTCACACAATTTTCTGACACCGTATACATCATACTTTATTACGTCATTATAATAAAATCTTGGCGACTTCAGAAGAGTTATTACTTCACTGACAAATAATTTTCAAAGACTACCAAACTGATGTTGACAGAAAAGAAGAACAGTTCCGATCACCCATCAGCTCTTGTTACCAGAAGTTCATACATGCAAAAAAAACACAAAAAAACAAGAGCTTCGCAAGCGGCGCATAATACGCCCATTTCAGTGTCATGAAGGAGTTACAGAATGAACAAGATTGTTTATAGAAGGATGGACAGGCAGACAAACAGGGGAAACAACTCTTTCTTTTATACTTTTCAATGAATTATAGAGATTTCTCGGTGAAATCGAAACTGATAATCTCACTGTTTCAAACAGTGAAATTATCACTTTCGATTTCACTGTTTCAGAAATAGGATTTTTGTGAAATAGGCTCAATTTTTTTGTTGATTAATTGTCTAAATCTTATCTGACTTGACAAAAATTACGCCACGCATGTTTGCACGTCATTACGGCGTTAATGACGTCACTTAAGGTGCCAACGTAACATTGTTACTGCACGCGACGTCAGGCCGCCTAAGTCTCCTATAGGCATTCTTTCTTGGCAATTTTTATGAGATCTGTTCATCAGAATGACATTTAAAGCTTTTTTTCAGTTGCAAACTATGTTTACAACCAATATCCTACCCAATAAACACGCAGGAAGCATCCAATTTGACGCAAAACGGCTAGAAAAAAGTTGTGTTTCTGTCGTGATGGCTGACGCTCTTGAATAAACAGAATTAACGCGATTTTCAAGCATAAAAGAAATAGAAAATTTGACTTTTTCAGTGTAAGATGAATTTTTATTTCACTCATGAACATAAAAAGTGGTATTTTCACTCGTGGCTTCGCCACTCGTGAAAATACTGCTTTTGATGTTCATTCGGTGAAATAAAAATCGATCTTACACTGAAAAAGTCAAATATCCTCTATGTAATCAATGACTGCAATGTTATCAAAACATCTAACAAATCAAATACTATTAGTACACCAAAAATCAGCTTCCAGGGTGAAGCAGCTAGGAAGTTGTGAAATGCCAAAGTCAAACAAGGGAGATAATTCATAAACTCTTAGTCACAATACTTTCCCTTGACAATATACACATGACCATAAAGTTTTGTTAAAATATTTCCAACGGTTAAGGAGATACAGAGTAAAACGGGAATTGATGCAAGGGCAGATAATTCAGGAAGTAAGTAAGCCAGAGTTGTGGTTCATGCGCATGATACATTGCCCCATTATTATACACATTCCTACATTTTCATTAAAATATTTCAAAGGGTTAAGGAGTTATGGGGGAATGGGTTAGCCTAAAAAACTAATCAAAGGGAGGTTTACTCCAAAATTAAGTAAGTGGGAACAACCACTCTTATATGTGATCATGCACATTGCTATAAAATTTCATCAAGATATTCCAAATGGTTACTAAGTTATTGAATGCACAAGATTAGTACATGTGTACACAAAAATACCCAAAAAAATCTAATCAAAGAGATGCAACTTCAAAACGAAGAAAGGGAGAGCAACCATTGTTATATGAACACATCATCGGACCCTCATACACATTGCTATTAAGTTTCATCAAGATATTCCTAACGGTTATCTAGTTATGGTGCGCACAAGACTAGAAGGGTAAAAAAAGGAATCAAAGGGGCATAACTTTGAAACTAAGAAAGGGGGAGCAACCATTACTATACGCAGCACTTTGCCCTATCCTAATATATATGCCTACAAAATTTCATGAAGCTATCTCAAAAGGTTTCTGAGATATGGTGCACACAAGAATGTTGACGGACGGATGAACAGACAGAAGGACAAACAGTGCCAGACAGACAGATGGATGGACAGACAGCGCCATGCCATAATACGTCCATTTTTTCAAAAACATTTTTTAAAAAAATGTTGGTTGGATCACAACATAATAAGAGTTGCTAAACGGAATACGACTGTGCAGCCTTATAGGGGCATGCACATACCTGCGCCAAAAACAGCGCAGCTTATATTCGAATAGCGTTGAACTTGATTCCTGTAAAGGTCTGAACAGTCTAAACGAGTAAACAGGGCATGTACAAATTGTCTTTGTAAAAAGCTTGCCGGTTGATCACTACAGGCTTGATAACCACGTGGTAAAAAGCTTGCCGGTTGATCACTACAGGCTTGATAACCACGTGGTAATGTGAAAATCGTAAATCTTGATACCGGAAAACATCTGCACAGTCTGATCAGAAAAAATGGTTTCAGATAACCCCACATTCACGGCATAGGAACTCGACGAAAATTCACATACAGGTCTGCAGTTCTAAACAGTTTTCATTTTGGACTGCGTGACATCAGTAGATGTATGTATTGCAAACTGTAATGTAGGGAGCGAAACAGAAATTATGTCTGCCCAGCCTGATCAGAACATACGTTTAGACAACTTTATTCTGATTATTAAATAATTTGTCTGTCCAGCGGTATTTCGGCGGAATGGCGTTGTGCGAAAATATATCATTAGCCATGTGCATACAACTAATACTGTTCGAAAATCTGACTGCACAGCTAAACAAATTAGATTTCATATTTCAATTTATTCATATACATATGTGTGTGCGTACACTGATCAGACGCCGCAGGCTGAGCCGAGTCTACCTTAAAGACAGTAAGGTACAACACCTGCTCGAAATTGCATCTATACTGGTTAATAAGTAAACCTTTCGGAACATGCCGCTAGCGGCTATATCTTTGAGTTCCCAAGCTGATCAAAACACTTTGATCTTTGTGACCGTTTTGACTTGGATTGTACTTGGATTGGACTATTATCAGTGGCGGCTGAGCAAAAATTTTTGTCTGTGTCATCAATCTAGTATTTGAAAGAACTCCGTTTGCTTCCATACGTGCGTTAAATGACGATTCCATCTTTTTATGATGTGTCAATTCCATTTTCGGTGGGAGTATTCTTGACGCATCAGTTTGGGACTGCAGGCGTTTCTACCCATTTTCTTTGCATCAAAAACGCCCCTTATCTGCAGCTCTGTCAGTACAGACCATGATCAGAATGCTTATTGCACATGTGGCAGATCTGACTTTAATTTTCACATTGCTTTCTATTTCCGAATTTGGACATGTCTGATATAGGAGACTATTTTTTTTTGTCTCGAAGGGCAGTGTAGTTGTGATATAACACTAGCACATGTAAACCCACCCTACTTAACCTAAATATGTCTCAGCCACCAGTGTAGACTGAGATCAGACTACTCCTTAGTTGTCTGGTCAGAGCTATTTTGTGTCGGTATCTTGCCGAAAAGAAGGTCAGACCTGAAGAAAAAAAATCCGACCTACCGACCCATATTTTTTTCAAGGTGAAATTGGAATCACACGATTTTTTTTTCTAGGCCTTAGTCATACTACAGAGCTCCTTAAGAGCAGAAACTTTTTGGTGGTGAAAACTGATATCTCTTCTTTCATTAAAACGTGTTCTATAACATCTTCAGAACTGCATCACGAACATGATTTAAGTGAGTCTACATGGTGAGTCTACACTGAGAGGCCCAGTAGCCGAGTGGTTAGAGTGGCTCAGTTATTGTGCAGAAAGTCGCCGGAAGGTGGTGAATTCGCGGCCCACCGTCGCCATCCGACGACTGGAAAACTCTCTCTGTCAACCCAGCAGTAAATTGGTATCTATTTCGAATTAGGGAAGGACAAGGCAGTGAAAGGAGAGAGATGGGCTCCGCCTTTCATCAACTGTGCCAAAGATACAGTAGGTCTCTAACCCCCACTGCCCCTACGGCTATTAAGCTATGGGAAACCTTTACTTTTTTTTTTATATGGTGAGGTGTCTTCAGTTTCTAATGAGATGATGTCACCCTTATATATTCTGTGAAGTGAAAATCATTACGAATGTTCCCACTTATCTGGATCTCTGAATTAGTTATAACTTACAGCACTGTGGGACAAGGTGAGCAAGGTATTGACTAGATTGAACTCCTGGAAGAGTTTGTTCCCAGTTCCTGACACTGGTTCCTCTATAATGGGACTGTTGGCACTAGTTGAAACCTGTTTTGGCATCTAAATGAAAATGTGACAATGTTACAAAAGATTTTAGACAATTTACTTCAAAGATAACTGTTCAACTTGAAGTTGAACATTTATTGTGCAACAGTTTTTTTTCTGCATTTTTCTCACTGTTTGTTTGTGTGTGTGTGATTTTAGTCAACACTGACCTATTTAGAGAAAAATTACAAAATCGGAGTTAAAAAATGTACACTTTTGAATGCGCAAACTATTTGCAAAGACAACAGCTAACTGTTTGAAATTTTTTTGCTAGTTACACACAATATTAAAATTATTACTATTATTTATTGAAGTCCCATAGCTGTCTTTGATAAATAGTATGAATCTCAAATTATATTTTTTTCTTCTTCAAAATTCTCTGAAAAAAAAAGTGATAAGTAGTCATGTGTTCCAAGACAGGAGTCAACAGATACAAGTAATGACCTTAAATTCTGGAACAAAAATGCATGAAAAAACAGTATATCTTCTCAACAGTCTGATCAAGGTCTGCACTAGTAGAAATATATAGAGATGACATTTAAGTGCTACAATGTTTAAAACCATGTGACCATGTAGACCTTGACCCAAAGATCACTCTGATCTCAAAAGCTGAAAAACTGAAGTTACAACGTTATGGAATTAAGGTGACGAAATTTCTGAAGTCCGAGCCAGTTTATATCTTTTCTCATCAGACCAACCATATCTCAAAATCTTAAAATCTGAAACCATTACCTCTAGGAAGAAGTTAACAAGATAAGGATCAGCTTTAATTTTGGCACAAACTGTACATAAGAATTGGATTTCTTCTATCTCAGTAGGGGCGGCCTGAACTTCTCCGCAGGTCCCCACTAGGCGCTGAAACAGTGTAAGAGGCATAATGAAAAATCTGCACATTGTTTCATTAACCATACTATGCACTAACAAATTTCTAAATGTTTATTTTCATAAATTTATGTTAAGGTGTTCTATGCTCTGATAAGTTTTCGAACAAAACAGAAAAAATGGCTTAATTTATTTTAACATCATTCAAGCACATTTTCTTTTACATTAAAACAACATTGATTTAATTATTTTTGTTTTTGCTTAAGCATCCAGAGAAATATGATGAAAATTAATATGAATGCCTACATTCAGTCAGTCAAAATAAGGCAAGATTGTCTGAAGGAGTCAGTCACGAGCTAGCTGCCAGTGATACTAAGCAAGTATAAATACTAGTAGATCTTACTAAAAATTCTGATAATCTTTTTAGGCGATGAACAAAAATCTAGTCATTAACTTAAGAGCTGCAAATATGTAATTATTTGATGATGACTCTGGTATGTTTTATTTCTTCTTACAAACGTATGTTGTGACCCCTCATCAGATCCGCCAAACAGGAGTTGTTCTAAGACAGGTAATACCCAAAACATTTTAATGGCATTACTGAAATGAGCCACGACACGACAAAACCAACAATGTGGTTGTGCGCCCAGCGCAGACTCAGATCAGCCTTGCCATCCGCCCAGTTTGATCAGACTCTCCGCTTAGTGCTCAAAGGGTAGCTAAGGGTCTAAGCTACCTCCATGCGGACAGCGAAGACTCTGATCAGACTGGGTGGATGCCCAGGCTGATCTGATTCTGCGCTGGGCACACAACCACTTTGTTGGTTTTATAGTGTCGCAGCTCAAATCATTCCAGTATCATAATCAGGTAATCCTATTCTACACACTGCTGCTTTTTTACTTTCTCACCTGAACAGCCTTGTACACACTGACATGAGCAAGGATTGGTTGTTTGATTCTAGACAAGAGTTTTGTGAAGAAAGACAGTACCGTCTGCTTCATACCAGGTGGATACTGAAAGAAACAGTACAAACTGCAAAGCTGTCAACTTCGTTAAATGTTACAGCATATGAGTATACTTTCAAGTGCAGCAATTCTGCCATTTTCAATTTTTCAGTGGGGTACACACAAAAAGAATAGAATTTGCTCCCCTTGGAGCAAATTCTTTCCTTTCAGAGTAGACTCCATTTTGGGAGGGCTTCGTCATCCAGGCAACCAAACAGGAAGTCTCCATACCCATACACCTTTACACTATACAGTGGAGTTAAATTGCGGCTGAAACCATCTAATAAGAATCACATAATGATTCATCATTCTAGTTTGCCACGCCACACATGTGTTATGCTGGCTTGTATTACCGGTACCGCTAAGTTTCATCACATCAAGGCATATAAGAGAGCTGGCAAACAGTAAAGAGTGATTGGACTGTTCCTCAGGGTGATCTAATCTGGGTCTGTACTGGTCACTCCGGCAACTACAGCAATTATGGTACTTTTTCTTTGACAATCATGATTTCTAGACAGGACAAACTGATTAAAATATTTGTTGCAAACATTTATAAAACTGGGAACCAAATCACCTACCATTATTCCTCGATTTCCTTTCGTTGACTGGGCGGTGCTGTCAGAGGCTTGCCATTCAATGTCAACATCGAGCAGTCCACATGAAAAATCGGTAAAATAGCATGCTCATGAGTTGTTATGCATAACTGGCAGATTGAAAATGCCCGGTAAACGCTATCGGTCATCGCAAATGATAAAGTTTCCATACAGGCTCACTGCGTTGAAACGACGTCGGAGCAAAGTTATGACGCTTTGTTGATGTGTATACAAGGTTGGTCCGATGTCATAATGTTGCAGCGACGTCGTCACAACGTTGTTTAGACGCTGTCTGTATGCTGGGTTGAAAGAAAAAAAAAGAATATTGTTGTGCAATCTCCGATCATTCCGTGCCTTTTGTAAAGGTGAGCTTTGTTTTGCGCGAGTGAGCATAAAAATCATTACTGCATTATACCTTTTTAGAAATTATACTCGTCGAAGGTAGGGTTAGAAATAAGCACCGTCAAGTCAACCAAAGGAAATCGAGGAATACCAGGCATGTTTCTGACATAATTACTAATAATTAGACAAAACTTGTGGACTATTTTAAGCTCCAACTTACATCAGCCCTGCCGAGAGAGTAAAGTGTCTCAAGCAGTTTATGTTGCAGCAGATATTCTAAACAGGGCCCATACATCCCTCGCTCTGATGTCATTTCCTCTTCCTGTAGTATCACTAGCATCTGCTCCAGGTGGGCGGGGAGGTTTGTCTGCTCAATAGGTAGCTTCTCCCCTACAAATATAGTGAAGACTTACTACATGTATACTGATACTCATTATAATACTACTTTGGATATGACTATAATGTCATGGCCACTATTTAGTCTGAATTACAAAGGAATATATGGCAAAATTTAGTTCAGTAACAGATCAGCTAGCAGTGAAGTATTGAGTAAAAATACACTGTGTGCATATAATATATTTGAGCATTGTGTTAGAATGAGCATTAAATGCTCATCTGCCTTCTTTTCTCCATAGTTTCATCTCTGTATAATGCCAGGAGACACAGAAGTTCAGTGGTTTACACCCTCACCTAATGCAAGCAGTTTGGATTTCAATCTCCCTGGAGCTGGAATTATTACCAAATACAAACAGGGTTCCTTTGCACACAGCCTGTCATCAGTATTCTTCCATCTGCTCTCTATGACTGAAATACTATCGAAAAAGCTGTAAAACCACAAATCACCCATGCACTGGTTCTATATGATGCTTTTCATAATGTTATTAAAAGAGCCATAAGACCATCATCCATTCTAATATTCGAAATATATAATTTTACTGTCCCATAATGTTTAATCCTTTTTAGCTCGCCTGTACGAATGTACAGGAAAAAGCTATTGCTGTACAATGGCGTTGGCATCAGCATTAGCAGAAGTTAAAGTTTTCTGTTAAAGTTTTTCATGTGATGGGCAAGGTGCTGACAGGCCAGCTATCCTGTACTGTGGACAGGTCTTGTTAAACTGCAAGCATTGCATAACAAGTACCTTATGGGATGTGCAAAAGGAAAGAGATCAGGGGCCAGTTGTTCAAAGCATCGTTAGCCTAACAAGCTCGTTAAGAGGTCAACTCGTTAAGTGTTTTGTGACTTTACAGCCTAATACACAGATATTTTTTGTTGAAAATATGTGAGAAGCTTTTGCAATGCAAAAGCTTCTCACTTTTTTACAACAAAAAAATATTGGCATATTTGTGATATTTACGTTTGAAAATTTAACGTCACGTTAACTAACGATGTCGTTAGTTTTGAACAACCGGGCCCAGTATGCAAAGATGTTGCAGATCTTGGAGCAGCTGAAGACTCTGACCAGTTGGTGTGAAGTGATTCCGGTATATGACATAAACTTGCTTAAAGCAATTACTCAGGGCTGTGGAAACACTATGCCCTATGCCTGACTCGTCCTACCTGTCCAGTCTGAATCTGGACAAGTGAGAAATTTCAGTTTACTTGCCCTGGGACAAGTATTCAAAGTGTCATCAGTGGAAGTATTTGAGGTTTATTCTGAGATATTTTTCATATTTTCTCATGAAAACGTATGTTGTGGGTTCCTGTCTGAATCGCCTCAATGAGGAAATTCTAACAGGTGCCCAGAATAGATGTTTTAATTTGAAATTTGAAAAGCCTAAAACTATCAGCAACTTTTCCTTTGTTCATTATATTTTATTGTTTCCTCATTTCATGTACATCCTATTGTATGCCATTTTTTTCTGGGCAAGTGAATATTTGTTCGGACAAGTTAATTTTGTTTATTTACTAGTCCATGGACAAGTAGGAAATTTTGATATTTCCACAGCCCTGAATTACTATATGTAAGTTTTGCCCTAGAATATTTCACCTTTGCTTCAAAAGAAATGTATATCATTTGCTATAAAACAAATCATTTGTCTCAATCAATAGTTTAATTAAAATCTGCTCTATTTTAGTATCTTAAATAAAAGACTGTTAAAGCAGCTGGTACCACAATTACCCCAAATATTGTGACAACTTCAACAATTACTATAATTATCACAAAGTTTGAACAAGTTGTGTGTACTATCAGGCAATGTGTTGAAAATTGCTGGTGGAATGAAAAACTGTGCAGACCCTGATCAGACTGCTCCTCAAGGAGCAGTCTGATCTGGATCTACACAGTTTGCTCAAACACATCTGTACCAATACTTGGGATTTTACTGTCTTACTGTTTCTTACCTTTCTTATCGATGAAATACCCTGTAACAGCTTTCCAATGGAAGACAAATTCCTCCTGCAGAGATAACTGAGGCGCCAGCTGAAATAAGAATAAGTAGATAAATGTAAGTTTTACAGTAACTTAAGTTAAAAGGCGCGGTAGTCGAGTGGTTAGAGTGGCTCAGCTATTGTGCAGAAAGTCACCGTAAGGTCGTGAGTTCGCAGCTCACTGTCGCCATACGATGACTGGAAAACTCTCTCTGTCAACCCAGCAGTAAATGGGTACCTTTTTCGAATCAGGGAAGGATAAGGCAGCGAAAGGAGAGGGATGGGCTCCGCCTTTCATCAGCTGTGCCCAAGATACAGTGGGTCTCTAACCCCCACTGCCCCTACGGCTATTAGGCTATGGGAAACCTATACCTTTACCTTTTTAAGTTAAAAGGAAATGGTCTATACAAGCCATCAGAAAAGGTAAAATTCTAGGTAAAGGTTTCCCGTAGCCTAGTGGCAATAGGGGCAGTGGGTGTTAGAGGCTCACTGTATCTTGGGCACAGATATGCAAGGCACAGCCCATCCCCGTCCCTCTCTGTTGGCTGCCCTTATCTTTCCTGGAATTACCGCTGTGTTGACATAGATAGTTTTTAGATGCTGACTGATGCAATAGAGATTCAGAACAGGTCCTGTGGCTTTCTCCACCAAAACCAAGCCTCACTAACAACTTAGCCACGAGCCATGAGCTTTCACATCTTTTTCACACAAATTGAACGCTGAACGTTTATAACATGTCCATGGGTAAATCCAGTGACTGAGTTTTCTCATCTTTCAGAAGACGTACCCTAGACAATTATGATCTGGGTCTACCTTAGGTCATGTGAAGCGAGCTCTATAAAGATGGAGGAAGCAGCAAAGGTATCACTTGGCTCAACAAGTGTGTGATAAAATAGCATTCGCGGGCTGAGCATAGGAAATGTGGGAGAGTTTTAATACACTCACCACAAACTAAGATTTAGAACTATAGAAGTGGGGTCCTGCCCTTGTTACATGAGAATAAATACCCAGTAGTTGAAAGAGAAGAGAAATATGCAGTTCTGGAAATGGTATTTTTTGGAGGAAGCCACTTGGAAGACTGTCATTTTGATCATTTAAGAGGCCATAGAAAAGGACATATTATATGATCTTGTCAAGGGACATCTTAAACCAAACCAAGGCAGTAAGGAAAGGCGCACTACATTCCTAAATCATGATATATCTATGGAGGAGGTAGAAGCAGCTACTCAACAGTTACAACAAACTCAGTCTCCTAGGCCTGACGAGGTTCACACTGAGATGCTTTAGGAATGCTGGTAGTGAATTTTAAGAGGCTATTCTGAGACTCTTCCAGATGTCATGGTAAACATCAACAGTACCAAGTCAGTGAAAAAAAGCAGAAGTGAAGTTCATTTGAAAAAATGGGAAGAAAATTACCATGACCCTGCAGCTTACAGAACCAATTAACCTGACAAGCCATTGGTAAATGCTTCAAAAGAATAGTCATGTACAGATTGTATGGTTTTGTTGAGCATTCTAGTTTACTGGACAAAGAACAGGAGGGGTTCAGAAAGTTTAGGAGCACTTCAGATGCTTTACTTAGGTTAACACAAGATATTTCCAATGGCTTTAATTCAAAGGAGCATACAGCAGCACTGTTGATTGATGTAGAAAACATACCGGGTAGGCGGCAATCGAAAACGCCCTTAACAATCGATTAACGCGGATCAAAAACCGTTAGAAACAGCGTTTTCGATTGCAAATTGGCGACAATTTGCAATCGAAAACCCTGTTTCTAATGGTTTTTGATCCGCGTTCGTCGATTGCATCAGCGTTTTCAATTGCCGCCTACCCGGTGTGGAAAAGGTTTATGATAGTGTTAGGCATGATGGATTGATGTATAAGTTATGGCAAATGGATTTACAGGTAAAATCTGGTCATGGATAAGAAGCTTTCTATTGACAGGACAGCTGTAATCAATATGAGTGGTGTGAGAGCCCAAGAGTTGGTCTACGATGCCGGTGTCCACGTAAAGACCAATGTCTGGCTGACTCTATACGTTGCAGGGCCTTTCAGCGTTGGTGCAATGGGGAGAAAGCTGGGAAGAATAACTAGTCCCAATGATGGATGCCTTTCCTGAAGCCATTAACTGTATCAACGCACACAATATTATCGTCCAAATGATTCCAGTCGATGATAGTCCTTGGAAAGAATGAGTTTGGCAAACTGAGAGACGTAAGTATCTAGTAGTAATATCATTACCTTAGTCCGCTGGACACGGTAGTAATTCCTTACAATCATATTATTACTGCAGTGGAAAAGTGGTCAAAATTTGTCATTTTATAAAGTTTTCACTGAAGTTCACTTAAAGACCAATAGAATGGTGTTAAATGAGCTATTACAGTAAGAAATTCTATCTAAACCCAGCCTTCAACTCTGGAAAAGAACAACTTTAAGGGAATTGACTTCAGTACGAAACATAGGGGTACAAATCACCATGTATCTTTTAAAGTATTTCAAAGCCGAGTTTTCTTAAATCACCATGCTGTAATAGCTCCGTTAAGTATAATTTCATCAAAATCTAAGTTATTTTCATTAGATATTCTGTGTAACATAGCTTAATGTATGAAAAGTGAATCGCTTTTCAGCTGCATCATTCAAATGATCCTAAAGAATTACTACCGTGCCTGTGAAGGCTAAGGTAGTAGTATTATTTCTAGTAAGTACCTTACATGATTGTGTTGAATTTGGAAGGCGCAGCACTGTTTACCGAGAGAGGGGTCAAAATTGATCAACACGGAGTACAATATCTTGTGCCAAGGGAGCAAATATCAATAATTGCAAACGTTTTCTATACGTGACCAAACCATTTATCTCAGATAAGTTGTTGTTCTGGTACACTAAAATGTAAAAATAAGTGAGAAAAAAATGCAGGAGATCAATTTTGGACCAAATTTAATGCACCTACTGACCCAGCAGTGTTCCTTTTCAAGCCATTCTGGGGCCGAAATTCGGCCCCATTCCCAAGGGCAAAACACCTCCTTTTTTCCCAATTGGCTGGAAAAAATTCCCAATAAAAAGCTGAAGAAAAAAGTGTTTTTATGACAGCCACGAAAATATATGACATCACAATTTTCACTGTTCTTGGTGTGAAAAATATTCCAAATGATGTTAGATTTGTGTAAATATTGATTTTCAAGACTTCAAGTCAATAAAACACTCAGTATTTTGGTCTGGCTTTCTTCTTTTGCTCAGAATTCAGACCGATTTTTACACTTGTCCAGTGGGTAACAAGAACTGACCTTTGAAAAACAACAACAACAAATACTGGTAACATAAGTATAGTGCATTTGCTACCATTTTGCTAAATATTTCATTTTTGCTGAATAAAATAGCATTTCTAGATTTTATCTTGTACATAATTAATTCTTAATTTTGTATAAAAATATATTCAATGATAAAATATTTTCCTAAGAAAAAATGCACTTAATTTGGTCAGCTTTTGCGGCCTGTTATTTTACATGGGAGTAAATCAATTGTAGTATACATTTACATATATATAGGTGTGTATTAATTTATTCACTGGATATGATTTTTTCCCCAATTTGTGTTTTTTGTGTATAAAGGTATGTAATAAGGGCATGGCCAGACGTTGCAAAGCAACGTCGTCTGGCCCGGAAGGGGCCGGCGGACAGCCCGCCTACAGGTAACACGTAGGAAAAACAACATAAAAAATCTAAACCCATGGCTTTTACCTTGCGTGTTCCTTTGTAAACACTGCATATCTCGGAGAAAACAACATTCTCTGAGTTGCGGTCATTTTTTGCACAATAAAACAACAGAGATTTATTGTTTTATGCTTCTTTCATACTTCTTCAAAAATGACAGATAAATAAATGCTGATGAGATCAAATAAAAATAAAAACTAGACAATCACTAAAGGTGATGAATGCCCCCGCCATATGCCTCACTAGATGAGTAATGTATTAAGAGGTATTTGTGCGAAATTATATCAAAATCTGTCAATAAATAAAGGTGCTTGAGGGATGACAAAATTTTTTCTAAAAAAAGCAACTTTGACCTTGACCTTGGATCTACAACCCTGAAAGGTGAACTTGTCTAAGATATTGTCATACTTAATATCAAAATCAGTTAACAAATAAAGGCACTAGAACCTTGACAAAGTTTTACATGTACCTATAATAGCATCTGTGACCTTGACCTTGGACCCACCATGCTGAAATGTAAATTTGTCCCAGATATTGCCATGCTTAATATTTGTGTCACACTAAACATTTGGGTGACGTTACATCAAAATCTGCCAATGAATAAAGGGGCTAGAGGGATGATAAAGATTTTTCTAAAAATAGCAACTGTGACCTTGACCTTGAAGTTCTTGAACCTGCAGAGCTGAAATGGTAATTCATTCAAGATATTGTCATACTTAACATTTATGTGAAGTTATATCAAAATCGATCCATAAATAAAAGCCCTAGAGGGATGCAAAAGTTTTTCTATAAATAGCAACTGTGACCTTGACCTTGATTCTACCAACCAGAAACGCAAACTTGTTCGAGGTATTGTCATACCCAATATAGCTGTGATGTAATATCAAAATAAGTTCATAAATGAGGCCGCTAGAGCAACATGGAAAGGTGAGCTTGTATATAAGGCACTGAAATATTGTCAAAATATATGACATTCAAGGGGACATAATTCTGCAATAAAGACCTGAATCAAAGTTTTGTTTCCTTTATGCACATGTTCAATGCATGTCTGAACTGTGTTGCAAGTTTCAACTCCCTGCATCAAATACTGTAGGAGGAGTTGCGGAGACAAGAACAGTACAAGTGTGAAATATGGTCAAAATATGCATGTTATTCAAGGGGACATAATTCTGCAAAAAGACCTGAATCAAAGTTCTGTTTCCTTTATGCACATGTTCAATGCATGTCTGAACTGTGTTGCAAGTTTCAACTCCCTGCATCAAATACTGTAGAAGGAGTTGCGGAGACAAGAACAGTACTACAAGTGTGAAATATGGTCAAAATATGTATGTTATTCAAGGGGACATAATTCTGCAATAAAGACCTGAATGAAAGTTCTGTTTCCTTTATGCACATGTTCAATGCATGTCTGAACTGTGTTGCAAGTTTCAACTCCCTGCATTAAATACTGTAGGAGGAGTTGCGGAGACAAGAACAGTACTACAATGTGTGATGGACGTACACGTATGGACGGACGTATGTACGGACGGACAAGGGCAAAACTATATGCCCCTCCCCACTTCGTGGCGGGGGCATACAAACGAAAAAATAAATATTCAAATAGAATTGTTCCACTCTATTTGCCGTCGAAACCAATGACGCTCTGAAAAGATTTCGAATCCTGCAGTGCCGGTCGGTTCTTACCAAAAAGAAATATTTAGAAAAAAAAAATAAACAGAAAAATGTACTTTCTTCTTTTTATATTATTGAGATAAACTTGAATTCTAAATGTTTTGTTTTCAAATTATCAAATTTTCGGCCGTGATTATATGTTGTCTGCTAGGACACGTTTGACCAGAACCGTAGGTAAAACCCCATACCGCACCGCGTAAACTGGAAACAAGAAACACCACATGTCCGTTAGACTGCTGCAGGAGGTGTGGAGATTGCTGAAAGCTTGACCTAAAAATGCCATGCCCATTTCTAGGCTGTGCCTAAATACATATTAATTTATTCACTGGATATGATTCATCCCAATTTTATGTTTTCACGCCAAAATTTTCCCCAATGCTAAGGGCCCCGCTACCATCCCCAAAAAGGTGAAAAGGAACACTGTGACCCCACGTCTGTGTCTAGGACCTGCACACTTGCAGGCTTACAGATGTGTACACCAGACCTGTTTACTCTCAGACTTCGCCATGTGTGGTCAGGAAGGCAGCTAAGTGTATTTTACATTACTTATGTGTAGTCCAGAGGGGGGTGGGGGTAGGAGGGGGTATAGGTCTTTTTTTATTATTTGACAATTTGACAAATTTGACATACTGGTTTCTAGCCTAGGCTGTTTCTCTCTTTTTAAAAGCGGGTCTTTCATAGGTATGAGTAAGGCAGAAATGAGGAAAAGAGCTGGGGATGGCAACTATGGCTCATCTTTGGCAAGTGCCAGCGTTCATAGTACCACTATTTTCCATCCTAATAGATAGTAGTGAAATAATTAAACACATCTCAATAATCTCTGTCAGTTAATGAATTTATTTTCGCATGATAAATTATACATCTGTAATGATGATCAATATTAATATTCTGACTTCTTCTTTGCAGCCATTAACTCAGTTATGATAAACTTTTTGATCGCGAAAACACATGACAATGGAGTGTAGCTGACACAATCAGTTTGAAATCATGATATAAAATCAACAGACCATGACAAATATTACCATTGTTGAACTTCTCTTGAAGATTAGAGACTGGCAATTACACATGTAGCATAATTTGATTGTTTGTTCACAGTAAAATGCACTGTTGACAAATTATTATCAGTGTTAATTACACGCTTTAATTAGGGGCCAAATATGGTCCAAATTCACAGGAAAAGGACTGAAAAACTGGATTTGCAATCTTGCGTAGTTTCAGATGGTTGAAACGTAGAGCGTATTTTTAAGCCAAAAAAGCATAGAAAATATGCCAAAATCGTAGTTGTAAACAGGTCTGGTACACACTAACAGAAGGAATGATTTACGGATGTTTCGCTACCTTGCGGTTTCGCACCAGGAGACTTCGCACCTTCTCATTGGAGACTTCGCTACTCGGTATTTTTCGCACCTTTTTCGCCTAAGACGTTTCGCTACCTCGTTGTTGTTCAGAATCAGAATTGTTTACTGGTGATACGTTCAAGGAAAATGTATCACCAGGACCAGAGATCAGGAAAGCTAGTCCCTGGCCCTGACATGAGAAGTAAACTTAGTAACTGAATCCTACGCATCTACAGAATAAATTTAGACTTTTAAATCCCTTTTGAAACGTCTTATTTCTTTACTATTTTAATTTTCAATTAGAACTAGAAATGTTTTTCAGAGAAAAACTGATGTCCCCCCACCAGCCCATTTCCCATCCCTTCTAATGAATAAAAAGCCTGAACAAGTAAAATATCTAGGCAAGTTTGGAGAAAATCCATCTGCTGGTTCTAAAGATATCCTACACAGATGACTATGTCCTTGATAAATGGGTCAAGGTCACTAAATACTGAATATGTCTTAAACCTGCCACAACGATATATTCATGCAGTCTCATGAATATCTGTCAAGATATAACTATTTTTTAAGAGAAAAAAAGAAGCATTTTTAAGTTAGCTTTTGACCTTGAAAATGGGGTAAAGGTATTAAAAACACAGTAAACTCTCGAGATTGTCCCAAAGGTATATCTATGAAGGTATAGTGGAAATCAAGCCTAAGGCTTATGAGATATATCAACTTCAGTGAAATTTTCGCATATCTTAGTCCTCCTGTTACCTTGAAAATGAGGTCAAGGTCACCAAAATCTGATCAGCTCTTAAGCTAGTCCCAGTGATGTAGCCATGCAAGTTTCTTGAAATTCCATCTATTGGATCATGAGATATTATGGGTACAAGAAAATACCATCTAATCCCTCCAGTGACCTTGAAAATATGGTCAAGGTCACCAAAATCTAATCAGCTCTTAAGCTAGTCCTAATGATATATCCAAGCAAGTTAAAAGAAATTCCATCCATTGGTTCGTGAGATGTTGTGGTAATAGGAAACTGGCATCTCAGTCCTCCAGTGACCTTGAAAATAAGGTCAAGGTCACCAAAATCTAATCAGCTCTTAAGCTAGTCCTAATGATATATCCAAGCAAGTTTGGTGAAATTCCATCCCTTGGTTCATGAGATATTGTGGTAACAGAAAACTGGCATCTCAGTCCTCCAGTGACCTTGAAAATGAGGTCAAGGTCACCAAAATCTAATCAGCTCTGAAACTTGTCCCAATGATGTATCAATGGAAGTTTGTTGAAATTCCATCTATTGGTTCAGGAGATATAGTGGGTACAAGAAATTGGTATCTAAGTCCTCCAGTGACCTTGAAAATAAGGTCAAGGTCACCAAAATCTAATCAGCTCTTAAACTTGTCCCAATGATGTATCCATGCAAGTTTGGTGAAATTCCATCCATTGGTTCAGGAGATTTTATGGGTACAAGAAATTGTCATCTAAGTCTTCCAGTGACCTTGAAAATGAGGTCAAGGTCATCAAAATCTAATCAGCTATTAAATTTGTCCTAATCATGTATCCCTGCAAGTGTGGTGAAATTTCATCGATTGGTTCAAGAGATATCAAGCACACAAGAAACTGAAGAAATTGTCATCTATCTAACTTCTCCAGTGACCTTGAAAATGAGGTCAAGGTCACCAAAATCTAATCAGCTCTTAAGTTTGTCCCAATCATGTATCCATGCAAGTTTGGTGAAATGCCATCAGTTGGTTCAGGAGATATAGTGGGTACAAGAAATTGTCATCTAAGTCCTCAAGTGACCTTAAAACTGAGGTCAAGGTCACCAAAATCTAATCAGCTCTTGAACTTGTCCCAATGATGTATCTATGCAAGTTCGGTGAAATTCCATCTATTGGTTCAAGAGATATCGCGCACGCAAGAAACTGTCACGCCGACGCTGATGCCGACGCCCGGGATCCGCACTGAAAACAATACGTCCCCCCCACATAATTAACGAATATTTGATTGCTTTTTTTTTATCTTCATATTAAAATTAGATAATTACAAGAATTTTAAATGACAAAATTTGTTTAAACTTTATCAGTATCATTTTAAACAATTTTGATACTCTTTTTTATTGCGCATGACTGTACAGAATAAATTTAGACTTTTAATTCCCTTTTCTAAACTTTAAGTCTTTAATAAATAATGAAAGAAAAGTTTAAATGGCAAAATTTGTTAAAACTATATCTGTCTGGCTTATTAATCTTTTTTTCTTTCCCAAATATTCCCCCAATTCCGGGTGGCTATAATTTGTTGGGTAGCGAATATGCAGGGTAGCGAAAACGTAGAAGTAGCGAAAACATTGGTAGCAAAGACGTATACTCCAGTCTCACGTTACCGGTGGTTCCAAGGTTCCGGTGTAAATATATATTTCATGAGATTTTGTAATAAGCGCCACCTACCGTTTGTTGACATAACCAGGAAGTCGCTCTTCCGTGTCACAAGCTTTTTGGAGAAAAATGTCAAGATTATTGGTAAGTACTTCAATCCTTTTATTGAAATTCAGTAAAACTTCCATTTTCGGATCTATCCCCACCCCCTACTCCAAAAATACCCCTCTAGATTTTTAAAAAAGTAATTCACAATATTTTTCTTGCGGCAAACTATCGTCTGACAGCTGGTGACGTCACTCAGTAACACAAAGTCACGTTATTACCATATTTGGAAAAGGAGCTGGGAACCGGAAAGTATGGGAAGCCGTTACAGTAAAAATAGAGAATTTCTAAACTTGACAAAATGCATACTCTTTATCTCTGCAAAAACTCCTATTTTGACTCCAGAAGAGCTTCTGTCATAAATATTTCTTAATCTACATATAAATGGAAGTATGATTCTGTTAAATGAACAAGTTTCATTGCAGCTGGAAGAAGAGAAATGTGCACTTTGCTTGATATATTACCATGAGGGGGAGGTAGGGTGTTTGTGCAAATTAATTTGGATAAATTTCTCATGTTTGCCACACTTCTATTTTCAGAATACACAGACAAAGAAAAGAAAGTTGCAGTATGACAGGGCAAACTTGCAGAGAGCTTTTGAAGCAACACAGAGAGGAACCTCTGTCTACAGGGCAGCCAGAGATTACCGTGTACCAGAATCCACACTCAGAGATAGAACACTAGGCCTAGTGCAGCTAGATACTACCATAGGATTTGATACCTTGTTTACTCATGATGAAGAAGAGCAACTTGTCGCCCATATAACATACATGGCTGAAATTGGATATGGCTATAACAAAGCATCTATTCAATACATGGCTAAAGATTTTGCTGATTCTCTAGGAAAGACGGTCAAAGCAAAAGAATCATTAAGCAACAACTGGTTCTATGGATTCATCTAAAGATGGCCAAATCTCAAGATTACCAAGCCTCAAAAGTTATCACTTTCAAGAGCCAAATCAGCATCTAGAGAAGCCCTTGACAATTACTACAAGGAACTTGCTTCAGTGTTGACAAATAATGGTCTGAGAGACAAGCCCCAGTGTATTTTCAATATTGATGAGACCGGTGTTAATGCTGAACATTCACCACCCAAAATAGTTTGTGACAAAAATACTGTACCCCAGAATATAACATCATCCCGTTCCTCCACAGTCACAATCATTGCTGCCGGAAATGCCATAGGAAATAATGTACCGCCTTATTATGTTTTCCCAGGTCAGCGCTGGAACGATGATTTTTTGAAGGGAGCATGTTCAGGTTCGGCTGGAGAAATGTCCAAGTCCGGATGGTCAAACTCAAGTGTCTTCCAGAATTATTTGACAAAACATTTTGCAAAATATGTGAAATTGCCTGGAGATAAGTCAACTGTACCAGTTCTCATACTGTACGATGGACATAGATCACATATCTCCCTGACTTTAGCTGAATGGGCCAAACAGAATAATGTGATATTGTTTGTACTCCCCCCACACTCAAGTCATGTAACTCAACCTTTGGACGTTGGCGTATTTGGCCCATTTAAGTCCATGTATTATACAGAGTGCCAGAGTTATTTAAAGAGAAATCCTGGAATGAGTATTTCAAAATACCAAATAGCAGAACTTACTTCCAAACCTTATTTAAAAGCTCTATCAGCAGAGAATTTGATATCTGCATTCCGCAGGACTGGTATTCATCCCTTTGATAATAAGGTAATTACAGACTCGCAAGTTGCTCCTGCTAAAATTTACATCAATGAAGAGAAACTGGCAGGTCAGTCAAGTGAAATAGAAGAACCGTCATCAAGTGAGAAAGTCTTAGAGAAAGTACCAGAAGCAAGTGAAAATGCTCAAGGACCTCATGAGGAAAAACAACCATTGGCCACTTCTGCTACTCCGGAAGTTCAAGCACCAGATTCTTTCCAGTCCAGGACAATAACAAAAGCAATACCTAAGAAAGCAGTTAAAAGATTTGTACCAACATTCTTGGCTGGAAATCTGATGAAAAAATGTAACACAGAGATTCTCAAATCGCAGCAAGTGAAAGTGCCACCAGCAAAAAGGTCAAAGAGTTTTGAGGAAAGTAAAGTTACAGAAATGAAATTGACAAGGAAATCAGCAAAGACAGAAAAAGAACCACAACCAAGTACCTCAGGAACAAATAAAAATGGGAAGCCGTTTGAGTTACTGTCAGAAGAAAGTGCAAATAGTGATAGTGATGTTGAAGTTTCAGAGGAGGAAAAATGTTGTATATCCCATAAATGGGAACCTGAAGATCTCAGAGGAAGTGTGTACATTAGTTTGGTTAACTGGGGGCAAATGTGACTTCTGCCCACATTGGACACACCTCAAAACATGCACAGATGTCAGAGTTCTGAGGAGGGATAGTGTATTTAGGTCTCCACACTGTCCCCCTGCCAAGTCTAACTAAACAAAAAACACATTAATAACTGTAAATATGTTATTTTATAGATTCAATTTGTTTTAAATTTGATTTCAAGGTGTTAATGTCACACAGGTCTTATTATCATTTTCATAATAAAAACCATCTTCATTTATCATATCAATTCTTACATTTCATAGTGCAGCTTTTATTTCTTAAAAGTAAAAAGTATGCAAAGACCAGGAACTGAAACAATCAAAATCCAAATCCAGCCCTCAAACCATAGTTGGAAACAACTAAGATTACAAATAATCAAGATACAGAGAACATATGGCCAACCGAGTAAGCAGCTTGTTCCCAAAAGGTGGCCACTCAGCAACCCAAACCGAACCAAAAATAATAAGAACATACATAAGGTAAAACATCACAGAAACTCTGACACCAAAAACAGGCAACAGAGAACCACAACAGAACTACCGCCTTGGAACGGTCAGTAATGAATTACTGGGGGGGCTTAAGTCGATTTTACAGGCCCAACCTCACCCTCAGTTTCTGAAGTGGTACAAAACATTTAGTTGGTTGTTCGGTTCGCATGATAACCCTCTAACTCGTCAATGAATCATCACGGTAAACACATAAATCAAATTTCAACACCATGAAGAAGCAAAGACGAGGACTCAACAGATACAACGGGCCGTCTGACAGGTGGAGATCCCTGTCCTTGGAAATCTGAAGCAAAAGAAGGTCACCAGTTGAGCCCCGGTGGACCAAGCAACAGACAAAAAGGCTCCGGTCCCAACCAACTAAAATATATAGCTTTAGGTCGGGGCCATCATAGAGTCTGACGACCGATCCCCCGGTGTGCAATTAAAGAGTGCAGCAAAGTTATCAACCGTGATTGGGTAAATCACTAAGCATGCAGACTGTCGCATAACATTTAAATTATAGCCAATACGTTTGTGACGTATTATTATTTTTCGGAATTGATCAGAAAAATCAGTCCTACCCTTAATCTTTTTGAATTTGTATACTAAGTCACCATAAAATTCTGGTTCCGATAGGCCTTGGTGTAAAAGAAATTTTAATCCGACATCAAATTTTGAAACCAATTCATGGTGTCTGCGATAGAATTTAGAAAAAGCCTTTCTAAGCTTATGATACCGATAGCCCTGTTGAAGAAGTTTAGCAGTTAAACATTTATTACGAGCATTAAAGTCATCTACATGAGTACACACTCTAGCAAATCTTATAAGTTGAGAAATATACACTCCATAAGAGGGACGACGTGGATATGTCGCTGCACTCTCATTTGATCACCTCATAGCATCAAGAAACTTTTTACGAATCATCCCGATCATTTACGGAATCATGCGAATCATGTTTTATTTATCGTCCAATCGGAAGATTCGTTGTAAGTGTGTTGTATGCGTCAGCGCTCGAACTAACCAATCACGATGCATGTCACTTACCTGCACCAGAACCGGTTCCCACAATTTTACGAAATTTAGATTGTTTGTGACAGCTTATAAAATCATTTTCTGTCCGCCCCTACAACGACTTCAAGTCTTGTAGAAGAGACAGGTATGTTGCATAGTAATATCTTTATCTTGCCGTGTTCTTCATTGTACTTTTAAAGCAAGAAGTCTCAAGATCTTTATATATCGTGTAACGATGTCATGTATTTTCGCGGTTTCCCAGCTGTGTGTTTACATGTCATTCTCGAAGGTAATATATAAGCTTTATGTATGTGCAGGTGCATCGAGATTTGACCTTACATGGTAAAGTGCCACAGCCAAGCTGTTATTAATCTCCTCTGACAAACTGAGACATATTGTAGGCCACCGGCTTACAGTCAGTTTCAGTTTGTCTGGGGCTTACTAATTTGCTTGTGCTGCTGGAATGGTTTCGGTTTATTAGCAGAATTGTCATTTCGTTTAGGTTGTAAGGTCTATAAAGAGCGATATATATCTTAGTCATTCTTTTACATAAATTCATGCGTCAGGTATTTGAAGTTATTATTTCTTGCATGTCAAATGTCTGTCATGGACATTTATAATAGTATTCTGTGTAGTATTCTTAATGTGTGGTATTTGTTTATTTTAGGGACGTTTTCTTCCATGATCATCAATTAAAATCATCCATACATCAAGTATTACTTTTCTTCATATCCCCTGAGCATCCGGGTATGACAAATGGCGCCCAACGTGGTTTATAATGGGAAAATAGAATCAACAACCCACTTGATTACATCTTTCTGGAGTCCCAGTTCGGGTGTGCAATCTTTCAGCGCGAGCTATAGAAATCCCACCCAAATCAGTTTTGTGTTCTTTGAACAGTGTTTCAGTTGTTGACTCGTGGACTCCTGCTCCTTCTCCAAAGGCAGATAACGAGCCAAAACCAACAACTACTGAAGATTTAGGAGTAAGCATTGAGACAGAGAACTTGTCAGCTGATCAATTACATAAAGCCAAAGAGGTTATTAACCGCTGGTCACATATATTTTCTACAGGTCCTACCGACTTGGGAAAAGCTGACATAGTTAAGCACGAAATCAATTTAAGTGATAGTACTCCTTTGAAAGAACCCTATAGAAAAATTCCACCTGCAATGTATGATGAAGTGAGACAACATCTGAAAGAAATGTTGGATTCAGATGCGATTAGGTCGTCACAATCCCCATATTCTTCCAACGTTGTATTGGTTAGGAAGAAGGATGGCAGCCTTAGATTTTGCATAGATTTTCGAAAGCTCAATAGCCGCACCATCAGGGATGCATATACTCTTCCTAGAATTGATGAAACCATAGACACCCTGATTTGGTCAAAATATTTTTCCAAGTTGGATTTACGCAGCGGCTATTGGCAGGTGGAAATGAAAGAAGAAGATAAATACAAAACTGCATTTACTGTCGGGTCTCTGGGGTTCTTTGAATGTCACAGGATGGCCTTCGGGTTGACTAATGCCCCTGCAACGTTTCAACGATTGATGGAGCGTTGCATGGGCGAGTTAAACCTCAAGGAATGTCTCATTTTTCTTGATGACATTCTCATTTTCTCTGCTACATTTGAAGAACATATAAAGAGACTCGAATCAGTGTTTAGTCGTCCTGAACAACATGGCCTAAAACTCAAACCGTCCAAATGCGAGTTTTTTAAATCCAGTGTAAACTATCTAGGTCATAAAGTTAGTGAAAAAGGTGTTGAAACCGACCCGGACAAAATAAAAGCATTGATGGAATGGCCTATTCCACATAATGTCAAGACATTGAGATCATTTCTTGGGTTCACTGGGTACTATAGGCGGTATGTCCAGGACTACGCCAAACTAGTGAAACCATTGAATGATCTTCTTGTGGGCCATCCAACAAATCTAAAAGCTTTGTCTTCAGAGGAGAAGAAGAAGAAGAAGAAGAAGGGTACACCTTGGCAATGGGGTGAATCTCAGCAGCATGCGTTTGATATGTTAAAACAAAAGCTGTCATCCCCTCCCATTTTAGCTTATGCCGATTTTAACAAGCCTTTTACCCTTCACACAGATGCTTCCGGAGAGGGACTAGGTGCTGTCCTTTATCAGGAGCAGGATGGAGTCGAGCGGGTCATAGCATATGCTAGTCGAGGGTTAAGGAATAGTGAAAGACATTATCCCGCCCACAAATTAGAATTTTTATGTTTGAAGTGGGCTGTTACAGACAAGTTTCATGATTACCTTTATGGTAATCAGTTTCTTGTCTGTACAGACAATAACCCTTTAACATATGTCTTGTCAACAGCTAAATTAGATGCCACAGGTCACCGTTGGCTTGCGGCACTAAGTAGCTACAATTTCAGTTTGAAATATAAAACTGGAAAAACAAATTTAGATGCTGACGGTCTTTCTAGAAAGCCACATGAAACTCAGGAGTTATTTACAGAGGCTGTGAAGGCAATATGCCAAGCTTATACTGTGGCACGGGGTAGTTGTCCGTATGCGGAAAATCTTGTGATAACAAGTTCTCCTCAACTTGTTGAATCTAGTGATTCACAATCTGATTCTTAAGAGTCTACTCTAAAGGACAGTGCTGATGCTACAGATATTAGTAGCATAAACTGGGCCAAAGAACAGAGAGGTGATAGTTGTATTGGCGAAATTTTTAATTTTGTCAAAGATGGATATTATCCAATGAAGGAAAAGTTAGATTCTGTTTCTTCAGATGGTGTAAAACTTTTACGCCACTGGAAAAATTTGTACGTTTCAAACGGTATTTTATACCGTAAAACATCTTTAAACGGAGAAGAAGTGAATCAACTTGTTCTTCCTTTAAAGTATCGTGATATGGTGTTTACCCACCTTCACGAAAATGTTGGCCATCAGGGCCAAGATAGAACTCTTTCCCTTGTAAAGTCACGGTTCTTTTGGCCGGGGTTTGAAACGGACATAATAAATAGAGTAAAGAATTGTGAGCGTTGTATTAAACGCAAAACCTACCCCGTAAAACCTACCCCAAGCCCAGTGCAGAGTTAGTAAGTATAGTAAGTACACAGCCAATGGAACTTGTCTGTATTGATTTCTTGTCGTTGGAAAGGTCTAAAGGTGGTTATGAGAATGTTCTAGTAATCACAGATCATTTTACTAGATATGCACAGGCCTTTCCGACAAGAAATCAATTGGCCAAGAACACTGCCAAAGTCCTTTTTGAAAATTTTATCGTACACTATGGCTTCCCTGCTCGCCTACACAGCGACCAGGGGAGAAACTTTGAAAGTAGTGTGATAAAAGAATTGTGCTCTTTGGCTAGTGTCCAAAAGACACGGACAACACCATACCATCCTATGGGCAATGGTATGGCGGAACGTTTTAATCAAACGTTACTTAATATGCTTGGCACTTTAGAAGATCGTCAGAAAGATGACTGGAAATCGTTTGTGGCGCCTCTTGTGCATTCTTATAATGCAACAAAACATGAAAGTACGGGGTATTCTCCGTACTTCTTAATGTTTGGGCGCCACCCTCGACTAGCTGTTGATGCCTATTTTGGCCTTAGTTCACCAGACAGTCCTTCGTTTTCCAGCAAAGAACATTATGCTACCAAACTCAAGAAACGTTTGGAATTTGCATATAAAATAGCTTCACGTGAAGCTGAAAAATCTGCCGAGCAGTACAAAACTCGGTACAATTCTAAGGTCAGAGAAGCAACGGTGAATGTCGGAGACAGCGTTTTGATCCGTAAAGTTGGCCTCAAAGGTAGAAATAAATTGGCCGACAAATGGGACAAATACCCATATGTTATAGTCAGTCAGCCAGATCCTAATATACCTGTTTTTCAGGTAAAAAAGGAGTCTGATAATACTACCATGAAAATTCTACATAGAAATATGCTTCTCCCTTTCTCGGCTATTCCTCCCGTTTCTGAGGTAACTGACTCCTTGTTGTCAAACAAGAAAGATATGCCTCAAACTCGGAAGGAAGGTAAGGGAAGGGGGTAAGAAGTCTGATAACTTGTCAGAGTCAGAACAAAGTTCTGATTCTGATTCTGATACTAACATACTAGTACCAAAATATGTTATTCCGCCAAGACGGAAAAGTAACAGACATATATCTGTTACAAATACTACAGGTTCTTCCAGTAGTGCTTCTGGTACACGTAGTGTTGGTTTACCCTATTTGGGTGATTCATATAATTCAAGACAAGTCTTGAATGAAACCCACTTTCCATACGGTTCTACATTTGTAGAACCAGAGAGTGTTCAGCCAACTGCATTTACCCCTAGTAGACATGTGTCTACTTCTGTATCAACGGATCAAGCCCAGACCCTGTCTCCAGAAATTTCTTTTGTTCCCCGCCGTACTGGACGTACTAGGAAACCTGATCGGTATGGGGAATGGGTCAGTAATCCAGTGATTGCTGAACCAGACACAACACAAATTTGGTATGTCTGATTCAGTTTTAATTTTCTCAGTGTTTTAATTTGATTTCAGTATTGCAGGGGAGAATGTCACATAAATTTGTAAATAGTTATCAGTAACCAATGTCACCGTTTCAGTAAATGTATATATTTCATCACTAGTGTAATAACACATAGTGATATGATGCTCTGAATGGGTCATCAATTGAACTCTAGATTTGTTTTATAAGACAAATAATTTTGTTTCATTTAGTGAGTTCCATTGAGTTTATTCAGACTATTGAATTGAAGTTTCAGTAGTGAGAGTTGATATCTGTAGCTTTAATTTATTGTATATGAAAGCTTTTCCGAATTTATGCTTTCATAATTGTGGAGTAATTTTGTGTGACATGGTTGGCTGAAGTAGTAAAATGTCAGGAGACATTTTCCCTGGCAGGGGAGAATGTCACACAGGTCTTATTATCATTTTCATAATAAAAACCATCTTCATTTATCATATCAATTCATACATTTCATAGTGCAGCTTTTATTTCTTAAACCTGTGATATGTCGCTGCACTCTCATTTGATCACCTCATAGCATCAAGAAACTTTTTACGAATCATCCCGATCATTTACGGAATCATGCGAATCATGTTTTATTTATCGTCCAATCGGAAGATTCGTTGTAAGTGTGTTGTATGCGTCAGCGCTCGAACTAACCAATCACGATGCATGTCACTTACCTGCACCAGAACCGGTTCCCACAATTTTACGAAATTTAGATTGTTTGTGACAGCTTCTAAAATCATTTTCTGTCCCCCCCTACAACGACTTCAAGTCTTGTAGAAGAGACAGGTATGTTGCATAGTAATATCTTTATCTTGCCGTGTTCTTCATTGTACTTTTAAAGCAAGAAGTCTCAAGATCTTTATATATCGTGTAACAATGTCATGTATTTTCGCGGTTTCCCAGCTGTGTGTTTACATGTCATTCTCGAAGGTAATATATAAGCTTTATGTATGTGCAGGTGCATCGTGATTTGACCTTACATGGTAAAGTGCCACAGCCAAGCTGTTATTAATCTCCTCTGACAAACTGAGACATACTGTAGGCCACCGGCTTACAGTCCGTTTCAGTTTGTCTGGGGCTTACTAATTTGCTTGTGCTGCTGGAATGGTTTCGGTTTATTGGCAGAATTGTCATTTCGTTTAGGTTGTAAGGTCTATAAAGAGCGATATATATCTTAGTCATTCTTTTACATAAATTCATGCGTCAGGTATTTGAAGTTATTATTTCTTGCATGTCAAATGTCTGTCATGGACATTTATAATAGTATTCTGTGTAGTATTCTTAATGTGTGGTATTTGTTTATTTTAGGGACGTTTTCTTCCATGATCATCAATTAAAATCATCCATACATCAAGTATTACTTTTCTTCATATCCCCTGAGCATCCGGGTATGACATTAATATCTTTAAATTTTGACTGAAAGTTTTTATTAACATGTGGTGAAAAACTTTTAAACAAATCAAGACTTTTGTACTAAATTGCTTCTCATACTTGAACATTTTGATGTTAACACCGGAACCGTGGTACTCTCCCCTGATTTTAGAAAATACAATATGGCGCCAAGCTGACGGGCTGTACAAATAGCTAGAGACTGATGTCTTACTTTGATTGACATGTATGTTTAGAGGATAGATTAAAGAAAAACTGTGATAAAAATTTTGTAAGGTAAGTTTTATCTTTCATTTGTTTGTTCGTTGTAAACATTAAGCACACCGGTACCTTGGAACTCCAGGCTATAGGTAGCGAACATGTATAGGTAGCGAAGTGTGAGGGCGCGAAATATCCGGTAACCGAAGGAATTTATGTCAGTTACTTCGGGTCACCCTAATTACCGACAAGAAGTGACAAGAACCGACAAGGGCCGTCAAATACCGACAAGAGGCATTTTATATATTAATTCACTACTTTGCAGTTTGAAATATTGTTTTTATAGGTTCTTAGATATCTAAAATTTGCACAAATAGAACTTTGAAGCAGATATATAGGGAATAACGGACCGACTTAACAGTGACAGCTGACCGCATATTGTCAACTACCGTCAAGAAAAAGTTAAGAGCAGTCATCACCGACAAGAAGGTTTTGACTCTATCTATTGAATTATAGATGGTGGAATTTTTCTAATATGTGTTTATTTTATATCATAGAATTGCAAAAGTAACACTTTGACTCAGATTTGTTCAGATTTTTCAGCCAAATCAGCAGCGTCAGCTTTATTACCGCACTACCGACAAGAAGCGTTTCAGACTTCAAGCAGGGATCAAGCTAGGGGGCGATTTGGGCGAAATAATCGCCCTAGGGGCCGAAATTTCGCCCTAAATTGGGCTTAGGGAGAAGTGGGAGTCTCCCTAAAAAAAAAAAATAATAATTTTTTTTTTTTTTTTTTTTTTTTTTTTTTTTTTGTGTAGAATTTTCATCAAATCATTCCACAAACAAGCTGTTATGGCAATTTTCCCTATAAACCCATTGCAGCTTATTAATCTTTCAATTTAATGTTAATAGTATGCGTAATAGCTATTTTTCTTTAAAACTGAATGAAAAATGTCATAATCATGCAATACCACTTCTCCCTTCACGGCTGTAACTTCTCCCTATTTCACCTGGAGGGAAAAGTCACTTCTCCCTAAACTTTGAGTCTAGCTTGATCCCTGCTTCAAGATCAACACAGAACCGACATGAAGGTTATATAGATGTATTAAAGGAATAATTCAAAGTTTTAAGTAATACTTATACCTGTTAAAACTTTTTTGTAATGGTAAAACTAGAATATGAATCAGATCTATACAGTTTTTGGTATAAGACTAAAGTAACTGTGACAGCTAACCGTATAGGAAGCGTTAAAATGATTTTCAAGAATGAGACAATTTTAATAGAGTGCGTACCCTTTTAGCATACGTTAAAGGGGACAGGGTATAGCTTACATTTCCAAAACTTGATAGGCATCTCCTAAGTCTAAGCATTACATTAACGCACCTGTTTTTCATTTCTTTTTTTTTTTAATTACATTTTTTCTCACAAAACATAAAAGTGACAAGAACCGACAAGAGTCTCTTTTTAAAATTTAAGCATTACCTTACTGTGCCTCTTTTATTAAATTTTTTTCTCTCAAAACATAAAAGTGACAATACCGACAACAGCCTTTTCTAATGTTTATTTTAAGCATTACGTTATCGCGCATATTTCTGAGTGTGACACGTTTTGTATTGTTTCCCTTACAACGTCACAAAAACTTCTTGTCGGTAAGTAGGGTAAATATGGAGTATTGTAATTTCACTGTTTTTGGGGGTCTGCAAAAGCAATCCTGTGGCTAATATGGATATACAACACATAAATAGGGTCTAATAAGTAGCATTTAATAGAAAAATGCATAAAAATGCCTCTTGTCGGTTCTTGACGGCCCTTGACGGCTCTTGGCTGTTCTTGTCACTTCTTGTCGGTAATTAGGGTGACCAGTTACTTCAGTACATTTCGGTATCAAGGTCTATTTCGTTATTTCTGGTACGGACATTAGCCACCGTCGAAATACAAAAACTTAGCTATCGTAGAGAAAATAGCAAAAACCACTAGCTTAGGCGACTTACAGCATCAACTGCATGCTGCAGAATGCTAGAAAATTTCGAGAACATTCTTTTCTTCATTGGCTTAAAATTGCCAGATGCAGAAGTCGACTGCTATGCATTAAAACGTCATGGTTTTTAATTTTTTCTTTGACTTTTCGACAACCGGAAATTTATACCGGAAATACGTCTGTATGGCGTGTTTTATTAGCGTGGTAAAGGTACCTGTGGTAACTTGGATAACCGAACCGATTGCCATTTGCAGTTGCACTGTAAGCCCCAGACCCCTTTCAAATGGCCGTTGTGTGCTCTACAGACCACAAAACGACCTAGGGGTAAACAAATGTTATAGTGATAGATCAGGTAACCAAGACTACATAAAGCCATAGTGTTCCATTTTTAGAACAGTTATGGTAATTTTATTCTAGGGGCCCTATCTTTATAAGAATTTTTATGGTGATACCGTAGTCATGAGGCTCCTGACGTTACGTTCCGCTCCGCTACACTACACTGTGAAGTAGCGGTAGTGTAACGGTAGCGGATTCTAAGGCCCTATTTTGTAGGTCTAGGTGATACCGTAGTTATTATAATATTTATTTAGGCACAGACTAAAACGGGCATGGCATTTTGGGTCTAGATTAAGCAATCAATCAAAATTATGTTCACACTCTATGATTATCTGTTCTTGCCACAGTCTCACACTGGTCTGGCATTCAACACAGGTAACGAAGGCAACGTACATGAATCTTGCTTGTTCCGCTCATCAGGATAAGTTTGTTTCAGAAGTATAGTCTCACGGACCATCCGATCCCCGGCCCTTGAAATAGGAATCAATAGTTTTACTGAATTCGTATGCATATTCAAGAAATGCTTGAAAACAATTTTTGGACTACAACGTCTATGCAACGAATCGGTAAAGAAACTTATTCTAACACTGCATATATACTAGACGAAATTTCTTCAAAAATCTAGTCTGACTAAGAGGTATAACAAACTGCCGGGTCCGTAAGAATAATAGTTCGAAATTAATCTAAGAGATATACGAAAAAAATCAAGTTTTTAGCACGTTGCCTTCGTTGCCTGTGATGAATGCCAGACCAGTGTGAGTCTACCTGAGGTGCGGCGTTTCGTGTTTCCAGTTTTTGCGGTGTGGCAAGGTCCGGAGTTGGGAAGGAATAGAAACCGGGACCCGGGACCAAATTCCGGGACCAAAATCCGGGACTAATTTTTGTTGGCATTAAAATTGTACTTAAGATGCTAATAACGAGCTGAAATTTGGACCATAAGTCGATTATAGTCTCTTCTGAAAAATGCATATAAAGATTTTATAAAACTTTCGATATTTATTGAAAATTTAACAAAAATACAGGACCACGTCGAGCTTTTTCGACCTTTTTCGACCCGGGACTAGTTTTTGCGGGATTGACGATGTCAAGCAAATCTCATTTTTTTCCTACAGAAACATTTTAAACCCAAATTATTTTACATTTCGTCATCTGTAAACATACCAAAGAAGATAAGAATTTTAAAAAATGTGAAATTTATCCGTAATTTTTGCGAAAAATTCGACCCGGGACCAACCCGGGACCAAAATCGTCATTTGTTTATTGTGCGATGTTGACGATGTCAATGAATTTTCAATTTTCTTCTACAGTATCGTTTGAAATCTCATTGTTTTACTTTGTGTCATATCTTAAGGTGCCACAAAAGGCGAAAATGCAAAAAATTGTAAAATATATCCCTAATTTTGAGAGAAAACCTACCTGGGACCAAATGGTCATTTTCTGCGGTTTAGACATTGTCTTGGAACGTTGCCATAGAATCTGAACATTCCACAAAAGCAGAAATTGATCAGCTTCTAAAATAAATGAGGAACGCTCTTGGGTGTGTGAAAAGTGTATGAAAAGCATTTCTTCAATGTCAAATGAATATAGGTTCTGTTGGGATGACGATACTAAATTAAATATACGAGGGGCATTTCAGAAATAATGTAAATGAGTCTACCATTCCTTCGAATGCTGACCGATTTTCAAACTTTATGTCTTAACTTTTAGGTTTACATATCACCCAATAGCCTTCACTCAAAACATTTGAGTCACTGGTACTTTCTTCAAAATATGCCTTGACAATTGTTGTTAGGGTAGGGACACTGAGCAGAAATGGAAGAAATATTTATGTGAAGACAAATTCATATTTTCTTAACTCTGGATACAAGCAGCTCTGGATTGATACCTATATCATCTGTAATACTGAAAATATTCCAGTATGAAAAACATTGTATCAGCTTTGCTCAAACATAAGATTTGCCTTGCAAAGTAGGCTAACTATGGAATAATGCACATTTCTGATGACGTCACTTCCTGTGCTTAATTGAAATGTTTAGTAAGCTGTTTAAACTTCGGTTTTGAGGTCAGTTTAAGTGAAAGTGAATGTTTGATGACAAATATGAAACAGAAAAGATATAAAATTTAATTCGTCATGCTTGTTTTCTGTTTAAAATAATCTTTTACGGCACCTTATGCGCTTTTGTCAGTGGCCTACCTGATTTTTTACGATAAGTTTCCCCACCCACGCACATAATTCAATGTCGGTATGTCATATAAAATAACAAGTTTTTCAAGTCTTTGTGTAAGAATTATGCTTTCAATATGTCCTTCTAATTTTTGACATTTAACAAAGTTAAATACAATTAGCCTGTTTCTTTTTATTAGAAGATATTAATCTTATTTTATTGTTTTGTATTTTTGCAGGATTGCTGCTACTTTGCAACTCCCAGCGTGGAGTTTGCACACGTATCACCCGGTTTCATCAGTGATTTGATGCCACTCGTAACAAAGTATAGTGACTTAATCATTTCAGTCATAAAATGTCTGTCATTTGTTGAAATTGGATCTGAATAAAGTCGAAAATCAAAATTTACTGGTATAATGCATTTATAATAACTTAACATTTATATCCACATGGCAGAGAAAAAATCTCGTTTATTATATAATTGGTATAGAATCTGGAAACGATTTCTGTATAACTTTATAATTTTACATTTAAAGGATAGTATTACGTGTTTCTTTATTACAATATATCATTTTTTCATGAAGCAAACAGCAATAAAGACAAGAGACTTTCGGTGTAAATGCACAGTTTTCAGTATCCACACCCTGACGACGTATAAGCACTTGCTGTCATGCATGAGTGACTTAGAAATTCTTCTAATGCATATCATTCTAAAGCACTAGAATTTATCTTTCCAATGATATATAAAACTACTGATAAATATCAGCCAATAGACTACCAAGAGATCATTTACATTATTTCTGAAATGCCCTTCGTACTATTCAGGCAGCAAATAGTCTTTAAACTATATTTCATTATTTTGTCGTGAGCTGGTCCCTGGTTAAATATGCCTATCAGCAGACCTTATCAAGACAAAATTAGACAATTGTGATAGTGTTGGCATGTTAAGAACCTTGCACAAGGTAAATAAGGACTATCAAAAAGTTGTTCCTTATAAAAAAAAAATTAAGAAATACATGACATCGTCAGCTTTTTAATGACGATTTTGGTCCCGGGCGGAGTTATTCGTATCAATTTGATTACATATCTCGATTTCTTTTAATCACTTCTATTTCTTTGGCATTTCTACATACGAATAAATGTAAAATTGATGGGATTTTAAACGTTTATAGAGACAAAAACTGAAATTTCCTTCACATCGTCCACGAAACAAATGACGATTTTGGTCCCGGGTTGGTCCCGGGTCAAAATTTTCGCGAAAATAATGGATAAATTTTGCATTTTTAAAAAATATAATCTTCTTTAGTATGTTAACATATGACGAGATGTAAAATAATTTGGGTTTAAAATGTTTCTGTTGTGAAAAAATGAGATTTGCTTGACATCGTCAATACCGCAAAAACTGGTCCCGGGTCGAAAAAGCTCGACGTGGTACTGTATTTTTGTTAAAATTTCAACAAATATCGAAAGTTTTATAAAAATCTTTATATGCATTTCTCAGAAGAGCCTATAAACTACTTATGGTCCAATTTTCAGCTTGTTATTGGCATGTTTAGTACAATTTTGGGGCCAATAAAAATTAGTCCAGGATTTTGGTCCCGGGTCCCGGGCGTTGGTCCCGGTTTCTATACCTTCCCTACGGAGTTTTACCCAGGCACTCGTTTGGTTTACCTCCCCTCACACGCCAGCGCATACGACAATTCAGGTTATGCAGAGCACAACTATCTAGCAGACGACATAACCACAATGCAAAAATTGGTAATTCGAAAAGAATAACATTTAGAATTCTAGTTTATCTCGATAATTTAGACGAATAAAATACGATTTTATTTATATTTTTCTATATATATATATATTTTTTGGTAAGAACCGACCGGCACTGCAGGGTTCGAAATCTTCTTAGAGCATACTTCGTTTTGACACAAATAGAGTGGAATAATTCTATGTAAATATTTATTTCTCGTTTTTTTAATTTTTATTTGATTTCGTTAACATATAGATCTATTTATCTGTCATGTTTAAAGAAGTATGAATGAGCCACAAAAGAATAAAATTGCTGTTGTTTTATTGTGCTAAAAAAGACCGGAACTCGGAGACCGTTGTTTTCTCCGAGATTTTCAATGTTTACGGAAGGAACATGCACGGTAAAAACATAGGGTTAGATCCCCCCTCTCCACCCCTACGTCTTACCTATAGGCGAGATGTCCGCTGGCCCCTATGGAGCCAGCCGTCGGGCCATGCCCAAAATATGAAAACGTGCACCAACGTTTTCTTATATATATGGGTTTGCATACGTTCTCTGTCTGTTTTGGAATTGTAAGAATTTACTTAAACGTGCACACCTGCATTTTTGTGTTTTACTTTATTTTTTTTTCTCGTTTTCTTTTCTCACATTTTTTGTTGAGCCGTGACATGCAAAAAGGGTGCTTAGCACATGTTTGAGAAGTGTGGACTCTGTTCAGCCTCTGCACAAGTGAGGTCTTATCAGAGCATTTGCTGGTCAAATTTGAATGGACAGTTAGAAACCTACAGGTGCAAAATTAAGGTCTAGATTTCATAGATACACAGATTGGTTCAGTCCTCACTTTCCATGGCTGTATTGGCAGTCTTTCTTTGCTATGCAGCTCGGCTGTATAGCTGTGACTTGACACAGGTTTCTTCAAGCAAACAGGTGAATCTTGTTGAGGAATGAATATACAGGCCCCAGCCCCGCAAGGACCTGGATTAGGCTGACAGGATCCGTCAGTAAAGGCTAATATGGAGTCAGATGAACAATTATCAATATGTTCTGTATGAGGGAGCGTGACTCTTTCTGTTGCTCTTCTGATCTTGATTTTGAACAACCTAATCGATTCCAATACTCTGGTCTCCTTTTAGATGGCTGTAGACCTTCCTGAAAGGAAATTCTGGCTAAATATTAAATACAGTGGTTCCTGTTTCAGAGTGTAAGTCTTCTAGTTGGAGCTGGATTTTACCAAATGGAGAAAGAAATCTTTCTGTTTGTATATTCTCGTTCCAATCAAGCCAGCATTTCTTAATAAGAACTTCGCAGTCTTTGCTTATAATCTTCGGTCCTTCTCTGATAGCTAATTTTTGTCGTCTGATGTGAAGAGGTTTTACTCCCAGTTCCACTTCCAGAGCCTCTCTCCCACTTGATGCATATGAGTCTAAACACAGATTTAAGGCTTTCCTCTGTATATTCTCCAATCTTTTACAGTCTGCCATCTGCCAAACAGGATAAGCATACTCTAATATGGGACAAATTACTGTCTTATATATCTGCACGAGCTTACTGGTTTTAATCTTTTCCACATGTTTTATTTGTCTTAGTACACCAAGTGCCTTACTTGCTTTTTGTTCTGTTTTAGTAATGTGAATCTGAAATGAAAGAGATTCATCGAGATGTAGTCCAAGGACTTTTAGGGTAGAGTTGTACTTGATTTCAGTACCATCAAGATGTATACGAGGGGTACGATTGTTGGTGTTTCCTTTGGAGAAGTGACAGATCTCTGTTTTATCTGGACTGAGCTTCATCCTCCATTTCTGGGTCCAATCTAGAACTTTCTGGAGCTCTTGTTGGATAGTATCTGGTAGAAGGTCAACATCCTTTCCCGTAGACCAGACTGTCCCGTCATCTGCGAATTTCACTTTCTGCCATTAGAGCTGCTTGTAAATGTCTTGAAGAAAGATGTTAAAGAGGATAGGGGAAATGACGGAGCCTTGAGGTAGCCCAACATATGTGGTGACATCTGGGCAGAGCGATCCTTCAAAACATTTTGCTTTCCTTGCTGTAACTTGAATGACATTCTTCTTCAGTAGTTTATTAATAGTCAGTCATTATTAAATGGTGGGGTGCTATATCATTTGTAAACATATAAGATACATTCACATATGTGAAGTTCTCCAGACAGTGGAGGAAGATACCAACAACAACAACAACAAGCTGCCAAGAAGTCTGTAATCCAGTGTCATACATTCCCTCTTATACCCAATCTGTGCATCTTTACAAGCAAACCGTCTCTCCACACACTATCAAAAGCTTTCTCCATGTCAACAAAAGCAACTAGTGACAATTTCTTTCTTGTTAAAACTGTTTCATATCTCTTGTACCAGTCGAAGTAATGCATGAGTTGTACTATGAAATCGTCTGAACCCTTCTTGCTCAAAGTCAATTATTTTATTGTGCTCAATGAAACCATTTAAGCGTACAGTTATGATTCTCTCTAGACATTTCCCTAAGCAGCTAGTTCAGTTCAGTTCAGTTCAATTCTCCTATCGACGTTCCCCAAGTGGCTCAACGGTACTTAACCATAGTTGCACACACTTGGCGCCGTGTGTCCGTCCAATAGGCAGCTGGTTAAACTTATTGGTCTATATGTAGCACAAACAGAACAGGTCAACCCAAATTGAACTTGTACTTGTAGAAATCTTTGACCGTCCTTCATAGGACAACCACTGGAATCCAGCGTCGTAGATGTGTGGACTTTCTTTGGAGTATGGGGCTATATCTACAGATATCCTCAACCACAGTATCACGCAAGATTTATACAATATTTACAAATCGTTTCTGGGTTTTTTATTCAGCACAGATCTGGGTTTACTTTTCAAATTCTGGGTTTTCTTAGGTGACTCTGTTGGTACACTGTTTTCTCCGTCTAGAATTATCCCTCGACGATCCAAGAATACGTTGGCGAGCACTATGTAGTATGAAGCATAGCTTGCGACTCAAGTATTCAAATTTAGGGATACTGTCTTTGTTATTCACAATGGTCAGGGTCTCATAAATCTTGCTAATATCTAGAATTGCCTGTATTTGACTGTCTGTGGGTAGTTTATTAAAATCCAAGTGTAGCTCCTCGTTACATGTTGAGGCTAACTCATTAAGGACACTTTCTCTGACAATGTTGAGGCTACTACAATTTAGCAAGAAATGTTCTATGGTTTCGTCTTCCTCCTTGCACAATGGGCACAATGCAGAAGAGGCATAGGATGGTCCAAATTTTACTTTCTTTCCTTGAAGAATGTATGTACCAGTAAGCAGTTTCAATTTTACAGAAAGTCTGGTAATTTCTTTAACTGGATTTATTGGTAATTTTAGCACACAATGTAAATAGCCAGGGGAATATTCTTTTCCATTCAAGAATGTTAGAGCACTGTATGATTCGCAACTGGTAATGATTCTGTCTTTCCAATAGTTATTTATATTCTGTTCTATGGTACTTTTCCAACAACTTTTAGAAGGAGGTTGATCTAGCAGTTCAAAAGGATTTGGGAGATCATATCGACACAAGATTTTGCGTATTTGAACGAACCAACTGTGACTGTTTTCATCTTTGAGTAATAATTGTCTATATGCAAGTTGTTTTTCTGTACTATCATTGTCTTGTCTACATATATTGTTAAATAATGTTAATGCTTTATGGTCAATTTGGCCTTCAACTGGAATAAAACCGCTGAGAATATATACAGCCGGATCTGGTGTGTTTGTAGGAAGAGAAAGTAATCTTTTCAACAACAGTTTTTGACATGTTTCAAGTTTTTCTAGTCCTTTCTGTTTAGGAAGTATGAGTTCTAATCCATACAGTAGTACGGGTTGAACGTATATGCGAAGCAGATGTAACGAGGTTTCTGGATCAAAGCCGGTTTCGCCATGAAATCCCGATGACATTAAACTATAAGATGCTCGTCGAGCTTTTGTAATGTTCTGTGATACAGTTTCTTTTTCAGTCTTTTCGCGAACGGTATGTTTGCGAATAATCGAACAGGCCTGCAACAACACGTAAACAGAGAGCTGTCACTCAATGCACAGGAAGTTCCTGAATTTCTATGCAGCATCTAAAACTTTTGAAAGCATTTTGAAAGCAAGATGGTTGTCAATCCTTCCGGACAAACATCATGTGGATTGTTGTTTGTCGTCGCATGCGCATATCTTGGACCCTTCTCATTTGGATACACAATAGGTTACAGTTCACCAGCTATTCCTCAGTTGGAGCATGACAAGCTATTGGAGGGATCTCAGGCAGGATGGTTCGGATCCTTACTGACAGTTGGTGCCATGATTGGTGGACCCATCGCTGGCTGGTTTGTCGAGAAATATGGAAGAAAATGGACTATAAACATATCTGCATTTCCTTTTATACTTGGGTGGCTAAGCATTTTGAGTGCAAAAACATTTGGCTGGCTGCTAATTGGAAGGTTCATGTGTGGATTTGCAAGTGGCATGGTCACAGTTTGTGTGCCTATATACATTGCTGAAGTTTCAACTAGTGCCATTAGAGGTATGCTTGGCTCGGGTGTTCAGTTAACAATTACAATTGGGATACTGTCTGCCTACGTGGCTGGAATGTATACTAACAGGTATACAATGGCGATGATAGGTGTTGTTCCAGCCATACTCACACTTGTGGTTATGTTATGTTTACCAGAAACACCACACTGGCTACTAATGAATGACAAAAAATCAGATGCTTTGAAAGCCCTTTCTCAATTGCGTTCTAAATACTCAGACATTCAGTTAGAGTGTAGAGACATAGAAGATGGTATGGACGTTAAGGAAAGTTTTTCTTGGTCTGAGTTCAAGAAACCTGAACTGTCAAGACCACTTATAATTTCTGTAATGATCATGGTGTTTCAGCAGTTAAGTGGAATAAATGCCGTCATGTTCTATACTGTTTCCATTTTCAAAGATGCAGGGCTTACTGAAACGGGCACTGGATTAGCCAACAGTAATGTTGCAACAGTTATCATTGGTGCTGTTCAAGTTGTGGCAACATTAGCAGCCTGTTTTCTAATGGATAAACTTGGACGTCGGAAATTACTTATCACTGCTGGATGTCTTATGTGTCTATCCTGTTTCGTCTTTGGCATTTATTACATGAAAGCTAGTTCCGGCAGCAGTCAGAATGGACAGCTTGCAATTGTATGTCTTGTAGTTTACATTATTGGATTTTCTCTAGGCTGGGGACCCATTCCAATGTTAATCATGGCAGAAATCTTCCCATCTCGAGTAAGAGGCACTGCTGGCAGTATTGCTAACCTGACCAACTGGACATGTGCCTTTATTGTCACAAAAGAATTTGTTTACCTTCAAGAAGTACTTGGCCCCGCTGTAACCTTCTGGCTGTTTGCCTTTTCATGTATGGCGAGTGTTTTATATGTGTGGAGGCGGCTGCCAGAGACAAAGGGCAAGTCTCTTGAAGACATTGAACTTTTCTTCCTGGGAAAAAGTTTGCTGTAGGTGTAGAGGTTACAGATGAATGAAACACAACCCGTTTTATGGACATGGCTCGTTTTGAGTACATGTATTTTACCTGTAAATAATGGGAATGTAACCTAAAGGATCTGTGGACAGTTTGTTGTCTTTTTTTTCTTTTTTTTAATCTATGGCACATTCATGACTTCTTTTGATTTATATCATTCATAATTCATATCATAAATAATAGTGCTATATTTAATATAGTGCTATATTTAATAGAAGTCTGAGTCATACCAAAGACTCAAAAATGGTACTAGCTGTTCCTTCACTTGGCACTCATCATGAGAGCAGAGCTAGGACTGGTTAACATGTCGGTGAAGTGTGTTTGGTTGTATTATCCTGAATTTATAGTTTGCAGGTGGAAATGGAGAACTTGCCTGTTTAGCAGGCATGACTGAGCACCATAGTTATTAGATAATGTCAGGGCTGTGGAAATACTATGCCCGACTTGTCCTGCTTGTCCAGTTTCACTCTGGACAAGTGAGAAATTTCAGTTTACATGCCCTAGGACAAGTATTCAAAGTGTCATCAGTGGAAGTATTTCAGGATAATTCTGAGATATTTTTCATATTTTCTCATGAAAACATGTTGTGGGTTCCTGTTAGAATTGCCTCATTGAGGCAATTCTAACAGGCATCCACAACATATGTTTTAATTTGAAACTTTGTGACAGAAACTAGTGTCATCAAGTTCAACTTTTCCTCTATTCATTATCTATTATTCTTTCCTTATTTCATGTGTACCTTTTTTCTGGGCAAGTAAATATTTGTTTGGACAAGTTAATTTTGTCTATTACTTGTCCATGGACTAGTAGAAAATTTTGATATTTCCATAGCCCTGGATACATCACAAGAAGGAATCATTTTATTTGCTAATTATATGATATTGCTGACATGTATTTTGTCAGATCTGAGCAAGGCCATAAGAAAATTTACTGAGTCATACACAGAGAAGACCGGTAAGTGTGTCTCCCGCAAAGCTGGATCAGATGGTTCAGTGTTCACTGTTTACAATCCATAGATTGTGTGTGTGTGCCAACATAGACAGTGCAGACTCTGGAAAGTCATTGAGAACACATCCATCATAAAACACACTTAACACACATACGGTATTTAGTTGGACAATATGTCTGTCTTCTGACATATTCTGGATAACTTTATTTTCATTTGTATTCATTATTCTGTGTGCAAAGTAATACATCTGTATTGTATGTTAAACCGCCAGATGGGTATTACCTAATGAACCTAAATATTCGGACAGACATGTCTGAGCAAACATTGTGGACCCTGATCAAACTACTACTGAAGGAGCAGTTTGATCAGGGTCTACAATTTTTGCCATTTTCTAAGCATCATTTGGATGCATTAATCTGTGTGAAATCCACTTTCTAAGAATTGTTGTCCGACTGTCAGATGTCCGAAATTTTAGGGTCATTATGGTATTCAGTGGACCAGGGCATAATAGCTTAATAGTAACTGTAGTGAAGGGGCAGTCACACTCAGGGTCTGCTTTGTTTTGCATTCTGCCAGGTAGCATAATAAAACCTTTTTCAATCTTTAGGATAATGGCACAAATAATTTGTACCATTAAAATTGTAAGTATTGGGACAGATAGGTCTGAGCAAACAGTGCATACCTAGATCAGACTAAAGGAGCAGTTCGATCAGGGCCTACACTGTTTACCATTCCATCTGCATCTTTTGCATCTTGCACTCTCACCAAATTGTTCCAGTTTTAGGATACTAACGGTAATTACTATAGGTGTCCCAATTTTTACAACTTTTGCAGCACATTTTATTTATCTGATGCCATGTGTGGCAAATCATTACCATTCCATATAATTCAGAGCTCCAGATAAGAAGGGGTAACAGATAGTTTTCAATATTATATATTTTGACCCCTCGTGGCGGGTCACCACGTATGTTTTAGTTGAGAAATAAGAAAATTATCTCTGAATAATCCCTGTTGCCCCTTCTTATCTGGAGCACTGCATATTTAAATATTTTGTTTTATTTTATATGTTTTATTCAATTCTCCAGATAAAGCAGGTTTCTGAAGTGAACACCTTTCAGGTGAAGCAATTCTACCATTTTCTTCATTGCTTGCCCTCTGAAAGGAGGTCAGCTCTAAAAGGAAAACATTTGCTCCCCTAGTAGCAAATTCTTTTAGTCCCCTTTTTTTGGAAGGGCTTCATCATCTAGGGAGGCATACAGGAAGTCACAAAGCAAACAGGAAATCTCCTCTGTAAAAACGACAGAAAACACTGCTGTAAAAACGACAGAAAACACTGCAGTATACAAATATTTTTGTTTCTCTGTTAAAATATGTTATGTCACAATATGTTTTTTGTTGTTGTTTTTCGGAGGATTAGAGAAATTATCTTGAAACTTTGATTAAATCCTTTATCTGGAGCTGTGTTTGTTTAGCCATATATATCTTGTTTAGCCATATGATTATGTTAAGAATCTCATGTACATATAAGTGGTAAATAAACAAGGGCTTTTTATTCCACAGTTCTTTTATTCCTACAGCCTTCCCAGATGCAAGTTGAAATCATTTGCAGGAAATAATACAAGTCATTTCCCCAAAGTGTTATACCTCGGATCAAGGATGATGATGAATGACTCGCCATTTTACATCCTTTTTAGCTCGCCTGAATGAAAGTTCAGGAAGAGCTATTGGTGATAAGTATTTCAGTCATATCAGGACAGTGGGAGGGTGATAATGAAAGTCTGTGTGCAATGGAACCCTATCTATGGTTGGACAGATTTCCGCCTCCAGCAGGTCTCGAACCTGGTTCCACTAGATCAGCGGGCCAGCTCTTAACCTACAGACCTACCAGGGATCCTCCTTGATCAAGGGAGCTGTTCCTGCATGCAGAATGATGTGGCACAACCTGTTTACATTTGCCAATGGAAGGATTGTGCAAGTTTATTGATGTAAAAGCTACCATTAAGAGCAGTGCCATGTTAAAAGCTGCAAAGACTCATATGAGCCTGCGAAGACTAGTCACTGTCTTTGCTTTTCAGAGCACCAATACAAATCTGTAGATTGTATTATGCATCCGTGAAGTCTGTTCAACAATAACATATTTATCTGTTTATGTCTGATGGAGCAGTCTGATCTGTATTTACACTGCTTTTGTACAGCATTTCTGTCTGAACATTTGTAAAACATAACTAAAGGTGAATGGGTATACCTTCATATTTTTATGCCATTTTACTTTTTACAAGGGACACAACTTTTGTTACTTCCTGTCTGCTTCCCTGAATGAAGTGGTCTTTCCAAAATGAGGTCAACTCTTAAAGGAAAGAATCTGCTCCTATAGGAGCAGATTCTTTCCTTTCAGAGCTGACCCCCCCATTGAGAAGGAAGGCAAAAATAAAATGGTGGAGTTGCTTCCCCTGAAGAATACTCATTCACCTGAGAGGTTTGTAACAGATTCATAGACAACTTCATGATATAATACCAGAGTTTATTTACAAACCAAAACCTCAGAACACTTTTTCAGGGCTCAGCCTTGGGAGAGCCTTTTCGGAGAAACAGTCTCCCTGAACTGGCTGACTTCTCCCTATTTTGAGCGGACTGAAATCCGAAATTCTCCCTGAAGACTGAAAATGTCACTGCTCTTATCTCTGTCTAAAAGCTCTAGGCTGAGCCCTGAATTTGAACTCTAATAAGTAACATTATAATACACAAAATACTCTAATAAGTAACATTATAATACACAAAATAGTAGATACCATACAAGTTAGTAATAAGTAACAGTATTATTAAAGTATATACTTGTAAATAACTGCACAAACTGGCAATGAAAAGTGAAACAATAACAAAAGTAAAACATTATGACATAAAAGCATGTGTTTGTGGTATGAGGAGCCTTGGAGCCAGTGGGTTAAGCACTGGCTTTCTAAGCTAGTGGTTCACATTTGAAGTTTAAGATTCTTTTCAACCTTATAAGGAGCTCTATTGTACACAGCCTTTCAATTTCACCCTGCTACGACTAAAATACTATTGAAAAGGCTGTAAAACTGCAAGTCATCCAGTCATCCTTCCATATGGTATGTGCCAGAAACAAAAGACTCGGATCAGCCCCCACATCTGCAGTTTGCTATTAGTTTTTATTCCCCAGTATTCAATGACTGACCATGCAATCTGAGGTCATAAGGTACCTTACCTGATGACTATGTGGATAGGTGCACTGACAAATCTTAGTGCTCTTTGATATACTGATTTATCACTTTATCATTACAACTGCTCTGTTATCTGGTGACAAAATATAAATTTTGTTATAATTGCATCATACACTTGCAGTGTCTAATGTATTGTTGATATCTATGATAATTTTATCAAATGTAAGACAACTACAATTCACAGGAAGTCCATCAAAATTGGTCATCTAATAAACAGAATCTTAATTTTGTGATAACTAGATAAGAAATTCTCTGAAGGCTCATCTCTTAAATTACCTGTTGAATGACCACTCATTAAAGATTATATATCATTTCTTACACACATAAAGCTATAAAGTACAGCTTTCCGAAGTTGGCAAGGTTCAATTTCTTTCTATCCCAAACAATGCCATCTTTAAAGACATTTAAAATGTATGCCTACTGTTCTGTTCTGTTCTGTTCAATTCTCGTATCGACGTTACCCAAGTGGCTCAACGGTACGTAACCATAGTTGCACACACCTGGCGCCGGGTGTCCGTCACTTTGTATGCCTACACTTTGATGGCTGCCATTTGTACACTGGAAATAATAGACTAGCTTTTGTTTTCCTGGGGCCGTATTTATAAAACAACTTAAGTGGTTGCTATGCTGTAGCTAAGGTGATATTTCTTTGAAGGAGATTCCCTACAACTATGAAATTTGCTCTGGAGGAACGGAACAGTCTTTTTAGACTGTTCCTCCAGAGGAAATTTCGTAGTTGTAGGGAATCTCCTTTATAGAAATTCAGCCCTAGCAACAGCATAGCAACCACTTAAGTGTTTTATAAATACGACCCCTGAAAGGCTAGTCCTTTCTCCAAGGTATTACTCTTAAGGTATAATAGGTATACTTTCAGGGAAAGAAATTCTGACATTTTCATTTATTTGCCTCCCTAATCAACTCTCAACTCCCGAGTGAATTCAGGCCCCAATTTGGAATGGTTTCGTCACCCAGGTTAGCAAACAGGAAATCACAAAGGTTGTTCCCCTGTGTAAGAATGGTATGAAATGTATTCATACACCTTAAGAGTAGCCCCCCCCCCCCCCCCCCCCCCCCCCCCCCCCCCCCAATGATAAAGGAGGTAACTACTTCCTGGTAAGAATGATATCCCTTCCAAGTGTATCCATATACCTTAAAACAGCTATGATGAAAATAGCTCATATGATCATATCCTGTAGCTTACAACAGATTTTAAAACTAATGCTTCCACACAAAACAATCTGATTTAAAAAGTTCATGTACATGTATTTTTATTTTAATACATGCATTCTAGAAAACAACTGGTCTGACAACCTGAAAAAAGATTTTTCAGGCACTGTCCATGAAAGTTTTCCTCAAACTTCCATTTCATGCTGCTCTGAAACAAAATACAGAGAGATATTCAACAGTGTGAGTACTTGTGGGCTCTCAGTGTACTGGTAGCAAACTTCACAATTTTGAGTGCAATTTGGTGCTGGTATACATAGCGCTTTGTGAGTGCTCATACTGCTGAACAGATCTCTGCTTTTGCATTCTGAAAAGAAAAGAGTTTGATGAAACTCGTTTGATACCATGAAAAACATTTCACGGACTGTCCATAAAATTTGCAACTTTTATAGGCTCTATGAAGCCAAGTCCACAGATACATTAGGGTCAAGTTAAGTTAATTCAGGCAGCAGGTAAATTCGGACAGTGACACTGTTTCCTACATATGTCAGTTGTTTGGAATTATAACAAAAATAATTGGGCAAACAGTGAAAATCCTGATGAGATGGTTTATTATGAGCTGTCTCATCTGGATTTTCAATGTTTGCAATCGCATGTCTGAATTTACCCGCTATCCGAATTAAGGTATTTAGATACACAATAACTCTGTATCGACTTATTAAAACACATAACAGAGTTATTGTTCATGGTGAATCAATCAACAATGGAATATATACACACTTACAATGCCTACCATAAAGATCCTAAGTTTTCGGGCAGATACATCTGTATAAACAGTGGAAACCGTGATCAGACTGTTCCTTAGGAACCAGAATGATCAAGGTCTTTACAATTTCAATTCCATCTGCGCATTTTTGAGGCATTACTCTACGGTAGACCCGGAACAACAGGAAAATAAATAACAGGGCAAGGACCGGCTGTGTTTGCAGCAGGTGCAGTACTTGGACAGTCTTTTTGGGGATATTTTAGAACTTAAACATTGTTTTTCTAGGAAACAAAACGGTGAAATGTTTGTTTTTTTGTCTTATTCTGTATCATACAATGTAAGTTTTGCTAAAACAATATGCATAAGCATGCCCCATCGACTGAATATATTTTTCATGACCTTTTTCATGAAATTCAATTTTCTTGCATTTTTTAAAAAAATGTAAAAATATACTTATAATCAAGATAATTGCAATTTTTCTTACCAGTCTGTTTCAAATACCCTATATTAAAGATTATATGATTTGCAGAAATGAAAGTGCATCCTTGTGCTAGAGTATGTATAAATACAAAAGTTTGTTTTTTAGGAAAACAAAACGGTGAAAAATTTTCTTTTCTTATCCAAATGTTTTATAGCCCTTTGGGTTATTCAGCTGGTATAATGAAATGAATGCCCCACCAATATCTTTATTCACCATTCGTCTACCTTGACCCGACTCGACCCTATATTTCAGTGAGCAATTTTCCTTTAAGATTTATGTACATATACTAAATTCTATATACAAACACACAAAATAAAAGTATAACTTAGAAATAGTAACAAGTGCTTAACTGCATGAGTCAACAGCAAAAACTGACCCGTTTGCATATCTATACTGACTGGTCTGGGTGTTTGCTGTTTGCTATATCTGTCTATTAATCTATACGGTTCATATACAATTGGTGTGAATAGGCCGTAATAGGTCATAATACACACCCTCCCTTGCAGCAAGATTGAAACTGCTTGCACATTGGGCAAGAATATCCACATGGAGCTCTGAATTTAATTTATCAAACATGAGACTAATTTTAAAGCAAAGGCTTCTAAGGAAACCAGTTATGATTTGAAAAGTCCACATCTGCTAAAATGACATGTTTGATATCTAAGAAGTTTTCATCATACACAGCTTTTCCATGCTGTATACAGCTAAGCCCATTGGCAGTCAACTTTTTCACCCTAAAACATATGTACATGCATATTTAAAAAGTTCTATATACAAATGAGCAAATTAATTAAGAAATCCTAATTTTGTACAAGATAAACAGTCAACAACAAATTTTAACTCTAGCTTCTTCCTTCAAAATTTAATCTATAGCAACCAGGGCTAAATATGCTGTTAGCCAATGAAATGTTATATTTCCTAGCCAATAATTTTAGCACATTTGCTTTTATGGCTACTGGAACACGTAAATTCTTGTTAAGATAACAATGCTCCAAACAACCAAACCCAATTCGATTAGGTATGTCCTCATTGTGTAAAATGACTTGTTTTGTGTCAAAGAAATTTTCCTTATAACTCAGTTTTTCATGGTCTGTTTAACCAAGTCAAACAGTTGTTTAATATACATGTACATTTTTCCTGAAATTCATGTACACATAATAAATCCTATTTACATACAGGTAAATTTAACAGATATTTACAAAGAAACGGTATCATTATGGAGTACTAACAGAACTCTAGATAAGAGGGCGTATTTGATGATAATTAAGGATAATTTTTTTTTATTTCTCATCGAAACCATATGTTGTGACCCCTCATCTGAACCGTCTCGTCGAGACGGTTCAGATGAGGGGTCACAACATATGTTTTTATGCAGATTTAACAAAAATTATCCCTAATTATCACCAAATACTCCCTCTTATCTAGAGCTCTGTACTAAGAGGTAACATTTCATGTGAGAATTTTCCAGAGTAAAAATACAGGCAATGATCAGGAATTAATACAATCAAATCCCACATCACGCCCTCAAAACCAAAAAGGGAAAGATGCACACACACACACAAACTGACAAAAGTTCATGAGAGAGGCACAAGGTAAACCAAATGAACAGCTCTTTCCCAAACAAGTAGTCATTCAGCTACCCCAATTGAAAACAGCAGCAATGTCTATTTTTACCTTTTTTCTATTTTAGATTAAAAAAGAAATGATACAAAACTGAAAGCAGAATAGGCAGCTATTTAGGTGACCAAATTGCAAGAGACAATAAACAAGCAGACATAACAAAATGTAACATTGAGGAACCACATCAGAAGTACCGCCTTGGAATGGTCAGTAATATATTACTAGGGAGGCTTAAACTTGTTTCACCCTCTGCTTAGGCAGTGGTTTGGACATGCAGTGGTTTGAACATTAAGCTGTTTGGTCTGCATGAAGGTTTCCTAACCCATCAATGGATCATCACAGGGAGCAAACAAATCATGGATAAGACCTATGATGAATCAGAGATTAGGACTTGAAACAACGTACTGCGACACCTGGAGATCCCTCACTCGGGGGTGTCATACAACACCACTGACATACATGTACCGGAGCAAAAGAAAACCACCAGCAGAACCCGGAATGACCAAGCGACAAAAAGCCCATTAACTGATCATCTATAACAGGAGATTTCAATTGCCCAGTAGGCATACTGTTTTCATTATCACAATACAAATGTATTGTGCATTGTCAGGAAAGAGGCTGCATTGAACATGTAATATGAGCCGCGACACGAGAAAACCAACAAAGTGGTTCTGCACTCAGGGCAGACTCAGATCAGCCTGGGCATCCGCTCAGTCTGATCAGACTCTTCACTATGCACTAAAAGGGTAGCTAAGGGTCTAAGCTACCTCCATGGGGGCAGCAAAGACACTAATCAGACTGGACTGATGCCCAGGCTGATCTGAGTCTGCCCAGGGAGCAGAACCACTTTGTTGGTTTGCTCATGTCGCGGCTCATATGACATACTCAATGCAGCCTCTTTCCTGACAATGCACAATACATTTGTATTGTGATAATGAAAACAGTATGCTTACTGGGCAATTGAAATCTACATACTGTCTAACTTAAAGCATGTCTACTGACAAAATTTTGCAGCATTATACTGTCCTGAACAAATACAAGAATCAGTAATTTAATAAACATAAAGCTTTGCTACATGTAAGTTGTTGTTGATTTGTCACTTTACATCCACAGTAAACAGCTTTGGCCATGTCAGGACGGTCAGTTAACCTAACCACACTATTCCTGGGCAGGCTTAGACCTAAGCATTTAACCAGTACTAAGTACATACTTTTGCCAGTAACTGACAACTGCCCTTCTTAAATCAGCGCAAGGAGACATGCAAGTACATGTACTTCAAAATATATAGCTACACACATATATAATAATATTGCTTTATAAAAATGGGGGGAAAACTAAAAGTAACAATAAAATCATACTAACATGCTACTGAAGACTTTTGTTGGCTAAAAATACAATTTCTTTGTTCGTTGTTTGCTATTAGCTCCAGTCTGCCATAATGATCTCTCTATGTTTCTCTGGGTAATCTTCTCTAACACAATTGTGTACTTGCATGGAAGATGATGTGTTGAATGGCTCTTTCATTTATTAAAATTAAGACCCATACAACACAATACCATAATGACCCTAAATATTTGGACGGACAAGTCTGAGCAAACACTGTAGACCCAGATCAAACTTGAAGGAGCAGTTTGATCAAGGTATACAATGTTTGCCATTCACTAAGCATCATTTGGATGCATTAACATGTGTCAAATCCAATTTCTAAAAATTTTCTAGCAATAATTGTCCAACTTTTGGGTGACCGAAATTTTAGCGTGTTACAATACTTTCAGTACATATTTCACAACAGTACTGAGAAACTGGATTAACCACTGCATGGTGAAAAGCAGTATGATTAAACAAACAGATGACAAGGTCTAACAGTTACAATTCAGCTGTCCCACACAATAGAACAATTGATGATAACTCACTTTTGTCCCTCACTAGAATTGCCCTATCCTGGCAAGTCCAATGAGGACATAATTTGAGCCACCATACGAGAAAACAAAGTGGTCGTGCGCCCAGGGAAGACTCAGATCAGCCTGGGCATATGTCCAGTCTGATCAGAGTCTTCACTAAGCGCTTATTGGGTAGCTAAGGGTCTATGCTACCTCCATGTGGACAGCAAAAACTCTGATCAGACGGGGTAGATGCCCAGGCTGATCTGAGTCTTTGCTGGCCGCACAACCACTTTGTTGGTTTTAAATGTCGTGGCTCATTTAGCTAATTATCTCTGAATTCACAGGTTCATAATTTCATTGTTTCTGCTGAGATCTTTGTCTCGTCTCAATGTCAGTTACATCAAAAGTGTTCAGGGAACTTTAAGGTCTCATATTAACTCAAAACCCGTATATACAGCAAAAGCATGTTTTCTAAGCACACTTGTATAAAGAGACGTCCGTAAGCAGCTAAGCTATTAATAAGGTGAGTATTTGATAATCTGATTTAAAATGTATTGGTAAACCTACATTTCTATGCAATTTTTCAAGGGAAAACAACTTTTAAGACTTCCTGTTTGCTTCCCTGGATAATATAGTCATTCCTAAATTGAGTCTACTCCTTAAAGGAAAGACTTTTCTCGAAAGGGCAATTCAGATGACAAGGTTCACCAATGGGTCAAAGAGCGAGTCACTGTCAAATGAAAATGGCAGAGTTGCGATCCCTAACGTGTACTCATTCACCTTAACATCTGTTCAAGATCCCTAACAGTAACCTAGTCCACCCAGTCTGATCAGACTCTTTAGCTAAGTGCTTAATGGGTAGCTAAGGGTCTAAGCTACCTCCATGTGGACAGTGAAGACTCTGATCAGACTGGGTGGATGTCCAGGCTGATCTAGTCTATGCTGGGCACACAACCACTTTGTTGCTTCCCTCGTGTCGTGGCTCATTTCTCAAATACAAGTGCATGGAGTGGTCACTATTAAGATGAATGGATACACTTTCAGGGGAAGCATTTCAGACATTTTCACTTTTATCTCCCTTCTCACTGGGGTCAACTCTTAAAAGAAAGAATCTGCTCGCTGACTCCAGTTCGGAGGGGCTTTCTCCTGGGAAGAGAAAAAGGAAGTCACAAAAGCTGAACATTCCTCTTTGTTGTACAGTCTGAGCACTTACTTGAACAGCTGATTGCTGTGATCACGTATATAAATGACATTTTAGCAACAAATACCTTTTGTTGTTGTTGTGTTGTTGTTGCTTTACGTCCACGGTAAACAGCTGTGGTCATGTCGGGACGGTCAGTTAACCTAACCACACTACTCCTGGGCAGGCTTAGACCTCCTAAGCGGTTAACCAGTACTAAGTGTCCATACTTTCACCAGTAACTGACAACTGCCCTTCTTGAATCAGTGGAAGGGGGAAAATGACCGTAGAAAAGATTTCATGATCAATTTCCACGAAAGTATGTGGCCGGACTGGGTATCGAACCCGGTACCTCCGGCTCTTCAGTCAGACGTGCTACCGACTGCGCTACGCGGCCCGGCATACCTTTTGTAAGATTTATCTTTCTTGAAAATGATGAAAACAGAAAAAGAATCATTTGTCCAACTGATCTGGATAGAAAGTTTGCTATCACTGATTCAAGTAATTTAAGTAATAAATCACTGTAACAGGTGATTATGTCAATGTGAATCAGTCAGTTTAGTGATTATGTATAGAAAGTGTTCAAACTTTGAGGCACTGCGTGCACCTATATTTTGAATACGCGCATTATACTTCAGTATGTTGAATAAGAACTTGAACTCTTAAACTTTCTGGGAAAACTACCCATCTTATCAGGAAAACTCCCAAAGGACAATATAAAATGTCTTAAAATTGATCAATTTGTGGCTTTTTTAGTGTTTAAGGCTCCTAAGGTCAAAGATGGCATTAAATGTCAATAAAACTGCATAACTGGTGAGAAGTTCTACTGGCGCACTTTTTCATGAAGAGGTCAAGAAGACTAGCTGCTGTTCTTTAACAAAACAAAGTAAAATTTGGCAACATGACAAGAAAACATTCTTGTCAGAAAAATGACTTTAATAAGTAATTACAGCAATCAGCTGTTCATGCAAGTGCTCTGACTGTTGTACAAAAGGCAAAAAAATGTGGTGTACCCATACAACATAAGAATTTTTCAAATTCCTCAAATATCTGTTCATTAAGTGGTTACAGTTCCCTCTACTATTTTAGAGCGGCACACCGCAACATGGCAAAGAAAATGAGTTTGCTTATGAAAGCCTCTCTGGCATTTAACGCACTTGTACTTCTTTTCTGCTTCTGTTTCATGTACTGATTTGATATGGTATCTCAAGCTTGCTCTAGTTTTCAGCATTTTACCACATCGGTCACAAGGCAATTCCGTCACTTCATGAGATTTTTCGTGCTCTCTCAAAATTTCATCAGTAGCAAACCCTTTCTGACAAACTTTACATTTGAAATCATCTCCTGTTTCATGTTTCATGTAATGCAAGTTCAGTGATGATTTCTGCCTATAGCCAGCTCCACATATATCACATATGTACTTTGGGAGGCTATCCTTACTGTCAGTCCCCTTGCCCTCAGATTCTACATCACCCTCTTGAATCACATCATCTGATGCAAACTCAGAAGTTTTGGCAATAATTTCTGATCTCGCCTTCTTACTCAAGTGTACGACACTATGTCTCTTCAGCTCCCCGACAGTTACATAAGCTCTGTCACATTTGCCACATTTCCACTTCCTCTCAGTTTCATGCTTATGTAAAACATGTTTTCTCATGTTACTCATGGTTGAGCCAGTCCACTCACACAGCTCACATTTAAATGGTTTTACCTTCCTATGACTTATTTTGTGTGTTGTAAGATGCCCAAGCTGGGTGAACTTCCGGCCGCAGATGTCACACGCATAATGTCTAATACCCGAATGTATCAGTTTGTGTGTCTCCAGAAGCTGTGGGCGGTTAAAGCCACGCCCACAAACATCACACTGATATCGTCGCTCATGGTCTGGCAAATGGACCTTTCTATGACTATTTCTCAACTTCGGTTTCGTAAACCGTTTCCCACAGATTTCACATGGAAAGTTGCCTGTAGAATAAAATAGAATAAAGTTATTGTTCATTCAATCATTGGCCAAAACAGGTCCATACAAGGTGCGTGTCAATCGAACATGCTCTGCCCCCGAAGTTATGAAACTTCTTCTGTGCTCAACTCAGCAGAGCATCAAATTTTCTCTGCTGATAAATATGAAAATGCCAACTAATGTTGGCATTTTCATATTCATAAGCAGAGAAAATTTCATACTCAGCTAAACTGAGCAAGGACACAACTGTACTTATCAATAATATGCTATTTATTAACAGGTAAAATTTAATGCTTGGCTGAGTTGAGTACCAACAAAGTTTTATAACCTCGGGGCCAGATCTGACAACTGAGATGCACAGGCTTGTCTTACTTTACGGTTACCATTGTGTAAGCACTCTTCCTGTATGTCATGGCTCAATTAAACCCTTTTTAGACTGAGCATCCATTATGGGGACATATGCGTCACTGCAGACTCAGTTCAGACCACAGCGTCTGAGCAGGGTCTTGTCTGTTTCTAAGCAAAATACAATAAATATTTTCTTCTCGTTTCTGTCATTTCAAATTATACCTTGCTCATAGAGGTTTTCAAAATAAAACTAGAAAATTGTGTCTGTAAGACACTAATGATGCCCCCGTGCAGCGCCTGTCACAGGACATGTGTACACCCCTAAAGCACCTTTCAAGCACAAATGCTATTTACAAAGAATCCACTGAAAACATTTCACAAACTTTATACCCTATAGTGCAAAATGCAGCCAAAAATGACTAAGTTTAAAAGGCCATAATTCCTTCAGAATTATTTTTTCCCTATCATAACCAACATGCACATCTTCACTATGTCCACAACAAGTCTCCAATGTCTGAAAAACAGCCAATGAAAATTGTGGGAGGAGTTGATTACACAAAGTACTTACCCTACAATGCAAACATATGCCTAAAATGACTATGTTCAAAAGGCTATAATTCTGTCAAAATCAATTCTAGCTCCTACAAAAACCCACATGCACATCTCCAATATGTCCATAACATGTATGCAAAGTTTGGAAAAGATCGATTGAAAACTGAGGGAGGCGTTGATTACACAAACTCCTCACCCTACAAATGTAAAAATTTGCCTAAAATGACTAAGTTCAAAAGACCGTAATTCTGTCAAAATCAAGTCTAGTTCTAACAAAAACCCACATGCACATCTTCAATATGTCCACAACAAGTATGCAAGGTTTGAAAAGGATCCATTCAAAACTGTGGGAGGCGTTGATTACACAAACTACATACCCTACAAAACAAAAATTTGCCTAAAATGACTAAGTTCAAAAGGCCGTAATTCTGTCAAAATTAATTCTAGCTCCAACAAAAAGCCACATGCACATCTTCAATATGTCCACAACATGTATGCAAGGTTTGAAAAAGATCCATTGAAAACTGTGGGAGAAGTTGATTACACAAACTGCATACCCTACAATGCAAAAATTTGCCTAAAATGACTAAGTTCAAAAGGCCGTAATTCTGTCAAAATTAATTCTAGTTCCAACAAAAAGCCACATGCACATCTTCAATATGTCCACAACATATATGTGAAGTTTGAAAAAGATCCACTGAAAGCTGTGGGAGGAGTTGATTACACAAACTCTATACCGTAAAGTGTGACGAACGGACGGACGGACGGACACATGAGGGTGTTGTTGTAGGTTGCACCCCAGACTTGGGGGTTATCTTTTATGGACAGAATCGTACAAAGTGCACTTGCGGGTTGATCACAGCTCACACGTGCCCTCTGTACACATGAACCCACAAATTTTGTCCAATCACGGACAGATTGGACAAAACTTGTGAAAACAGATAATTTTAAATGACCCATCTACCCCTCATCATCACACAGAAGGTGTCAGAAAAATTCGACTAATGAGGTGCACCACAAAAGTGCAAATTCACCCCACAAATGGGGTTTGTACTCACAGCTCAGCCCACAAATACCCTCTCATGAGAGCGGACGGACAGACAGACGGACGGACAGACAGGAGCAAATCTTAATGCCCCCTGACTATCGTCATGGGGGCATAATAAATTTGAATTTGAATAAAAGTGAAAACATTCACCAAAATCCGTAAAACAAGAAACACATTCATCAAAATGATAGTGATGGACAAGTCCCCTGGTCAAGAAACAAAGAAGAATTAAGGAGTTTGAGCTTTCATGAATTCTGTGAATCTGGTTTGGAAGAGCTAGACAGCAAAAATGAGCAAGTAGCATCTGATGACATGGTGCTAGACTTACAATATCAAGTTGACCTCAGTAAACAATGAACACACTGGCTGACATTCAAGTGAAGTATTCTTTTAATTCAGCTTTAGCTCCAGCTTAACATTTCTTGACACTGTTTTCCATTGAAGATTTAAGCCCAAGAAGTACCAACAAAATTCTCTGTACTGGGACCAATAGGTCTGAGCAAACAGTGCAGACCCAGATCAGACTGCTCCTAAAAGGAGCTGTCTGGTCAGGAGCTACACAATTTGCCATTCCACCTGCATCTATACTATGCAAAATATATTTAGCAAATTTTTATATTTTGCAATTTTTCTCATTACTGAAGTTCAAATTCGAGCGAAATTAAATTGAATTGAAAGGAACCGTATTTGGGGCTTAAGATACCATGGGATTACAGAAGCCATCTTTAAAAACGATATTGGGGAAAAGCGATAAGCGCCGAAGGGGTCATTAGCCGAAATTAGCACCCATTGAAAAGCAACATAAAATGGTAAACATGTGATTTTTTGTACGGTATTTCTCAACATTTTCCTGCTCAGTTTTCTTGTCAACGCTATTGATTGTGTAAAAGATATGGTTAAGCTTAACAACTGACGAATCTTAGCATGCGCCATTGACGTTAAAACGTGTTAATTCGGTCCAATAAGCAATGATTCACGGGTGCTTCAGTTCAATGCAGAATCAAAACCCGAGAAAAACAATAGGCTAAAATTAAAGGTCACACCATGATTAATTTAACTGTGAAGTTTCTTCATTGAAGTATAACGTAACTGTGAGAAAATGATCACGTTAGTCTGAGACTTTTGACTTACGCTCAGTAACCGGAAAGAATCTTCTTTCTGAATTGTTTACATTATCATATTGGTAGCTACCAAACAATCATACACTCAAAAGGGATTCAAGAAATACCGATTAGAAACAAGTTTTTAAGACGATAACGTAAAAACAAGGGAAAACGTCAAATTTTCGAACTTTGTAAACCTCATACTCGTAGCATATTCAAATATTTTAGAGCGTTTTCCTTTATTTTAACAGCAAACCAGCCGCCTCATTATGGTTGTGGCTTTTGTACATTATTATAAATGTCGTTCAGATACAATGGTCATAAAAACTGACGTCACGATACTTCAATCGCTACAACTGAGCAATCTTGATTCTTTTACCTGCCAGTCCATCTCGAATGATCGGCCTTTATATCTTTATGCAGTAAAGTGACAATAAAATCCTAATATGGTGGATCTGACACATACAAAAAAATTGCTATATTTATTGTGCATAGTATATTAGACACATGCAATTTTCTCCCCAGAAATTAAGAAGGCATGTCGCTTTTTGCACAAAAATCAGACTCCGACTTGTTGATCAATTTTCAAAATCCTTAATATAGGAATTTACATTCTAAATAATTTATTGTTGATCCTTAGTGCATTTAAAATAACTTTAATGGCTAAAAAATGAAAATAATAGCACTTTAATAAATTTTCATTGGAAATTAAGGCATGTTGCAAAGGTATTTTGAAGAGAAAGGCATGTTGCATGAGACATGCCTTAATGGGCTGGGGAGATCCCTGCGCATGCATTGTAAAAATAAACTGTTCCATTTTCAGGACAATAACAGTAATTATTTTAGGTGTCTCAATTTTTTAGAACTTTTAAGGCATAAATGATTTGTCTGTGAAGGCAGTAGTCAGCCAAAGAGTTGTCTCCCTATTTTGAATTGAGGGAGAAATAAAATGTATAAAATATATAGAAATTTTCCAAAATTTGGGATAAAACTTCTCAGTGAAATTCAGAAAATGTCACAAAACTTCTCTCTGTCTAAGAGGCCTAGGCTGATCCCTGAAAGCAGAGTACAGTAAATGAATATTTGAGCCGTGACATGAGAAAAACAACAGAGTGGCATGTGCCACCACGAAAGACTCAGATTAGCCAGGGCATCTGCCCAGTCTGGTCAGAGTCATCACTGTGCACTTAAAAGGTAGCTGAGGGTCTAAGCTGCCTCCATTCCAATAGCAAAGACTCTGATCAGAATGGATGAATGTCCAGGCTGATCTGAGTATTCACTGGGCTAACATGCCACTTTGTTGGTTTTGTCTTGTCATGGCTCATTTACCTGTATCTTCATTCTTTTTGTACATGAACTTTGGTTTACGATTCAAAACCTCTTCCTCCTCCTCATTATCATCTACATTTTTCACATTTCTCTTCATCTGTTCTGTTTCCTCTAGCATGTAAAAACACTCCTTGTCAAAGATTTCTTGGACCTCAGTCTCTGTAGCTTGTTTATGCTGTGCCTGACCTTCAACAATTTCAATAATATTCGTACTGGGTGCATTCAGTATGTTGTTTTTCGATGCTGTATCAATGTTATCAACTTCTGTATTTATGTTCAACTCAGACTGCTCAATTTCTGTATTCGTATTCAACTCAGATTGTATCTCAGTCAGTATAGAAACAGAATCGTTCTTTTTATCAGTTTCTGTATCTTGGTTGCCTACAAGAGAGTCTATTATTACTTCTTGAATTTCACTCTCCATTTCCTGACTTCCTGTTGCTGGTTCATTAGACTCACTTTGAACAATATTGTAAACATCATTACTGTCAGCTGTTTCACTGAGTATACAAAATATGAGTTCATTGCCAGACTGGTCTACTACTTTGTAAGTCTGCTTAACCACTGGCTTTGCAGCTGTAATGGGCTGGGTGTTCTTAACCACAGGCACTTTTTTATCAGCAACATTCAAACTTGAAGGCAGAATAGATTTCATGTTGTTTTCTTGCAATAATGCATTTGTTGCTGAAACAGTCTCCTCTGTTGGTTCATCAGTATTAACTTCCTCTTGAACTCCTGCAGACTGCTGTTGCGGATACTGAATCTGACTGACATCCTCTTGAACTCCTGCAGGCTGTTGTTTTGGATACTGAACCTGATATGTCTCATATGTATTGTCATGCTGACTTTGAGTTTTAAGAATGAAGTCAGTATTCCATGCTGTACTTGAGGCAAAGCTGTTCCCAGAAGATACCTGACTTGTCTGTGTCACAAGTGAATCATTCTCAATATTTGTATTGTAATTATCACTTGACTCAATGACCACATTTGTATTGTATTTTTTACTTGGCTCAATGACCACATTGGTATTACTTGGTTCAATGACAATATTACCAGCCTCTTCCTGTAAAACATCTTCAACTACCACCTCAGTGTAACCTGCATTTTCAATGTCTGCCATGTGTGTAAGCTGCTGTGCTACAGATAATAATTCCTCTTCATACTCCAGATCACCAGCTGGGTTATTAGCATATGCTGCATTGTTAATCCCTTTGTAATCAAAGTCTCCAACATCCATCTGTGTACTAGAGCTTTTTACTGCCTTATGAAGTTTTGGCCCCGACTTCTTCTGTTTTACATAGGAATAGTCATCTTCCCCATAGATATGAACTCCTTCTGGATTAAGCATTTCCTCAAGTTCTGGTATTGTAGGTTCACTACTGTCTGGTTTATATGCATACATGGTCTGAAGCTCATCCATATCATAATCATCAAAAAGTTCCACCTTAGCCGCACTATTAAGGTAAGGATTATTATATTTTTTTGAAACATCAAAATCGGATTCAACAAAATGCTTGAGCTTGGCTTTGTGGTAATACAGACTGAGAAATTTAGGAAATGTTTCGTCACAGGTTTCACACTTGAAAGGATTGTCAAGAGTGTGATTCTCAAAATGTTTTAACATCTCATGCTTGGTTTCAGTCTGAAAGTCAAGACACATTGGGCATCGGAATACCTTTGTCTGATTATAATCATCATTGTGGAAATACTTTGAAAAATGGCTGATTAACTGTGTAACATCTTGAAATGTGTCAGTACACATCGGACACTTGAACGGTTTGAGTTTACAGTGTGTTAGAATGTGTGGTTTAATAGATCCATTCATTTTGAACTGTTTTCCACACAGCAAACATGTATTAAAAAACTTACTACTGTGTGTTAGTAGGTGGTCTTTTACATGGCCTATTTGTTTAAATGTCTTATGACAAAGCTTACAGCAATATGGCCGAGAGTTTGTATGGACCCGAACATGATTTTTCAGACTGTTTCTTAGTGTAAACCCTTTCCCACATTCAGTACAGCGGAACCTTTTGTGTTCATCAGAAATATGGTTTCGACGAATGTGTAAATTTAGATTTTTAACTGTCTTAAACCTTTTTGAGCATATTCTACACCTATTGAGGAGACCACTGCTGTGGTACTTGTCATGGATTCTCAACTGTTGGTATACAACTTTAAGTGCATCTAGATCCTTAACCAATACAGATACTTTCTCGTGTAGTTTTAGCTTTGGATCAGGCTCCACTTGTAAACTTCCAAGCTGCTTGCCTTTAACACTGGCTTGCAGCAGTGCATCATGTTTATGGACTTGCATATGTCTGTCCAGTTTTTGCTTTGTACAGAAACTTTTGTCTGCACATATGCTGCAAGTGAATAGTCTCCTCTTGTGACCATGGAAACGGCTCATATGAAGACGCAGTTGCTGGAATGAGAAAAATGATAAATTATAACATTAGCAAAGTCACCAGGAAACCAGACTTCTTGATCACTGTTGACACATTAATGCTTTGGGTCCCATAAAAAGGAACAATGACACTGCCAAACTGGGCAGGCCAAGGTCGATGTCACATTCTGTTGCATCTCATCAGGGCCTATACTGTCACATGAAACACAAGTACAGGCCAACTTCATTGTGTCAAACTTGCTTATCTCGAAAACCCTGCGAGTGTCGAAGTGATCTCCCATTCCCGAACATTCCCCCCAATATAATATTGCATTTCGACCTCCGTTGTGTCGAACTCGCTTATAACGAAAACACTGCTGTATCGAAGATATTTTTGATTCCCCTCCGACACTTTCCATGTGGTTCACCACTGTTTGTGTCGAAGTCAAAATGTGTATTCAGAAAAAGACGGAAAGAAAATGACGGCCATTTTGTGTAGACGTTCTGCAGTAATGGAAAACCTGCATATTTTTGTCTTTAAGCAAATTGGTACAAACATCGAATAATAACAATGAAAAAGAGCAATTTACCGAACAATTGTCTTTAATTGATCGCAGTTCGATCAATTATCCCAAATTATCCAATAATTATCCAATGATTGCGTGAAACGATGCAGACATTGTTTTGTTGATCAGCTGTTTTTGTGTGTAAGTTAATTGACCTTGAACCGCGTATACGTCACAGGTCAGATGCGTTCGATTGGAAAGTTCGGTCAATTAGGCGCCTTTGAAATTTAATTGATTGAACAGTATTGAGCGGCGCTCTTTGATGCGGGCTATTAGTAACAATCCCGTTTTCAGTAGAAACAGTTTTACTACGTTCGTGCTGCACACATTTTGTAGAAATACTGCCTCTACGAAAGTTAAGATATTGTACATGAATAGAACAAAAATAATTTGGTGACGTCACAATTTGCCTATCTCGAACTTCGGAAAACTCGAAGTGGGTTCTCCATTCCCTTGGAATTCGAGATATCGAAGTTGGCCTGTATTAAGAAAAACAAGAATTCCTCGGAATGCTATGTCGCTCCTGCATTGCACTTCAACAGTATCAGAGGTCATGCCCCACTGGTGTTCCATGCAAAATTTTAACTAAATATACCAAGTAGTTCTGGAATAGAAGCTGATTTTGTTGTTTTTGCCATATTTAGTAATGGCCCCATTTTAGATTCTCAACCTGGCTGAATTTTACCATTCTGAAGTGTCGCAGTCTGGACATACTCCTTATGAAATCAGAGAACTATGGGTGCAGTGGTTTTGGAGAAATTAATTGAATATATTTTAACACCAGGGTTAAAGTAAATGTGAACATTTTTTGTTGCAATGGCAGCCAACTTGGATTCTCGACCTGGCTGAATTTTGCCATTCTGAAGTGTTGCAGTCTGGTCATGGTCCATATGAAATTTGAGAACCATAGGTGCAGTGGTTTTGGAGAAATTAGACTTAAACGCCAGGGTTAACGTAAATTTAACGCCAGGGTTAACGTAAATTTGTTGCATTTGCGGCCATCTTGGATTCTTGACCTGGCAGAATTTTATCATTCTGAAGTATTGCAATCTGGTCATGCTTCATATGAAATTTGAGAACCATGGGTGCAGTGGTTTTTGGAGAAATTAGACTTTAACACCAGAGTTAACCTAAATTTAACGCCGAGGTTAACCTAAATGTAACAGAATGACAGACGGACAACCAGACACCTATATCGCACCTTGCTAAAGCAGGTGTGACAAAAAAGGTAAAACTATATGCCCCTCCTCATTTTGTGGCGGGGGCATAAAAACTAGTGAAAAAGAGCAGAAACTCATGTATATCTCCAGAATACCGCCAAAATAAATCCTAAATATTGAACCCTGGCTCCATCCAGAGCATGACCCTAATCAGAGATGAGGCAAACAAAAGTTTCCTGACTTTTCACTGACTTTTCCCTGACCGGATTTTATTTTTCCCTGACCCAAATACTGATATTTTTTCCCTAAATTTTTTTTCTTCTTGCAGCAGATTAATGACAAAGCCCATTTTCTAGAACACTGAAATATCCATCCCCATTTATGCAAGTCATAAGTATATGAATCTAAATTTTTGGAGAGAACCTTTGCTGTTTGATAGTCAAGTTTCAACAGGATGGGGGAGCGAAGAAAGTGAAAGAAAAAATCAGCTTCATAATTCTCTAAACTAGACCAATACCCTACCACATCCAAAGCCAAAGGTATGAAATTCCCTGATTTTCTTGGCATTTCAAATTTCCTTGACCATTTTGCAAAATTCCCTGACTTTTCACTGATCCTGAAGAATTCTCAAATTTCCCTGACCTTTCAAGGTTGCTGGCAACCCTGCCAATCTTAGATATTTCATGGCAAAGGCAATGTTTAGCAGATATCATGCACCAAATATGATTATGAGCAATCCGAAAGGTTTACTGCAAAACTTTGACATAAATCAAGTCAAAATCATTGACCCCTGCCTCACTCTGGAGCTGACCCCAATGCTTAGCAGTCCATATCAAGCTAATGCTATAAAAATGTCATGAACCAAATATGAAAAGAATCTGACTTTTGGTTACAGAGATATGGGTAATCTCAAAACTCAAAACTTGAGCAAAACTCAAGACATAATGTAAGTTCTAAAAATTGACCCTGGCCCACCCAGAGGTCTGACCCCAATGCTTATGCATTTCATGTCAAAGGTAATGCAACAGAGATATAATTTACCCAATATGAAAAGAATCTGACGAGGCTATAGAAATATGAGCAATCAAACGTGTTTAACAGAAAACTTTGACGTATACTAAGTTCCAATAATTACTACTGACCCCTGTCCCCATCCAGGGGCTGAGACAGTGGTTCCTATATTTCACATCAAAGGCAATGTTTTAGAGATACCATGAAGTAAACATGAAAAGAATCTGACTACAGGTTATAGAGATATTGAGCAATTAAAAAAGGTTTAACACAAACTTTGACGTCGAAGTTAACTTATAGAAGGATGAACAGACAAAACAACATTCAAATGACTTGCCTTTCATCTTGAAGACTTTTTATGTATGGACATGCTTGCTTGGGATAATTTCTCAGTTTGACCACAGAATAAAAGTAGGTCACAGTGACCTAATTTCATGGTCCAGTGATTTTTGTCTCATATTTCTTACACTATTTCATGGATTTATCTTATGCTTGGGTTCATGATTTTGGCTGACACTTAGAGTGACCTTATACTGATTGTATGTCAGTGTGACCTATACTTCATGGTCTAGTGATTTAAGCAAATATCTCTTACACTTTACACTGACTTGTATTATACTTGATGTTATCATATATTCAGATTCAGTGATTGACCTCATGTCTCTTTTAGGTATTATTTCACAGCTCATTAATATTGTCAAATCTCTGGCAATATTTTAGAGGTTTGAATTATTCTTAGGAGAACTGTTCATTCTGACACTGCAGCCGATCTCATTTCACTTGGCCAGTACTGTCCGTATTAACCTTGTGCTAACTAAAGTCAAGCTCTCATAAGTCCTGCTTTATTGTCTTCTAATAATTCTTGTATTATAAGTAGTCAGCACGGAAAACAAATCTAAAATAGTTTGTAACTAGCTTTCACAATTATTCAAATCTCAAAGCTTTTCCAGGTAACAAACTTATTCAATTGTAAGGTGCGCATTTATTCTTCCAAAATTACCCCACACAGTCATGTTAATCAGTCTTGTGCAATTCAGCAATAAAATGGGGTTTTCACTTCCAAAACAATCCCAAAGATCCAGATCCATGTTAGAAGATGGATCTAGATATTTGAAACTGTTTTGCACAAGATGGATCTAGATCTCTGAATTTTTTTACACAACATGGATCTAGATCGTTGACATTGTTTTGGAATGGAAACCCCCCATATAATAGCCGAAGAAATACAGTATACATACAGAAATTGCATTGTGATATGCATTCTATGGCGAAGCAAGTATAGCATTATGTACTATTATCACAGTAGGAGGCTACTGCATCAGTGCATCTCTAACTATAAAGATGACTGGATATATCTTGGGGGAAAGCAAGTCTCCATTTTCAATTTTGCTTCCCTCCTCGGTGGGGGTCAACTCTTAAAGGAAACAATTTGCCCTCCCAGAGGCATTTTTTCCTTCAAGAACAGACCCCATATTTTAAGGGATATGTCATCCGGGAAAGCAAACAGGAAGTCATAAAAGTTGTTTCCCTTTGAAAAAGTGACAGAAAAACATGGAAATATACCTAGTCACCTTAAAAAACTTTTTGAATGGCAAGGCCCAAATAATATTTGATTTACCTGAGACGTCGTGAGAACTAATCCACATTGTTCGCAGCAGTAAGTCTGATTCTCACCAACGGTCAGTCTTTTAATCTCACCAAATCTCTCAAAATACACGTCAGGGTGTTTATCTTTGATATGTCGTTTACAAGCCCTGTCATCACAATACCTGTAATATAACAAATGCAAAGACCTGGATAACAAACAAGAAATGTGTCCATGTATATAATGCAGGCAGAAGTTTGCAAGAATCATTATCAATACTGGTGTTTGGTTGATGAACTTACTTTACATGTAGTCAAACCTGTCTTAAGGGGTCATCCAAGGAGACAAATAATAATGGCTGCTTATGACAGGTGATCTCTTAATGTAGTTTCGTTGTCACTGTTATTTGGTTCAGGGGGTAGGAGAGGTGGCTGCTACTGACAGATGACCCCTAAATACATTGACCCGTTAAGACAGGTTTGACTGTTCACTAAATGTATATTTACTAAATTTTTCTCAGACGCATCTAGCTCATAAATAAGGTGAGCAAGTATTGTTATTTCTATTCATGGAATGCTATATTAGTGAGACCCTGTGAGTGAAGTTTTGTGAAAACCTCCGAAGGACTAAGGAGATAAAGAGACCTGCTTGAAATTAAAATTACCATAATTATTCATTATAAGATGGGGGTTTTCCCATCCAAAACAACTCAAATATCTAGATCTGTTTTATAAGGCAGATCTAATTTTTTTGGGATTGTTTGAATGGTTGTTCAGGCTGATGTAAGTCTTTGCATGGCTCACATGCCACTTTGTTGGTTTTGTGTTGTGGCTCAAATATGGTACACTTACCTGTTACCACAAATATCACACTGGTATGGTCTGTTTCCTGTGTGGGTGTTGACATGACGATCCAAATCAGGCTGAAACATAACCAGTTAAGATGAGCTGATATACATGTACTTTCAGGGGAAGTAAGTCTTTCAATTTTTCTCATTTTTGATTTTGCTTTCCCTCTCAGCAGACATAGCTGGAAAATTCTTGAAAGTTCCACTCATTCTGCTTAACAAAATGTATACAATTTCAACAATTTTCATAAGCTTGCCCTTTCCCATGAAGCACTCATGATAGCAAGCAGTTCAGCCCTGTTAGGGTCAACTCTTAAAGAATTTGCTCTTGTAGGAGCAAAATCTTTCTTTAACCCTTTTTTGACCAGTGGACTTGTCCATTCTTATCATTCAGATAATCCCATTACTAGTTTTAGGGGTTTCTGGTGAATATTTTCACTTTTATTGTACTTTGCATAGAAATTCCTGTAAGCAAACAGTGTAGACCCTGATCAGACGCCGCGTTTTGCGGCGTCTGAACTGGGTCTGCACTGTTTGCATAATGTCCCCAAAACGGGTATCCGGTCTAAAAAGGGTTAAGCGCAAACCTTCGGAATGGTTTAGACATCCAGGGAAGCAAACAAGAAAACAACAAACCATGCATTATGGGAGCAAACAGGAAGTCATAAAAGTGGTTTCCCTTTGAAACAAGAGTTGTCAAAAAACAATAAACCGTGCATTAAAAGAGCCTGATTCTCATGGCCACAAAAAGTCAGTATGTGAGGTTTCATAAGTGCGTGAAGCAGACAATATAAGGATCAAATAAATAGTTCTTATGGAGAACTGATGGATATGACTTCACATTACCATCTATGACCTTAACACTTAAAGAGCCAAAAATGAGAATAGCTGAATTTGCAAACAGCATGGATCCAGATGTGGTGGCTCATAATGATATCTATACTGTTTGCCCTGTATTCTTTGAATTCTCATTCTGATCTAGCTTGGACAAATATTTTTTTAGAATTTTGTAAAAATAAATTGTGTAGTCTACCTTTTTTAGCACTTTAAGTTAAGAAAGCAATTAAGAAGCTTTATACCTGTTCCTGAAACTCTCTATCACATAGGTGACACTTAAAGGCATACTCCGTATGTTGTTGGATGTGCTTTTTCAGAGCCGAGGGTCGTGGGTACGAGTTTCCACAGAGGCCACAAACATAGTGCTGCAACTTTTGACCTGAAATATAAAATCCCATTAGTTTCTATCAGTGGTGTTTGATTCAGAGTATCACTCTTCCTCATCTTCAAAATTATGTTGGAGCCCCCGTAGCTCAGTAGGTTAAGTATTGGCCTACTGATCCAGTGGTCCTGCGTTTGAGCTCCTCTGGAGGCGGAAATGTTTCCAACTGAAAATGGGGTTCCATTGCACACAGCCTTCTTATCATTACCCTCCCATCATCTGATATGACTGAAATACTACTTTAAAGGAAGTTGTTGCTGTTTTGTGTTATTGTTTAATGTCCACGGTAAACAGCTATGGTCATGTCAGGACGGTCAGTTAACCTAGCCACACTATTCCTGGGCAGGCATAGACCTCCTAGGCGGTTAACCAGAACTAAGTGCACTTACTTTCACCAGTAAATGACAACTGCCCTTCTTGAATCAGCTGAAGGGGAAATGAAAGTAAGAGGCCGGACCGGGTATCGAACCCAGGACCTCTGGCTAACAAGTCAGGCGCCATACCGACTGCGCTTAAAAAGAAATAAAAGGCCATCGGCCAAGTGTCACCGGACGTTTGAAATGTGTCACAAACTTCAGCCCTTTATTCTGTTTCAGAGTAAATGTATGGCCAAAAACAGAAAATATATATATTACAGAACCTGGTAAGCAAATGATAACTGAACATAAGCAAAGACATATACCCATTTACTGGGCCTCTTTATAAAATACTTAAGTTCAAAACAGGGCATATATGTGTAAAATCAGGTTACTGAAACTATAGGCCCTTACAAAATGACCAAAACATCAAGACTGTATACCCAGTAACAAAATAACAAGAGCCATAATCCTGCTTATATGAATCTGATGAAAAATGAACAATGCATTTATGAAAATTCAGCGCATTTACATGAATAGTTCTGGAGTTATCCCTTTACCTTTAAGTGAATGTCTATTATCTATGAAAGGAGTATAACTCTGTCACTTATAATTTAGCACATCCTAACAATAATCAGTGCCTGATTCTCACAGTCACAAAGACCTACAAATACATCAGGTCATCTGCAGTGTCAGACTGAGCCATTATCCCAGGTATATGATGAGTACATACTAAATACAACTCAAAATATGAAGCAAAAATCACTGAATGATAAAATTTATGTCAGAGTGACCTCAAATTCCCAAACATGATGTTAATCTATAAACAGTTTTGGAGACACAAGGCAAAACTAGAAGGTTGTCCAGTGACAACTTGTCGAGCCCGCTGTTTGCTTTAGTGACCTATAAGTATGTCGTGACTAAGTAACTGCTTCACTCTAGAAAGAAGCCAAAAAACATCATGCTTAGCCAGCATTTTCTTCTTTTTTTCCAAATTTTCACAAATGAAAATAAGTAGAAGTGATGACCCAGACAAGCTTAATTTATGACAGTTACAATATCTGACCTTCAAAGGTGACCTTGACCTTGGACCTAACCAAACACATATGTCACTTCACACTTCCACTCATCAAGAAGAACAATAGTGCCAAATTATTTTGAAATCCATCCGTAAATGTAGGCGTAATGGCTCGGACAAGCTCAATTTATGACCATTTAATCATTTGGCCTTCAACTGTGACCTTGACTTTGGATCTACTAGAACAAATGTTCCAAATGGCACTTCTTCTCATCAAGGAGAACAATTGTGTTAAATTATTTTGAAATCAATTTGTAAATGTTGAAGTTATGGCTCACACAAGCTAAAATTATGGCCATTTTATCATTTGACCTTCAAGTGTGACCTTGACCTTGGACCTACCTGAATAAATTTTCCAAATGGCACTTTCAAACATCAAGGAGAACAATTGTGCCAAATTATTTTAAAATCCATCCATAAATGTAGAAGTAATGGCTCAGACAAGCTCAATTTATGGCCATTTTATAATTTGACCTTCAAATGTGACCTTGAGCTTGGACCTACCGGAACAAATGATTCAAATGGCACTCTATTCATCAAGGAGAACAATTGTGCCAAATTATTTTGAAATCCATCCATAAATGTAGAAGTTATGGCTCGGACAAGCTCAATTTATGGCCATTTTATCATTTGACCTTCAAGTGTGACCTTGACCTTGGACCTACCTGAACAAATGTTTCAAAAGGCACTTCTACTCATCAAGGAGAACAATTGTGCCAAATTATTTTGAAATCCATCCATAAATGTAGAAGTTATGGCTCGGACAAGCTCAATTTATGGCCATTTTATCATTTGACCTTCAAGTGTGACCTTGACCTTGGACCTACCTGAACAAATGTTTCAAAAGGCACTTCTACTCATCAAGGAGAACAATTGTGCCATATTATTTTGAAATCCATCCATAAATGTAGAAGTTATGGCCCGGACAAATCCGGACGGACGCACGCATGAACGCACGCACGCACGGACATACACAGAACTGACATTGTAACAACTATGTCTCGCTCTCTGCAAGCGGGCTCGACAATAAATGAACCATGAAATATAGGACACAGTGATCTTTAAATAATAATAGGTCATTCCCGATGTCAGACTGATCCACTTTGCCAGATATGATGTTAATCCATCAAATAGTGCTTGAAATATAAGACAAAATCACTGGACCATGAACAAAGGTCAAGGCCAGTATGGTAGCTTTGCAGCTGCTGCAATTATAGGGATATGCTATTTGACCAAGTATCAAGTCTCTTCTGTCAAAGGGACCACAAAACTAAAAATTTAGCCTTAAAAACAGTGCCAAATAGCAAAGTCAGTCAACCGTAACAAATAGGTCAAGGACATACAATTGTGTCATGCAGCTGCTGCAGACACATGGATGTATGTATATACCACAGTGCTCCAGATAATTTTTTTTTCAATCAGTACCGTACTGGTCAAAATTTTCTTGGATCAGTATCCACAATTCTGCTTCAGTATTTGCACTGAACCGACAGATGTAACATGAAAACATATTTAATATTATCACTACCTGTCTCAGCAGACACTTCAAGATGTTCCAAACATGTTCTATGCCTCATGTATTTGCGTTAAAAAATTTAATTTTACAGTGCTAATATAATTAGTTATTACGAACTGGGTTCATGCGAATCACATTTGGATTTGAACTGCAATTTTCTACCTAGTTTATTATGTTTTTTCCCTTTTCTACATGCAGTCAAAACCGCACCTGAGATAATAGCATTTATTATCTCATAGACGCATCTATGATTTTCGGTTGATTTGTCAGTAGGTCTAAAAAACCGCAGAAAGGCCTGCTTGTCCTCTTGAGAGATCGAAGCCATGCTAACGATGCTTTCCTACTTTCAGTTTGAATCGACTGGTTTACAGTCCATCTATTTTCTACACATTAGAAAGACTAATTCGGAAGGAAATATTTAGAATCAGTCAGCTTCTCGTTAGTGCGACGCATAAGGAAGTTCAGCCTAATTGATAATATTATAATGCAAGCGTCTATGGGAACTCGTCCAGGTGGTACGGATTACCGGAAAAAATGATCCGTATCGACTTGAAAGCGTCCGTACCGGGTACCGATAATTTTTTCAATACATCCGTATCGGCCAAAAATGATCCGTAATATACGTAGATACGGACGCTATCTGGAGCACTGATACCAAATATGATGATTGTAGCTGCTATAGTTTGTAAGATACAGACTTGAACATTGAGTTAAATGCAATTAATAACATTGGTTAACCTGATCACAGACGCCGACGAGGACGCTGACGGGTACACTAACGCTGACACTAATGCTAACGAAGACTATGACGCCGGGGGTATAGCATAAGCTCTCCTTTGCTTCGCAAAGGGGCGCTAAAAATAGGACAATTGAAATTCCAAAATCACATGCACATCTTCAGATCATGAAAGATGTAGGAGGAGTTGCGGGGACAAGATTTCAGAAGGCCCGAGTCAGCAGGGGCTGTAACTCCATCAAAAATGGCCGAAACAAAAATCGAAAACCACATGCACATCTTCATATCATAAGAGTACAATCTGTAAAATTTCAAATCAATCTGATGAAAGACGTAGGAGGAGTTGCGGGGACAAGATTTTGGATGGACGAAAGGAGGACGGATGCACACACAGATGGACGAGGGTCATTTCTATAGTCCCCCTCTGCCTACGTCAGGTGACAATAAACTAGGAAGTCATCCATTCCTTAATATTACCTAGAACTTTTCCCACTGTTCTCTGGCAGTTTCCAATTTTCAATTTCCTTTTCAGATCCCAACGCTGATAATACTCTTTATTCAACAGTGCTAGAGGAACCCTAAGAAAACTGGGGATTATTCTATGGTCCTAATATGTTCTCTCGACAATATACACATGACCAAAAAAGAATTGTTAAAATATTTCCAACAGTTAATGAGTTACAGAGTATACAGGAAATTTATGCAAGGGCAGATAATTCAGGAAGTAAGTAAGCCAGAGTTACCGTTCAGGCTTGTGAAAGATTGTCCCAATATAATACACAATCCTACCAAGTTTCATTTAAATATTTCAAATGGTGTAGTAGTGAATGGGACTAGCCTAAACTAGAAAATGTGTTTATGAAACACTATGCCCCAACCTTATGCTTGCCTCTGAAGAAGATTTATCCCCATATCTTTTAGTCAGAAAGGGGGTTTAATCTGTTCATCTACATCTTAGCCTGTAACTGTATGCCAAATATAAGGAACATAGCTTAATGGTTCTTCAGAATTTTTGTTCATAGCTTCTTCATATTCAAAATGCCTATGTTCAATAGGGGGAAAAATTCTATCAAAAATTTATGGAATAGGCTCAGAAGTTGATCAGGCCATCTACACCTTGGTCCAGACCTGCATGCCAAACATAAGGATCCTAGCTTATGTGGTTCTTAAGATATTTTGTTCACAAGCTTGTTCCTATACAAAATGCCTACGTCCGAAAAAGGGCATAACACAGTCAAAAGTTCACTAATGTTTTTCAAAACATAATCAGATCATCTACACCTCAGGCAATGTCTTCCCGCAAAAAATTATGATCCTTGCATCATGGGTTCTCGAGATATTTTGGTCACAAGGTTCCATAGGCTTACAATGCACTAAGTCGAAAAAGGGGAATACTCGGTCAAACATTCACAATTTTTTCTCAAAAGTTAATCAGGTCATCAACATGTTAGGCAATGTCATCCTGCAAAAAATCATGATCCTAGCGCGGCGGTTCTTGAGATATTTTGGTCACAAGGTTCCATAGGCTTACAATGCATTAAGTCGAAAAAGGAGAATAACTCGGCCAAAAATTCACGAATTTATCTCAAAAGTTAATCAGGTCTTCTACACCTTAGGCAAGGCCATCCTGCGAAAAATCATGTTCCTAGCATCAGGGGTTCTTGAGATATTTTGGTCACAAGGTTCCATATGCATTCAATGCACTAAGTCGAAAAAGGAGAATAACTCGGTCAAAAATTCACGAGTTTTTCTCAAATGTTAATCAGGTCATCTACACCTTAGGCAATGTCATCCTGCACAAATTCATGATCCTAGCATCAGGGGTTCTTGAGATATTTTGCTCACAAGGTTCCGTAGGCTTACAATACACTAAGTCGATAAAGGGGCATAACTCGGTCAAAAATTCACTAATTTTTTTCAAAAGTTAATCAGGTCATCTACACCTTGAACAATGCCACCCTGCAAAAAATCATGATCCTAGCAACAAAGGCTCTTGAGATATTTTGGTCACAAGGTTCCATAGACTGTCAAAAAAAGGGGCTTACCTCTGCAAATATTTGACCCGCAGAAAAAAGAAAAAATACGGGTTTGCTTATTTTTCATGTACATGCCACATATAAAATTTAAAGATCCTAGCATAAGCTGGAGTTTCCCAGCTGCCAAAAAGTGTTACAGATGGACAGACGGACGGACAGGCCCAGACCAATATGCCCCTCAACTTCTCCGAAGCTGGGGGCATATAAACTAATCAAAGGGAGGTTACTTCAAAATTAAGCAAGGGGAGCGACCTTTCTTATATGTGACACACCACCTTGTTATCATGCACATGAACATGCACATTGCTATAAAGTTTCATCAAGATATTCTAAATGGTGACCAAGTTATGGTATGCAAAAGATTAGTATACACAAAAATACCCTAAAAATCTAATCAAAGGGACAGACCTTCACAACAAATAAAGGGAGAGCAACCATTCTTATAAGCAACACATCGTCAGACCTTCATACACATTGCTATGAAGTTTCTTCAAGATATCCGAAACGATTATCTAGTTATGGCACGCACAAAATTATAATCTAGAATAGTCCCTTCAAGAGCACAGAATACATTCAGAAGAGCCAGACTACGCAGTTTCGGCTAATAAAGCCTCGTCAGTGACCCTGACTAGTAGGGTAAAAATAATCAAAGGGGCATAACTTGGAAACTAAAACAGGGAGGGCAACCATTATTGTACGCAACACTTTGCCCCAGTCTAATACATATTCCTACAAAATTTCATGAAAATATCCCAAACGGTCACTAAGTTATGGTGCTCACAAGAATGTTGACGGACGGATGGATGGACAGACGGACAGCGCCATGCCATAATATGTTCGTTTTTTTCAAAACGGGCGTGTAAAAAAGTAGCTCATTATGAGCAGCCTCATCCACTTGCAAATTAAACTATTTTTCACTTTTCGCACTTTAAGCATAAACGTCAATCTATGTTTGAAATGATGATTACCTGTATGTACATGTTCATGAATATTTCTGTCAAAATGCGATGAAAACTGTTCTGAGCAATGGTTGCAAGTGATAACCTCAACAGCCTCAAATTCTGCCTTTGCTATCTGATCACTGTCCTTTCCACTCTGGTTTGCCACCTAAAATAACAATGCAATCAAGCCCAGATAAGAAGGGGTTTTGAGGATAATTCTAAGATAATTTTCTTATTTCTGAGTAAAACTTATGTTGTGACCCCTTGTTAGAACCATGTCAATGAGACAGTTCTAATGAAGTGTCATAACATACATTCTTCTGAGGAAATACAGAAAATTATTCCTAAATAATGTGTAACCCCTTCTTAGCTGGAGCACTGAATGCAACACAAGAATCCCACAGAAAATTGTCTTGCCTGTCTGATTTTGTTTGTCCGTCTGCTTTTAGACCAGCAAACTCGACAAAAGTTAACCACCAATGCTAATTCCAATGCCACTGGAAAAGCAATACCTACCATCATGAGCCGTCTCATCAGGATTTTCCCTGTTTGCCCAGTTATTTTTGTTTTAAGTCCAAACAACTGACATAGAAAGGAAACAATGTCACTGTCCGAATATACCTGCTGTCCGAATTTACCCGACTTGACCCTAGTCTATACTTTTAAAAGCTTAACAGATGTTTGGATGCTTGGATTTGGAATTATACTATCAAAATTTCAACACCCCTACTCAGTCTCGATATAAAATTTTGTTCAAAAGTATGGAGAAAAATTCTCAGAAACTGACACAATTCATTCCAAGATCCCACCTAAGACACCATACATATGAGAAAATTAGTCACCACCGAAGATATCACCAGCGGCAGCCATGTGAACAGCCATTTCCCATGTAGGTGGTCATGGGCTAGTGTTAACATCACAAACAATATATCAACAACAGACATAGCAGCAAACAACACATAAAACAACCAAGAAGAACCAAAACAGAAGTGCCGCCTTTGGAAGAGTTTTCCTTTTCCAAAACAATCTCTAGGTCCATCTTGTAAGATCCATCTAGATCTTTGGGACTGTTTAGAAGAAGAAAACACCATTTTATAGCTGATATCTGTGGTAATTTTGGAAGGGTATCCTCCAGTCTTATAAATAAATAAATATGGCAATCAGTGAGAAAAAAAAAATATAAGCAAAATCTTAGTACAATTGATAATCAGTGAAGTTTTTGGCCCAAAGTCATGCAGCTAACTGATAATTTTTTTCCTCCAGCTCATCAGTATTTTATTTTATATTTTTTGCTAAATCTTGCTAACTGGTAAACCCCAATGAGACCATGAGCATATCAGCAAGAGTATGCTATGCATATGATACAAGTTAAATTTGAGTAACTGAAGAGAAAACTTTTTCTGGAGCAATCAGTGTTGATTATGCTGTTCTTATTCACCTAACTTTCAAATAACAAATGAGCCGTGACGCGTCAAAACCAACAATGTGGTTGTGCACCCAGCGCAGACTCAGATCAGCCTGGACATCTGCCCAGACTGATCAGAGTCTTCGCTGTCTGCATGGAGGTATCTTAGACCCTTAGCTACCCTTTAAGTGCTTAACGAAGAGTCTGATCAGACTGGGCAGATGCCCAGGCTGATCTGAGTCTGCGCTGGGCGCACAACCACATTGTTGGTTTTCTCGCGTCGCGGCTCAAATAAAGGAGTTTCTGAATATGGAATGTGACTTTTAATATTGAAATGAGGATTACTTGGAGATAAGCAGCTTCCTGAAATCCAGTTTGGGGCTGCCATATTGACTGGTAATGCCTTAAAGTTTCCCTTGTATCATGCACAGACCTGTTTCTTTTTGTGTGCTTTTTTGTGTGTGTGAGTGTGGATGAAGCACATAGGTTATACGTAAAGATCCATAGAAACTGTGTGACTCACACCTTCCAGTAAAATTAAAATTTCTAAAATAATTTATGAATACAAAATAAGCAAGTGACCTTTTTTCCAGCAGTTCCATTTGATACTGCAGCCCCAAGCTGGGTTTCAAGAAATTACTATTTCCCAGCAATCCTCAGATTTCATATTTAAAGTCACATTTCACAGTCATGAAATCTTATCTTTAAACTGTAGATCTTTAATCATTACCTCTCCTTCTGATGCTACTGTATCAGGATTAAAGCCATCAACAATGATTGTCTGAGAAGGTCCTTTCTCTTCACCTTTTTCTTCATTCTGTGGATGTGCTTGTTTAATATGGTTCCTGATTTCTACAACATCAGTGCTTGATTCCTTCATTTTACAAAAAGGACAGTAATAAGTTGGAGCCCTGGGCTGACAAATATGTTCAATCCCTTGTTCTGTTTCTCTAGCTAGTCCACAGCTTGTACACACAATCACTTCAGTAGGTTCTTTGTCTTTATTATAAATTTCTGCTTCAGCAATCCTGAGTGGGACATTCCTGCAATCCAGATGAGTATAACCTATGTGAACTTTAAAAGATTGAATAACAGAATATTCTTTTTCGCAAAATACGCATATGAATACTACGTTTTTGTTATGTGCTTCTTTCTTATGAGCTTGTAGTCTGTTCCTGTGACGGAAAAATTTGTTACAGTTTTCAGTTGTGCACATATACATGACATCAGGACCAACCTCTTCAGGATTCAGTGTTCTGAAGCCCACGTTTTTGCCCTTTTTCTTTACTGCTCCCCTGATTGTCTTCTTCCTGAATGTTTCTGTGTCTGAAGCACCAGAGGAGTCACCTTCACTTGAATCTTCATGATCTGGTATATATAAATCGTCATCCAGTTCAACTCCAATATCACTTTCATCTCTGTGCATGTCTATGCCTGTTTGAGATTCCTGTCCAAAGCTTGTGTTTGCATCAGTATCCAATAAACTATCATGTCTGTCAACCGTAGCTTCTGTCTTCAGGTTGACTTCAAGTCCAATATCTGAACCTTTCACTAACTTTTTTCCACTGGCTTCTGCTGGTTGCTCTTTATCTTCTTCCTGTTTTTGTCCCAACAGATCTGAATGTTTGAATAATCCTTTGTGTTTCAATTTGTCAAGCTCTACTGGTGTGTCAAGCCTTTCATAATGGCTGTTTAAATGTCGTTTCATATTGCTGGACCTAAATGTTTTATATTCACAGTATTTACATTGCCAATAGGTTCTCTCACGCTCTGTATCATTGTATGCCTTCTTTTTAGAAGTTTTGGTAGCACCTTTTGACTTTGTTTTGATATTTTGTCTACCATCCACATTATTTTTATCTGATATATTCTTAATATACTTTAGCAGCTGATCTGTGTCTGCCAAAGGCTTTTCAATACCAGTATCTGAAGTTGTTATTCCTTCATCAGTTACACGACCATCTTCAAGCTTTACTTCTACCTTGATTATTACAGGACTTCCATTCTGTTTCTCAAATTCATCAGGATGCTTTGCCTTTATATGGCGTTTGCAAGCTTTCTCATCACAGTACCTTAAATAAATGAATACAAACAATATAATGAACACCTTACGGTGACTGGGTACATTTTCATGATTTTTCTGCCATTTTTACAAAGAGAAACAAATTTTGTAACTTCCTGTTTTTTTGTGTGTGTTTTTGCAAGACAAAGAAGCCCCTCAAAAACCGGGTCTACTATTTAAGAAAAAGCAAATTCTTTTCTTTAAGAGCAGACCACTATGGAGAAGGGAGGAAAAAATGAAATTGGCAGAGTTGCTCCCACTGAAAGTGTATCATTGACTGATTGATTGATTGATTTGGTGCTTAACGTCCACAGTAAACAGCTATGGTCATGTCGCCATCGGGACGGTCAGTTAACCTAACCACATTATTCCTGGGCAGGCTTAGACCTCCTAAGCGGTTAACCAGTACTAAGTTGACAACTGCCCTTCTTGAATCAGTGGAAGGAGAAACGAAAGTATGTGGCCAGACCGGGTTTCGAACCCAGGACCTCTGACTTTGAGCCAGGTGCCCTATCTATTGCGCTATGCGGCCCGGCCGAAAGTGTATCAATACACGTAAATACCCTGACTATAAAGACACCTTATCCAATAAATGTATTTATCTTAATGTTCAATATTTGGCCAAGCTTATTTCAGTTCCACACTGCTCGCAAAGATCCAGTTTATGGGATCCTACACATCAATGGGCTATAACAGGGCTGACATGAATACTTTTTAATGACTTCTCCCTGTGCAAAAATTAAAGAATCAATTCATCCATTTCGTCACCTTAGCGCAAAAAGTCAATAAGTGCTTATTTCAACTGGAGTTATTGACTTTCTGCGCTAAGGTGACGATTTCCACATAATTATGTTAAAGAGTAAACTCACCCATTTCCACATATTTTATGTTAAAGAACTTACTCATTCACTTCCACATAAGTAAAGATATATTAAAGGAATTAACTCACCCATTTCCACATGTATAACACTTGTACGGTTTGTCTTGAACGTGAGTGTTGACATGGCGATCGAGGTCAGCCTGAAATATAAGTTGAAGTAAATAGGATTATTTCAAGTGGAGATAATTTTTACCAGCAAATTGTCTTCCATTTCACCTAGGGATTGGAGCTGCTCTTAAAGGAAAGAGTTTGCTCCTAGAAGGAGCAAACTCTTTCTTTTAAAAGCAGCTCCAATTTTTGAAGGACTAAATTGTTCCGTAAACATGAAATCACAAAAATGGTCTCCGTTTTAAAGATTGGCAAAATACATTGCCATGCATTCTTATACCTTAAATGCAGCTAACTGAACCCATGTTCCTTAAATACTGCTAATGATACAGCTAAAGGTCTTAAAAATGTATGATACTGCTAGTTGTATGATACTGCTAGTTGCAGCTCTACAGAAGAAGGGGCTGTGATAGCGATCCTGAAACATTTCAAGATCTGTCTCCATATTAATAATAAGTTTTATCTCCTTTTCTGAACTGGCCTGCCAAGATGGTTCTGTTGAGGGACTACAACTTTATGTTTCCATGGGCAACTAAGAAAAAATATCCCTGAAAATCAAGGTGAGTGGATACACTTTCAGGGGTCAACTCTTAAATGGAAAAATTTGCTCCTTTTGAAGCATATTCTTTCCTTTAAAGTAGACCCTTTTTCTAAAAGGTTATGTAGTCCATGTAGCAAACATGAAGTCACAGAAGTTGTTTCCCTTCATAAAAATGGGGGGAAAACATGGAGGCGAGCCAATACACCTGGAAAGTGATTATGATAAGCAATTTACCTGCTCCCGGAATTCTCTGCTACACAGGTGACACTTGAACTCGTACTCAAGATGTATCATGATGTGTTTTTTGAGAGCCCCATACCGTGGATAGGAATTCCTACATAGCCCACACACAAATGGCTTCAGTTTTATTCCTGAAACATGGACAGAACTATAAGATAGTTACCAACTATTCTGTGTTAGTAAGCATAAAATATGGGTAACACTGATCTCCTGTCCCTCTGTAAAAGTTATGCAAGACTTCAACAAGAGGACCAATGGTCCTGTAGCTCACCTGACATCTTACTGTCAACAGAAACATTTTGTTACTTCACTCGTTTGTTACAAACCTTAAACCAATGGTTTTTGAAAAGTGCAGATTTTGATGTCAAATAAATCCAGTACAGCTGTGAAGTTATACTGATAACAAAACTGGTTAATAAAGGAGGTCACTAGAGCACCTTGTCCTATATTACATAGAAATAAACATTCTGAACAAAGATTGGATCAAAACTGTGCCCTCTAGAGTGTATTCAAGGTTTTTCTCATATCTGATTTAGTGACATAGTTTTTGACCTGACAAGACCCACTTACAAACCTGCCAGATTTCATAAAAATAAACAGTCTAAGTTTCATGAATTGGATAAAAACAGTGCCCTCTAGAGTGTACACAAGATTTTTCTAAGATTTTCTAAGATTTGACGTAGTGACCTAATTTTTTACCTGCACCGCTTTCATCTGAATAGCACCACTTGGGATTCTACGTGTACATGGATAAAGGGTAACAGTTCTTGTATATGTGATAACAATTACAAAATTTACATATCCTTAAACTGAACTTGAACATATGGTACACCGCCAACATAACCAGATATCTTAAGAGTCGTCAGTATTAGTCTATTTTAATGTACTAGATGGGTCCTCGGAAACATCTAAATCTTTATACTCTAAATTCTGCGTATTCTTATGCAAACCAATATCAAGTACATACTATACGAGAATATTGTTTCATCATAATCGGCAACTAGTTTTAGACATTGCTGATCAAAGACAAAGGAAAGTTTGCGGACAGCACATGCAGTGTAATTGAAAAATTCTGCCAACTTGTTTGTCACAGAATAGGCTTACCGGGAAAGTCAGATAATTGCAATGACAGTAAAAATAGCCCCTGTGACCTTGACCTTAGCCCTAGAATCCTGAAATGCGAACTTGTCAAAGATAATGTCATACTAAACATTTGAGCGAAGTTAAATGAAAATTAGTCAATAAATGAAGGCGCTAGAGCGATGACAATGTTTTCCTAAAAATAGCCACTGTGACCTTGACCTTGACCTTAGAATGCTGAAAAGCGAACTTGTTCAAGATATTGTCATACTAAACATTTGTGTGAAGTTTAATCAAAATTGGTCCATAAATGAAGTCGCCAGACCGATGACGAAGTTTTTCTGAAAAAAGCAACCGTGACCTTGACCTTATAATGCTGAAACACCAACTTGTTCAAGATATTGTCATACTCAAAATTTGTGTAATCGGTCCATAAATGAAGTTGCCAGAGCGATGACAAAGTTTTTCTAAAATTAGCAACTGTGACCTTGACCTCAGAACGCTGAAACCCAAACTTGTTCAAGATACTGCCATACTTAACACTTGTGTGAAGTTAAATCAAAATTGGTCTGTAAAAGAAGGCGTTTGAGGGATGACAAAGTTTTTCTAAAAATAGCCACTGTGACCTTGGCCTTGACCCAGACAGATGACACGCAAACTTGCCCAAGATATTGCCAAACTTATCACTTGTGTGAAGTTAAATCGAAATTGGTCCATAAATGCAGGGGCTAGAGCGATGACAAAGTTTTTCTAAAAATAGCGACTGTGACCTTGACATTGACCTCAGGAAGCTGAAACGCAAGCTTGTTTGAGATCTTGTCATACTCAACATTTGTGTGAAGTTTTAATCAACATCAGTCCAAAAATGAAGGCGCTAGAGGGATGACAAAGTTTTACTAAAAATAGCCACTGTGGCCTTGACCTTGACCCCAGAAAATGAAACTCGAACCTATCCAAGATATTGTCATACTAATTATTTGTGTGAAATTAAATTGAATTCGGTCCACAAATGAAGGTGCTAGAGCGATGACAAAGTTTTTCTAAGATTAGCCACTGTGACCTTGACCTTGACCTTAGGACGCTGAACCGCAAACTTATTCAAGATATTGTCATACTAAACATTCGTGTGAAGTTTTAATCAAAATCTGTCCATAAATGACGGTGCTAGGGCGATGACAAAGTTTTTTTCTAAAAATAGCCACTAGGACCTTGACCTTGATCCAAGAACGCTGAAACGCAAACTTGTTCAAGATATTGTCATACTTATCACTTGTGTGAAATTAAATGGAATTTGGTACACAAATCAAGGCGCTAGAGCGATGACAAAGTCTATGGGAAAATATTTTATCGCTCAAGGGCAAGCAACTCTGAAAAGAATGATCCAACCTGGCCCAAATTCAAACTGGACCGAGATGTTTTGGCTGTCCTGGATACCTGCAAGTTACAAGAAGTTGCAATCATAAATGATGAAGCTAGGGCCCGGACAACATTTTCCCCATTATAAGTCTATGGGAAAATATTTTATCACTCAAGGGCAAGTAACTCTGAAAATAATGATCCAACCTGGCTCAAATTCGAACTGGTCTGAGATGTTTTGGCTGTCCTGGATACCTGCAAGTCACAAGAAGTTGAGATCAAAAGTGAAGAAGCTAGGGCCCGGACAACATTTTCCCCATTATAAGTCATTAGGAAAATATTTTATCACTCAAGGGCAAGTAACTCTGAAAAGAATGATCCAACTTGGCTCAAATTCGAACTGGTCCGAGATGTTTTGGCTGTCCTGGGTACCTGCAAGTTACAAGAAGTTGAGATCAAAAATGAAGAAGCTAGGGCCCGGACAACATTTTCTCCATTATAAGTCTATGGGACCTTATCGTTGCCATGGTAACCACAGTTTAAAACCAATCTGTCCAAAAACTATATGCAATCAATCCCCCACCCCAACCATGCTACATATAAAATTTGATCAAGATTGGCCTGCTGCTTTAGCAGATATTGATGCTTAAAAGTGTGAACGAACGACAGACGACGGACCAAGCCTATACTATAAGCTCACCTTGTGAGCCTTCGGCTCAGGTGAGCTAATAATGCCAACTCAATGTGGCTATTCTGATGAGGTCCAAAATCAAATTTTTTGTTGTCTTATGAGAAAAAAATCTTGTTGATATATAGATACAGAGTTCCTGGTAAGAACAGTAATCTCCATATGAACTGCCTCCCTGTGCACTACTGAGGTTTTAAGTCTACTTTTTTTCTTGATATTTATCCTTATATGGTCCTGCATGTTACCTAGCTTTCTGCTTTATTTAGTATTGACTGCTAAGTTGTTGCCTATAGGCTGAAGAGCCATAAAACCCCATATCATCCAAATGCCCATCTTGCCTTGAAGCCTAAGTAGGGCTGGGATGGGTAGAGATTTTGTACCTGGTTACCCGAGTGCAATTACCAACAGGTAACCGGGTACCCGATACCATAGTATTTTAGCATGTCAGCAGTTAGAAAACAGAAGTGTAGATCAAACAAGGCATCGCAGGCGATACAAATCCCCTCGCACAAGACCACAGTGACCTTGACTTTGAGCCCAGCACCCTGAAAGTCGAACTTGCTCCAGATATTGTGACACCCTACATTTGTGTGACGTTATTTTTAAATCCATGGAGAAATGTAGGCGCTGGAGCGCTGACAAAGTTTTTCTAAAAATAGCCACAGTGACCTTGACCTTGGGTGCAGCACCCTGAAAGTCGAAATTGCTTGAGATATTGTCATGCTCTACATTTGCGTGAAGTTATTTCAAAATCCATTGAGAAATGTAGGCGATAGAGCGCTGACAAAGTTTTTCTATAAATAGTCACAGTGACCTTAACCTTGGGCGCAGCACCCTGAAAGTCGAACTTGCTCGAGAAATGTAGGTGCTAGAGCGATGACAAAAGGTGAACATACGTATGTACGTACGTAAGTACGTACTTACGTACAGGACAAAACCTATATCCTCTCGCCACTTCGTGGTGCGAGGGGATAATAATAAGGTATCTATCTGAAACTTACATATGTGTGCATTGGGAGGGTATGAAAATGTAGAAATCTCCCTTTTATAACTTAAAATAAGGTTTGCCAATATATGATTGCCAGTTTTACAAGGAAGACTCACTAAAACTTTATTTGCTTGAAATGCTATAATTGAAAAAGAATATTTATTCATTACATAATAAAAAGCATTCGGGTTACGATAGTAAATAAGTAGGTAATTGGTCTACCTGACCCGAACTCTGGTACCTGTATACTCGTCCCAGCCCTAAGCCAAAGCCCACATTTTTCCACAGCAGGGTTCCACTGGACAATGTCTTTCATTACCATCCTATCACAGTCTTGATTTGACTGAAATACCATTAAGGGAATGTAAACCTCAAATGCAGCCATCTGTCCATTCTTCAATTACCTTTGCATTGGCCTTGATGAATATTTAGGGTAGACTCCGACATAAACTGTTTCCAACAACGAGGACACTCAAAGGCTCTAACTGCGGTATCTTCTTCTGAGGTTGTCTTTTGTTCTGCTGAAGATGATTTCTCCACCTGCAAACACAAAATTTCTTCATCTAAAAGCACCATACTGACAAGACATACTCTCTTGCAAGTACCTCAACAAAACCAGTGTAGACTTGCAGTGCTCCAGATAAGCAGGGGTAACAGGAACAAAATAGAGATAATTTTCCATATTTATCAATTCACCTTATAGAACCTACCCAGCAAGAAGTTCTTACAACAGGCCACAACATGAATAATGTGATGATTAATGGTATGAATATGAAATATTTGTCAGAATTATCATTAAACACACTGCTAAATTAGAGCTCATTCTTTATAAATTACAAATTATCAATTTGTGAAAATCATGTGCCCTAAATATTCACTCTACTGAAACTGTACCCAGATATTTATTGCTGAAAAATATCAGGACCTTTTGCATGGCAAAAGCTCCTCACCTTTTTCAGCATGAAATGGCAGTGTTTTGTGTGCTGTACCATGGATGGATGGAAGACTTGCAATATTACATTCTTATTAAGAGTCTTTAAGTCATATCAGGTTGATGAGAGGGTGGTAATGAAAGGCTATGTGCAATCATGCTGCATATGGAACACTGTAACATCTTGTTAACTAACTACAATGTTATTTTTGACCAACCAGGACAAGAGCCCCAAATAAAAGATCTGACGACAGCTCCACATATCAGGGATAATGACAAAGCATTTTTGTGCAGGGATCACAAACTGCTAAAAACTGGAATAAGGCATTTTCCTAAAAAAAACTCTGGGGCTCCCACATTAGAAGTTATACCAAGACAGGACTCTAATATAGTCAACTCCCGATATCTCGAAGTCAAACTTCAGCCAAAACTACTGATATCTCAAAGTAAATTTTCTAGTACCAGAAAATTTACTGTGAGATATCAGTAGTTTGAAATAACAGGAGTTGAAATGTAAATAGAAACTGGAAATATATCCTTTAACATAGGAAGATACTTTCAGAAATATAGTGTTCGAGATATGGGGAGTTGACTGTATGTGGCCAACACAATGAGAAATTATTCCTGTACTGTCACTCAGTACTCTTCATATCTGAAGTCCAAAAAGACTGAACGTGGGCACAGACCTGTATAACCTTAACAGGTCTGATACATATACAGTCAAACCTCTCTTAAGGGGTCACTGTATTAAGAGGTCACCTGTCTTAGGCAACCACATTTTTGAGGTCCCTTGAACCACAATTTAGTGCAATTGAACATGTAATAAGGGGTCACTTGTCATAAGCAACAAATTTTTGTGTGTCCCTTGGTGACCCCTTAAAACAGGTTTGTATATATCTCATTGTACAAGTCATACCTCTCCTAGAGCTGTAACTGTACTGCCATCATAAGCATCTGTTTCTATACTTCTGTTTGATGTTCTATTTGATGGACTACTGTCATTGGTTGTCTCTGACATCTCCACTTTAATGCTTGCTTCTTGCATCCCTGGGTGTGTTTGTTTGATATGGTCCCTCATTTCTTCATATTCAGTGCTATATTCCTTCAAACTGCAGAAAGGACAGTAAAATGTTGGTTTCTTTGGCTGGCAAGTATGTCTGATTAATTCCTTCTGCTCTCCTACTGCTCCACAGATGGTACAAATCAAAATTTCTGTGGTTTTTTTCTCCTTTGTACACAAGTTTGTTTCTTCAATTTGGAGTGGAACCACCTTTCTATTGAAGTGACTGACATTCACATGTACTTTCAGTGAATTAATCATACTGTATTCTTTCTCGCAAACACTGCATACATATACTAAGCTTTTGCCATGAGACTCCTTCTTGTGATTAAGCAGCGATTTTTTAGACTGAAAAAATTCATAACAGTCTTTGATTGCACAGATATAACAAAAATCAAAACCAGTCTCTTCTCTATTTTTATTAACTATGTTGCTTTTACCCGGTGTCTTTTTAGCTTTAATCTTCTTTCCCTCTATGCCAATTTCAGAAGTTTCAGATTCATCTTCACTTACTACTTTGTCGTCTGTATCTGCAAAGTCAGATTGATAACTATCACCTGAACAGGAATTTGTTTCATGATCATCATCTTTCCCAAAGTGATCTGTTTCTTTACATTCACCATCTAGCATTACAGATGGACCTGCAGTTTGTTCCTGCACCACAGTATCTCTGGTTTTACGTTTCTCTGACACACCTGTTTGTCCGCATTTTTTCAAACTTTTCCTATTCGTTTTGCAATTCAATGAAGAAATGGCTTTGCCTTTATGTATTCTTGACATATGTCTGTGCAAATTTTTAGATGTTATAGAATAATAGTCACAGTATTTACAATACCAGTATATTTTGTTGCTCTTCGTATCTTGCTTTATATCTGTATTTATCGACCTGACAGCAGTCTGAGATTGCTTTTTAATTAACCCACTTTCACGCTGGCTATGTTTAAGCTGTTTTTCTTTTTGTGTTTGCAGCACTGTATTTTTACTAAGCACAGTCACCTTTGCACTTCCCTCACTTGTAACCAGCTTTGAAATATCCCTCACTGCAACTCTCACATCTCTCCTACAAATGTTTCTAGCTATCCTCTTTTCTTCCTCAGTAATTGTCCTCACTGCACTTCTTCTGTTTTTTGAGCTTGTCTCAGTCTTTTTCTCAGACTTCACATCATTTCCTTTACATTCATTTTTTTGGTTAGCATTTTCCTTTATCTTACTTGATCCTTCTTTTTCTCTTAAAAGTTCTTCCCTGTGCAATCTTTTTATATGTCTCTGAAGCAGTATTTTGGTTCTACAGTCCTTTCCACAATACTTACAGAAGTATTTATCTATTACTAGCTGATTCTCAACCTCTGCTTTAATGGGTTCTACTTTAATCATTGTCTTAACATCAGAACCAAAGTTATCCGTAATTACAACTTCACTAAATGCTACATAAGAGTGATCTTCAGTTGAAGTTGAAGCTTTATCAAGTTTCCTAATCTTTTTTGAGATTTTTGTATCACAGTTATATTCAAAAGCTGAGTCAAACTTTCGTTTAATTTGTCTCTTTTGTCTCCCTGTGATATTCTGGTTGTTCTGCATGCTTTCAGTTGCAGACTTGCTTATGTCCTTTGAGTGTGGAAAAGTGCCGCCTTTAACATCCACTTTTATTACACACATCTGTTCAAAATCATTAGCACTGATAATAACCTTCTTGTGAATGTGTTTGATATGGTCAGAAAAGTCTTCAAAATTTTCAAAGAAGAGTCTTTGAGAACACAATTTACATCTTTGCCCTAGAATCATATTATGAGCTGTCTTTACATGGCGAGCCAATGTTTGTATCCTCTGGAACGTTTTTCCGCAAACGTTACATCTACAAACAATTCTACCTTGCTGAATCTTCCTTGTCTCTTCATCCATTTTTAGCAAGACATTTCTCTGTAACAAGCCTGATCTGATTTGTTTTGTATGGAGTATACTGATGTTTACAGGTCTCTTATGTGAATGCTGACGCTGATGAAATTTCAAATTTACCCAGCCACTGAAAACTTTGCGACAGGCACTACATACAAGGACTGTATACTTTTTGTGTACTTTGGCTAGATGGCACACAACACTGTATGAATTCTTGAATACTTTTTGACAAAGCTTGCACTTATATCTACAGACAGTCTGATGACTTTGTTTAACTTTCCCTCCGAGTCTCTTCTTTTTTCTCCCCGGTACTGCAGCAATATCTGTTTTGCCCAGAGGATCCTTCTTACCCAGTTTGACACCTGTTTTATATTTCTTTCCTGTTAAGACTTTATATTTTTTCTGAATCAGTTTTGCTCTTAATGTTGTTGAATTCATTTGATATTTCTCCATTAGTTCAGTGTGAACCACTCTATTTCTTGTCCCTGCAACATTTTTTCTATCCTTCTTTAAGTTCCTCTTCTCTAATTGTTCCAGTCTTTCTCTCACATAACTCTTCAAATGTTTGCCCTTATTTCCAAACTGATCTTTATTCTTTTCAAATGCACTCATCTTTTTCTGTTTTGCAATAGCTGTTGATGTAGCATGTTTTTTCTCATGCCCTGTTTTCTGCACAGACTGCTCACTGAGCTCTTTCTTCCTAAAATCTGTCTCAGCCTTTGGCATCAAAATCTTCTGCTCGAAGTCAGACCTCTGAATAATTATTTTATTATGCTTTGCCATTAAATGTCTAAGCAGATCAGAAAAGTCAGCAAAGATGTTGTTTAGATCGCAACCTGTACATTGGTAAGCGACAATCATCCCATGACAATATTTTACATGATCAACTAATGTTGCCCTGTCATGAAAATTCTTTCCACATAGACATTTGCTTTCATAACTTCCTACTATAATTTTGGTATGAGCTCCAAAATCTGTTTTTTTCTTAGAAGAGAGAAAACTCGGAAGTTTCATTTCTGAGATATCTGTGGCTTGAATACCATCCTGAACATTATTTTCATAAGACCCAGTCATACCATCCTTACAAATGATTGTTACATATCTAATAATGTAAAACCCATGATAAATTTTGTGTGAATGACAAAGTTGGTGGAATCTAAAACTTGACACAGAACTGAAGTCCTTTAGGCAGGCACTGCATACAAGTGGTCTTTGTATTTTAGAACATACATGTTTCAGATGCCTCACAGCAGCTGATACTGTTTTAAAAGTGATGGCACAAAGGTTGCATTTGTAACAGTAGTCTCCTTGAAGGACTGTATTACATTTTATCAATTTTCTACGCGTTCTTTGAGTGAGCTGCTTGATCTGTGCTTGTTTCCTTTTTCCAATCTTGGCACAAATTCTCTGACTTCTTTTCAAAGCCAACCCAGCTCTAACTCTAGCAGCAGTTGTTGGAAAAACTCTTTTACATATTGTCACACGATTAGGTTTATTATATAAAATGTCTTCCTTTCTATAACATTTCCTTTTCTTCTTCTTTTTTGTGCCAAATGTTTTGGCAATGTCTGCAATAAGCCTTTTCCTCCTCTGGATAACTTCTAATTTCTTTGCTTCTTTTTTGAACTGGTGAGAAATGGCTCTCTGTGCGTCTGAATCTTTTGATTCTGAACTCCAGAAGGGATCACCACAATGATTGACATGATCATCAAGTTGTTCTCGGATAGCAAATCTCTGTTCACACATCTGGCATTTATGTTGGTAAATAGACAAATACTCCTCCGTTGTTTCTATCCAGCTCTTTCCACTGAAAACCTTACTTTTTTTCTCCTCATCCCATTTCAGGTATTTTTCACACTTTGTCCTGTGTTTGTAATATGGAGCATATGTATAAAAGCTACTGCTACACCCCTGACATGTATAAGAAGGTGAAGAGTCATTAAAGTGTGACTGGCTGTGACGCCATAAGGAAGTTTTATGCTTATAGATTTTCCCGCATACGTCACAACTAAAGCTTGAATCTGGAGGTTTTTCTGTCATCTTAGGTTCTTTAATAAAACCAGGCATATGTGATTGAAAGTGTTTTTTTAATGTTGCTGAAGTCTGATATGATTTTCCACACTTTGGACACTTGTACTCCATTTTAGAGGCTTCTGTTACTGAAATGGCACTCAATCTGTTTTACTGTTTCGAAACTTTCGCATCCTCTCTTGTTGTACACCTTTTTTTCTTTAAGGCTGACAGTTTCAACAGTCTAGGTATGTGTAAACATATTTTAGAAAATGGACTGCCTTATTTTATCCATCATTGCAATTCTCACTAGCCTTGAACAACGAAAGCCAGTGTATTATGCTGTAAGCTGGAATAATCTGTACACTGTATCCCTCTGCTTTCCATTCTGCTAACAATTTCACCTAAAACAAAGAACAAGAGTTGTAAGAAAACCCAGAAAGTGTCAGACTGTTAAGTACCTAAAAACTATTGAAACCACTAACGATTAACAAGAGGGCCATGATGGCCCTGGATCGCTCACCTGAGTATCCTGTGAACTTTACCTCAGAGACATCCATACATACAACAGACAGAGTTTCAAAAAGATTCAATGGAAAATGAACCCTTTATTGTGTACCTTAGGTTTTTATGATTTAACCTAATGACCTTGTTTTTGACCCCACATGACCCAGTTTCAAACCTGGTCTAGATTTCTTGGATATAAACATTCTGACATAGTTTCATGAATATCTGATCAAAACTGTGCCCTCTAGATCGTAAACAATGTTTTTCTAATGTTTGACCTAGTGACCTAGTTTTTGACCCAACATAATCAAGTTGCACCCTTGGTCCAGATTTGTTGGAGATAAACATTTTGACAAACTTTCATGAAGATAAGAACAAAACTGTGTCCTCTAAAGCGTTCACATGGTTGTTCTAAGAACTGACCTCTTGACCTAGTTTTTGACCTGACATGGCCCAGTTTCAAATCCAGTCTAGATTTCATAAAAATAAACATTCTGACAAAGTTTCATGTAGATTTTATCATAACTGTGCCCTCAAGAGTGTACACAACGTTGTTCTAAGATTTGACCTTGTGACCTAGATTCTGACCCAACAAAAATCAGATTCAAACCTGGTCTAGATTTCATAAAGATAAACATTCTGACAAAGTTTCATGAATATTGGATCATAACTGTGCCCTCTAGAGTGTGCACAAGGTTTTTCTAATATATAACCTAGAGACCTACTTTTGACCCCACATGACCCAGTTTCAAAGTTGGTCTAGATTTCATTAAGATAAACATTCTGACCAAGTTTCATGATGATTGGATCGTAACTGTTCCCTCTGAGTCATTCTAAGATTTGATTCTATTTTTAGCTCTGGCGGCCATTTTGTTCAGCGGAGTGGAACTGTTTAAGCAATTTTTATTCAGAACCATGAGTCAAACACTTCTGTGAAATTATTTTGAAATCGAGTTATTTGGCTTCAGAGGAGCTGTCGTTTAAAGGTTTTTCTATTTTTAGCTCTGGTGGCCATTTTGTTCAGTGGAGCGGAAGCATTTAAGCAATTTTGGTAGAGGGTCTCCTAAGGAACTTTTCTGTGAAATTATTCCAAATTCTTCCCAGCAGTTTTGGAGGCGGAGTCGTTTGAAGGTTTTTCTATTTTTAGCTCTGGCGGCCATTTTGTTCAGCGGAGCAGAATGATTTGAGCAATTTTGGTAGAGGGTCTCCTAAGGAACATTTCTGTGAAATTATTTCAAAACCTGCAATGCATGTTTTTGAGGAGAAGTCGTTTGAAGGTTTTTCTATTTTTAGCTCTGGCGGCCATTTTGTTCAGCAGAGCAGAACCGTTTGAGCAATTTTGGTAGAGGGTCTCCTTAGGAACATTTCTGTGAAATTATTTCAAAATCTGCCCAGCAGTTTTGGAGGAGAAGTTGTTTAAAGTTTTTTCTATTTTTAGCTCTGGCGGCCATTTTGTTCAGCGGAGCAGAACCATTTGAGCAATTTTGGTAGAGGGTCTCCTTAGGAACATTTCTATGAAATTATTTCAAAATCTGCCCAGCAGTTTTGGAGAAGTCGTTTAAAGGTTTTTCTATTTTTAGCTCTGGCGGCCATTTTGTTCAGCGGAGCGGAACCGTTTGAGCAATTTTGGTAGAGGGTCTCCTTAGGAATATTTCTGTGAAATTATTTCAAAATCTGCCCAGCAGTTTTTGAGGAGAAGTCGTTTAAAGGTTTTTCTATTTTTAGCTCTGGCGGCCATTTTGTTCAGCGGAGCAGAACCGTTTGAGCAATTTTGGTAGAGGGTCTCCTTAGGAACATTTCTGTGAAATTATTTTAAAATCTGCCCAGCAGTTTTGGAGGAGAAGTCGTTTAAAGGTTTTTCTATTTTTAGCTCTGGTGGCCATTTTGTTCAGCGGAGCGGAACCGGTTGAGCAATTTTGGTAGGGGGTCCCCCAAGGAACATTTCTGTGGAATTATGTCAAAATCCGTCCAGCAGTTTTGGAGGAGAAGTTGTTTAAAGCACAAGTTGACGCCGGACGCCAGACGACGGACAAAAACTGATCACAATACCTCACCTTGAGCACTTCGTGCTCAGGTGAGCTAAAAAGCTATATATGGTGGACTTCTTAATGATAGATATAATTCCGCAATAATTTCTTTAGTTTCAGCAAAACAATGGTATGTGGTGATTTCAGAACTACATGTATTAGCAACTGAGTCAATCAACTACATGTATGAGTTATGAAAGATAATATCCCCAGACCAGTCATAATACATGTATTAGCTAATGAAATTTGAAAGGTTAAGGTGGTGATAATCACTGATTTGGGACAAAGACAAAAATCTGCATAAAATACTCAAAATAACACTGATCTTTCCAAAACTTAGCAGATGCCTTCTTTATGTTGTTTCTCATAATTTAGAATCCCAAAATGCAGCATTTGTTACTGTTAAAAAGTGTTTTTATAAGAGAAGATCAAAGGGTAATTTTCTGCAAATAAATCTGAAAAAATAATATCATTATTGAAAATATACTTAGTGCTTAGAGTACCTTGTTACATAATGTAGAGCGTCCTAGCAATTATTTTTTCAAACTCTTTCACACATTATCAGGCTGAGCAGATGAAAAAAGATGCAGTCTGTGTCCAAATTTTTTTGTCAAAACACACAGGTGAGACAGGTGATACTATTTTAACAAGGTTGAACAATTTCATCTACACACCACTGATCATGTCAGTAATGTATTGTTTATATTGTAGGTGTTAACATAGGTATGCTTGCCTACCCTATATTTAATAAATGCGTCCAGTGTACATTTACTTTGTACATGGTTGAACATTTTAGAAAAAGCTACCGTTTTCATCTGGTCTACATTACAATTTGAGAAAGAGTTGGAATAAATAATTGCTAGGACGCTCTACATTATGCAATAATGCACCTTCAGCACTACGTAAATTTTCAATAACGATATTATTTTTTCAGATTTATTCGCAGAAAATTACCCTTTGATCTTTCCTTATAAAAACACTTTTTTAAGCAGCATGTACGTCTATTTTGTTTTCTAAACTGTAAAGAACAACGAAAATAAGAAGTCTGCTAACTTTCAGGGAGATACGTTACTTTTTTATGGTTTTATGCAGGTTTTTACATTTACCATAAATCACCACCTTAAGAAGATGCCACTGCAGCTGGTGTTGTGCAGTCCTGCAGCCATAAAAAATTTCCCCATACATGATCATAGTGCTGATAATATATTTTCTGATCCTTTGGGATCACCAAGTTCAGCCGAAAAAAAAAAGAGTTCCAATAACGCCCATGGGAGGGGCTGTGGGAAGTGTTACATCGTAACACTGCACTGCAGCACATGAACGGACTCAATCAGACTGAGTCTGCTGTTTTCATTTGTTTGATGTGTTCTTTGCTTCGGGAGGATCTTCAGAATTAATCAATGCAAGCAGTAACTGAGATCACCCCGGGTAGGCGGCAATCAAAACGCTAGTGCAACTGAAAAACCGTTAGAAACAGTGTTTTCGATTGCAAATTGGCGACAATTTGCAACCGAAAACGCTGTTTCTAGCTATTTTTTTATCCACATGAATCGATTGTTAAGAGCATTTTCAATTGCTGCCTACACTGTGTGGAGATGCAGGTCAGACATCCAAACCTTGACATGGTGCTAATTTTCATAGGGGTACATGTAACCTGGAGCAGTTTGAGTATGCACTTATACAGTCATGATTGTATGAAAGGCTTTCATCTAGGAGTCCTGAAGAAGCTGAGATACAGGGCTAACACTGAAGACTTGGTATGGTGTCAATTTTAGAATACATGTGAATCTATCACTACATGAATTACAGTGACAGGACTGACCTGGGGCTGTATTTATAAAACGACTTAAGTGGTTGCTATGCTGTTGCTAAGGCTGAATTTCTATGAAGGAGATTCCCTACAACTATGAAATTTGCTCTGGAGGCAAATTTCATAGTTGCAGGGAATCTCCACCATAGAAATTTAGCCTTAGCAACAGCATAGCAACCACTTAAGTGGTTTTATGAATATGACCCCTGACGTGTTCAACAGCGCTTCATTAGAAGGGGTACCAGGAATAACTCACGGAGATTTTTCCACGTTTCTGCATAGAATATATTTTGTGACCCATCATTAACCATCTCACTGGAATGGTTCTAAAAAGGGGTCACAACCTTTGTTTTCATTGAGAAATAAGAAAAATTATCCTTGAATTATTCTCAATTACCTCCTCTTACAGTTGGTGCAAGACTAAGAAACAGAAAGGCCTCAGGCTTACAGAAGCTGAGATACAGGGAGCTTCAGATTTGACTTAAAACTTTGACAAGGTGTCAATTTTCATGATTGTAGGTCACTAAGATCTAGTTTGTGTAAACGACATGCAGTGTTCTCCCAAGAAATTTCAGAAGGCATGTCGCTTTAAGCACAAGAATCAGATTTTGACTTGTTGATCAATTTTTAAAATCCTTAATATAGCAATGTTTTGTCAAAATTAGCCTTAATTTACCTTATAAATAATTTATTGATGATTCCTACTGCATTTAAACAACTTTACTGGCTAAGAAATGAAAATAACAGCACTGTAATAAATTTTCATTGGAAACTAAGGCATGTTGCAAAGGTAATTTGAAGAGGAAGGCATGTTGCAAGCGACATGCCTTAATGGTCTGGGGGAGATCCCTGGACATGGAGCAGTTTTGTGCCTGCAGAGATGAAGTATGACAGGCCTGAGGCTGTTCGAAGCTTAGATACAGAATTAACTGTGAAAACATGACATGAGATCTTTTTTCACAAAAGTAGGCCAGTGACCTGTTAGTGCAAACACACTTATGAAGCTTGAGGTTGGTGTTAGATGAGATTCAGCGTTTATCTTGAAAACTTGACATGGTGTTGATTTTCTCTAAAAAAACTAAATCATCATGACCTAGTTTTGAGGCGAGGTGAATTAATGAAGTTTGGTGCATTCAATAGGGAAGCTGAGATACAAGTCAACCCTTATGCTGCTCTCACATCTACGCGAATACGGTTGCGAATGGGCTTATGAATGCAATTTGCCGCCAATTTGCAATGGTCACATGACATTCGTAGGAGTTCGCAAGCATTTATTGGCATTCTCAGGCTGCTGCGAATATTCCATGCAAGTTTGGTGAAATTCCATCAATTGGTTCAAGAGATATCGCGCATGCAAGAAATTGTCATCTAAGTCCTCCAAAGACCTTGAAAATAAGGTCAATGTCACCAAAATCCAATCAGCTCTTAAACTTGTCCCAGTGATGTATCCATGCAAGTTTGGTGAAATTCCATCTATTGGTTCAAGAGATATCGGGCACGCAAGAAATTGTCATCCAAGTCCTCCAGTGACCTTGAAAATGAGAACAAGGTCACCAAAATCTAATCAGCTCTTAAACTTGTCCCAATGATGTATCCATGCAAGTTTGGTGAAATCTATCCGTTGGTTCAAGAGGTATCACACATGCAAGAAATCTGTCACAGGCACGCCGACGCCCGGGGATCCGCACTGAAAACAATATGTCCCCCCCCCCCTCACCTGTGGTGGGGGGACATGATTTTATGAGAGGAAAAAGGAAAATAAGTTTTTATCAACTAGCCAAAAGATAATTAATGATGTTTATTTAGACTCTTGACCATCTTGTTAATTTGTTATGATAGTGAGGGCTAATCCCACTTTATGTCACCTGGAACAGTCAGTTTAAATGAGTCCTTGATGAAATTAACTAACAAGTTAATCTGATATGACACCAGGTGTTGATCGCCTGGTTTATTGCTCTAAATTGAGCAATTAATTGTGTGCTGTTAGAAAGGTAAGTAGAAGGTTTGAAAATGACGGCTTTGGTTCAATGATTCTCATTGCTCATTGAAAGATATGGTTATACATGTTGGTCTGAGTCTACGCTGGGGAACCTCGTTAGGTGAATAGAAACAGAACAGAATGCTGGCAACGGAGTACAAACGCCTGGCTCAAAACACATTTAGGCTCGTTAATTTTGACAAGTAGTACATTCTTTTTCTTATTTTTGAGCACATGAACGAATCATCTTATATGCAAAAAGGGCTGAAACTCAGAGAGAGAGAGAGAGAGAATAAAATTCATAACAGAGATATTTATTAAAAGAGTAAAGAACTGAAATAAAGAAGAAGAAGAAGAAGAAGAAAATAAAGAAGAAGAAGAAGAAGAAAAAAAAATAGAAAAGAAAAAATGGGTAAGAAAACAGAGTTAGTACCTTGGGACATCCTCTTTTTTTTGGGTGAAAGTACACACCCTAAAAATAAACAAGTAGCCCAAAGGGCAACAATTGCTCACCTGAGAGACATTGTAAACCTTTAGGGATATTTAAGATGCTCAAGGGCAGCTAACTCCACAGTCAGTGGTCCAATCAGGCTGAAAATTAAACTCACCCAAAACATTATGTATGCCCTCATTTAATATATGCAAGTTTAAAAAGTATCCGATCAAGAGCACAATAGAGCTGTCAAGGGCAGCTAACTTCATAGTGGTTGGCCTGATCTGGCCAAAATTTGAACTTGTTTAAGATATTATGCATTTCCTCATTACCTGCAAGTTTGAAAAGGATCTGATCAGTAGAAACCAAGAAAAAGTTTGATTTTTTGGATGCTCAGGGCAGGTACTCCATAGTCAGTGGTGGGATCTAGCCGAAATGCTAACTAATCCAAGCTTTTATGCATATCCTCATGACCTGCAAGTATGAAGAGGATCCGATGAAAAATGAAAATGAGACGACGTTGTTTTCTCCATTATAAGACTATGGGATTTTTTTCAAACGCTCAAGGGCAGCTAACTCCGTAGTCTGTGCTCGAATCCGGCCAAATTTCAAACTAATCCAAGCTCTTATGTATGTCATCATTACCTGCAATTATGATAAGGATCTAATCAAAAACCTTGATTGCAGCACCCTAAAAGTCAAACATGCTCGAGATATTGTCATCCCCTACATTTGTGTGAATTTATTTTAAAATCCGTTGAGAAATGTAGGTGCTAGAGCCATGACAAAGTTTTTCTAAAAATAGCCACAGTGACCTTGACCTAGGGCACAGCATCCTGAAAGTCGAACTTGCTTGAGATATTGTCATACCCTACATTTGTGTCAAGTTATTTCAAAATCCATGGAGAAATGAAGGTGCTAGGGCGATGACAAAGTTTTTCTAAAAATAGCCACAGTGACCTTGACCTTGGGCACAGCACCCTGAAAGTCAAACTTGCTCGAGATATTGTCATGCCCTACATTTGTGTGAAGTTATTTTAAAATCTGCTGAGAAATGTAGGTGCTAGAGCGCTGACAAAGTTTTTCTAAAAATAGCCACAGTGACCTTGACCTTGGGCGCAGCACCCTGGAAGTCAAACTTGTTTGAGATATTGTCATGCCCTACATTTGTGTGAAGTTATTTTAAAATCTGCTGAGGAATGTAGGTGCTAGAGCGCTGACAAAGTTTTTCTAAAAATAGCCACAGTGACCTTGGGCGCAGCATCCTGAAAGTCGAACTTGCTCGAGATATTGTCATGCCCTACATTTGTGTGAAGTTATTTTAAAATCTGCTGAAAAATGTAGGTGCTAGAGCGCTGACAAAGATTTTCTAAAAATAGCCACAGTGACCTTGACCTTGGGGGCAGCATCCTGAAAGTCGAACTTGCTCGAGATATCGTCATGCCCTACATTTGTGTTTTGTCTAAAAATATGTGATGACGTTGTTGTCTCCATTATAACACTATGGGATTTTTATCAAACGCTCAAGGGCAGCTAACTCCGTAGTCTGTGCTCGAATCCGGCCAAATTTCGAACTCATCCAAGCTCTTATGTATGTCATCATTACCTGCAAGTATGATAAGGATATAAGCAAAAACAGTTGAGAAAACGTGATGACGCCATTTTCCCCATTATAACCCTATGGGATTTTTTTCAAACGCTCAAGGGCAGCTAACTCCGTAGTCTGTGCTCGAATCCGGCCAAATTTCGAACTCATCCAAGCTCTTATGTATGCCATCATTACCTGCAAGTATGATAAGGATCTAAGCAAAAACAGTTGAGAAACATGATGACGCCATTTTCCCCATTATAACCCTATGGGATTTTTTTCAAACGCTCAAGGGCAGCTAACTCCGTAATCTGTGCTCGAATCCGGTCAAATTTCGAACTCATCCAAGCTCTTATGTATGTCACCATTACCTGCAAGTATGATAAGGATCTAATCAAAAACAGTCGAGAAAACGTGATGACGCCGTTTTCCCCATTATAACCCTATGGGGGCTATCTGTTGCCATGGAAACCAGAGTTCTGAGCTGATCTGCACCAAACCCTGATGCAGCCTTTCCCCAACCCCAATAATGCTTCAGATAAAATTTGATTGCAATGGGCCCACTGGTTTCTGAGATATTTATGTTTGAAAGTGTTGACGGACTGACCCACGGACGGACGACGGCTCGACTCCCATCCTATAAGCTCACCTCTGAGCCTTCGGCTCAGGTGAGCTAAAAATCAAGGAGCCTGTTATTAGCTCAACTCACGACAAACTTAGAGAATTTTGTAACGTTAAGTTACCAGCAGACGCAAAGTTTGAAATTCCTGACATTGAAAAGGATCAAGTGTTGAAATTTTTGCAGACAATTGATATCAATAAGGCAACTGGTACTGACACCATAGGGCCAAGACTGCTTAGGTTATCTGCTCCTTATATTACAGATGATATAACTTACAAATGCAATAGAAGTATCAGAAGTTCAATTTTTCCTCAAAAATGGAAGGAAGCAAAAGTCTCACCACTGTTCAAAAATGGTTTATGTGAAGATGTGAACAACTACCGCCCTATTTCAATTCTTCCAACTCTATCTAAGCTTATAGAAAACATGTTCATGATTCATTGTATTAGTACCTTAATACAAGTTTATAGATTGATTCATAAAACAGTCAGGTTTTAGGCCACAGCATTCATGTGAAACAGCCCTTTTGGGCATGGTGGATTCTTGGTTAGATGCATTAGACAATGGAAAGCTTGTAGGGCTCTTACTAGTGGACTTTAAGAAAGCTTTCGATCTGGTTGACCACGAGATTTTATTAGCAAAACTTTTAGATCTATGGAGTAGATGAAGCAGCTGCCTCTTGGTTTAAATCATACTTGTCACAAAGACAACAGCTTGTTTCCATTGGTGAAGTTAAGTCAGGTTTAAAATCCATCACCTGTGGTGTCCCTCAAGGCTCGATTTTAGGCCCTCTGTTGTTTTTACTCTTCATAAATGACCTACCCCTTTATGCAAAAATATATTTACAGATCTTTATGCAGATGATACAACAATGTATGATATTCAAGACTCATTATATGTTATTGAGCAGAACTTACAGGAAGCTTTGGCAAACCTTCGTTTGTGGTGTAAATGTAATGGTATGGTGATAAATACTGATAAAACTAAATTAATGATCATTACTATACCCCAAAAGAGGCAAAGATTGGGCAGTGATGATTTAAATGTTCAGTACAATTCCAATACATGTATGTTGAAAACAGTTTGTAAGGACAACGTTCACTAGGAGCTTTACTTCATCACAATTTATCATGGTCTGAACATGTAAAATATCTTTCAAAGAAGATTAACTCAAATATTTGGCTGCTTTCAAAAATCAAGGGAATTTCTATCTAAGCATCATCGAGTACAGTTCTACAAGTCATATATTCAGCCTCACATTGATTTCTGCAATATAGTTTGGGGCAATACTTCAGAATCAAACAAACTTAAGATATTTAGACTACAAAACGTGCTTTCAGAGTTATACTACACTACAATGTTGATAATATTCAGGAAGCTATGAGTACTTCAGGTATTATTTTCAACAGAATATTTTTCAGGAAAGCTAAGTTTATGTATAAAGTTTATAATGGATTGTCACCCTCTTACATAAATGAAAATTCTGAGATAGGGGGAGAGAATGAAAATCTCCCAGCTCTTAGATCATCAGCATCTGGCTGTTTCATTCCGACCAGACCAAATAAGGAACTCTTTAAAGGCTCAATGCGATATTCTGGGTGTCTTATTTTGGAGTTCTTTACCGAATGATGTCAAACAAGCTGATTCAGTAAAAAAATTTCACAAAAGATGCCTCAGGTGGCTAAATCAATGAAAGCTAGAGAATAGTAATATCAAAGCTCCGGATAGCGAGTGTCTGGATGATGGGGGTGGGTGGGGGGGGGGGGGGGGGGGGGTTGCTTTTTTCCAGCAGAAACGTGAACTAAGCAGTTACTTAGTGTTTTTTCAGATGGAGTAGTCTCTGAATTATTTGTCATCCAGACCCACCTTATCTGGGACACTGGCTGTTCTAAAAGGATTTAAATTGCTGTTAGGATATTTTATGTATATACAAGTAATTCTCTATATGTGTGTTCAGTAAGGGATCTAAACATCGGGACAAATAGGGCTCAGAAGACGGGGCAGTCCCGGAGCAGCCTGCTCCTGAAGAGCGCTCTGATCTGATTCTGCATGGTGAGCGTAACTGTCATTTCATTGGCATCACTTGGCTGCATTACTGCATTCCAAAACCAAATTGTTCCATTTTTGGAGCAGTTACAGTATTTGTTTTAGGTGTCCCAATTTTTGGATTTTTAACAGATTGTACATGTGTTTGTGTGAGTGCATGTAGCTGTCTGCATGCAAATTTTGGGTGCACTTACAGATATGTGTACACTTGTGTTCATATTATCTATTCATATTTTGTTCTCATTCTTGACGTATCTTTCACCCTTGCAGTGTTTTGTGTGCCCCTGTCTAAATGTTTGTGTGCATTGTGTGTGCATCATGCATGCATACATCCATGAAATTTTCATCACTGGGAACACACACATTTTGATATTTTCCATGGACCATCTGTCTTGCTTGTTTTCATCTTGTATTTTAATATGTGTAATATTTTGTATATAGTTTTGAGGGCCTCATGGAAGATTAGCTCACTTGCTAAATGTTGTCACCCTCATAAAATAAAGTCTTTACCGTAATTGCCCCATTTACCGCACGGTGCCCTTAACTATTTCAAAATTGCAACAAAAAGGTGTGGTTAAAAACGTTTCTAATAACCGCACGCTCAGAACGAAAAAACAACAAACGGCCATTGTCTACTTTAAAGATGTTAAGGAAAATCGATACGGTAAATTCTCATTTAGTTCGAACAGTTAATCGGGGTGTTCGAAGTGTCATGAAAATATTTAGTGTTCGAACTATTTGAATTGCCAATTTTCGGGAGAAAAACAATCTCATGTGAAGTCGCAAATTATATCTCATACCTCTCAGTAATTATGCACGTATTTCATTCTCCTCATCCTTCTTCAATATTCCAAATAAATATTCCGAAAGAAAGTTATATCAAATATAACAAATACCCAGTAACTTGGTAATTTCATATAGCAATGTATAGGGATAAACATGGTGCTTGTTTTTAGTCTTCCTTTTGCATTAATATGTGGTGCTGTTCTATTGTGATACTTTCATGGTATTTTTCAGATTTTGCTCCATTTCGTTTTATTTCTATTTCGTTTCGTTGCGTTTCGTTTCGTTCCGTTGCGTTTCGTTGCGTTCCGTTTCGTTGCGTTTCGTTTCATTGCGTTTCGTTTTGGTTCCGTTTCTAGTTTTATAGGGACCCCAGCTGCATGTTGTTAACATCATTTTTTCCAAGTTTATTGGCCTCTTTAACAAGAAACATTGTTCTGATGCTCAGGAGTGTAACACTTTACAGCCATTTGTTGTATTATAAAAAACAGATGAATATTCTGCCTTTGAATTTCATTATTTTGTTGTCTTCTCTTTAAAAAGCAACTTGCACTCATTGCCGTAGCAAAAACCAAAACCATATCTCTTAACTCACGCTTGAGTGTACCACAATATACTTGCTATTTCGGCTATCTAAATGCACAACAATCAAACAGATAATGAGATATATACTGAATTTAATTTCTTCTTCACTCTTTCTTTTGGTAATTGAACAGTTCTCTTTACCTGACTATCATTACCTGTTTACAAAAGACATTACAGAAGTGAAGTTCCATACCAGTTTCAGAAGTTGATGGTCACATTATAAATCAGTAGAAAATGTCCCTTTCTAAAATATCATTAACCTCAAAATTTTATCAAAACAGATGGCACTGCATCAAGAAACATTTTCAGATGTTGGAAACATATATTTAGCTTGAATTAATCCAAACATGTTGATGTAATGGAAGAAAAAGTGTCCAAAATGGCATTAAACTTAAAAAACTCAGGAGTGTAACACTTTGCACTAAACATGCCATAGCATAATCCGAAGTTAGTCACAAAATATCATTATCTTGGTCATTCTTATCTAATTATTTCTCACAAGACACTTGATAGCCATGTATGGTTATTGTTTAGAATGCCTCATAGTGATAGATATGAAGAAAATGGAATCCGAAAATCTTCAACTTTTGGTCGATTTCATGGCAGTGCAGCTTTATTTACATTTAGAAGTTAACTGTATGTTCCAAAATTGCTTGAGAGGGGCTTGGTCTTCATTTATGAGCACAATAAACGAAAATTATACTGCTTGTGGTAAAGAAAAAAGCTATTTTTGTCTTTTTTCAAAACAGTGTTTCACTCCTGAGTGGCTCAAATGGTACATACGAAGAAAATAGAACCCAAGATGAAGACTGCCTGTGTACCACCTACATGTACAATTATGGGTCAAAGACTTTTCATACAAGGCATGAAAGTTTACTAAAGCTACCCCTGGAAAAAGTTATAGGGTTCCAAATGTCAAATGTTACACTCCTGAGTTCTAGGGGTACTTGAGAAGAAGTGGTTTACATTCTGAGATGGATGCTGGTAAAGCAACTGGAAATTTTGCAATACGATATACCATCTTTATTCAATGTTTCAAACCATGTTATAGAGATTAGAAGCATGAAATATAAAAATGACATCGATTTAGATGGGAACCTCTTCTTTTTTGGTGCACCAGAAATTCAGCATAGTGCTATTGAGTTCAGCATTACTAATTCCATAGGTGATGATGAAAGGACATTAATCTTACATTTTCATGCAGCCCAAAGGTGTCACAGAGTGCACTTGCAATTAGATTTTCAGCAATTTTTATTTGGGACTAAGAACTTTTTGCACGGGGTCTGTCTCAGGAAATCAATATATTTTTAAGTAGCCTAAATGGGTCGATGATTCATAACTGTAACTTGAGCAAGCGCATGTACAGTTTCCAAGAAATAGCGATTCAGAATATATGCCATGAACTTATTTGGCAATGACACTTTAGGCATAGAGGTAGTATGAAATAGGTTAGCAATATCACCATGGAAATTGCTCTTCGAACTTTATGATAGTAAAGTGTATGACCTTTCATTATATAAAGCCAGGAGCGCATCACGCTCGGGGATTAGGATTTTGGCTTTTGATTGGGTTTAAGGTTGTAACTAGGAAATAACGAAGAAGCAACAATGAATTTGACTTATTATGAACCTGGGTAGTTAGTAGTTGCGGAAATGTTAACTTCTAATAAAGTTAGAAAACTATACGATCACTTGACTTATCTATTAAAGATGGCTTGATAGTGTGACAGTCATCTTTTTTTTTGATGCTCGTGACCAGGATATCTCCTTATTTCGGACACTTTAACTTGGACATTCGGATGACAATGTGTTGGACTTTTCTATGGACAGCTGTGAGGACACTGAACATTATCGGATACCTTAGTGAAGGACTTCCAATGCTAAATGATGTCAGCAAAGACATGGAATCAATCCAAGGTAAGGCCGTCTACTGGTTTTACTTATGCACATCATGCATGTCAAAACTGGAGGTTGACAATGTGTTAAATGTCCTTGCATGTTCAGATGGAACGTATCAGTGTACTGTTTGATTTGCATATTAGTTAAAATACAGCTTCTCGTTATAATGTGTTTCTGTACCTAGGCTATTGTTAAGGGAGACAAATTAATTTGAGGATTTCTAATTGAAGATATAACTTGGTTTTATTTGACCTTGGGTATGTTTTGCGTCTTCTTTCTTTGAAATTGGTTAATTTATTCGGCATGATTTCTGTACCATTGGCTATGGTCCAAGGAGCTTCTAGAAAATCTTGGGAACTACTTTCTTCTAGAGTTGTGATTAGGTTGATGTTCTGCCAAAATGACAGAGCAGCTTGCTAAGACTTAGGTTGGCAATATGCCATTATTGGGTTCATACAAACTTGGTATTTCGGTATGAATGTACTTTGTGTTTGTGACCTAACTTTATTTCGCTGTGTAGAGATATATGATTTTGTGAAGCTTTGAGTCATTGCTTCATACATACATAAGGTGTGTTCTCTGCAACTTTCGTTGTTAGGTGTGTTTGATTCAAAAGAATTATCTTCAACTCTTTCCTGTTAGATTGGTGTTGACTATTGTCAAAGGTTAAGCTTACTTTAGGATGTTTTTTCCTGCACCAGTATAGACTAGCACTAAAGAGTTGCATGATGCATTGAGTATGCATCATGAAATGTGGTATAAGGACCATTATGTTCGATGTCAGCTTTGAGCAGCTGGTGCGTTTGGTTCGCAGCATCAATTAATGCATATGGTACCTTATGGGTTTGGCTATAGGCCAAGGGTATAATTGTGTTGTATGAGTTTTAAATTTTGAGTAAGGTTACTTTAACCTAAATGGGCAAAACAAGGAGAGCTAGGTCAAGGTTGATCTGTACTTATTGTTGACTTTTGTGTTGTGATGTACTTTTGAGGTTGTTGGCACTTCTTACATTTGGTACATTGTTGGGCAGTATTGAAATTTTTCGACTTCTAATGTTTGTTATGGATTTGCATTTCGTTGTCACATATGCAATGTGGGCATATGATGTTGCCAAGCCTCTATGTTTTGCTCATGTTTTGTTGTGTTGAGTTTTTCCAGTGAAGGCCAATCCAAGGAAGCCTTTCTGAAGGTTAGGGAGCTGACAGAGATCAGAGGACCTTTATTTGGTCAAAGATGGTTAATTTTCCATCACTCCCGACATGAGGTAACGACGAGGGGAATAGTGTATCGTCGTTGTATTACGTAGATCAACGTAATTATGTCATGGTGACATGAAGTACCTTCGAAGATGCCTCGAGCTGGCATTTCGAAGGGACTTGAGACTACAGAGTTGATGACTTGTAAATAAAGAGTGACGTTTAGATATACATGTAGTTTACCAGTGTGGACCTATGTAATCGTATATAATCAGTGTGTCATATATAGAGGACATGTACATAGTGTGACTTAGTAACCTCGAGGAAATATTAGCTGGAACTTTTTCAATGAAACTATGGAAGAAGCCGTGGGAACTTTCTTATGCTTACGTCAGAGACTAGATGCTTCGTTATCAATACTTTAGATAACCTGTGAATAAATTCTGGGAAACTCTCTTTTATTTTGCTTACCTGTATGGACACTTGCCAGACTTTCTCCTGAATTAAAAGTTACCTGGACACATTATATCTTTTATATGAACATATATCACTCAAGCGGGAGATACCAATCAAAATACCTGTATCGTGCTGAAGCAGCAGTATATGCTTAATGCAAACTGCATCGACAACATGGGAAGATATGTTTTATCGTTGGGACAGTTCTTAATCCTGAGATAGCAGTCAGATTTTTGGACAGTCGGTATGAGTGGTCAGGTATAAACAGGCATCCAACACAACCGTGTCTGTGTGTCATATTCTAAACAACCGTATGACACTGGGGTGGATTGAAGGACAACGACTGATGGCAGTGAAGAGTTCTAAACTTGGACATCGCTAAAAACTTTCAGAATGAATTTTGTTATAGTCAGACTTTGTTAGTGCATGGAAGGTGTTCATTCATATTTAATGGACTTAGTTAAAGTAAATATGAGACTAGTAAGCATATTATAAAGCAGTGAGCAGTTGGCTAGAACAGTGACTTTCAAACTGTATTAAACATTTAGTCTAAGAGAAATTTTAATGCATGCTTTTTTTTAATTTTACTTATTTGCTATATTATTTGTGGTAGACTCTGAATTGTTCTTGTTTAGTAAGAAATGTCAGTTTCTATATGAGTTCAAAAGTACTATATAAGACAATTTAAAATTTGAAAGCTGTAAAAATTCCATAAAATCTTAAGAAGGGAAGGTCTGTCACAGAGTGCACTTGCAATTAGATTTTCAGCAATTTTTATTTGGGACTAAGAACTTTTTGCACGGGGTCTGTCTCAGGAAATCAATATATTTTTAAGTAGCCTAAATGGGTCGATGATTCATAACTGTAACTTGAGCAAGCGCATGTACAGTTTCCAAGAAATAGCGATTCAGAATATATGCCATGAACTTATTTGGCAATGACACTTTAGGCATAGAGGTAGTATGAAATAGGTTAGCAATATCACCATGGAAATTGCTCTTCGAACTTTATGATAGTAAAGTGCATGACCTTTCATTATATTAAGCCAGGAGCGCATCACGCTCGGGGATTAGGATTTTGGCTTTTGATTGGGTTTAAGGTTGTAACTAGGAAATAACGAAGAAGCAACAATGAATTTGACTTATTATGAACCTGGGTAGTTAGTAGTTGCGGAAATGTTAACTTCTAATAAAGTTAGAAAACTATACGATCACTTGACTTATCTATTAAAGATGGCTTGATAGTGTGACAAAGGACTGGAAAGTCTAAACGATTACTAATAGGTATGGTAACCGGCACAGTTTTGTAAAATTGCATGCTGAAAATTCAGTAATCAAAAAAATGTCACACAAAAAGCGTTACACTCCTGAGTTTTTTGGCTATATTTTTACCGTAACTTTTTTATTACTCAAAGTATTTCAATGAAATTTGGCAGGCATCTTCAAGGCCACATGATACATCTTCAGCAACAAAAATAATGCACTAATATAGCATTGTTTTCTTTAAAATTCTCTGAAAGGCTTTGGTCACATTTTTTTTTAACATGCCCAGTGTACGCTTGTGAATTTTTTTCCGGAAATGGCCTTAGTGTGCGGTTATAGGGGCATGTGCGGTAAATGGGGCGATTACGGTACTTTACTTCCCTAATAAGCACAAATAAAACTGGAGCTATACAGATGCTATAAATCATTAAGATATGATCTTATGTGGAATTAATCATTTATACCGTATGTATAGCCCCTGTGTACTTAGTACATATGATCTGAGGGAGGAATGGGTAAGTATGATTTATAATCATGCATGATACATCTGTCTTCACTGAGGGTGAAACGTCCAGTAGGGGCGAAACATCCAGTAGGGGCGAAACTACAAAGGGCGAAACGGCCTAGGGGCAAAACAACTAGGGGAGGAAATTAATTTGGGGCGAAAGGGTAGCTCAGTGGTAGAGCGTCCGCTTTGGGAACAGGAGGTTGTGGGTTCGTATCCCAGCCGGGCCATACCAAAGGCATAAAAAATGGAACTAGGAGCTTCCTTGGCTGACACTCGCCTATAAGGGGTAGTCCTAGGAAGATAAAGTGAAGTTATCAGGTAGGTATAATTTGTTACTGGATACATTGTTTGTCGCAATAAAAAGCTCTACTGAGCTTATGTTGTCTGTTTCTAATATGCGACGTTAAACAAAGCTTCTTTATCTTTAACGTCCCGGAACTCTTTAGCATCAGTAGAGCAACGAAATTGCACTCCGGGTATTGTTTTTTCATTTTGTCGTTTTCTGAATTGATGTGAAGTGGAAATGTATTGTGATACACATGTGTATATGTGTCTTAGGTCGGTCAATAGCTATTCATAGCTAATGTTATCTATGTATCTATGTTTATACCAAACCGACTGAAAATAAAATTTGTATTCTGTATTCTGAAATACCCGCAAGACCAATCCAAAAATAAAATGGGAGTTACGGCAAGATATTAGACTATAGCATCAGAGGCTAGTGCGCTAAACCACTGAACTACCATGTTTCAATTTCTAAATTCATGCACGAGACATGCCTGTGAAGGCTAAGGTAGCATTTTTCTATACCTACTCTCTTGTTGAGGCACTCCAGCAAGTGGTTTTTTGAAGTTTATACTTAAAGGATAAAAAAACAGCAAATTCCACTTACATGGTTCAGTTTACTACCATTTCTCGTAGTCAGATTTGTCCAGTAGAGTTTTTGAAATTCATTGGCATGCTCTCAAGCTTGGAAAGTAATCTCTTGCAATGTATTTTTTTCAGTTTCATAATGGCGGCCTCAAGATAACCATTATTGCTGTAGGGGTGGCATGTTTCAAGCACATTCTTGAAAATTACCATTTCATATAAAATTAACATGAAATCAGTTCAGAAGAATTTATGCTTATATCTTATAGCAGTTATTTTCATAAGTAATATCTTTTTTGGAAAACAAAAAGATGCATAAGTGTAGCTGACACTGCAAACAACCCTTTGCTGAAATGGTCATATTCCAAAACAGATCAGGTGATTAGTGATGACATCATTTCTGTTGTGATGTCACAATGGGTGGTTCCCAGCTTTGTTAAAAATAAAATGGACCTCATCAAAGGCTGGAAACCAGAAGGAATATTTTTACTATTGGAAAACCCACCTCCAAACAAAAAATGATAAAAATAGACAAAAGAGGTCATGCAGTATGCTGCAAGTCAGTATTTAGCTATGAGAAATGGTTTTGGGTATGTTTAACCTAAAATTTTGGTATTTAAGCATCTTTAAAGAAAAAAGTTCCACTAAAAACCACTTGCTGGAGTGCCTCAACAAGAGAGTAGCCCCACTGTGCAAGAACTGAGAAGAATGCAATTTTCAATCAAGCAGTTTGCCAGAATTATGCACGAGTTAGCACTGCCCAATTTGAACCCCAGTCGCCGTGCGAACGCTACAATGAGACGAGTTCGACTCTTATTTTGGTATATCCGATAGCCTGGATTAACTCAAAAAGCGACAGGAAAATCTGTAATGTATTTAGCGTTATATGGATGTATGCTGATATCAAATACAATTGTAAGAAACAAACATTTTGGCGAAATATATCGTCCGCTGGCGCAATTTTCAGATTTTCGACCTTCGGCTTCCTCAAAATGTCTGTCGAATGCGACTTGGGTAAAAGCTTGCACCTCTCAGAGCCCGGTCTGGACCAAATCGAAATGAAATGAACCGAATACAATACACCGAATCGGCCTGTTTTTTTTTTTTTTTTTTTTGATTATTATTAAACTTTCAGCTCTGACAATATCAGATTCTGTCACTTTCAAAATGTCTGCTGGTATATTTTGTAAAAGATACAATAATCAAGATATCTTTTTTATTAGTGCCCACATAGGAGAATTGGCATGCAATGAGAATAGAAATCCAAATGGTAAACTTTGGCATGCAATGAGAATAGAAATCCAAAATGGTAAACTAAGCACAGTAGAATCAAACAAAAAAAAAGACATAGACAATATATTAATATTATGATGTATATATGATGTGTCAATATACACGTACCATAAGCCATGCAAAAAAAAAAAAGAAAGCTATGTCATATTGCCTTAAGGTGGTGATAATCACTGATTTGGGACAAAGACAAAAAATCTGCATAAAATACTCAAAATAACACTGATCTTTCCAAAACTTAGCAGATGCCTTCTTTATGTTGTTTCTCATAATTTAGAACCCCAAAATGCAGCATTTGTTAATGTTAAAAAGTGTTTTTATAAGGAAAGATCAAAGGGTAATTTTCTGCGAACAAATCTGAAAAAATAGTATCGTTATTGAAAATATACTTAGTGTTTAGAGTACCTTGTTGCATAATGAAGAGCGTCCTAGCAATTATTCTTTCAAACTCTTTCACACATTATCAGGCTGAGCAGATGAAAAAAGATGCCGTCTGTGTCCAAATTTTTTTGTCAAAACACACAGTTGAGACAGGTAAGACTATTTTAACAAGGTTGAACAATTTCATCTACACACCACTGATCATGTCAGTAATGTATTATTTATACTGTAGGTGTTAACATAGGTATGCTTGCCTACCCTATATTTAATAAATGCGTCCAGTGTACATTACTTTGCATATGGTTGAACATTTGAGAAAAAACTACCGTTTTCATCTGGTCTACATTACAATTTGAGACAGAGTTGGAATAAATAATTGCTAGGACGCTCTTCATTATGCAATAATGCACCTTCAGCACTGTGTGAATTTTCAATAACGATATTAATTTTTCAGATTTGTTCGCAGAAAATTACCCTTTGATCTTTCCTTATAAAAAATCTTTTTAAGCAGCATATACGTCTATTTTGTATTCTAAACTGTAGAAAACAACAAAAATAAGAAGTCTGCTAACTTTCAGGGAGATACATTACTTTTTTATGGTTTTATGCAGATCTTTACATTTACCATAAATCACCACCTTAACAATGTCAAGTACACACATAATACCCGCAATATTTAATCAATAGATAGATAGATAGATAGATAGATAGATAGATAAGCATACATATATCAATGGTCTAAATTATCACAAAGGAAAGTAGCCAGCTTCAATAGAATATCAAGATTTTCATTAATATTCATAATCCATATATACTTGTTTAAAGTGTCTAAATTGACAAAGTTAACATTTGTACAATTAATAGAATTAATCAAACAATCTCGTTTGTTGTCAAATGCCGAACAATAAAAAATATTGAGTAAAAAGTGCATTTCCTCTTCTACACAACCACTGTTGCACATTTTACAAATTCTGTCCTTCCTTTCCAACCTCAGTGTGATAATGTCATTTCTGACAGGGGTCGACCATTTGATCTTTTGGGCGGAGGGGAGGGTGAGGGTGGGTGGTAGGAGGTTGAAAGGATGCTGGTATATATGTTTTTTATTAAATAGTAAGTAAGTAAGTAAGTAAAGACTTTATTTAACGAGGGTGACAACATTTAGCACATGATAGCTAATCTTCCATGAGGCCCTCAAAATATAATATAAGTGTACATATAAGACAGATATTTAAGCACAATTATGATACATTCTGTACAGCTGTAACAATGCTATGAGAATAAGAACAGGTGAAATATGATAAAGGAAAATATTACAGAAGCTTCTTCATATAAAGAGATTTATCAAAGAAGCAATGTTGGGCAATGAAATATTTATACTAATTTGCACACGCCAGTCCTATAAAGAATCAGTGTAGACTGACTTTTACAGTATAGATCACAATAGAAAACACACACTTGCACACACCATTATGATTAAAGAAACAGATGTATATACATAAAGATATCCATTGTGGAACCGAGCAGCCATTTTCAGAATTACTTTATGCATCTATCTTATCATGCCTCTTTTTTTGTTTTTTCAGAGTGCTGATGTTTGAAATGGCTAGCACAATAATAAGTCTATTGTGTCAGCCACTTCAAACATCTGCCATGAAAAGTTTCAAGGGTTTGTGCACATTTAACCTCATTAGGTAGGCTGTTCCAAATTAAACACCCTGAATATCTCATACTATGTTTAAAGCATTCCTTTTTAGGCTGGGGAGGTATAAAACACCCAGATGCTGATGAGCGTAAAATAACAGAGGTATTGACTTCATTTCTTAAAGTGTAATTTTCAGAGATGTATTGAGGTGTAAGATCATTATAAACTTTAAACATGAACTTGGCTTTTCTAAGAAGCAATCGGTCATATATGGATAAAATTTTTAAGGAACTCAAAGCTTCATGGGAATCTTCAATATTATAATCAAGAATAACCCGACATGCACGCTTCTGGAGCCTGAAGATTTTCAGTTTATTAGATTCACTTGTGCTGCCCCAGACCATATTACAAAAATCTATATGTGGTTGAACATATGATTTGTAAAACTGAATACGGTGAGCTTGAGATAAAAATGCTTAATTTTTGACAGCAGCCATATATTTGATGAAATTTTCTTAGTTATGTGCTTTATATGATCTGACCACATGAGATTATTATCTACAAAGACACCTAAAATTTTATAACTTGAAACCATATGCAAAGATTCATCCATATAATCAAGTTTAAGACTGGCAGCATTTAATCTTTGACGTTTTTGATTAGTCGTAACCAGCATAACTTTTGTGTTTGCTGCATTTAAAAGCATGCCATTATTTTTGCACCAAATACGAAGTTGATTAAGTGCTATCTGAAGATTTTGTTCAATCATCTGCTGAGAACTTTGAATATCATAAAGAGTCGTATCATCAGCATACATATCAGTATATACATTTGCTGTGAATAATGGTAAGTCATTAATGAAAAGTAAGAACAAAAGGGACCCTAATATAGAGCCTTGTGGAACTCCACAAGAGACTAGCTCAAAATCAGACTTGCAGTTGTTGACAGTTACCTGCTGTTGTCTATGCGTAAGATAGGTGTAAAACCACAAAAGAGTTTCACTATTAAAACCATATAGTTCTAATTTTGATAAAAGAATTTGATGATCAACAAGATCAAAGGCCTTCTTAAAGTCAATAAGGACAGCACCTACCATATTTCCATTGTCCATTGCATCTAACCATGAATCAATCATATGAATAAATCCTGTCCTTGGATATGCAAGAAAAAAATTAAATTGGCTCAAAAGGGGTTTTAGAAATCTTGCCTCCAAAATTTGAAAAAAATCAATAATAGCCTAACCTGACTCTGCCCAAAATTTAGTGAACAATAGTCTGCAGATACTTCCATTTAAACTGAGTTTTCAAAATGTCGCTGGCTCTGGGGCACAATCCCCAGAGCCCCTTTATTTAAAGTAATTATTACAATGATTTTACACTGGCAGGTGGGCGTGCATACAATTTGCAAACATCCTAACATTCACATAACTGTATGTATTATTAATGAATGTGGCACATTATTGTGTAAATGTTGCCATATAAACTGAGTTGCAAAAAAAAAACCTAGTATATAGGAGGCAAAGCCATTACGGTGATGGTGGCCACTTTAACAGTGCTCACTATACTTACACGGGGATGTGGTATCTGTATTAAGAGCTTTGCATGCTCCAGGAACTGGTTTGCAAAACCAAGCTAAACCATGCCCTTTGCCTGGTTACAGACAGTTCTACCATGTTCTTTATGTGAGAAACAAGGCGTAAAGTTACTGAAGTAGGTAAAATAAAAGTATATCCATTCGGACTGATGTCACTAAAATTTCATTTCTATCTGTAAGATTACAAGCACAAAGTCACATAATATTCTCTCATATGTGTAGCACATATGTAAGGGCAAATCAATTAGGATCTGGAAGTTCAGCTTACAAAATTAAAAAAAAAATAATTTGGTAATTTAGAAAAAATAAAATAAATAAAATCAGCTCTCTCAAAGTGGAGAAAAGAGCAAAGAAAGTTTTCAAAGGCCATGGAAAGGAAGTCCTGTCATCCTGTATCCATAAAGAATACGAGCCCCCCCCCCCCCCTCCCCACCCCACACACACACACACGCAAACCCTCTCCCAAGAATATTAATTGGTAAGTCCCTAAGTGTCTGCCGTGCTAGTGATCTAGGTCTTCCCTGTTTGCACATGTCGTAAGGAACCTTAATTTATTTTGATATTATATATTAGCATACGACTACCACAATCTGGTATAATTAATATACGATATTAATAAAGATAGTGTCATATCTAACCATGCATTTTTGGCACACAAACAAGAAATCAATTTGCTGTAAATATCCTCGAAAACTTACCTCCATCCGCTAAAATCTCCGGCACTGTATTATTTGTTCCGCAGACCTCTTGATTAGGGGAATAGTTCAAGATAGTTTCTGATAGTTCTCCATAAACATATGTTTAGGCCCCTTCTAATAACTACCTCAGCCAGGCAGCTCATGATGAGCAACAACAAAAACACAATGACATATTAGACAAAATTCCAGAATTGTCGTAAAATTCTAAGTATTGGAACAGATAGATATAACAAAACAGTGCAGAATTACTGTTTGCCATTGCATCTACATCTTTTTGTCGCGTTACTGCATTGTAAAACCGAACTATTCCGTTCTTAGGACAATAACTGTAATTATGTAAGGTGTCCAGTGTTTTTAGAATGTTTAAGGCATCCCTGAAAATACCTTAGTATTTCTTGTTAGGTGTATATGTCTCCTCCAACACCCCCCCTCACACATTTTGAACATGTATGAAATAAATAGATACGTATATTTATTCTAAACTAATTATTGAGTTTGTATATCTTTGCGTGCGTGCGTGCGTGTGTGTGTCTGTGTGTGTTTGTTCCCTTTTCCTGTATATTTGTAGATAGTTGTATGCATTTGAGGGCTGCAAGGATATTAGTTTTGTGCTAATTGTGTAACCTTCTTGAAATTAAGTCTTTATTATTATCATTATCACTTTCTTGAAACAATGGGTCGGGCGATCCGGTATGTTCCGATCCGGTACGGTTTGATTTGGGTTTCGTCATACCGACAGCACTGGTGACTCTGGTACTGGCCTTTACCATTAGGTCTTCGAGAGTAGAACAGAACAGAAATAATTCACTGCCATGGACTAGCCAAGAGGTGCAGCTGTCGATTCGTTCCGCTGAGCCTCCAGGAGACCATCGTCAACAACAACATAATTCACTGCCATGCTACCATCATTCATAGCAATTATTCATAGCGCAAGAAAAATATGGAGATGTTCTAATTTTAAATAAAATGACTGAACTGAAGTATGCTATCACCTTGCCAAACACATCAAGACCCTGTCACAGTTTATACAGCTAGATTTTCTGCTCTTTTCGCGCAAAAGTCATGACGTCGTGACAGGCTTGAGTCTCAAATGGATTCGAACAGTGCGAATCCAAGTATGATTTGACTGACCAAAAAAAAATAATCACGCCTTATATAGTCGTGAAAAACATTGGAAAATTAAATCAGCTAAAAAGAAGAAAATACATGCTGAATTTTCAGAAACTAGGTATCAATGGATTCAAAGGCATGTTTTTGTACTTCTAAAGTGAAGCAAATAATTTGGTCATGTAAGATTGTCATTTTAACGTGAAATGGTAGCACGATAGTAGTATATCACTTTCTTTGTTGTAAAACCAGACCTGTGGCCTATTTTCGCTTGTAAAAATAAAACGAACCCATGCAGATAAAATGTGCAGATGAAGTCAAAGTCACTATTCACAATAACGATAATATTATAATAAAACATTTAAACAACGTGGTTTAATTTGAAAAGCGAAAGGTCAATGTGATAAGCAAGAGGTCTTTTGAGTCCATTTGATCTCCGCGGAGATCATTTTGAAACTTTACCACCCGTGTAGAAGTCCTAACTGAAAGTCTCACCAAATTTGCACAAAATACAAATAGAGATAAGTGCTGAGAAGACCAACTGATGACAAACAGCGTCAGTGGCATCCAGAGGGAGATAAAGGTAAAAGGACAGAAGCTGGAAATGGTAACAAGCTTCAAACCCTTGGAGCGATTCTCTCAGATGATGGCTCAAAAACCTGGAGGATCTCTCAAACTGCAGCTGAAGCCGATGCCAATTTAAAGATAACAACATATCTTTTGGGTCAAAACTGATGCGCTCCCTTGTCTTATCCATATTTCTGTATGTCTGAGAGTCGTGGATATTGACAATAGAATTAGGATAAAAGACGCAGGCCTTTGAGATGAGCGACAAGGACCACATATCTAATGAGGATGTTTACCGTTCACATAAAGATCCAAGCAGCCATTCTCATCACAAACTCCTGACCATGGTCAAGAAACCAAAACTAAGGTGGTTTGACAACATCTCGAGGTCTTCTGGCTTAAGTGAGGACAATTCTACAGGGTACAATGAAAGGAAACAGAAAAAATGTAGACAGAAGAAAAGGTGGGAAGACAATATAAAGGAGTGGGCAGTGATGGACTTTCAACCAGGGCACCTGAACCAAGGACTTGGTGGAAAGGGATTCTTAGAAGTTATATGTAGTCATCTGTGGTGTCCTAACGGCCTTGGAGGCCCATCCGAGCCGAGGGGGGTTTGGAGAGCTGGAGAGAAAGACCATTTATTTTCAGGGAGCTGGGGAGCGCTTGCAATGATTTTCAGGGAGCTAGGGAGCATGCTTTTAATTATGGGGGCTGGGGTCTGTCAGAATGTGATTTTCTAAATTGTTCTGGCTGCTTGGGGGCTGCGCATCCCAGACCCCCCTTTATACATATAAATTATTAACATCTGTTAGCCTACTGCCACGTTTATCTGTTCTAGCGACACTAACTTTCTAATTGCCATGCACAACAGACTCCTTGCATGATTTGACTAAAACAGGACCTCAATATCCATTCTCAACATATTCTCTGAACACATTATCAAAACTGGTTTGCAAGAAAGGCATGTGCAACACATGTTGTGCCTACTTAGAAAGGTAGGGACCCTCTTAATATTGTCTGCTTGCAGAATATTTTGCTTTATCAATTAATTGATCATTCCATGCAGATCCTATACATCAGCAACAGAAAGTTACCCTTTTCTCACACAGTTTGTACTTCCCTCCTCTAAAAAGCAGATACGTACTACATGGCTTGGTAAGAGTGATTTAGAATAAGGATTTGTGCTTGTAAATCAATTGTTGCAATCAGATCTGCCCTGTCACAGGCATAGAAGCCCCACTGAAAGTCGATAGAAGCTTCAAGTTCCAAAAGCAAGCAAAGTTCTGGACTAAGTTTTACAAGCAAAGTTCTGGACCAAGTTTTACAAGCAAAGTCGTGGATCAAGTTTCACAAGAAAGTTATGGACTAAGTAGCACAAGCAAAGGAAGCAAAGTTCTGGACCAAGTTGCATTTAACATTTCTATGCAGTTTTTGCTTTTCCAGCTTCATGGCAGCTGAAGTTTTCATCATTTTGGGTTGCTCTGGCAACCAAGCCAAACAAGCAGTTGGCAAAAATAATAGTGATACGGGACTACGGAAGAAACACTTGTTTATTATTATATCTGCAATACATTAGGCTGTAAGAGCGAAAAAAGCAAAAACAAAAGATAAAAAAAAAAAAAAACATTTTAGCGTTCCCGTTTAAGTCAATGACAACTTAAATTGCCATAGCAAAACGAAGTACATGAAACAGAACTGATTGCTCCCCCATCCTACAGATGTTACATTTCGATTACAAAGGGGGCAATATGTCATTTAAAAATATTTAAAATGAACAGACGGCTGACAGACAATGGACCACAGCCCTTTACTGTGAGCTTGGCCCAATAGAGCTAAAATTTGGCTTAATATTTGCACCAAACAGTTGCAGATAGCCTGTGCTGCGAAGAGACCGTCCCTCGTTTTGTAAAGTCCCTATTAAATAAGGCCAATACGGGCGTATGAAAGGTGTATACTTGCTCTCACCTCTGACTATGTGATTTATTTCTTCCTCCGACAGCCCTACCTTTCATTATGTTAATAAAATGCAAATGATGTGGTTTGATTAGGAAAGCATCCAAAATTTCAAATACAGATTGTCAGCAAAAGCATGTACTTCAGTTTACTGCATGTGAAAAACGTGCAAAATCGACGTGTATTAACAGTGCAACTAGTCAAGCATTTCGTACAGTAATTTACTACTTTTTCCGCAACCTTGTCTACTCTAGTCTAGTCTATTCCTCCCATAATCTTTTGAGGTCGTTAGGGCACCTCAGATAACTTTTAAAAAAAAATTCCTTTCCGCCTAATCCTGTTTTCAGCTGCCCTAGTCTAGATGAGTCGGCAGTTAGCCTTGAGAAAAACCAAATCCTGCAGAATTTGCACAAGCAGTAAAAGATAGTTAAAATATGGGCATTCAGAAAGTGTATACTTTCTTTGGCCTCTGAGTATATAGTTACTTCACTAGCTAATATCTGACAGAAATTTTATGCTCTGTAACTCTGATCAACTGATGAAAAGTGTCGAACATTTTAGGGATTACGCTTGAATATATTTGGGGAGAAGCTGAATTCCTTTTAGGGATTTGGGGAGCAGGGGCAAAATAATTTCAGGGAGCACGGGAAAATAATTTAAGGGACCTGGGGAGATTTGGGCATTATTTTCAGGGAGGTGGGGAGCATTGCCCCCCTCCCCCCGCCCCTTTGCGTAGGGCCTCACCTTGCAAGGTTATGGGATAGACTTGGCTAAAATAGTCTAGACTCGAATATTAGAGTGTATTTCTTTGTTTATAAAAGTGTGTTTGTGTATATTCTGGTGAATTCTGGTATAGTTGGGCATTTGATGTATTGAGGTTATTCTAATAGCAAATTAAGAACATGCAATGCAAGGTTTGGATTTTAGCATAAGCAGTGGCATAAGGCAATGGTAGGTTAAAGATTACTGGTTTGTGACTCCAGATGAAAAAAAAATGATCCATTGAACACTTCAAATAATAATTAGAAGAAGACATGGTGAAAAGCATAATATTTGTCGGTACCCTCTGCCTCAGTGACCCTCCAAGGGTGTCACCACGATATACTAGGATCTTAAACTCTTGCACGGCTGTCGTACGACCAGTACCTTATAGCAGAGTTGTTTACCGTTGCTAAAGTATCAACCTGTTCAAGCACTAAATTTTGCCTTTCAGCCAGTTAAAAGCCGCATGAGAACACAATGATTGATGCAACAAACAATGCGAGGAAACAGATTTATATCGAAGAAACAGGTATCTCATTATTCAAGGTTGTAGAAAGTAAACCTGATAATGTTGGGATCCGGTCTATTTTCGAACGACACTAGTTTTCGGTTAAAGTGCTAGTGAGCATCAATTTGAATCATGGTTGCATCACCTGATTTGAATCATGTTTGCATCACCTTAACCTGTATTTTTGTTACATATGCAACTAAATCTGGCAATTTCGTATTTGTTTTTCCTAATGCTCATAAAATGTTCCCCAAGAGGCTCAAGTAAACAAATTCATAACTTGCGCCTCCTGGTTACGAGTGTCGATATATCCTTTAAGTTGACCATGTATTTTAGTTGACCACATATTCTGATTTTAATAAATGTCTTCACTGCACTGAGAAATCACTCAAACCTGTCCTTATCAAGGTATTACAGGTCAGTTTTCTCCCCAGAAATTTCAGAAGGCTTGTCGCTTTTTAGCACAAAAATCAGATTTTAACTTGTTGCTCAATTTTTAAAATCCTCAATATAGCAATGTTTTGTCAAAATTAGCCCAAGTTTACATCATAAATAATTTATTGATAATTCTGATTGCATTCAAAACAACTTTACTGGCTCAGAAATGAAAATAATAACACTTTAAAAAAAATTCATTGGAAATTAAGGCATGTTGCAAAAGTAATTTGAAGAGGAAGGCGTGTTGCAAGCAACATGCCTTAATGGCCTGGGGAAAACCCTGCAGGTAAATAAGTTGTAATTATATTCTCATTTAGTTTCCTTTTCCAGTTTTGGGACAAGGAAAGTGCATGAAGTAGGGGGTGGGGAGAGCTCTGCAGAGAGAGAAATGATAGGGTGTTGCACCCTGCCTCATTTTGACTAGCCATCTTGATTCCAAAATTTGTAAAAAGAGCCCGCCTAACCAAAACATTATGTTAAAGTCAGCCCTTATTTTCCACACTGGTCTGTTATTGCAATTCCAGCGTATGCCTTACCTATAAACTGATTGCTGTAGTAAACCGATAATATATACACATGCTCATCAATAAACACTAATTGCAGTGATTATTACTTGTTTTGATTAAGTACTGATAAATCTATTCATTTTTCGACTCAGTTGATGCTCTAGCTCAAAATAAAAGGCCTTCACGAAAGTTCTCCAGACGTTACAGGACATTCAGTCTTGTAAACAACCAACTTTTACCAGACCAGAGACAAGTTTACCAAACCAGAAAAATTTACACAAAACCAGAATTACCGTATTCTACCTAATTAGCCCACATGCCTCTATAAGCGCACGCCGTGGCAATTTGTGAGGCATAGGACTATTAATGCACACATTTTTTCTGGTTTATCCCTTTGCTTTCTCGTTTACAAGAGCTGAAAATGCAATAGAATATTTAAGTTTTTACTTCTAAATCTTCTCTAACCTTCTACATGTATATCCATACGAATTTAAAGGTTAAGCATCAGAGAAAAGCTGCTTTTCTCTGATGCTTTACCTTTAAATTCGTTCCCTTCAATATATAATAACCTATTAAAATGTGCGCTTATATGAAAGAAAGTTTACCACAAGTATTTGCCGCCATTTTGAAAAAGTTAAGCGCACAGGGCGCTAATAAAGTCGATTACGGTATGACATTCCAGCAATGTATATGTTTGTGGTCCTATTTAAGGGTGTCTCAGTGAAGCAGTTCTTATAATGGAATTAAGGTATGTTTAATGAAGATCAAATCCAATTATCTGAAACTTATCTCACCCATTCTTTCTGGAGCCATATATATGCACATACTTGTCATTAAATCTGTTCTTGTTAATAGATTGTTAATGTGTATCATTGCATCTCTGGAGCAGTTAGAAGAGGAATTTCTGCTGTATCCAGAATTTTGATACATTTGGTTGTTGTTTCAGAGGCCAGGTTATCTAGTGTATTATTTATAATGGTACACGTTCAGCACACAGTGTGCTGAAATCAGGGGGGAAACTCACTTGAAATTGGCAGGAAAATATTTTAAAGTGACCCAAACGAATTGCCCTTGAACCACGTGCATTATTGTAAAGGTATGTGAGCTGATAAGCCTGTTCACTTTCCGGTGACAAACATTGCAAAGGTTATATAATGACAAAAAATGCTTTGGAGACCCCAAATAATTAAATTTATGTCAAACTATGTTCGTAAATGGCAGACAGTGCAATAATGTTTCAAAAATAATTTTGGCTGCGCATTGTGCCTTCTGAAAAAAAAAAAATGGTTCCAAAATCATTTGGCCATGCAGCAAACAAATTTAATGTAACTATTCCATTTGCAATTTGCTGTTCATCAGGTACTCTTGCATAGCCTGATTTACATATTGAATCTGCCAAAACAAACCCATGGTCGCAAAATCTTCAGCAGTAAAGTCATCAACTGGCTGATTAGTTATTTGAGCTGCAGCAACACACCAAAAAGTGCACATGCACCCTAATGTACATAAGTATTGGGACACCTAAAATGATAACTTTATTATTTTCAGGTGTCCCAATATATATGCACATTATGGTATATGGAAACTGCGAATGCTTGAACGTCTATTTTGTGCCTGTAGATTCCTTAGTGAATTTGTGGGTGTGAGTAGTCTGTATTCTGACCTGATTACATAAAAACACATGCTGGTCTGAGCCTTTGCTGCTCTTGCATCATTTAAGACATTACCTTACCCTTACGAATCTCATTTTCATTGGCTGAAAGGCAAGGATCAGCCGGACTTGTCCAGTAAAGGTGGTTATCGCTTCGGTAAACTTAAAAAAAGATTGTTTGTTTGTGCCACGGATTAACAGCTGACTCTGCCTGCAGGACATTTAATTTAATAGGTAATTAGTCACTGCTGGTCCTCAAACACATGTGAAAAGGAAGTGCCACTTTTGAAAAAAATCCAGTTGAAAATATAATAAGAAGAATTGATTTTGCCCTGAGGGTTTTTGATGGCAAGATCGGCCATGTTAAAGTGATGACTTAATTTTTTTGCTTGAATCACCTTGAAACGGAATTCGAGGCCAAGTAACAATTTACGTCTTCAGATGTTCAGCTAAGAGTCTAAGACTAGGATTTTCACAGCAGAACTACGATTTTTGGTGGGAAAACACATTACATTTGGTCCAGGTTGCTAGGAATTTTCACCGCACCTGAGAAAATATTACTGGACATGTCCAGCGGACTTTTGTGAAGACTCTAGGTTATCAATGTGTAAAATCAGCTACCCTGTGGTAAATATAGTTGAAGATTCCGTGGGCCAGTTAGCATGCGCAGAAACCTTGCTCAGTAACTGGTTACTGGCATATTAGATATCAACTGCATGTTGAGAATGACAATAGAAACCAGGGTTCTTTCCAGAAAATATCAGAAAGGCTAGTTTGAGAGAACAACCAGCTTGTTGGGCAGTGACCAAACTGCTAAGCATTGTTAAACCCTTTGCATCATGAAATCCCACAGTGCTGGAAACTCACAAGATTTATGTGGTGGCCTAAATGCTGGATGGGCCAAACTTTCAGTGGCCCAAACTGTCCACAAATTTAAGATCCCATTCAATTGTTATTGCCAGAAAGATCAATTTGGGCCCCTAAAGTTCATTTTTTGGAGATTTCTAGTAGCCCAAAACAAAAGTTAGGAGCATTTGGCCACCGGGCCACTGACCATTTCCAGCACTGTCCCATGTGAAGTAGTTCTGGCTTATTAGAATGCTTCAGTATCAATTTTCACATATAATATACACAATATACGGTCATCAGAGACATTAATTATGCAACATTTGTGCAGGCTGATCAGGACATAATCCTTTTATGAAACCTTTACAAGGGCTGGCGACTTTTTTTTGTTGAGAAATTACATGTTTTCCTGCATTTCTATATGCCTGTTTTGAAAAAAATGAACGTATTATGTCATGGTGCTGTCTGTCCATCATTAAACATTCTTGTGCATGCCATTACTCAGTAAACATTTGGGGTGATGTGTCGCATACAAGAGTGATTGTTCCTTCTTTCTTAGTTTTCAAGTTATGCCCCTTTGATTTTTTTTTTCCAACTAGTGCGCACCATAACTGGAAAACCGTTTGGGATATCTTCATGAAACTTCATAGCATTGTGTATGAAGCCTCAACAATGTGTCACGTACAACAGTTGTTGCTCTCCCTTACTTTGGTTATAGAGTTACATCCCTTTGATCAGTTTTTTAGGCTATACGAAACTTATAACCATTTACCCAAAACTTTGGCAATTGTTTGTGCAAATTAAACTTGGTGGTCAAAAGTATAAGTTGCTTACATAAGTTAGCTCCTTGCCAAGAGTCTTCATGTTATTTCTTTTCATTAGGACACCTACTTCTTGCATAGGTGCAGTCTGGACAAAGGTACCCTCATTTCTAAAAGTCACAAATTTTGCTGCAATATAAATGCTTCCAAATATCGTAGTTCTTGAGGACAAATCTCATCCCCAAAAAGTAACCAATTACCTTCATTATGGATTCAAAAGAAATAAAAGTTTTGATGCGATCGGACATTCCATTAGGTCTACGCAATATCACATAGAAATTCACTGTTGCTAGTTAAATCCAAGAAGTTCAGCTGTGAGTGCACATAATCCAGGTACAAAGTTTGTGCTGCTCTGTAGATGTAATTATTGGCTGCTCAGCATTGAAATTTTGAGGGTTATAGCAGCGTTACTGGACGTCTTCAGTAACATTTCCAAGAATGAAATTCATGCCAGAAAATATCGTTTAATTGAAACTTTAAATTTCATCCAGAAACAGGTTGATTCAGGTCACTTGCACTTTACATCAAAGAATTTTATAGAATGTCATGTTTATGTCATTTCTGCGATTCAACAAAATGTGCTTGAGTATACATCGGGGCGCGGTTGATCAAAGCTAACGGCGTCGTTACTTAATGAGACATTAAAATTTCAAATGTTTTAAAATATCTCAAATATGCCAATATTTTTTGTTGAAAAATATACTAGCCAAAAGTTCTAACCGGCCACTTACATTTTATCAATTTTCTTCAGAGCCCCAAACAATCTTACAGTTTTATTTACATCCCAAAATAGGCAGATATGTCAGTCAACTCAGCCATCAAAAGGTTTGACAAATTCTCAACATTACATCCAGGATGTGCCGATGAACAGAAGTACCCCCATTTTTAAAATTCAAAAAATTAAGCATTTCGTTACAATTTGTGAAAAGTCACATTTTGAAATATCCAATTTACGTGAACAAAACCACTTCATTACTAAAGCAAATGACTGAATAAACAGATTTATGCACGATTGAAGGCTCTTCCTGCATGACAGTGGCCGCTTTGGGTCAAAATGTTAATACTTACCCCACCACTCAATGCAAATTCTTGTTTATTTTGAAAATGGGGGTACCCGTATTTATCTGTGACTCCTGGATACAATGCACTGAATAATGCTTAACCTTTTAGTGGTATGGTCTACCGACATATTCGTCTATCCGTGGTTGTAAACTGAATTGTGAGATTGCGAATAGCATTGTGAAAAATGATAAAAAGTAAGTGGTCTGTTAGAACTTTTGACTAGTATATGAGAAGCTTTTGCAGTGCAAAAGCTTTTCACATTTTTCAAAAAAAAATATCACTGTATTTGGTTATAAAGTCATAAAACACTTAATGAGCTGACCTACTAACGAGCTCTAAACAACTGGGCCCAGACAAATAGTCTGCAGTCTGAAAATGACAAGATGGCCATGGTACAAAATTGTTAACTGCTAGCACTTGAAATCATTTGAATCACAGGATCTCAGGTGAGGGATACAGGACCATCTTGGTCCTCTTGTTTTTCTTTACTTTCATCTGTACTTTTAATTGTTGGAGGATTGTGAAGGACGAATATCTCATTTATTATTGATGGGCAAAATGAGAAAGCTCTTCCCACAGAATGATTTGAGCCACAACACTACAAAACCAACAAAGTGGCATGTGTGCCAAGCAAAGACCTCAGCCGTGGCATCCACCCCAGTCTGATCTGAGTCTTCGCTGTCTGCATGGAGGTAGCTTAGACACTTAGCTATGCATTAAGATGGCCAGGCTGATCTGATTCTTCAAGTGGGGCACATGCCACTTTGTTGGTGTTGTCATGTCATGGCTCATTTTATGATTACTCTGAATAGTAGGATATCATTGAAGCCTTAGGGTGCCAGAAAGCAGACAACAAAATTTGTGTCTGCAAAATTTCAAAAAATGATTTTGTCCAAGCTATATCATATTGAGAATTGTAAGACTAGAGGGCAAACAGTGTAGATCCAGGTGAGATGACACATTATGAGGTGCCTCATCAGGATCTACACTGTTTGCAAATTCAACTATATTTTGTTTTGACGCTTAAGGGTTAACATAATTATCCTATTGGTTTAAACATATTTATTTCACTTTTTCACAACATACATAGATAATACAACATATAAGTTTATAGGATTAGAACGAAAGCATGTTGCTTATTTAGTTCGTCTCCTATCCTGTTTGGATCAGGTTGATTTAACTACTGGGCAGTCATATGTGTCAAGCCAAAAAAAGATACAGTTCCAAGTAAGAAAGGGTAACAGGGATATTTCAGAGATTACCGGTATTTTCTTATTTCTCAATTAAAAGATATGTTGTGACCCTTCATTAAAACCATCTTAGAGGTCACAGCGTATGATTTTATGAAAAAATCATCCCTATATTATCCCTGTTACCCCTTTTTGTCGCACCTGCTTAAGCAAGGTGCGATATAGGATCTGGTTTTCCATCCATCCGTCCATCAACCTGTTCGTCCGTCTGTCCATTCACATTCGCATTGACTGTAAATTTTAAGTCCATTCAAATGACTTTTTCTCTGAAACCACTGCAGCCATGGTTATCAAATTTCACGTAGTGTAGCGGAATTAGGTCACAGTGACCTTACGTCGACCCTAGCATAGTTAACATCCACCCTAGCATTTAAGTCCATTCATATGACTTATTTTTAGAAACCACTGCATCCATGGTTCTCAAATTTCACATGCAGCATGCTCAGACTGCAGGACTTCAGAATGGTAAAATTCAGCCAGGTCAAGAATCCAAGATGGCTGCAGTTACTAGAAATAGCAAAACCAATAAAATCATGTTTTTCTCCAGAACCACATGGTATATTTGGCTGAAATTTTGCTTGAAGCATTAGTGGTACCTTGGTTTTCAGAATTTTCAACATGAACAAGATCTGTAGCAGAATTAGGTCACAGTGACCTACTCTCTATTTACGAGTCCAATTTTGCTAAAATGCCTGTATCTCAAGAAGTGCTGAACAGATATCAGTCAAATTGAATCAGAATGATCCATAAATGGAGTTCTTTAAAATTTATCTGACTGGGCAGTCTAAGATTGCCATCAGCTGCTGTCACTAAAAATAGCAAAAACATGAAAATGACAATTCTGAGGAACCTCTGAATGAATTTGAACAGACTGTGTGTCAGAATTATCCTCCTATGAAGCTGTTTCAATTTTTTGCAAATCCATCATCCAAAATGGCTGCCATTGGCTGTTACTGAAAACAGGAAAAGTATGAAACGGACAATATCTCATGAACTACTAAATGGATTTTGACAAAATTTGTAGCAAACTGATGCTTTCATTGAGTTTTTCATGTGAAGGCACATAGCAGGTGCGACATAGCATTCCACGGAATTCTTGTTTTCAAATTGATCATCCAAGATGGCAACCATCCACCTGTACTTAAAATAGCAAAAAAAATGAAAACGATAATATCTCATACACTACTGAATGGATTTTGACCAAATATGTTTCAAAATGACGCTTTTATCAAGTTCTTAAAGTGAAGGTGAAAGCAGGTGGGACAGAGCGTTCTGCGGAATTCTTGTTATCTGGAGCACTGCAAACAACTTGCAGACCATGATCAGACTGTGAAATCTGGTTTTCTGATATCAGGTAAATTATAGTCAATGTATATGGGTACACTTTCAGGGGAAGCAACTCTGTTATTTTCAATTTTGCTATCTTCTTTCTCCATGAGGGTCAGCTCTTTAACTAATGAGTGTGACTCCATTTTGGAATAGCTTTGTTGGCCAGGGAGCAAACAGAAAGTCACCAAAGTTGTTTCCCTTTGTAAAAATTATGAAAATTGAAAAAAATAAAAAACCATAGTAGGGTATCCATACACCTTAAAGGGGATTTAGCTTAATTTGCACTTACACTATTTTTGAATTAGGGTAGAGTTGGGTAACTCTGGACAGCAGGTAAATTTGGACAGTTTCATTGTTTCCTTTATATGTGAGTTGTTTCGAATTAAGGTGAGGTGGGAGTAATTGACAAAACACATGATTTTATTCATACTTCCTTATATTGTACATTTTTAGTCCCTCTTTCAGAAAATGTAATAAAATAGGGGGGTCGCCGATGTCATTTTCAAGATATCTGACCTCGAAAACGTCAATTTTATCACTTTTTTGACCGGACGTTATAATGGCGTTCTATGGAAAACGCACTGTTTTTGCTCATCACTCTTGGATAAAAATTTTCATTCTGAGAAAACAAAACACATTTTTTTCTTCAAAAACTAACACAGTATGGCCCAAGGATAGAAGCTTACATTTAAGTAATAAAAATAGTAGGTCGCCGACTTAACTTTCGAGCTAATGTGCATAAAATACCCAGCTTGCCGACTCTTTAGACTGAAATGTTGACGTTGCGCACGGTGATGTTAACGTTACTTCACTTTTCGCGCCATATATCAAGTATTGCTTTTTGTAGAATACCGGGATAATTTGTCTGGGGTTTCATCACTCATGATTGTCATCTTCGGGAAAGTGCAGGATGAAGCCAGATGTAATACTTTTCTCCCATTCTCTGCATAAGCCGTCTTTAACTAACTATTTTTAATTAAAACATAAAAAATAAAATAAAATGGAAAACATTGCCATTATGCCCTCCCATACAGATGACGCGCGCCTGAGTTGACAAACTCTCAGAAGCAACAACTTATTTTAAGTGTGGTTGTTATGAAAACGACAGTCTATGGCTGCTACCACATTAACTGTAAATGTAGACAGTGATCTGACTACTCATTGTACGATTCTGGATTCAATTTCACGAGCCTTTGTTGTCGTATGAAAATTTGTAATAAGATTATTGCAACTCAACAGCTGCGAACTCCTTCTAGTAGTCTTCCGGACGGAAAACTAACTAAATATTTTTGCGGTTTCTTCTCTACGGCACTTTCTATTTCCTTTAAATTTCGCCCAGCGCTCAGCCTCCTTGCATTTCGTCAGCAGACCATATAGTGATCACAGAAGCGGTTAACGTTGACGCCATCTTGTTTTTATCAAACGGAACGTTTGACGTCATTACGTAACGTAGTGACAAAACCTGCCGCACAGCGGCGCTGAATTACTCCCACCTCACCTTAAATAAAAAAAGATGGGCAAACAGTGAAAATCCTGATGATAATGAGCCGTCTCATTTGGATTTTCACTGTTTGCAATGGTATGTCTGAATTTACCTGATATCCGAAGTAACCTGACTCTACCCTAGGAATGAAAGCACTTTCTGCAAAACATGAATCTTACTTAACATTTTCATAGAATGTGTATTTGAAGATCAAGTTTTCAAAACTGCAAAAAAGTGAATTTGTGAAAAATAATGAGTTGCACATCTCAAGGTGGAGCCCTTGCATAGGTATTACTGATCATGTGTCAACAGCTCGAAACTGGTCAAGTTTGTCTCTGCGATAAGTTTTGTCACAGCATATCAATCAGTTATTGTTAATCAGATTTGATAACAGCTTATAAAGTATTAAGCTTGATTAAGTCTTAATTTCAACCTCATAATGCTGGTCTTAGAATTTTCTGACTCAAAATTTCCCTAAATAGATTTTCTTAACCTCAAAATGGTTTTATAGATAGGCAGGAGTCTTGTTTTGCTCTGGCTCTGAGCATACCATAGTTGAGGATGACTACATGAACGCAAAATTATGTTTACGGTTCAAGAAGATAAAGGGACATTGGTTGGGAATGGTGACATATTTCAAATCCCACAGAGCGGTTTTCTGTTATGATGGCATCAGACCCTAGAGAGTCTTTCAAGGATTGAACAAGCCACTGAAGCCCTAACAAAGCTTAAGCCAGTTTAGAGAGACAATAGCAACATTTGTCTCTTAGCTCCAAGATGAAACTAATGTGTTCCCTTATCATATATACCGTATTGTGCTTATGAATTGGGACACCTAAAAAAATATAATTTTCCATTTGTCTCAAATGGAAAATTGATTATTTTAGGTGTCCCAAAATTTAAGCACATTAAGTATCTATGCCTGTGAAACGTGGACCTTGACAGCATATTTTAGAAAAAAAATATCTAGATCTTTGAGATGACATGCTACAGAAAAGATACTGCACCTCATAAAAAGAGCATGTTTGCATAAGGAACGTACCAAACAGCCATTAGAAATCTCAGTGAACTCCTGACCATGGTCAAGTAATGGAACTAAAGTGATTTGGCTACTAAATGATCAAGATTATGGCATAGCAAAGCCGCTATTATATGGTACAGTGAAAGGAAAAGAAAGAAGAGGCAGACAGAAGAAGTTGGATGATTGGATGACTTGGTTTTTTAACATCTCTTTTAACAGTATTTCAGTCACATCAGGATGAAGGGAGGGTGATAATGAAAGGCTGTCTGCAACAGAACCAACAGTTGAAATGATTTCCGCCATCGTCGGGTCTCAAACCTAGGACCGCTAGATGAGCAGGCCAGTGCTTTTAAAACCTACTTAGCTACCGGGGCTCCTGACAGAAAGAGATGGGAGGGCAGTATTAAAGAGTAGAAAGAGATGGACTTTGCCAGCACAACAAGCCCAAGTGAAAACAGGACAAGGTGGAGAGAGACCATGGTAGTCATCTGTGGTGCCCCCAACAACCTTACAAGGTTATGTGATAGGCTAGAACAGACTAAGATCAAGAAAAAAGGATAAGCATTCACCACTGATAAAGGTTCAAATTCATATTGATACCACTTAGCCATGGCTGTTTTGTATGTTGGTAACAATAATTACTAACACTATGTACATAAAACAATATTTTATCTGCCATTCTCTGTATCACTCTTTTCATGTTGGCCCTAAACTGCACATCTAAAGTGGGGTGCATTTGGCTCTTGCATGGGGTATTAGTTGTTTCACCTTGGTCACCATCCTCACTCTTTTCTAGAAAGGACTGAAATTATGATTGAAATGGCCGTACAATGCAAACTCATCCATCCATTAATTTTTTTACAGGTGACTCTAGCATAGTAAAAGGTAAGCACCTGATTTTTAAGAAAAGATACTATTGCTGATGCATTTGGAATATTAAGTGTTGGTGTTGACATGCTTCACATGGTGTTTATATGTTTGTTTATTTCACGACTCATTCACGAACATTCCAAGACAGATTAATCTCCCATTAACATTGCTAATATGTGGTAATATAATCTTGATTACCGTAATTATGGTCTTCATTGCGCACTTAATCCTCACCCTACTTTTAATGTTATGGACTTTATTGACCGGCTTGTTGGTCATGTCAGGGAAAATTTGATAAAACTTGGGACAAAATAACTAAAAGACAGTGCAGGCCCAGATCAGGAGCAGTCTGATCAAGGGTCTGCACTGCTGGTTTTTATTTTACTATTCCAATTTTTCAAATTTTTGTGGTAATACATACCAAGATTCTCTTAAAATATTGTTATTTGGGTTCAATGTTTCTTCACCAAATGGTATGAGATACAACAGGAGGTATGGTATCTTACAAAATGTATGAACAACAACTCATTTCAGCCAGTGCTCCTGAATAGGCAGGTCCAGCCTTCCTGTTTAGCCCATTGCATTCTGGGTATTTTTTGTTGCCTACTGAAATTGTCGTCTACATCAAAAATAAAAAATATTTTGACAATATTGGTCTAACTAACTCTTGTAGAAATGATGTCTAGGCAGCAAACAGTTTGGATCTCAGATTAGGCTCCACGTTTGTGGGGCCTGATCAGGATCCAATCTGTTTGCCCAGGTACCCCTAAAGGGGTATCCCAAATGGAATGGGTCAGTTTGCAGGGTCCGGTTGTTTAAAGCATTGTTAGCTTAACAAAGTAGTTAGTCAAGGATTCTTTAATTCTTCTAATACTCACAAAATCAAGTATCCTACTATGTTTTGCTGACAAAATGTGAGGAGCTTTTGCACTCACCTATTTTTCAGCTAAAAATGGCTTTAGTTTCGCAAACAATATGTTAAAATTTTAACGTCGCGTTAAAACTAATGACGCTGTTAGTAAATTTGAACAACTGGACCCAGGTTTGCTGAAGTAAAGGACTGCTCATGTCATTGCTGGTTACCATGTTTGACTTAAGCCTGTTTTATTATGCCCCCAACTTCGGAGAAGTTGTGGGGGCATATTGGTTTGGGCCTGTCCGTCCGTCAGTCCATCTCTCCGCTATCTATAGGTCAAGAACCCTAAGAGCTAGGAACTTGAAACTTTATACACATGATCAGTATGAAAAATAAGCTAAAGGTGTTATTTCTTTTTTCCGTGGGTCACATATTTCCAGAGTTATGCCCCTTTTTCGACTTAGCCTGTGGAACCTTGTGAACAAAATATCTCAAGAGCCCCTGATACTAGGATCATGAGGTTTTGCAGGATGACAATGCCCAAGGTGTAGATGACCTGATTTACTTCTGAAAAAAATTCGTGAATTTTTGACCGAGTTATGCCCCTGTTCAACTTAGTGCATTGTAAGCCTATGGAACCTTGTGAACAAAATATCTCGAGAAACCCGTGGTGCTAAGTTCATGATTTTTTTTTACAGGAAAATGCTGCCTTAAGGTATAGATGTCCTGATTAACTTAAAAAAAAAAAATCATAAATTTTTGACTGAGTTAAGCCTTAAGCCCCTTTTTCAACTTAGTGCTTTGAAGCCTATGGTACAATTGGATGAACGTTCTTTAGAGGCAAGCATATGGTTGGGGGCATAGTGTTTCATAAACACATTTTCTAGTATTAAAAGGACATTATCTATATTGTCTTTTGATAATTCTTGGGAGCTCTTTACATTTTATACTGGAGAAAAACTGTAGCAATCGTTTTTTTGAGTGATTAGGAATAGATTGATTGATTGATTGAGGATTCGCAATTTACATCCTTTTCAAAAGTATTACAGTCATGTCAAGACAATGAGAGGGTGATTGCAAAGAAGCCTGTTTAGGTTCAAACAGAATTTTGCCTGCAGTGGGACTCGGTTCTGTGACCCCATTATCGGAAGTTTGGAGGGCTAATCATTCGGCCATGCAGATGCTTCTAAGAGTGATCAGGGAAGACTGACTGTACTGATGTGCAGGCTAATCAGAATCTTTCCTGTCTGGACATTGATGAAGGCATCTTTTCTGGTTAGGCTCATGCTGTACTTTGGTTTGATATATGGTACTCATTTTTGTCAAAGAGTTATTCTTCGTCAAACGTCATAACGTTTTCTATTAGCGGATACATGCTAATTAGGAGTTAGTTTTTCACATGCATCATTAGAGATTGAGTCAATATCAAACTGTTTAACTGATTTTTACCAATATTACTCTGAATATTGGGATATATCTTGCATTTATTGAAATTTTCCGCAAATTTTACTATCCACAAATGTGTAAAAAAATTGCTGGCAATATTGTCAAACAGAGCAGAATCTGATCTGACTGCTCCTTTGAGCAATCTGATCTTGTTCTGCATTGTTTGGTCGCCTATTATTGTTCAAGTGCTTCGGAATTTGACGTTAAACGATATTTAATAATGAAGTTTAAGGTGAAAAAGAAGCCGTTTCAATAGAGACTTTATATTTGATCAAGAGTATGTGTAAATTAGTGCCGTGCCAATGATAAGTGCCTTTTGACTAGCGAGACATATAAAAGTTCATCTCAGCCTGCGTATATGCACAGTCAGGTTTGAACTTTTTCTGTCCGCACAGACACTGTAGGGCTTGTTTAAAATCGGAAAGTCACAAACAGTGATTGGTCTGATCAGAATGTGTATATGCATTAAAACATCTAAGAATTTCGTTGTTGCACATGCCGAACAATCTTTTTCGCCAATCCGAAGCCAAAATTTGAGACGGTAGCAAAAGTTGAGTGTACCTAAAGAAATTTTTAACAATTACTAGTGTTTGATGATTCAAACTTTAATTTAAAGACCTGAAAAAGATTTTGAATGGTTAGAGTGAAATTTATTGACTTGAAAAATTATTGTAGGATTGCTATGGCTAGATATTAACACAGCTCCAGATAAGGTGGAGTATTTGTTGATAATTTTGGGATAGTTTTCTTGATTCTCATTGAAAACATAAATTGTGACCCTCATCTGAACTGCCTTGATAAGGCTGTTCAGATGAGGGGTCACAATATATGTTTTTATGCAGATTTAACAGAAACTTTGTTGTCTTATCACCAAATATTTCCGCTTATATTGAGCTCTGTATTAAGATATGTCAAATAGGCCACAAAGCATGGCTTATTGTCATTATTTGTCTATTAGGTAGTGGTCAAATACAAACCATAGAAAGAAAGCAGAAATGAAAGTTCCATAATTTCTGAGCTTATTTGAACAAGGATAAATAATAAATGAAGAGTTAGTAATAGACTACATAGATACAGCGGACCGCAGAAACTTCTACCATATAGGAATTGGATTTCAAAGTTGAGCAATACCTGCAGTTGGAGTTTGATCTTATTTTGATTGGATAATTTATATAAAAATGCAACAAAAGGAGGAAAAGGAGGAGAAGGTCCTTATAAATCCAAGTATGTATTCTTGAATTCAAATAAAATAATTTTAATACAGTTAAATTATTATTTTGTTAAGGTGGGATTGGGGAGGGGATGGCCCCGATGGGGTTCTAAAAATGTTGTTCCCCAGGAAGCTCTAGCTACAGTTGAAGATGACATGATTATGGCTTTGTAGAACTTGAAATAAGGGAGGTTTTTGATATCAGATAGAGATGACTTTGCATAAAAGATACAGATTTAAGGTGGTGATAATCACTGATATGCGATGAATATGAAAATCTGCATAAAATGCTGAAAATACAACAGATCTTCTCAAAAATTCTTTATGTTGTTTTTCACAATTTAGAATCCAAAAACATCTGACTTGTTGATGTTTTAAAGGTTTTATTTATATATGAAAAGATCAAAGGGTAATTTTCAGCGTAAAAACCTAAAAAATTGACATCATTATTGAAAATGTTTATAGGTCTGAAGGTATATAGTACTTCAATACAATAGGAAGAGCATGCCAGCAATTATGTTCCAACTCTTTCAAACATTATCAGGCTGAGCAGATAAAAAAAAAAGAAGTAGCCTGTGTCCAAATTTTTGTCAAAATTGTGGAGGAGTCTACTTTTTCAAGGTTTAGCAATTTCACTTACACACCTGCTTATTGGTCTCAGTAATGTAGCTTTTCTACTGTATGTATGATATAGGTTTACCTGTCTGTCTTATATTACTTGTACATGGTTGAACATTCGAGAATAAGCTACTGTTTTCATCTGGTCTACCTTACAATTTGAGAAAATTTAATTCACTGTTCAGGTCTAAAAAATAATATAATGAACCATCTTATTAAGATCTAACATTTTGTGTCATGCTGTTTTGGATATTTTCTATCCCTGAAAGGCCTTTTAGAAATAATATTTCAACTCAGAAATGGTCTAGAACTTCAGTTTCAGATAAATGGGGATGACAGAATAAAGAAAAAATATTTATCTGTGCACAATGAACTGATCCACTTCATCTGGTCTGATTTCAAACTAATTTGAGTGTTCCTAAGAATGATCAAGTGGTGTGATTTATTGTAAAATACAGCCATCTGGGGCAGGGGTTTAGATAGTTTTTCCTTATATGTCTATGGTCTGTTTTCTAAGAAACAACTGGCTCTGGTTGGTTTAAACAATATTTTATTTATCAATTACAACATAACGTACATCAATATACAGCTTTATACATTCCAGGATCTGGCTGTAAGCTTGAGCTTATAAATGCCATTTCCTGAAATGGCTCTGGTTTCAGAATACATGCTAATTGAAAAGAATATTTCTTGGGTACGTTGCTCTTTACTTGAAGATTGTTTAGGCCTGTATGAATCATAGGGTTTTCACCTTGGCTCAGACTTCTTTTCTCTGGGCATAGATAACCTAATCTCTTGGGTGAGTGATGTAGGGCCATGATGGCCCCGCTGTTTGGTTTAGCGCTTTGTTGTAAGAGTCATAGTTATGCTGGCTGACATTTAAATTTTGTCAATATAAGAAATTCAAACCACAGCCATAGCAATTAAGTTTCAACTTCCTGATTAAGTTTACAATTAGTGTACTTGCATTAACTGAAGGTCAAGAAATTTTTGGTACAATGTGAAATGTGTCTTCATCATTTTCATTCAATGTATAATAGATACACCTCCAAGGGAGTTCACTCTGACAGAAGTGTTTGTCTCCCTTATCATAGGGGACTACTCTTCAAGGAAAGAATTTGCACTACAGAGCAAATTCTTTCCTTTTAGAGAAGCCGGGCCGCGTAGCGCAATCGGTAGGGCACCTGACTCATAAGTCAGAGGTCCTGGGTTTGAAACCCGGTCTGGCCACATACTTTCGTTTCTCCTTCCGCTGTTTCAAGAAGGACAGTTGTCAGTTACTGGCGAAAGTATGTGCACTTAGTACTGGTTAACCGCTTAGGAGGTCTAAGCCTGCCCAGGAATAGTGTGGTTAGGTTAACTGACCGTCCCAACATGACATTAGCTGTTTACCGTGGACGTTAAGCATCAAATCAAATCAAATCAAATCCTTTTAGAGAAGTCTCTGTTCTGTTTCAATTCTCCTAACGACATTCCCCAAGTGGCTCAGCAGTACGTAACCATTGTTGCACACACCTGGCGCCGAGTATCCATCCAAGTGTAGAGAAGTGTCCCTTGGATAAGCGCTTTATCTACCAGTGAAGCAAGTACTACTCTGCTATAGTTAGCCCCCCCCCCCCCCCCCCCCCCCCCCTTTGTAAAATGATTGACAGATCATAAAGGTGCAATACACTTAACGGGGGATGGGTACACTTTTAGGGGAAGCAACTCAGCCATTATCATTTTTGCCTCTATTTTCAATGGGGATCTCCCTTTAAGAGTAGACCTCATTTTGGAAGGGTTTGTTGTCCAGGGAGAAAATAGAAAGTCATGAATGTCTTTCTCATATATAAAAATGGTGGAAAAATAGATGGGTATAACCATACATCTTAAGCAGTCATTAGAGATCAGATCTCAGATTGACATGTCAGAACATGGTCTAGAAATTTTACTAATACGAGCCGCAACAGGAGAAAACCAACAAAATGGTTGTGTGCCCAGCAAAGACTCAGATCAGCCTGTGCATCCGCCCAGTCTGATCAGACTCTTCGCTAGCCCTTAAAGGATAGCTAAGGGACTAAGCTTCCACATGCGGACAGCGAAGATTCTGATCAGACTGGGCGGATGCCCAGGCTGATCTGAGTCTGCGCTGGGCACACAACCACTTTGTTGATTTTCTCATTTTGCGGCTCATGTTATGAAATATATTTTCAATAATCATTTATGCAGAATAATGACAGCTTAATAACTTAATTAAAAACTGTTTGAAAACCTTCAGGAATATAATTTATTATATCATAATAATCATCTTTGGTAGATAATCCAGAGTTTTATTTTGGAAGGGAATTGAACCTCTAGTGAATATTTAGGTCATGTTCATATGATTCAAGATTGTATTCTCTTCTTAAGGTGGTGATAATCATTGATGTGCACAAAATGCTGAAAATACAAATTCTCTTCCTGAATCATGCCTTCTTTATGTTTTTTTTCTTCACAATTTAGACTCTTAAAATGGCCAATTGTGACGTAAAAACAAAAAAAGATCAATTTGTGGCGCTAACACCTAAAAAGTAAGCATCGTTATTGAAAATGCATTTAGGTCTGAAGATACTTCAGTGCATTGAGAGTAATATCTTACCAATCATTTTTAGCTCACCTGAGCCAAAGGTTCACAGGTGAGCTTATAGTATAGGCAGGCATCCGTCGTCCGTCGTACGTTGTCCGTTAACGGTCCGTCAACATTTTCAAACGACATCTCCTCTGAAACTACAAGGCCCATTGTAACCAAATTTCATATATAGCATCTGTAGGCAGGGGGAACCAATACTATTGTTTTTTATCCAAATTGCTTTAGAACTTTGGTTGCTATGGCAACTTAAAGTTTCCATTGACTTGTATGGGAAAAATTGAAAATTTGCATTTATTGCTATGTCACTGCAGATATTTTGACAAAACTTTTACAGAAATGTTCCTTGAATAGTCCTCTATCAACCACATGGAATTTATGTCAATTGCACAATTTGGCTGGTTGCCATGGCAACCGAATGATTAAAAATAGAAAAAATATTCAAAAATCATCTCCTCAGAAACTATGCGACCAATAAAGCCCAAACTTCACAGAAAGGATCTTAGTACTGGCTTCCATAAAAGTACTGTTTTTCTAGGCAATCGCTCTAGCAGTTTGGTTGCTATGGGAACTTAAAGTTGCCATTGACTTATAATGGCAAAATAGGAAATTTGCTTTTATTGCTATGTCGGTGCAGATATTCTGACAAAACTTTTACACAAATGTTCCTTGAGTTGTCCTCTATCAACCTCATGAAATTTATGTCAATTGCACAATTTGGCTGGTTGCCATGGCAACCGAATGATTAAAAATATTCAAAAGTCATCTTCTCAGAAACTATGCAACCAATAAAGCCCAAACTTCACAGAAAGGATCATAGTACTGGCTTCTATAAAAGTACTGTTTTTCTTGGCAATTGCTCTAGCAGTTTGGTTGCTATGGGAACTTAAAGTTGCCATTGACTTATAATGGCAGAATAGAAAATTTGCATTTATTGCTATGTCGGTGCAGATATTTTGACAAAACTTTCATAGAAATGTTTCTTGAGTAGTCCTCAAGCAGCCTTATTAATTTATTCAAAGTGCAGAATTTGGCTGGTTGCCATGGCAACGGAAAAAATGAAAAACTGTTAAAAATTATTTCAAAAACTGTGCGACTGATACAGCTCAAACTTTACAGAAGGGATCTTAGTACTAGCCTCTATAAAAATACTGTTTCTCATGGCAGTTGCTCCAGTAGTTTTGTTTCTGTTGGAACTTTAAGTTGCCATTGACTTATAACAGGAAAGTTGAAAATTATCATTCATAGCTATTTTGCTGCAGATATTTGGACAAAACTTTTTACAGAATTGTTCCTGGAGTAGTCCTCTAGCAGCCGCATGAAATTTATGCAAAGGCACAATTTGGCTGGTTGCCATGGTAACCAAATGGTTAAAAGCAGAAAACATACTCAAAAATCATCTACTCAGAAACTAATTGGACGATAAACCTGAAACTTTACTGAAAGGATCTTAGTAACAGCCTCTATTGAATTACTATTTTTTATTATTGTTGCCCATGTGGTTTGTTGCAATGGCAACTTAAAGTTTCCATAGACTTATAATGGGAAAAATGTAAATTAGCATTTATTTCAGTGTTACAGTAGATTTTTTGACAAAAGTTTTACAGAAATGTTCTCAAGAAGCAGACTTCAAAATTCTGTCATATTGTACAATTTGCCTTAGAGTTACTTACCCCTGAGTGCTGAGAATGAAAGGACTCAGGTGAGCTACAGGACCAATGGTCCTCTGGTTTCCAACTCTGTCGAACAGTTGAGAATAGGCTACTGTTTTTGTCTGTTCTACCTTACAGACACACTGTTCAAAAACTGACAAAAGGCCATAATTCTGGCAATATGATCATCTTCAGGCCAGCCGGGCCGGGTAGCGCAATCGGTAGGGCACCTGATTCGTAAGTCAGAGGTCCTGGGTTCAAATCCTGGTCTGGCCACATACTTTCGTTTCTCCTTCCGCTGATTCAAGAAGGGCAGTTGTCAGTTACTGACGAAAGTATGCGCACTTAGTACTGGTACTGGTTAACCGCTTAGGAGGTCTAAGCCTGCCCAGGAATAGTGTGGTTAGGTTAACTGACCGTCCCGACATGACCTTAGTTGTTTACCGTGGACGTTAAGCATCAAATCAACCAACCAACCAATCTTCAGGCCATGGGAAAGTGTGAATGTATGAAAGAAGAGTTGAGGAGACAAGATTGTTTCTATGAACAGGTTACAGGTGGACGTAGGTTGGGTATGGGGAGCAAAAATCTGTCTGATAAGTGCAAAATTCCACCAGCTCGTTACACTGTAATTCAAACACACTGAGGTGCTTTCATAGTGTAAAATATGGTATTTTAAAATAGCCCTTAAATTTTTTTCTCTTTCTACAAACAATGTGTCTCTGATTACCTAAAAGATTTGTCTGTTTACATTAAGTTTTAAGCAGAATTTTAGTCTTCTAATTGCTGGAGTTAAGAAAGGATTAGTAAACTATCATTTAGTTTCTAAAAGCCATATTTTCTAAGGGAAGTTTTGTGTGAACTTTAAAAATTGTGGTGAAATGGATTGTGGTGAGTGCTTTGCGGTTGTGGTAATGTTATGTCATTAAAACAGATTGTAGACACAATAGTTTTGCTTAATTAACCCTTTTGTACTTACAGTTCCATTTATTACCAGTAGTTCTACATAAGAGCTTGTAAAACTTTCCAAGTATGTTCTGCATGGTCTAGTTGGGGTCTTCACTGAGTTAGCAGGTGGCTCTTTAGTGGAAATGAGGTTTTTAGAAAATCAGTACAGTCAAACCTGCTTATGTGGTCATCTCTCGGATCATCTGTCTCAAGCAGCCAGCTTTTCTGGGTCCCTTGAACCAAAACACAGTGCAAATGAACCTGTATTAAGGGGTCATGCACCTGTCTTTAGCAGCCACTCTTTGTCCTTCCCTTGGCTGACCCCTTAAGACAGGTTTGACTGTAATTACTTTGATTTAAATAAGTAACTGGTTTCATACAAATTCTTTGTTATTACCGTACGTCTTCTGATATAAAAGGCCTCCACTTCAATATCGTCCTGATATGACTGAAATAGTGCCGAAAAGGATGTAAAATCTCAAGTCATCCATCCATGCATCCACTCCAATAAATGCACCCTCTCACTTTTTCTGTAAAAAGTGGCCTACCCTTCGGTGCTTAGATATTGGGACACCTGAAACCATTAACGTATTAATCCTAATAAATGCCCTCTGTCTCTTTCCCAAAGATAATGTTATGTTGCATGAATTGGGAGCCCCGGTACCTCAGTAGGTTAGGCCCTGGCCTGCTAAGGTTCGAGCCCCACTGTAGGGGGGAATCTTTTCAATCATAAACTGGGTTCCATTGCACACAGCCTATCATTATCTCCCACCCATAGCCCTGATATGACTGAAATACTGTTAAAAATGAAATAAAATCACAAGTCATCCATCCTGTTTGCTTCTTTGGATAATGTAGCTCTTCAAAGTGGTTCTAGTCTTAAAGGAAAAAAATTGCTCCTAGAGCAGGTGGCAAAGAGGTAGAGTTGCTTCCTCTAAAAGTATACACATTCACCTTAATGCTGCTTAGTAGAGGCATTTTGGCAGTGCCTGACTTACTACTTCTTCTAGGCTCTAATTAAAACATCCCACCTCATAAATAGCAATGCCCCCCCCCCCCCCCCCCCCCAGGGACAGGGATGGACTGTGCTAGTACAATTAACTAATTAATATCTAAAAACAAGACCAGGGCCCAATTGTTCAACTCTAACAACGTTGTTATCGTGACATTAAAATTTCAAATGTTAATATCTGAAATACACCAATCTTTTTGTTGAAAAAATGTGAGAAGCTTTTGCAGTATTTTCAACAAAAAATATCAGTGTATTTGACTATAAAGTCTTAAAACAATTAACAAGTTGACCTTTTAACAAGCTTGTTAGGCTAACAGTGCTTTGAACAACTGGGTCCAGGTGAAGAGAGATTGCTGCAGTCTTCTGTGGTGCCCCCCAATGATCATGCAAAGAATATGGGATAGACTAGACTAGACTAGAGAATCATTGAAACAGTCTTATACCAGCAATTTCCTGATTGTACATGTATTACAGTACTTTTTCCTGGTGACAATCCGTTCTAGTTGTGTGTAGCAAACTTTTGCTAAGCAAAGGAGGGCTTATGCTACACTCCCGGCATCATAGTCTGAGTACGCGTTAGTGAATGGTTCAGTTTGACACTGTTTATGACATATATTTATAGGTCTTTGTATATGTGAGAATCAGGCACCTATGAAGTGCGCTTTGTTGCCTTCTGACAACTCTTGTTACACTAAATGTGCAAATCCCTAATACTTAGGGTTTATACAACAATCAGCTCCATATACATAATTATAAAAAAAATTATCTTCTAAAAATCATTTAGGAGCTCATAAAATATTTGAATTAGTTTGGACATGCTGTTGGTTCACTATTTTCGGAACTTAGTGACGTAAATAAACCAAGAACGTTGATATGATGGGTATTTTAAGTGATCTAGGTAACAGGACAATTAATCAGCTGAAGTCTTCCTGCTTATTAAGTAATAATGAAAGCCGCTATTATTTCCAATATCCGCTTAGATCATATTGCAAGATTGTTTTTCTTATTATGGAATAAATATTCCTTATTAAGGTGTAAAGGTACATTCCCATAGTTTGGCTATCATTTTCACAAGGGAGACAATTTTAGCAAAATATTTTTGGTTTGCTGGTTGGTGAGTCCTCTCTTTGTTGGGGGCTACTCTTAAAAGAAAAAAATTGCTCTTGCCTGTTTTGTGTTTGGCTTAGTTTGTAATCAAATGGAATACAGTCTTCATACATGGTACACCTTAAGATCCAGTGAACCTTAACTGGTGTTGACCTATATTTTATAGTTCACTGCTCTTCAGGAAAAACAAAAACTTTAACATAATTACCTACTGTGTTTAAGTCAGTTTCTCAACTACTTCCCTCCCAGCCCCCCACCCCACCCCTTTTGTGGTGGGATGTAATTGATATCTGGCAGTCCTATGGTAGGCTCTCAAGTTGACCTACTGGTACCCCTTCTGGAATGACAGTAGTTAACCCTTAAAGCGCCTAAAAGCAGACGAAAAAAAATACGTCTGTAGAATTTCAAAAAATGCCTTGTCCAAGATATTTCATATTGAGAATTCAAAGACTACAGGGCAAACAGTGTAGATCCTGATGAGGCGGCTCATTATGAGCCGCCTCATCTGAATCTATACTGTTCGCAAATTCTGCTATTTTTGTCTCTGGCACTTAAAGTGTTAACTTAAGACTTTTAAATTAAATTTCATTATTTCTGAAATAGGAATTGACAGTTAAACCTGATATCCATATGTGACTAAAATTTCTTCCATATGTAAATTCCATTGATCGGTATTGACCGCATGTCTGAATTCCAAATTGATGCATTCAGATAATAGGAAAAAAAGACAGTAATATTATAGATAATGAAAGATTGATTCAATACTTTATAGCCATGTGAAATTTAATTTGCATTCAATTAATTTTTATGTGTTTGGGGATAATAGCCAGGCCTATCCTAGTTAAGTGAAAAAACCAAATCAATGATTTAGAAGGCAGTAAACAAGTTTTAAACAGGTTGTTTTAAAGCTAGTACCTAACATATTAATCCTAATAAGTGCCTCCACTCTAATAAATGCCCCCCCCCCCCCCCACCCCTGCCTCATTTCTGAAAATAAGGTTACATTAACTTGCATAGATTCCTGTTTGCTTCTCTGGATGAGGCAGCTTTTTGATATGGGGTCTCCTCTTAAAGGAAAGAATTTGCTCTTCTTGGAGCAAATTCTTTTCATATAAGAGTAGACCACAACTGAAAAAGGGAGGCAAAATAGTAGAGTTGCTTCCTCTGTGAGTATACTCATTTACCATAAAACTATATTATTTAGGTATTTGGCAGCGGCTGCTTTACTACAGTTTAGGCTCTAAGTAATGCCCCCTTTCGTAAAATGCAACACCCCTGGGGCGTTTAATAGGATTAATATGGTAATTCTTCCAACGTTTAAGTTGACCTTTTCAGCTTGCAGTTTGATATTGACATCAGTACAGTGGACCCTCTTTACAATGACAGCATTTGTTTCCAAACAGTTTGATGTTAAACTGATTTTGCTGTTATAAAGAATATATATTTAGAACAAGAAAGCCATTCTGTGCATATCAAAATAATGAGACAAAGAATTTTGCTGTTGTAATGATCGAGTGCCATTGTAAAGAAGGTTGTCACTTGGAGTTAAAATTTTGATTAAAGCTTTAAAGACCCATATCTCTTAAATCCATGGATAGAGTTGCTTGATGCTTATGGACAGATGTTGAATACTGATCCAAAGTATTGCATAGAGTACGATTCACATCATAATTATCAGAGGTCAAGTTCATGGACTTGGGAATTATATGTATTCTTGTATGCTGTGACCTTAAAAGATCTGATGTTTGCTGTGCTCTGATACCTTTTTATGTGGGTAGGCAATTTTTTTGCCGGTGCCATGGGTACTTGTAGTGACAAAATACATTTTGTAAATGGTAGGGTTGTAACAATACGGCTAAAACCGTATTGCAATATATTGCAATATGCTAGACCCGTATTGCAATACATAGAAGCCCAGCTGAAGATTATGGAGTCCATTACCTCACTGGCTCGGAATGACTAAAATACATCAGAAGGGTGTAAAACTGATTCAGCTATCCAGTAAAACACCTTAGTGCAGAAATTACTTGACCTAAAACCTATTATTCAAGAAAAGCTGCGCTCTGAGAACTGCAATCAAAGTACATTCTGTCTGGTCACTTAGCAGAATGGCAGTGAAATTGAGACATGTACAAAACCAGTCACAGTTACCTTGGTTGCTATTATAAGCATTATCAGTATGCACTATACAGGCAGAAAGAAAGAAAGAAAAATTATATTTAGGTGAAACCTATTTTCCCAGTATTGTACAGCAGGGGTAACAACCTACGTCATAGCATGGATCTCGCAAACATATGGATCGCCGCCATCTTTGAATTGCAGGGTAAGTTTTTCCTCTCGTTTAAATCAATAAATCGGTGTCTGTCAAAACTAAACAGTTTTGGCGGTGCCTGACATTACACTTGGACAGAATGTATAATGATCGAGTCCAGAAATGCCGCTGCCTTTGAAATTGCCTCCCCACAGTTAAACAGGTGGAAGACAAAAGGACGATTTTAGCAGAGATATAGTGTACACATTTATGAAAAATAACGTATTTTACCGCTAATACTACCAATCTTACCAATATTTATGTGATCGTAGTTAGTATTTGCCCTAAACTATTATTCTTAAACATATTTTTGTGATGGAAAACGGAAAGAGCATTCAAACGGCCAATTTTGATCTCGTAGACACTTATGACGGCAGAGGTGTCGTGCACACAGGTATGGCAAACGTTACAGACTCGTGCATTCTGATTGCATCAGTTCCTGGTCATTGCTCATCTTTTGCTTTTAATTGTACAAATTCATGGTCATTACTCAAATCATACTTTTAATGTAAGATCCGTTGTTCATATTCTGATTTGAGCTTAAACACTAGTCCAACAAACCAGTCTTTTTTTGTATCTGCTATTAGTGTTTGCCCCAGATAATAAACCAATCAGATCACCCGTATTTTCGAATTTTCAATAGATTTATTGGTGTAGACTCATCACTTATCCATGAAGAGAGTCTTCACCAATAAGTCTACTTTAGTGTTTGCCCCAGATAATAAACCAATCAGATCACCCGAATTTTCAAATTTTCAATAGATTTATTGGTGTAGACTCATCACTTATCCATGAAGAGAGTCTTCACCAATAAATCTACTGAAGACTTGAAAATTCAAGTGATCAGAAATGTACAGTCTTCTGTGGCTTGTCACGTCTAAAAATAGCTTCAACATGACAGGTCAAATTGATTAAGAAGTCCATGTAGATTTCTCGAATGAGCGTTTTTTCTCATTACAGAGGAACAGATGAAAGGAGTATTTAGCAATATTCTCCATAAAAAGTATTTTATGGTTACTCATTAGAACCACCTCGACGAGGCGGTTCTATGGCAATCCATAACATTATTTTTAAAATAAACACATAATATTGTAAAAACGTGGATACTTATTAGAGACAGTTCTATGGGTACCCACAGCATTGTTTTAAAGCATGTTGTAGATATTTGTTAGAATTGCCTCGAAAAGGCAGAACTTTCTAATAAATATCCACAACATACGTTTTTCATGGAAAAATAAAAATGATCCCAAATTATCCCAAAATACTCCTCTTGTATGTTCCTCTGTAATAAAATGCATCTCGTAACACAAATCAAATAACTAAGATTTGTGTAAAGAGAAGAATAATCATCATACAACAAATGAAAATCAAAGTGATCTGCCATGATTGAGCTCCAAAAACTGAATGAATGGGAATGTGCAAAGTCATCTGAACACAAATCATAAATGACAGCATGACACTCACTCTAGAAGCAGTATTCTAATTATGCTCCTCCTCTCCAAGCTAAATGACAGCATGACAAAAACTTTAAAAGCAGTATTCTAATTTAGCCCCTCCTCTCCAAGCTATTTTGGGACTGTCATGATATTGCATCATGTTTTGACGTTGCATCATTACTATAATCAAAGTGCATTGGAGAGTGGTCATTTTGGGATTCTTTTAATTTATCATTATTTTTTCTTTATTTTTATTTTAAACACAAAATATCTCTCAAATAAGGATTATCTGAAAGATGTTGCAAAACAGGACAGACCAGGATCAGTTTATTATCTGGGGCAAACACTAAGCCGGTTAGAGGCTATGAAGAGAAATCTTCGCAATTAAGAACCTTCCGCTCGCTACGCTCGCTTCAGGTTCTTAATTGCGAAGATTTCTCTTCATAGCCTCTAACCTATACGAAGACTTGAAAATTCAAGTGATCAGAAATGTACAGTCTTCTCTGGCTTGTCACGTCTATAAATGGCTTCAACATGACAAGTCAAATTGATTTAGATGTCGATGTAGATTTCTCGAATGAGCGTGTTTTCTCACTACAGAGGGACAGATGAAGGGAGTATTTGGCCGAATTCTCCATAAAAAGTATTTTATGGTTAGTCATTAGAACCACCTCGCCGAGGCGGTTCTATGGCCATCCATAACAGTATTTTAAAAACAAACACATATTGTAAAAATATGTGGATACTTATTAGAATCGCTCGACGAGGCAGTTCTATGGGTACCCACAGCACTGTTTTAAAGGTAGGTTCCTGTACTTTGGAATGCATCATAATTTTGATGATCTTTTATCCAAGTTGTTGGAAAGCACTTATAAAAGGGAATGAATAAGTTTCACTAAAAAGTGTAAATCAAAAAAATATTTGAAAAGTTGTTTTGCAAGGGATTTCCTAACTCTGCTTCGCACAGGTTAATGTATGTTAAACATGTGTGTTCCAAGTCAGTTTCAAAGTAGTTAAAAGGGTTAGAGTCATGATATTTGGTCATGACTTGCATCTGGATGAGGGTATGTGAGTGTAACCAACCATGTAGGATAGTGACGTATACATTTTTACGCTTCACTGACTTTATATTTCTCAGTCCCTATATGGGTTACAGTTATGATACTTTGCACACACTTACACATGGACCAGATCATTTCAGCAGCATCCTGTTTGTATGGATTTGGGTATGTTTTATGCTTCATTTGACTTTATGATACGCTTCACTGACTTCGTGATATTTCTCAGTTCCTGTATGGGTTAGAGCCATGATACTTGGCACACGCCTACATATTGACAGGACCATTTGAATACCATCATCCATGTATGGATTCGACCTATAGTTTTGCTTCACTGACTTTCTGATATTTCTCAGTTCCTATAGGGATTAGAGCCACTATACTTGGCACACACTTATATATGGACAAGAACATTTTAGCATTGCCATCCATGTATAGATTTGACGTGTTTTATGCTTCACTGACTCATTCATATTTCTCAGTCCCTATATGGAAGGCAATCATTATACTTGACACTCACATACATTTGGACAAGAGCCTTTCAATACCACCAGCGCTGTGAGAATCAAACACCTGTAAGGCGCGCTTTGTTGTCTTCTGACAACTCTTGTTAGAATTTGTGTGCTATTCTTGCCACACTTTTCCTGAACAAGCCGTCTGGAGGCAGATTACTAGTACTTAGCATACATTCTTTCCCCCATTTACTGGCAACTGCTCTTCACGAATTAGTGGATGAGAAAGAATGGAAATAGCAATCATTCCATGACCAAATCTTCACGAAACAATATACCGGACGTGGAGTCAACCTCGTGTGGCTAACACCCTAATTAGCAGCCTCGCTACCGACCGAGCTAACATTCTACTTTATATGTGCGTACGAGATCTATGCCTTTGTATGTGTTTACGACATCATCCAACGTTTTTCTTCCATTTTAAATCATATCCAACATCTACACTGGTGCGAAAGCGTTGCATTTCTACCATATTTGTAATATTTGTAAATAATTCTGTGGGAAAACGATTTAAAGATCTACAATATGCAATTTTACTCAAAAGTGTGTTCGATATCTATGCAAAATGTGTGCTGACAGTACCGATTAGAATCACTGTGTTGAGGCAATTAAAGTTGTAACATTATAGTTAGGCAAACGTCACTCATCAGTGGGTCGAAAATATTCACTAGTACCACCAAAATTACGAGTTTTGTAAAATTTCTAATATAAACACCTTGTTTGAAGCAATTTATTTACCTTTTCGCACAAAGATGGCGGCGTCCTATATGTTTACGAGATCCATGCTATGACGTAGGTTGTCACCCTTGGTACAGGTAGATCTATTTATTATCACATGTTAATCTTGTAGTTTACCTGTACCATACACATCCATCTGTTTATAGACAGTTTATCAGTCAGACAACTGTTGAGTATTAGACTTGTGTAGTAGTCTGTATACATCTGAACACATGGTAGGATAAAGGGGCTTCATTTTCAGGTCAGATAGAATGGTTTGAAGAACAATAAGGCCTGGAAGAAAGGCAAATGTTTTCCTGTATGTCTTTAAGGCAAGTTCGTCACAAAATATCGGTTCAGTCAAATCCATTGCAATACAATATTTTATCTGCCCGTATTGCAATATATCGGTATACCGGTTAACTGTTTCATCTCTGGTAAATGGTGCAGGCCAGTTTCAGAACAGACTGCACCTGGGAGTAGTCTGATAGGTTCTGTGGTGTAGTAGCAGTTTTAGCTCTTTCGGAGGCAAATACAGTTATCAAACCAAGGGAAGCTGAAATAATGTAAGACCGTTTTCAAAATCAGAAAGAAAAAGAAAAAATAATGTCATCTTTCACCCCACTAGGTAAAAAAGTAGGCGAGGAGGAGCCCTTGCTTGTTGTTCTTGTTGATGAGTGTTTATTCTTAGACAATATTTGACCTGGCTTGTATGAAGTGGGGATTAAATAGCTGTTCCTGGTGGCTTAAGAGTATTTGAAGTGTGTGAAAATCATTAATTATAGAGTTTATGTCCACTTGAAACATTCTCAAATATTCATGGGGCCAAAAATATCAACTGAAGCATTTACATATTTCACCTGTCTGACCAAATAAGAAATATCACACCATACTTCCTGAACACCTACAGTCAAACCTGCTCATGGGGTCACCTCTATTAAGGGGTCACCTGTCTTAAGCAGCCACATTTTCTGGGTCCCTTGAACCAAAATACAGTGCAAATGAACCTGTATTAAGGGGTCACCTGTCTTAAGCAGCCAATTTTTGTCCTTCCCTTGGGTGACCCCTTAAGACAGGTTTGACTGTATATTAAGCCTCTTGCCGCAATGAGTTATAGCCTCACTCAGAGCATAATTAAGTCCATAAGAAAAACATGTTCTTCTTGCGGCCGGTCGGTGGTTTATTCCTGGGAGCTTTCCCCCAAAAGAAAAAAAAAATATGTTTAGAGAGATTTATTTGCAATTTTCATTTTTCAACATCCCATCAGAAGACTTCTCATATTCATGTCTATTCATATTCTTATTATTATTATTAATTCATTATTTATTTCCTGTTTTTAGCGCGCCTTTACAAATGCAAAGGAGAGTTTGCAAATGCAAAGGAGAGCTTATGCTACACCCTTGGCATCGTAGTCTGTTAGCGTCTGCATCAGTGTCAGCATCCTCGTCAGCATCCATGATCAGGTCAACCAATGAACAAATGTGTATAATTTGATGTTTAAGTCTATATCTTACAAACTACAGTAGCTACAATCATTATACATGGTACATATATACATCTATATGACTCCAGCAGCTTCATCACACAATTGTATGTCCTTGACCTATATGTTACGGTTGACCGACTTTACTGTTTGGCACCATTTTTAAAGCAAATTTTTTAGTTTTGATGATTCTTTTGAGACCAGAGTGTTGATACTTGATCATATAGCATATCCCTATAACTGCAGCAGCTGCGAGCAATGCTGGCTCCTTTGCCCTTGACCTTTATTCATGGTCCAGTGATTTTGCCTTGTATTTCCAACACGGTTTGATGAATTAGTATCATACCTGGCATAGTCAGTTAATCTGACATTGCAAATGACCTCATATTATTTATAGATCTCTGTTACCTACATTTCATATGGTCCAGTGATTTTGACGTATCTTGAGCACCATTTTAGTAGATATCTATCAAATCCTGGTAAATGGTTCAGTTTGGCTCTGCTATTTGTAGGCCACTGTGTGATTATTTCATGGCTCAGTGATTTTGACTTGTATCTCCAACAGTATTTGTAGGTCTTTGTAACTGTGAGACTCAGACACCCATGAGGTGGGCTTTGTTGCCCTCTGACAACTCTTGTTTGTAGGGTTTTCAAATATTTTTGCTTTTTATGAAACATGATGACTCTAGTGACTGTTGATTTTAATTTATTGTGTCCAAGGTACTTCCATTATCATTAAGTGAGCTGCAAAACTTTTCATTACCTGGCAGTAAATATCAAATGGTTTACAATACAAATATTTGCCATCAAATGGCCTTTTGAACAGTGTTTATTTTCTCAGTTCCAATGATTAGTTCAATGATTTATTGCTAAAAAATTCTTTCCATTGACAAGGCATAAAAGCTGTCAATTTATTTCCTGACTTGGTTTCATCCAGTTGTGACCAGTTCAGCCATCGAAGACAGATGAGTTTTTTTCCCTTGCATTAATAGTACCACGGCATGAAGACTAGTTGAGTTATTTCCCATGAATCATTAATGCCATATTTGGTATATTTTTTTTTTTATACTTATCAATTCAAGTCAGTTTGTGGGTACTTACCTGAAATGCATGCGCAAAGAGTGTACCAGAGCAGAGCAGTTTAGGACCAGAGCAGAGCAGTTTAATCAGGGTTTGCCAACAATGTTCAAAATCATTTCCTGATCCAAATTAAGAAGTGTTGTTCAGCATGTGTAGGTTCCAGTGTTGTTCTGATCTTTAACTCTTTAAGATCCAAAAACCAGACAACAAAATTTACGTCTGAAAAGTTTCATAAAACATTTCATCCAAGCTATATCATGTTGAGAATTCAAAGGCTAGATGGCAAACAGTGTAGATCTAGATGAGGCGGCTCATCGTGAGCCGCCTCATCAGGATCTACACTGTTTGCAAATTCAGCTATCTTTAGCTCGTCGGCATCGACGTGGGCGTCACACTTTAAAGTTTTACGTTTAGTTTTTTTATATGATGGGCAATTAAGGCACTGCAGGCGAGCTATCCTGTACGGGGACAGGTCTTGTTGTCTCTGGCGCTTAAAGTGGTAAAGAAGTGATGGCTACAAAAGAGTCAAATAAATACAGTACTTTTTCAGCCCTATCATCTACCTTTGACATTGTCTCTACTTCATATTGGCATTAGGCAGGTGCAGCAGCATAACATGTCATGGAATTTATAGACAAACAAATGTATAACATAAGAACCACCTTGCCAAGTTAGACCTAATATGGAGCCACTTATAATGTGGCTCCTTATTAGGTCTAACTACGCAATGTGATTCTAATGATAAGTTTGCATGTCAAATATTTCAGAATAATTGTTGAAATTAAAATTAATAGAGTTCCTTCAAGAGCAGTCTCAGAATACTATGATTCAGAAGAAGGAACATGAGCCAGACTGTGTAGTTTCAGCTAATGAAGCCTCATCAGTGACCCTGACAATATCTAATACCATCTTGATGTTATGATTAGATGAAGGGTAGACAGCTCTGCAATTCCGAAGCAAGGGATGGGTGGTTGGTTGGTTGGTGGGAAGGGGGGTGGGAGGGAGTTGTTCTGCTGTTAAAGGAAAGAATTTGCAAATTCTTTTCTTTAAGAGCATGGTTTTGGTGCCAAGGAATGCAAAGAGGCATTGTTGTTTCCTTTTGAAAAATAAATAAATAAACAGCAGAAAGAGATGGTTGTGTACCCATACACCCTTAGAAATTATCATCACTCAATGTTTTCTTTTTGCTGTTTTCCAGATCTGCCCCGACCGGCTCCACCAGTGATCGGCAAGGTGACGCATCACACCATAGAGCTATACTGGGATGAAGCACTTGAAAAGGCAATGGCAGGGGTAGACAAGTCAGAGGGAAGAGTACGAGTGTGTCTACAAGAAAATGACAAAAGCGGTGATTGGGGAAACCTTTATTCGTAAGTTACTCATTTTCAGTGCATAAGGGTGTTAGTCTCATAATGGCAAATTAATGTGAATGGGCACACTGTCAGGGGAAGCAACTCTTCCATTTCATTTTTGCCTTCCATTTTGAATGGGGGTCAGTTCTTATGTAGATCCATCTTATAAGGTTTTTGGAAGGTAAAACACCATCTAATAGCAGAATTACATAAGACTGCTTTAGATATTTTGGGCATTCAACCCCATTTTTATAGCTGAAAAAATATGGTACTCTGAATCAGTGTTGCTGAAAATTTGGTGACAAAGGGACACTACTCTTGCACATACCATATAGGGCATAACAAACTAGGATCATTAAATGCATTTTTCACCTTTCTAAAGAATTAATGCAGAATAAATATCATCTTTTGCACAGGTTGTTAATATGAAATGATTTATTATATAATGTCTGGCAGACATTTTAATTAAACTTCAGACCCTGGAAAAATGTATCTTGCTCATACTATAAGCTTGCAAGTTCTCATCTCTGACTTACACATATATATGGCTTGACCCATTCAGAGAATCTGTTGGAAACCATGTTGAAGCGCCATCTCTATAAAGGGAGGAGTGGACTGTATAAGGAGGATTAACTTCCAAACGTTATTCTTTGGACGGACACTCGGCGCCAAGTACGTGCAACTATGGCACTGCTGAGCCACTTGGGGAACGCCGTTAGGAGAATTAAACTAAACTGAAATGTCATTCTGTGTCTTGATCACATAGTGTCAACACCTCCAATTAGCCAGTGAAATTATTTTAACTGGTAATTTTGGTCCACTGATTGGTCAAAAAGATTTCACACCTTTACCTGTACAGGTAAGATATGCTATTGCTGGGAACATGACCCCCCGGCAGAGAAATCGAGCCTTTAAATTTGACTCAGACTATCAGATACAGTTGACCGTTTATTTTCTAGTCACATTGAACTTCTTAAGTAGAAACTACCCTGTCCTTAACCCATTAACGCCTGGGGAGAGTCGGGTAACTTCGGACAGTGGGTAAATTCGGTCAGTGACATTGTTTTGTTCATATGTCAGTTGTTTGGAACTAAAATAAAAATAACTGGCCAAACAGTGAAAATCCTGATGAGACGGCTCATATTGAGCCGTCTCATCTGGATTTTCACTGTATGCAATGGTATGTCCGAATTTACCCCCATGTCCGAAGTTACCCGTCTCTTCCCTAGTGTCCCATAAAAGGAACTCTGGCAAACAATGTGGACCCAGATCAGAATACTGCAAAATGCAGCATCTGATCAGGGTCTACACAGTTTTCATAAAATTTACAGCAGTTTCTATCACAATAATGGGAAATGAATCAACCAGCCAACCCTAAATGACAAATGAACTGATCCAATTTATAATGACAGAAGAGTCCATTGGGCATAAAAAGGTTGAGACACCTTAACATTAATTGTGGTAATTATACCCCTATTCAGGATGTCGCACACCTAGTATGCTGAGGTGTCTATAAATATTGGGACATCTGAAAAACATTAATTTTCCATTTGGGACAAATGGAAAATTAATGGTTTTAGATGTCCCAATACTTTAGTACTTTAGGCAACTTTTGTCTTCCCATCAGTCAATCCACTGGTTTACATTTATGTAAATGTTTTGTATTGCTCTTCTTTCACTTTGATTTGAGAGCATTCATAACCTGCAACTTTTTCACTTGTGCTTAGTCTTAGTAAAAGATGGATATGGATCAGTTTGCATTATTTGGATTCTGGAGCAGGGTCATCACAGACTTGAAAATTCTGTGACATTTGCAATTAAGTTTTGTGTTAAGATGTATTAGTTTGCTTATATTTTCAGTAATCTTGCACGAACCTTTTGATATGTAACAAGAGATTTACTTCTAGATAGAAACAGTTTAGTGGACATGTTCTGGATGCTGCTACAGATCTCAGGTCAAGGTCACTGATTTGGAAATTTATATAACATTTGTGTTAAAAATTTACATTAAGTTTGTCTTCTTATGCTTATTATGGGTACCTTTTAATATTTGACTGGGTATAATACTGGATATTATAGAGATTGTCCTTCATGTCTGTCTTTTAACATTACTTGTTTGTGCAAAGTAATTTTCACTAGAGGTGGCACTGGTCAGGGGGTATGCTTAAGCCCACCTGCTCGCTTTCTGTAGTTATCCTAAAATTATTACACACTATATCTGTTTTGGTGTGTCCGAATTTCTGGTGAAATGGGAGACTGTATACAAACTGTGCATGCCCAGATCTGACCGCATACAATCTGTGAATGGCTAGATGTGACTGCATACAAACTGTGCATGGCCAGATCTGGCTATCGACAAGCTGAACATGGCTAGTTCTGACTATACAAACTGTGCATGGCCAGATCTGACTGTATACAAACTGTGCATGACCAGATCTGACTGTATCTGACTGTATACAAATTATGCATGGCCAGATCTGACTGTATACAAACTGTACATGACCAGATCTGACTATACAAAATGTACTTAACCAGATCAGACTGTATTTGACTGTGTACGAGCTGTGCATGGCTAGATCTGACTGTATGTACTTAACCAGTTCTCACTGTATCTGACTGTATACAAACTGTACTTAACCAGATCTGACTTATCTGACTGTATACAATTTGTACATGGCTAGATCAGATTGTATACAACATTTACTTGGCCAGATGTTACTGTATACAAACTGTGCATCCCAAGATCTTACTGCATACGCACTATGCCTGGCCTGATCTGACTAAAGACAAGTTGTGGAAGGCTAGATGTGACTGTATACTGATTGAACATGGCCAGATCAGACTGTACAAACTGTATTTGGCCAAATGTGACTCTCTCCCTCTCCCTCTCTCTCTTTCTCTCTCTCTCTCTCGTTTATGACTTAAGCACTTAATTTTTTGAATATTTTTGTGAGCACAATCTTTACAAATGAAAATGTCTTCCGCCTAAGAATCAACAGACCATATTTGTTAGGGAAAAGAACTAGATAAGTATTTTTGCTTCCGTTCTGATCCTTAAACTTGTAATTATGAAGTGTTGTACTTTGTCATGTTCATGGAATTAAATATGTTTAAACTAAATGTGACTGTATACTAACTGTGCATGCCTGGATCTGACTGTATGCAAGCTGTGCATAGCCAGATCTGACTATAGACAAACTGTGCATGTCTAGAAATAACCGCATACTAACTGTGCATGGCCAGATCTGATTGAAAACAAGCTGTGCATGGCCAGGTCTGACTGTATACAAACTGTGCGTGTCTAGATATGACCGCATACTAACTGTGCATGGCCAGATCTGACTGAAAACAAGCTGTGCATGACAAGATCTGACTACAGAAAATCTGTGCATGGCCAGATCTGACTGCATGCAGACAGTGCATGCCCAGATCTGACTGCACACAAACTGAGCATGGCCAGATCTGACTATAAACAAGCTGTACATGGCTGAATATGACTGTAAACAAGCTGTGCATGGCCAGACCAGACTGCATACAAAATGTACTTGGCCAGATGTGACTGTATACAAACTGTGCATGCCCAGATCTGACTACATACAAACTTTGCTGGGCCAGGTCAGTCTAAAGACAAGCTGTGCATGGCTAGATGTAACTGTACACAAACTGTGCATAGCCAGATAAGACTGTGTACAAACTGTTCATGGAGAGATCTGACTGGATACAAATTGTACATGGTCTGATCAGACTGTATAAAAACTGTTCTGAACCAGATTTGGCTGTATCTGACTCTATACTAGCTGTGCATGGCTTGATGTGACTGTATGCAAACTCTGCATGGCCAGATCTTACTGCATACAACTGGTCATGGCCAGATCTGACTACACAGACTGTTTTTACCCAGATCAGACTGTATCTGACTGCATACAAGCTGTGCATGGCCAGAATTGACTGTATACAAACTGTGTATAGCCAGTTCTGACTGTTTACAAACTGTGTGTAGCCACTTCTGACTGTTTACAAACTGTGTTTAGCCACTTCTGACTGTTTACAAACTGTGTGTAGCCACTTCTGACTGTTTACAAACTGTGCATGGCCAGACCAGACTGTACACAAACTTACATGGCCAGATCTGACTGTATACAAACTGTACCTAACCAGGTCTGACTGTATACAAGCTGTACATGGCTAGATCTGACTGTATGCAAACTATGCATGACCAGATCTGACTGTATACAAACTGTTCCTAACCAGGTCTGACTGTATCCGACTGTATACAAGCTGTACATGGCTAGATCTGACTGTAATTATGCAAACTATGCAGGGCCAGATCTGGCTGCATACAAACTATGCATGGCCAATTTGTAAAATGCCCAAAGACAGGTTTTCACATTACACTTCTGGTGTTAATTATTGTTTTCATTGGAATCCATGATACTGAATGCAAAGAGCCAATTTATTATTTTTCTGCAGCAGTTATTTTCAATGATTTTAAATGGATATATGTTGTTCTTTTCTCGTTCTGTTTACTTTGCTTTCGAAAATATCCTCTCAAATTATGACTTGCTGAGTAAGATTTACAGATTTTTCTTTTATTACAATCACAATTATGATGGGTTTGTTTACATTTTTACTGTTCAGACAGCTATGAACTCTTAAATACACATTCATACCAGCATGTCATTTAATGGTTAGCCATTTATAGGTGAAAATTTCAATTGAAAGCCAGTTTTGTCTGTTGCTAATGACTTATATGTTGGGTATTGATAAGATAAGTGGGGCTACTGAATGAGGAATCTAGAACAGTACAAGTAATCTGTACTACATACCATCTGTTGTGCGGAAATACTGTGTTACAATTGTCTGAACATTTAATTGGTATAGCATTACAGATTTTATAATTGTATGTATAAATCATTAAAACATGTTTATGTATAAAATAAATCTGAAAAAGAAAGAGCAAGTGAAAACACAAAACAAAATGATTTATAAAATGCAATGTAGAATTTTAATAAATGCAAGCAGTATATAGAAACTAAACTAGTGACAAATTTTATCCTTTTGTAGCAACCTTTTATTTATATGTGTCAGAGAGATTTCAGATTTTAAAATTTAATCTGGATTAACCTTGAAAAGTTAGGCTAATCTCTTTAACACTTATTTTAAGCGCCAGTGATGAAAATGGCAGAACTTGCAAACAGCGTAGATCCTGATGAGGTGGTTCATAATGAGCCACCTCATCTAGATCTACACTGTTTGCCCTCTAGTTTTTTAATTTTCAATATGATATAGCTTGGATGAAACATATTTTGAAATTTTTGCAGACGAAATTTTGTCGTCTGCTTTTTGGCGCTTGAAGGGTTAATAGTTGCATGATATTTGTGATTTGTTCACCAGTCCGCATCTGATTCTGTAAGACTGCAAAACATAAGGTTTTCATATTTTAGATGGAATAAAGATTTAAGGCCTTTTTCAAGAAACAAATTCAATTTATACAGACAACTACATGACTATGCCACCATTTTGGAAAGTTGCCTTTTTCAAGAAACAAATTCAATTTATGTTGACAACTACATGACTATGCCACCATTTTGGAACTTTCCAAAATGGTGGCATAGTCATGTAGTTGTCTGTATAAATTGAATTTGTTTCTTGAAAAAGGCCAAGTGGCCTAAAATTAAAAAAAAAGAGTGACTGGTGAAATAAATTAACAGAATTTAATTCCCTGTGGAATATTTTATTCAAGAGTAAAGATTTAAGGACTACAGATTTCATGCTGAATTGATTCTGATGGAGTAAAGTTTGCTTGTTATTGCATGTTCATCTTTATTCTGGAATGTTATGATCTGTGACTGGTAACATCTCACTGATGCTGAAACAGTCTACTATGATGCTAATGACATCATTGTACATTATGATGTCACCTTAATAAGTAGTATTAAACTGGTTAAATGATGTTGAATTTTTGGTCTCTAAGGCTTACAAAAGATCAAAATTATTGAAGGACTTATTATGCAGGAACCTCTGAATTATTTCTTTTCTTTTTATTTTACTTGCTTGTTTTAATATTATCTAATTTATTTAAAATAATTATTATTTATTTATTTTATCTTTAAGCAAATGGTTATTTAAAGGATTTTACACAAATGTAATATAAAGTGTGTGAAATGAGTAATGATATATCAGCTAAGGCGACACCATAATATATAATGATATTTTTATGAAGAAAACTACAGACAAAATAAGGTTGTATATTGGAAGAATTTTAGAAGAAGAATGTTTTCATAATAAAAGAATTGTGAAGGATATGCTTCTCATGTTAAAAGAACTCTGAAGCAAGAAAAGATTGTATACTGAAAGAATTGTGAATGAACAAGGTTCCATAGTAAAAGAATTCTGAAGGATTAACAATGGATAGTGGAAGCAGTGGCCTGTTTTCGCCTATTGATGAAGATTTTGGGTAAGCCATATTGTTCTTGCTGTAAAAATCTTAGTACTCGTATGGTAAATCCCTTTATTCTATGCATGGGTCCAAAGAAGGCATAAGTGTACATTTTTATACTGTTACTAAAATACAAGTAAATACAAGGCCTATTTCCTTGCAGTTCAGTTCAGTGGGACTCCATGAACTGGCATTCAGAAATGCAAACTTTTTAGTAAGGCACTGCCATGGCAGCTGTATATGTCTTTGTGGTTTTTTTTGTGTGATTTTGTTGCAAAATAAATTGCTTCTTCAGAAAATAGATGATCCTGTAAGATAGCTGCTGTATCCAGATTCAGAATACAAACCTTTCCAGTATTTGTGCAGCATATACTGATAATGATTGAAATGTCACTTCATAACCTATGTTGTCAGTCATAGTTTGACATTTAGCTGCTTATTTCATGTAGATCAGAATAAATTTTGCCCCATAGACTACCATATTTCTTCTTATAAATGCCCCATCTTTAATGAAAAAAGACAAGAAATTAAAGGAAACAGTTGGTCAAATATACCCCCAAAGAAAATGTATCTGGAATGCTAGTGGTATACCAGTGTATTCCAATGGCATCCACTTAATTCCAATACATTCATTGGAATTCCACTGTAAATCACTGGAATAAAAATTTCCACTGTCATTTTACTGTTACTCCACTGGTATCCTTAATAAAATACCAGTGATCTTTGAAAATTCCACTGGCAGAGTTTCCCTGAAAACACTGTCATTTTCAAAGGCCATGTTTGCCACATTTATAGGACCTGGGAGATTTATAAAAAACAATAGGATATTTGCAAAAGTTTTCGCAACTGTATCATGATGAATGCAATGAAAGGGACTTTTATGAAAAGCAATAGGATATTTGCAAAAGTTTTTGCAATTGTATCATGAGAATTGAATGAAAGGGACTTTTATGAAAACCAATAGGATATTTGCAAAAGTTTTTGCAACTGTATCATGATGAATTGAACGAAAGGGACTTTTATGAAAAGCAATAGGATATTTGGAAAAGTTTTTGCAACTGTATCAATGAATGCAATGAAAGAAGCATATAGCTGAACCATAACCACATCGAGTACGCGGCAATCAAACACACTCTTAATAATCGATTTACGCGGATCAAAAACCTGTAGAAAGAGCGTTTTCGATCGCATATTGTTGCCAGTTTGCAATCTAAAACACTGTTTCTAACTTTTTTTGATCTGCGTTCGAAGATTGCACGAGCGTTTTCAGTTGCCACCTACCCGGTGTGATAACTGTCAACTGACCAAGTGCCAATGTAGCTGACCCATACTGACTCCTGTAGGAGTGGGATCAGCACTGGTGGAGTAGGAGTCCCATTTAAATTCTTATAAAGTTCTTTTCAGAATCTTTGATTTTATTCAAAACATGGCTATATCTACAGGCTGACCCCTAATTACCCCTTTTTCTTCACTGGTGCTTAAAGTGTTGATTATCAGGACCTTTGATCTGATTCCAGTTATGACTATACCATATTCATTTGGCTATAAGACAGGTTTATTCCATCTCTAGAATGACCCCAGATATCTAAATTGGCCTAATGACATTCTGCTATGATATAGGGTTTTCCCTTCTAAAACAATTCTTGAAAATCTGGATCCATCTTATAAGATGGATCTAGATTTTTTGGATTGTTTTGGAAGGAAAATCCAATTCATCTTATAACTGAAGAAATTCATTGATTCCAAATGAACAGAAATGGAGATTGACTCCATTAAATGATACCTTCTGAGAGTGATGTCAGGATGAAGGGGGTGATGTATAGAGAATACCATGTAAGTGTCTTTTGATATCAAGTTTATCAGGCAAGACCAGAAACAGTGTAGGAATGGCGAGGCTTGCCGAGCCAGTCCGGCGTGTTTCTAGTTGAGCCTGATAAACTTGATATCAAAAGACAATTACATTGCTTTCTATTTATCATTAGAAGATTTTACAGCACAAAGAGCGGCAAACAAATGATTTGCAAATGCAGTTTTGTTTGAACTTGCTGACGTCGCGAATGTGTTATGACGTAAGTCGGTGACGTCAATTAACCAACGTTGATATCACAGCCAATGTCAGTATAGCCAGTCGTCATCAGAGATCGCTTCTAAAGGCATCGCCTGATAACATTGGCACAAGGGCAGTTCTGAAGTGACATGATATCACATCATGTTATCATACCCCAGATATCAGGTGCATTTTGCAGCAGATGCATAATAGATAAGAGACTTAGGAACTCTACCTATACACCACTCCAGTAGAGCTATAGTGATGTACCAGAACTCTTGTTTCAATGGATATGATACCATCCAGCTTTTTGACACTTTAAAGGCACAAACAAAACAAGAAAAACTGGTACTTTTTGCTGAAAAGCATTTAATTCCATAAGAGAATATGGGCCTGCCCAAAGACCTGGGCATTAATTTTTCTCCAAGGCCAGTGAAAGTGATATTTAATTGATTTTAGCTCAAATTTAATTGAATGTAAACAAAATTTTCTCATTAATTGGTCCAAAGTTTAAGAATCCACAAGCCCGGTAAATGCTGGGACATCTTATTAAGTTACAATAATATTTTTAACATGTAAAATACCAGAAGTGAAAACAAATGAATTTGCAACCTCTGTAGATCCGGATGAAAGAGCCACCTCATCTGGATCTACTCAATTTTCCTCTAGGCTTGAATTCTCAATATGATATAGGTTGGACGAAACACTTTTGCAAGTTTTGCAAACATAAATTTTGTCATCTGCTTTTCTGGCACTTAACAGGTTTAAAAACCAGCAGTCTTTGGTAAGAATAATGCTGGTGGCATGACAGACAGTATCGTGATCAGACTGCTCCCTTAGGAGTCTAATTAAGCTGGCTGATCCTGGTGCATATAGTGTTTGTGAAGCCCTTCTGTCCGAATATTTAGTGTAATAACAGTGTTTCCAAAGACATATTGTCAAGGATGTTTTTAAATGTTCTTATTGAACCCCATTTATCTGTTTATCTGACCGAAATATTGTAAATTTTATGTCATAATGCTTTGATTTTTGTTTTTATTGAAAGTAAACTGATTTACTGTCCAGTTAGGCTATTGTGACAGTGACGTCACTGTTTGTTTACTATTTTGGACAATGCCTATTATTTAAAGACAGGAGTGGTACTATATAAGGAGGATTAACTTCCACAGTGTCAGTCTGTCTCTTGATCTCATAGTGTCAACACCTCCTGTTGGCCAATGAAATTATTATAACTGGTAATTCTGGTCCACTGATTGGTTGAATAAATTTTCACACCTGTACCTGTACAGGTAAGATATGGTATTGCTGGGAACCAGACCCCCCGGCAGAGAAGTCCTGTCTTTAAGACGGGGATGTTAAGTTTACAAGCACTTTCGGCAAGTAGCAACTATGGCCTAGTGGTTAAATTAGAGAAACGAGTGCAGAAGTCTCGGTTGCCAAACAAGAGAATGCAGGTTCAAATCTGGGAAATATTTTCTTTTTTCTTTTTTTATTTATTTATTGTTTTTTATTATATATTTTTATTTATGTGTATGTGTGGAAGTTTGACGAAAGGGTTATTCATTTTCAGCACACATGGTGGCTAAAACCCCTATTGCTTTGCCAAAATAAATAAACTAATCAGTGATATCAGACGAACAGATGGTTGAATGAACACAATGGGGGAGGTCGTGGCCGGGCGATGGTGCTGGGTAACTTTCAGTGCCGGGGCGTCCTAATTATTTGGGTAATAGAAGTACACGAGCCTACTGTACTTGCAGTAGGTGCGAGTGGTGGTGGTTTGGGCATTTTCCTCTTTTTTATTTCTCACTCTCTCTGGGAGACGGCTCGACATAGACTGAACTACTGTTTCAAGGAGCATGTTTGGAATGAAACATAAAACAAATCAAAATTAAAATAAGAGGCAGATAAGAAATTAAAATCTAAGACTGGAGAACTGTAGGGATCAAATTATAAAGTTTTATTTTAACAAATAGAAAGAAAACAAAAATGATTTCAAGCTAACCGGGGTTCGAACCCGTAACCTTCTGTCTTCAAAGTCGTCACGTTACCTTTACACCACACAGTATTGCTTTACAGAGGACTGTCAATTTAATACCTTGTTAAATTAACGGGCTGAATATTCTACGATACGCTACGGTTTCACCTATCACAAAGTAATGGTTCAGTCTGTTTACATTCTGAATATCCTAACTGGACAGTATACAAAGTTAAGTGTGTTTTCAATGACATAGCTTTCTTGCGGACAGTAAAGATAAAATGAGTTGTATCATGAGAAAACGTGTCATCAGGGTAAAAAATATTTAAATCACTTACCGTATTAATCCTATTAAAGGCCCTGGGGGTGTTACATTTTGCAAATGGGGGCCCATTATTTAGAGCATTAAGTGAAGTAAATCAGCAACTGCCTAATAAATACCTTTAATAAAGAGTATTAAGGTAAAAGGTATACTTGCAGAGGAGGCAACTCTACTATGTTTGCCTCCCTTTTTAGTAGGGGTCAACTGTTAAAGGAAAGAATTTGCTCCTCTAGGTTCTTCCCTTTAAGAGTAGACCCCATTTCAAAGAGCTACCTCATCCAAAGAAGCACAAGTAAATATAACATTATTTTCGGAAAAGAGGCAGGAGGCGTTTATTAGAGCAAGGGCGTTTAATATTCATGGAAGTTTTATTTTCGCTTATTTTTCTGCATCTGATGGCTAGCAAATAAAGTATAATTGTTGAAAGATCAACAGTGATGCAACACCACCATGGCATTTGAGGCACCATGGCAACACATGAGAGTACAGAGATGTTTCAAGGTTAAGTGCCTGTAAGAATTATTTTTAGGGTTTTCTAAGAGTCCAGAAAATTTATAATAGGAGTGAATTTTTTGGTGGATTTTATTGATATACATGTGGGCTAATCATTCACGAACCAAATAAAGCCTGTATAGGGCGCATTATATGCCAAGTTTGTGGTTGACTTGCTAGCACTGACACGTGGATAAAATCCACAAAAAAATTCTTTCCTATGATAAATAAGTGGCCTAGAAGACCACCACAGGGGTTATCAATTCGACTACCTGTGCTTTTGACCAAGTCTGTACTACACAAAGTGGCTTTTGACTGAGAATGCCATCATGAGCATCACCAATAATGGTAAATGGTACTATTGTTAATGGCTGTCGACCAAGCTGATACTGCTGTCGATTGTCTCAGTCGACAGCCACTTTTGCATGTCTGGTAATTGACTGACTCGGTCGAAAGGACAGGTACGGAAATTGGTATTACCACAGTGCACTGTAACCTACTTTTCTCTGTCCAGTGATTTGGCCTTGTATACACAGTTCCGACACACACCCAGAATGTCACTTAAAATCACGTGATAGCGTATACCTGGCCAATGCAACGACAACTTAGCACGTGACATAGTCTCACAAACAAATCGCACATGGTCAATATTGTACATAAGTCCGTGATTTTACCTTACAGTTAATGGAGGGATGTATACCTGTTTAAAGAAAACAAACTGACACCACTTTCAATAAACTTATCCTGCTTTGCAAGAACAGAATGCATCGGAAATGCATGATGCGCCAACTTCCATGTGTAGGTCATGAGGAGGCTGATTCTTCGCCATAGATCGCCAACATTTAGCAGACACTTGCATTTGTCATTTGTTTTACCGCCATCTTTGTGCAAAGCTTGTGAGACGTAGTAACAGTAACAAAGTAGGCGGTGCTTAGCAGCTATTATCAGAACTGTGTATTGATGACACTATTTCAAACCAGGCCAGAGACTTAGAATTGCTACTTTGGAGTGGAATCACTTGGACCTATTGTCAGAAGAAACTGGATGATAGATTGTTCTTATTAATTGAAAAGACAGGCTTTAGGCATTTTGATGAGAAAGCAATTTTCCTGACCCAGGCAGCATAATCATGTCATCTTAAAATGAATCTGAATTGCCATTTGTTACCAAATAAGTCACAGCTTTCTTTAAGAGGTTCAGATTGAGAACTTATGGAAAGGTCAAGAATTCGAACTAATGTCTCAGAAAGAACTCTTTTGAGCTATTCCATAGAAAAAAGTGCCATATAGCAAGTTAAGGTGAATTGGGACACCATCTTGTTTTTTGTTTTGTTTCTGCCATATTTAGCTTGCCTAGATGAAAGTAGAGGAAGAGCTATTGCAATCACCTTGGCGTTAGTGTCTGCATTGTCATCCCACTTTGCGTTAAAGTTTTGGTTGACTTTTCTTAGTGATGGGCATGCAAGGCGAGCTATGCTGTTCACGGACAGGTCTTGTCATTTAGGAAACAACTTTTATGACTACCTATTTGCTTCACTGGATGACATTGCCATTTTGAAATTAGGCCGTCTCAGAAAGAAAAGAATTTGTTCCTTGGAGGAAGTAAAATTCTTTCTTGTAAGAGTTGAACGCAATTAACAAGGGAGGTAAACAAGAAAATGGTAGAGTTGCTTCTCCTGAAAGTGTACCCATTCACCTGAAGAGGAGTTTTAGGCCAGTCTGTACCTCTCTGTAGAGGCTGAAATAACTTCTCACTGTATATATTCATCAGGTCCCATAAACAGAAAAGCCTGATCAGCCTGCACAGGTGTGCATTCTAATCAAAGTCTGTGCTGTTCACATATGCCCTAAAGCAGCCTTTCTTTTGGCATTTGCTCAGTTTCATTTTTGAAACATTGAGTCTGTCCTGAGTTTTCTTTCTCATGCAAACTAGTATGTAATTGAACAATTCACCTGGAAGCCAACGAACAGTGATTTTTTATGTGAACAGAATATGGTCTTCTTAAGCCTTAAGCTTTAAACCAAATCCTGATCCTTTTAGGCAATTTGTTTTAACCAAAGTTCATAAGATAGTTACATTAAGAAGTAACTAAGAATATAATGATCAGCTTTTCACTGTATTTAGCAAAGCACTAATCTTAGTTCCAGTAAGTTCATGAACTAGTTCATTAGTATCATCTGAAAAGTATAGTAAAACCCGCTTGTTCAAATTTGGGATAATTGCAGTTAATTGGTTGACATATCCAAATTGTAGAGCAATTATGGTAAATTATTTGAACATAATTGAGCCACAACACGACAAAACCAACAAAGTGCCATGTGGGCCCAGCGAAGACTCAGATCAGCCTTGGCATCTGCCCAGTCTGATCAAAGTCTTCGCTGCCTGCATGGATCTAGCTTTGACCCTTAGCTATCCTTTAAGTGCACAGCTGAGACACTGATCAGACTGGGCAGATGTCCAGGATGATCTGAGTCTTTGCTGGGTCCACATGCCACTTTGTTGGTTTTGTCGTGTCACAGCTCATATGTAATAGGCCTGTTGTGGACCTTTTATTGTTTTTGCCTAATGATCGTTAGATTTTAATGACAGTGTATTGAATTTCTCTAATTCATTTTCAATTCAATTGTACTGTGTACAGCAGAATTCGATCTAGTATCTTTATAGTCAGTTTCTATATAGGGTAGTCATTGAATTTCATAGTCTTCTTCAATTCAATTAAGCAACTATTCTTGTAAATTTTTGGGTCACTGTGCTGATCAGCTACTTTCGTACTTTTGCATTATAATGTAGCTTGAACCTTTCTCACTTAATTATCGATTAGATATTTGCATAAAACTTCATTACATATTTGCATAATACTTCATTGATCATGAGCAGACATTGCATATTTTCAGCTGTTACTATATAAATCCAGGCACCCCGGTCACAGGTGTTTTGCCCCAAACAGGCTGAAATTCAGTGAATGTAGCTTGGCCATGTTCTATGCTGATATTCAATGAACATAGATAGCCTATTCAGTGAATCAGGGCCGCTTATCTCCGTCAGCACAACACCGTGTTGTGTATAGGAAAATGTGCTGGAGATTTCCGGTGGTTCTGCAGGCGATTCGAAAATAAAGGTCACGAAAGGTAGGTGTCTCGGTTAAAAAGGGACAAATTCTTTTCCAGGGTAAAACAAAAGAAAAGGAAAATGTCATGCAACCCTTCAATCGTTTTTCTATGAATACGAGTCTTGATTGAAGCCAGATTCTCAGTTATACAACAGATTTCCATTTTTTCCCGGAGCGAGGTGGGCGTTTTGTTGACTTGCAAACATTTCAAATTTGCATTCCTGAAGTCGCCGAGTATTTATGTTTTCATCTATCACCTGTATATTAAAGGTATCTCATATAAGTACCAGTTACGAGCCTAAACAGAATTTGCTACCTTCCTTCAGCCCAGATAATGAAAGTTGTTGTGGAATTCGTGATCCAGGAGATTGGTGGTGCTGAAGGCGATAGGTGGCGGTGCAGGAGATTGTTTTATGTTGTGCCACCAATGACCGTTTTTAACTGTTTTATAACGTAAATAATGTAGTAGCATGGCATGGTACAGATTCGCACAGCTTTCAGAGTCGTACACTTGGCTATACAATGCCTCTGCAGCATTAAGCATGCTAATTAAAATGAAAATAACGACTCCAGCAATCAGGGGATTGAATTATCAGTCAATCATTTCCACTGCAAAGCTTCTGTTAGAACTAAATGGTACAAAAGTAATGCTAGTTTGTCAATTGGGTACTTACATTCGTCCCACCTTCTTTGTTTAATTACATTGTGCACACGGCCACCAATCCAGCTCATTCATCGTATTATACCAATGGGGGCAAACCTTTCTATTCCTTCTTTCTAAGACTAAAATCAGATATCTGCAATGCTATGCAATGAGAAATCCATTGGACTTTTGGGTACTGGTGTTGTTTTATAAACGATGTTATACTTGGCGGTTTGAAATGTTTTGAAGTGTGGAAAATGGCACTTTCGTCAACTTCATTTTTTTAAGGTAAGTTGTAGGTCGTAATCGAGGTAATCACATCGCACTATCGGATTTCAAAAATTATTCACTAACAAGAAAATTTAAAGCTTTTATAGAATTTAAGGTCTATCTCTCTCATTGTTTGCAGTATGAATGAGATGGACCTTGAATTCAATAGAATTGTTTTTTTTTTCTTGTTAGTAGCCACTTTTTTTAACCCGACAATGCTATGCGATAACCTTGATTTCGACCTACAACATACCTTAAAAGTAATGCTCTGGATCACAGACTGAAAGCAGAATCTGCGTTGAAGTTGGAGAAAGTGCCCTTTTCTCCGCTACAAAGCATTTCAAACGATCAAGCATAAAATTCTTTATAAACCAATACCTGTGTCCAAAATTCCAATGAATGTCCCATCGCATAGCATTGCCTGTTTTATCGAATTTTGGTCTCAAAACTAAGGAACAGAAAGTTTTGCCCCATTGGTATATGCGATGAATGAGCTGGATTGGTGGCCGTGTGCACAATGTAATTAAACAAAGAAAGTGGGACGAATGTAAGTACCCAATTGACAAACTAGCATTACTTTCGCACCATTTAGTTCTAACAGAAGCTTTGCAGTGCAAATTATTGACTGATAATTCAATCCCCTGATTGCTGGAGTCGTTATTTTCATTTTGATTAGCATGTTTAATGCAGCAGAGGCATTATACGGCCAAGTGTACGACTCTGAAAGCTGTGCGAATCTGTACCATGCCATGCTACTACATTATTTACGTTATAAAACAGTTAAAAACGGTCATTGGTGGCACAACATAAAACAATCTCCTGCACCGCCACCTATCGCCTTCAGCACCACCGATCTCCTGGATCACGAATTCCACAACAACTTTCATTATCTGGGCTGAAGGAAGGTAGCAAATTCTGTTTAGGCTCGTAACTGGTACTTATATGAGATACCTTTAATATACAGGTGATAGATGAAAACATAAATACTCGGCGACTTCAGGAATGCAAATTTGAAATGTTTGCAAGTCAACAAAACGCCCACCTCGCTCCGGGAAAAAATGGAAATCTGTTGTATAACTGAGAATCTGGCTTCAATCAAGACTCGTATTCATAGAAGAACGATTGAAGGGTTGCATGACATTTTCCTTTTCTTTTGTTTTACCCTGGAAAAGAATTTATCCCTTTTAAACCACGACACCTACCTTTCGTGACCTTTATTTTCGAATCGCCTGCAGAACCACCGGAAATCTCCTGCACATTTTCCTATACACAACACGGTGTTGTGCTGACGGAGATAAGTGGCCGTGTGAATGCAATGGATGGACTCGAGTCTAACAGTATTTCATGCAGTCATATCAAGAAAATACTTGGATGATAGTGAAAGGCTGTATGCAAATTTAACTGGAACCTCGTTAACAGAATGAAGAATTCCAACAATGCTGAAAGAATTTAAGTGAATGAAGGCTGGCCATGCACCATCATGAATGTAGGCTAGTCCAGCACCATTGTTTAGCCATTATGGTGAATGTTTTCTTGCCATTCACTGTTGTTGCAACATTAATTGTTTAGATAATTCAGCAATTGTTAGCTGGTCAGGCTCTATTGTGCAAGTTGTTCAGTGATGTGCCGTTGTTTAGTTTATCCAATGAATGTAGGCTGGCCATGCACCATTGTTTAGCTAATTCAGTGAATGAAGGCTAGATATGCACCATTGCATAGCCTTCTTTGCTCAATTTCAGTGGTACCGTAGTGCTACTAAAAGACTATAAAACAGAAAAAATGTAGGCTAGATGTCCATCATTGCTTAACCCTTTCCAAAGGCTCGTTTTCAGTGGCACGCTAGCGCTACGTACTAAAAAAAATATATATATTTTACTTTGACTACACAGAAATCTCAGCGTAATTATCTACATTTTTTGAAGGTTGAAGGCATGAATGCTGAGAGACTGTTGATACAAGTTTTTATGCTTGTAAATTAGCTTTGACAAGCAAGTCATTCATATTTATATCACTTTCAGCACCTCATTTTAGGACTTCTCTTGTCATCTGTATAAATTCTGCCTTTATAGGCACACCTGGCATATGACCAATAAAAATCTTTTTGATTTTGTTCTTCATGTGATTATTTTTCGTTTCAGGGGCTACGCAAAGAAACACACAGTATCAGGGCTGGACCCACAGTCAGAATATAAATACAGAATGAAGTTTATGAACTCGGCAGGAAGTAGCGAGTATAGCGCACATGTGAAAGTGTCTACAACGAGTAAGTGCATATTTCAATAATGACGATAGCATTCAAGTAGAAACTTTTACAATCTGGATATAGAGTGCCATATTTCTGCTGCATAGAATTTTAATTTATCCGTTTCTTTACTAGTTTCTCTGATTGAGAAGTTCATGCACATAAGGGGCTTAATTGGCAAGGACCATGCTCTGAGTTTGACAATCCTGGTTTTCAAGCATCCGAAGTTAAGTGAAGCCAAGGAAGTTTGACACTTATAATTTAAAATTAACGTTTTTTCCTTTACTCTGAAAGCTTTCAAAAGTAAGTATTTTTCATGTGATATGCTTTGTATATTGTTAATTTTGTTGTGAATGAACAAGAGCTATCATAGAAACAAAATTGAAAAATCTCACATCTCCTTCTACAAAGAAGGCAAAGGCTGTGCCATCAGCTGACAAACATGATGTTTACACCAAAGAGTAATAGGAAAACGTTAACAAGTCTGCAACTTTAGTATCCGAGAATATGTCTAAAATTGCAAAACATGCCTTAAGTCCCAGCAAACATAAACACAATAGCATGTATGTTGAAAACTATAAATTGTAGCTGGAAGTATATAGTTAGGGCTCGAAGCTTTTCATTCAACCCAGGCATTTGTATTCATGACTGAAATGAAGCTGGGAAACGTATGCCACCCTTCTGGTATACTGAATGTAGAAAAGATAATAAACCTCAAAAAATATGCCCACTGTTTTTTGTTGAGCCCACTTGCGGTCAGCGAGACAAAGTCGCCCGTTTGGTGTTGGTGCATCCATCCGTCTCTCCGTCCATCCGTTTACAGCCATATCTTGAGTTTGGTTGTTCCTAGGACCTTGAAACTTCATTACAATATGCCCCACCAAAATGCTAATTGGCTCCCACAAAACTAGGTCACTTGGACCTACTTTCACGAAAAAGTACCACATATTTAGTTTTCCTCTGCAGCCCCATATCTCCCTTATCATAGGCCCCAGAACATTTAAACTCCATCAGTGCATGCACCTTAACACTCCAGGTCACCTCCAACAAAACTAGATCACTGTGACCTACTTTCACGAAAAAGTACCACATATTTAGTTTTCGAGGTCAGCCCCATATCTTTCCTATCATTGGCCCCAGAACATTGAAACTCCATCAGTGCTTGCACCTTACCACTCCAGGTCACCCCCAACAAAACTAGGTCGCTGTGACCTACTTTCACGAAAAAGCATTTTCACTACTGTCAAAGCGCCAACGGGCTCGACATGCAGGCTGCGGCCATCAAGTTTATAAAAAATTTGATTGTGTGACTGTAATTAAGACTCTGTTGTAATTTGAGCTGCGACATGATAAAACCAACAAAGTGGCATGTGTGCCCAGCGAAGACTCAGATAAGCCCAGTCTGATCAGAGTCTTTGCTGTGTGCTTAAAGGGTAAGCAAGGGTCTAAACTAGCTTCCCGTGGACATGGAAGACTCTGATCAGACTGAGCGGATGCTCAGACTGATCTGAGTCTTTGCTAGGCGCATATGTCACTTTTTTGGTTTGGCGTGTCACAGCTCATTTCTTAATTTGATCCACGTCATAAGCTGTTGTTGCAACATCAGAAATCCTCACAATGTGTGAGCACAGTAATATATGTCCCCTCAGCAAACCTGATCGACTCTTTGAAGAGCAGTGGCTCTGCTGCCTTGAACCATTTAGCTGGTGGAATCTTCACATCTTAGTCAGTGGATCAGTCAGTTTTTCACACTTAATGGTTGTTATGTCACTGGTGTATGTTAGTTTGTGAAGCCAGAATATTCACCACTTAAAACTCCATAAATGAAAATAGTTGAATTTGCAAACATCATAGAACCAGACAAGCAGCTTTTAATGAGCTGTGCCATCTGGATCTACACTGTTTGCCCTCTAGTCTTTGAATTCTCCATCATGATTAAATTTGGTCAAAGCATTTTTTTTAAATTTCGCGGATGTAAATTTTGCCATCTGCTTGTTTTATATGCCCGTTTTGAAAAAAGGACGTATTATTGCATGGTGCTGTCTGTCCGTCTGTCTGTCTGTCCGTCCCTCAACATTCTTCTGCGCACCATATCTCAGTAACTGTTTGAGATATCTTCATGAAATTTTGTAAGCATATATATTAGGATGGGGCAAAGTGTCATGTACAGTAATGGATGCTCTCCCTTTCTTAGTTTCCAAGTTATGCCCCTTTGATTATTTTTCACCCTACTAGTCTTATGCACACCACAACTAGATAACCGTTTGGGATACCTTGATGAAACTTCATAGCAATGTGTATGAGGGTTCGATGATGTGTCACGTATGACAATGGTTGCTTTCCCTTTGTTCATTTTGAAGTTGCATCCCTTTGATTAGATTTTGTAGGCTATTTTCATTTATACTAATCTTGTGCATTCAATAACTATGTAACCATTTGGAATATCTTGATGAAACTTTATGGCAATGTGCATGATCACGAGACGGTGTGTCACATATAAGAATGGTTGTTCCCCTTTCCTTAATTTTGGAGTAACCTCCCTTTGATTAGTTTTTATAGGCAAGCCCCATTCCCCCATTCACTCCATAGTTCCTTAACCTTTTGAAATATTTTAATGAAACTTTGTATAATAATTGGGCAATGTATCATGAGCATGACTCACAACTCTGGCTTACTTACTTTTGAATAATCTGCCCTTGCATCATATCAGTTTTACTCTGTACATGTAACTCCTTAATCTTTAGAGATAGTTTAACAAACAAAACTTTATGGTGATATGTATATTGTTAAGGGAATGCATATGACCAAGAATGGTACTCTTGTTTACTTAGTTTATGAATTTTCTCCCTTGTTTGACTTTGGCATTTCTCAACTTCTGAGCTGCTTCATCCTGGAAGCTGATATTTGGTATGCTAATAGTATTTGATGTGTTAGATGTTTTAATAACATTGCAATCATTAATTACAGAGTTGTTTCCCCTGTTTGTCTGCCTGTCCATCCTTCTATAAACAATCTTGTTCATTCTGTAACTCCTTCATGACACTGAAACGGGCGTATTATGCGCCGCTTGCAAAGCTCTTGTTAGCACCTTTAGTGCTTATTGTGGTTAAAGTTAAGTCTAACATGATGTTAAACATTGTAATATACTTGCATTTTCGTTCTGTATAATGTTAGAATTGAAATAATTTTTGCTTACCCTGAATTATTGCTGATTAACACATGTTGCCAGGCAGATACGAATATTAATTCACTTCCACTTCACAGTCGTGAATTAATATTTGAGCCGCGAGGTGAGAAAACCAACAATGTGGTTGTGCGCCCAACGCAGACTCAGATCAACCTGAGCATCCACCCAGTCTGATCAGACTCTTCGCTAAGCGCTTAATGGGTAGCTAAGGGTCTAAGCTACCTCCATGCGGACAGCGAAGACTCTGATCAGACTGGGCGGATGCCCAGGCTGATCTGAGTCTGCGCTGGGCGCACAACCACATTGTTGGTTTTCTTGTGTCGCGGCTCATTTCGTGATCTGCCCTCCAACAACTTGTGTTAATCAGCAATAATTCATGGGTGAGGAAAAATTATTTCTCTACAAATCACTGAGCTTAATCAGATTTATTTCACTGTCATTCAGGGGCATTCCCTGAGTTCACAGAGGTTACTTGAAACTTCAGTTCGTCATTAGTTCTCATGAGTGCAAATGTAATACACAAGTGTTTATATAACTTTTTTTGTACAACAGCTCGCAAATGCGTCATGATCTTTTGAAATATTAAATTAAGATTTTTGTCAGCTTAAGTTTTCCGATTTCTTACACTTCACTTGACCTTGTGGGTTTTCAACCATATTTGTCTAGGATAGAACTGTATTTATTGTGATATTATATTAAAGTGCCAGTGAATATTGACCTAATAATCCGAACAAAATTGGAACAGTTAAGTTGAACTGATTGAGGTCATATTTCCCCTTAAGAAATATAACAAAAGTTTTGATTCATTCAATGGCCAGTTTATAAAACTTTACTGTTGTTCTGGCGGACACATCAGGCTGTGAAAACAAACTATTTACTGAGTGAGTGAACTCAGAATTAACATCTCATCAACATGAAGGTCATACAGAGAAGGGGACTTTGGTTTGAAGACTCATCCAAAAGGCTGGTGGAGCCGGGAGTCAAACCTGTGACTACTGCTTTGAAAGTCTGCATTACCACTAGGCCACTGCCTCTGCTAGCTAAAATAAAAGCATTTAATATCAAATTCTGTTTAAATTGTTCCAAAATTTTAACACCCTGAGTTTACTGCCGAATGGTGGTTCAAAAGTTGTCAAAAAAATCAAATACATATATTTGATAAACTGCCCAGTGAAACTACATTGCCAACTGTAGCACTTTTTCATCTACATTTTATCTAAAGACAACAAAAATCGAGACAAGAAATAAAAAAAGAAGAAGAAAAATCTAACTATAAACTCTTAAATGTTTAGCTGCAGAGATTTAAGCATACACAGTGGCAATTAAATTCTAGACATTAACAGACCTAGCCCACAATTTTTTGAATTCTAAATTACAAATTAAACTGTCTGGCAGTATTTTAGATGGAAACCCAACTTTTATTGGACTTTTTACACATCTTTGCCGCATATGCAATCAGGAATTTAGCCAGACTCCAGAAAATAAGGATACCCACAAAGGATTTTCAACAACTGAAGCATCAAAATGACTTCCAAAGCCCCGAGTTTCTTAGACTTTATGGATTCTTGGGGCCTCAGCCTCTGCATGGCTACAAGCTGCTGGCGATTGCATATTAAAGTTTACATTGTATAGTTGCACCAGGGCTCCTGTGTCCCTTCATTAATGATCGGCATCATGCAAAAAGCGACCTTGAGCCATGTACATGAAGGATTACTCAAGTCAATCTTCACCTTTCATTTCTCAGATTCTTCAAGGTTCTTCAAGTTTTAAGGAATGTTCTATATTTGCTAAAAGGAAGACTCTGATCAGGTTTCCCTTTTAGCACATACAGTAGGGGGTCCCTTTGCACAAGAATTAAGAATTTATATAGAAATGTTTTTGTATATTACAGAAGAACCTCTGAATGGGGAACATCTACACAAAGCTATAATGAGAAGAGACTTAGAATTGATAACAAAAATTGTAGAAAGTGGGTGAGTAGATTATAAACTTCAGGATTTAGACCCATACACAAGTTGGTAAATACCAATAAACACTGACAAACTTTAAATACTCTGTTGTTTGTCATATTATTCTGCCATTGTCTGTTTCATCTAACACTGGGTAGACACCGACAAACATTGTATTCTTCGATTGCCAACTTCTAATAAAACTGGCATGCCAGTGTAAGCTGGTACATGTTAGATAAAGGGTAAGATGATTCTAGATATTTTGATGGCATATATTTGCTATTGAGAACGGTTCCCATATATTGGGATGTTGTAATTAAAAGAATTGAACAAGTTGAGTTTACTGTCCATTAAGAATAAAAAGTTGCTGGTTGAATAGCAAATAGTGTAGAGGAGCAGTCTGAGCTAACAGTATAGACACTGATCTGACTGCGCCTAGAGGAGAACAGCATCACTGTGTACTGGTTGTTGGCCATTTATGTTTTCATATACAGTCGAACTTCGATGGCTCGAACTCGCCGGGACCACCCAAAAAAGTTCGAGCGACCGGTAGTTCGAGCCATTGAAGACCAACTCACAAGGTCCAGCCATATGTATTATGCTTTGGTGACTTCCTGTTTATTGATCGGTCATAATTTAAGCCACTTGGTGCCAGCAGAAATCTCTGATCTGAGTATCCCCCCCGTTGCCGGGTCCTTCACCAGATTGCTCGGAAGCTGACGTACTGACGTGACTGCAGGAATGAATGATGGGCCCTTCAGTTCAGTTCAGTTCAATTCTCTTATCGACATTACGCAAGTGGCTCAACGATACGTAACCATAGTTGCACACACTTGGCGCCGTGTGTCCGTCCAACAATGATGGGCCCTAATTTTGTTACGTATTTAAAGGCAAAGACGTAAATTTCAGCACGTTTTACTCAATTTCGGTGCGAAATTTTAATGGAAGAAAAATATTTTACCATCTTCAATTTTCATATGCTGCCTCATTTGCCCAGGGTGATAATACACATTTAAATAGATAAGACCAAGCTATACAACCAGCTTAAATTGACATTGATCAGCTTAAATTGTCATTAATCGATTGACAGGCTGCTTTAATTGAGCTCACGCCAATCAAGTATACCTGTGGTTTCGGCAAACGCTTTGTCAATATCAAAGCGTCTTATGACAATGATCAAACGTCTGGGTGACCGTTATTGAAAGGTAATTAGTGTGAGCCATCGGTGGGTTTTTACATAGAAAAAGTACCCTAGGGACTGGGTTTGGGGTTTGAGTGTTCGAGCCATTGCAGTTCGAGCCAAAGGTCGCAGGTTAAGTTAAAATGAATGGGAGTTTTGCCGGGACTGGAAAGTCAGTTCGACCGAAGCATGGCGTTCGAACCTTCCGAGTTCGAGCCAGTGAAGTTCGACTGTACCTATTTTATGTATGATAACTATTATTCTTCTTCAAATATAATATTTCTAAGTGCATAGCGGTTCATTTTGTTATATTTGTTTTATCTAGCTGGGCACTCATTCTACTAAGTAACAGCAAAATTCCACAGACTTTCTTGATGCATATACATGTGTTTTGATGATTTTTCAGGGATGTAAAAATAGATGTACCTGACAAGTTTGGCTTTTCTGGTTTGATGCAGGCATCACAGAAAGGCTATTACGAGTAAGTGAGAGTATAACTCTGTTTTAACAAAGGTTTCAGAAACAATTGTTTGGGTTGTGTTAAAGGGGATATGATGTCATACTGTATAGCAGGTTATTTCTGCAGGTGTAAATGTTTGGGGTTTTCACCTCAGAAAGTATACGAATATAGTCTGTGATTGTGATTTCTGTGGATACCAAAAGAGAAAAATAAATAAGAATAAGAATATGTTTTACCACTACATTTTTTTGGTGAAAAACACAAAGCTTGCCTGGTAACAGTAATTTAAGTTTTTAATGAGTCACAGTTTTGCTGATTACTGAACACCGACCCATAGAGCATCTTTGTTTGATTAGTCTCTTGTTACATTTAATTCTAACACAGTGCACCTATAGAAGAATTGGAAAGTTTCTGTGTGTTTTTTCTGTGCAACAATTCACTGTTTCGGAGCGTGTTAGTCTAGTTGCTGATGTCATGGCAATTACTGACATGATTTAGTGACGTTTTGAGATGTTGGACCGTGTAATGTCTCTTTTTCTGTCTAAAATTGCCATAAAAACGTACATTTGTCTTAGATACAGTTAAGAATATTGGCGGGAGCATAGAACGTGCTGGCAGGGAGGTTGGGAGAATTTGAATGATAAAAAATACTTTTTCAGTGTTAGAATCGAAATAGTTCAGCTCTAGCATTGAATTGTTGAGTAATAATTCACTGTTTGTCTGTCAGTTATAAGTAGATATATCATTCGAGCTCTGCACTCGTGATATGATCTACTTTGCAATTGACCTCCAAACAGTGAATTATTACTCAGCAGTTCACCACTAGAGCTGATCTAATAAACAACCAGAGGCGTTTCAGTTATTATGACACATCAAGTCTGCAATGATTACTGAAGAAAATTTTCTAACAGTTATAATTTGGATGATAGAAAATGTTTTCCCAAAAGTTGGATAAATACAGTGCAATGACATATGAGCCGCGACGCGACGAAACCAACAATGTGGTTCTGCGCTACGTGCAGACTCAGATCAGCCACTGCATCTGCTCAGTTTGACCAGACTCTTCGTTAAGTGTTCAAAGGGTAGCTAAGGGTCTGAGCTACCTTCATGCGGACAGCGAAGACTCTGATCAGACTGGGCGGATGCCCAGGCTGATCTGAGTCTGCGCTGGGCGCACAGCCACATTGTTGGTTTTCTCGCGTCGCGGCTCATATATGCTTAGGCCTCTATGCAAAAAGATTGCTAGTTCAAATATTCCATGATTTTAATTTCTGCACATCTTACAAAACAGCAGAAATTTATCACCTGCAGAAATTACCTGCTTTGTGGTATGCTTACTGTAGACTCTCAGGTCAGTCTGCACAACTGTACATACTGATCAGAGTCCTAACTTTTTAAGATTTTAGATTCCTCATGTAAGCAAAAAGAGAATACTGTTCTCTCCAGTCTTACATCTTATGAACTGAAAAACTGTATTTGTTTCTTTTCTAAAGGCATTAAAGAAAAAGTTTTAAACCTGTTTAGATTATCTTCAAAAAAAAGTTGTTTGTGAAAGTTTCACTCAGTTTAATAAAATTTCACCGTATGCCAGAGGTTTTAGTTGTTCAATGTGATTTTGCCAAAATAACGTGGTGTTGCAAGTGTTGTCAGTTAACTTACAATATTTGCATATCCTGTTTCTGTTTGCAGTGTAGCTGAAGTTTTATTGAGTCATGGGGCTGATGTTCATGCACAGAATGATGCAGGCAAGACAGCGTAAGTAAAATATGGCTGAGATATTCATATTTTCAAAGCATTGAAGTACAATGTCAGACAAAATATGTTTTTTCATGTTAGTTCCTCAAAGTGAGAATCAAGAAATGCTTGGGATCATCTGAACAAGGTTGAAAATCAGAGATTATAAGTATCTTACATGGGTGTGAGGTGTGGATAGAAAAATCCGTCAGGAGGGTCACTGAGTGAGGAATTTCTGTCTGCACATCACGCACATATTGTTTTAAATTTAGAACTTGCTAAAATGCGTAATTTTAGTACTTGAGAGGTTTCTATTTGATTTTGAAAGAAGGAAGATGGTGCCGCTTTCAACAATCGCCATTCTTTATGTCAATGTCTGACGTGCATAAACTGCCGTCATTTTTGCCGTCTTTCTAAAACACCGACGCCACTTGAAGACGCAGATATGTGACCTCCAATACAACCAATGCATTGAATGCTCGTGATTTTTATCCGGTCCTGGGTAAGAACACCTGGATAAGATAAGATTTCCTATCCCAGGTGAAAAGAATGGCATTTTCTATATGGTGTGCAAGAAAAAGCTATATTAAAGAATTCAGACTTTGCTCACAACAATTCTTCATGAAGCAGAGTCAAGCTTGGTAAAGGTGATTCATGGGTGGTTTCTCTGAGCTGGAATTACTGAAACAGTGAGACATACACAGGGTGAATCAACTTTTTTAATATCAGTTTATTCAAATAGGTCCATCCTGAAAAATTTAACCCAAAAGTCACAAATTTATAATAAACTATATCTACCAGGATACCAGGCTTCTTCTAGCTTCGGTTTTGGGCTACTACATTGGTCCTATCAGAATAGATTTGAGCTGAGACATGACAAAACCAAAAAGAGGGCATGTGCACCCAGTGAAGACTCAAATCAGCCTGGGCATCCGCCCAGACTGAGCAGAGTCTTTGCTGTCGGCATGGAGGTAGCTTAGACCCTTAGCTATCCTTTAAGCACAAGCAAAGACTGAGATCAGACTGGGCAGATGCCGTCTGATCTGAGTATTGGCTGTGCACACGTGCCACGTTGTTGGGTTTGTTATGTTACAGCTTATTAGCTCACCTGAGACGAAGGCTCAAAGGTGAGCTTTTAGTATGGCAATACTCCGTCCGTCGTCTGTCGTCCGTCTTCCTTCCACCATTTTCAAAGGTTTTCTTCTCCAAAACTGCTGGGCCGATCAAAGCCAAATTTTATATGGAGCCTCCATGGGTTGGGGGAACAAAAGTTTGTTCTGGGTATCTGGGTCACATGACCAAGATGGCCGCCACGCCCATATATGGTAAAAACCCTTCAAAAATCTTCTTCTCCAGAACCAAAAGGCCTATGACCTTGAAACTTGGTATGTAGCATCGGGCATGCAGGCCCATCATAGTTTATACAAATGATGACCTTGCGTTGACCTTGACCTAATTTACGGCATGGTCAACTTTGGTACGTTAGGCTTTTATATGGGAAAACACTTAAACAGTGGATTTCTCAGAATCTATTTAAGTCTAAGGTTTAATACTTGGTATACATGGTCGACTAAATGACCAGATGAAGATATTATGTCACTAAAGGTCAAGGTATTCCGTCGGACCATCCATCATCAAGATTTTCAAACATCTTCTCCTCTGAAACCACTGGGCCGATTGAAGCCAAATTAAATATGGAGTCTCAGTGGGATGGGGGAACGAAAGTTTATACCCGGGGTCTGGGTCACATGACCAAGATGGCCGCCATGCCCATATATGGTAAAAACCCTTCAAAAATCTTCTCCGGAACCAAAAGGGCTATTACCTAGAAACTTGGTATTTAGCATCGGGCATGCGGGCCCAACATAGTTTATACAAATGATGACCTTGCGTTGACCTTGACCTAATTTACGACATGGTCAACTTTGGTACGTTAGGCTTTTATATGGGAAAACGCTTAAACAGTGGATTTCTCAGAATCTATTTAAGTCTAAGGCGTCTAAGGTACAATTTGTTGTATACATGGTCGACTAAATGACCAGATGAAGATATCATGTCACTAAAGGTCAAGGTCATTCCGTCGGACCATCCATCCTCAAGATTTTCAAACATCTTCTCCTCTGAAACCACTGGGGAGATTGGAGCCAAATTTCATATGGAGTCTCAGTTGGATGGGGGAACGAAAGTTTGTACCCGGGGTCTGGGTCACATGACCAAGATGGCCGCCATGCCTGTATATGGTAAAAAACTTTCAAAAATCTTCTACTCCAGAACCAAAAGGCCTATGACCTTGAAACTTAGTATGTAGCTTTGGGCATGTGGGCCCATCATAGTTTATACAAATCATGACCTTGCGTTGATCTTGACCTAATTTACGACATGGTCAGCTTTGGTATGTTAGGCTTCTATATGGGAAAACGCTTATATACTGGATTTCTCAGAAACTATGTAAGTCTAAGGTACAATATGTGGTATATATGGTCAACTAAATGACCAGATGAAGATATTATGTCACTGAAGGTCAAGGTCATTTTGTCGGTCTGTCCGTCATCAAGATTTTCAAACATCTTCTACTCTGAAACCACTGGGGAGATTAAAGCCAAATTTCATATGGTGTCTCAGTGGGATAGGGGAACTTAAGTTTATACCCCGGGTCTGGGTCACATGACCAAGTTGGTCGCCATGCCCATATATGGTAAAAACCCTTCGAAAAATCTTCTTCTCCAGAACCAAAAGGCCTATGACCTTGAAACTTGGTATGTAGCATTGAGCATGCGGGCCCATCATAGTTTATACAAATGATGACCTTGCGTTGACCTTGACCTAATTTACGACATGGTCAACTTTGGTATGTTAGGCTTTTATATGGGAAGACGCTTATATAGTGGATTTCTCAGAAACTATGTAAGTCTAGGGTACAATATGTGGTATATATGGTCAACTAAATGACCAGATGAAGATATTATGTCACTGAAGGTCAAGGTCATTTTGTCGGTCTGTCAGTCTCCTCTGAAACCACTGGTCTGATTGAAGCAAAATTTCATATGGAGTCTAAGTGTGATCAGGGAATAAAAGTTTGTTCTCGGGGGTCTTGACCAAGATGGCTGCCATGCCCGTATATGGTAAAAACCCTTCAAAATCTTCTTCTCCAGAACCAAAAGGCGTATGACCTTGAAACTTGGTATGCTTTGGGTACTCAAGCCCATCATAGTTTATACAAATGATCGTGCGTTGACCTTGACCTAATTTATGACACTGTCAACTTTGGTACATTATGTAGCCTTTTATATTGGAAAATGCTTAAACAGTGGATTTTTCAGAAACTATTTAAGTCTAAGGTACAATATTTGGTATATATGGTTGACTAAATGACTAGATGAAGACATTTTGTCGTTAAAGGTCAAAGTCATTCTTTGACTTTTGTACAAGGTCATTGAGATTCTGTCACCCGTCAACATTTTCAAACATCTTCTCGGAGGCAGCTGGGGTCAATTGAAGCCATATTTCATACATATGTAGCTTCACCGGCTTAAAGGAACCATAGTTTGTTCAGATGGTCTTGGTCACTTGACCAAGATGGCCACCTTGCCCATATATGGTAAAAATTCTTCAAACGTCTTTTTCTCGAGAACCGAAAGGCCTATCACCTTGAAACTTGGTACTGGTATGAAGCATTGGGCACTCAGGCCTATCATAGTTTATACAAATGTTAAAACTGTATTTCATATGGAGCTTTAATACTGGGTCAAAGAAATCAAAGTTTGTTCAGATGGTCATGGTCACATGAACTTGGTGCCAGCCATGATAAAAACCCTTCAGAAATCTTTGTCCAGAACCAAAGGCCCAGTGACCTTGTGGCTTGGTATATAGAATTGGGGCTCAACATTAATCCCCAAGGGAGGGGGGTTATCTGCCCCTGCCCTGGTGCTATATACATGTATAAAAGCATTAAATTATATACCAGGACCAAGTGTCAGGTGAGCTACAGGACCATTGGTCCTCTGGTTTTATAAAACTGCTGGCTGAATGGCAAATAGTGCAGATACTGATATGCGTGCTTCTATAGGAACAGTCTGAGTCATCGGAGTCTGCAGTTTTTCCCCTGGAAATTTTTCCAGTAAATGTATTTGTGGCAATACCTATGTAATACCATAGTTAAGCAATAAACTCCTACTTTTTGATGTTCACTGAGTGATGAAGCTAGTGGTCCTTGCTAAAATTCTCATGTGTCTCCCTCTAGCCTCATCAGTGAACATGAAAAAAAAAATTCAGTTTTATTTTTACGCTTTATTTTAAGCAATATTTCATGACATCAGGGTAACTATCCTTTTTCAGCAGATGAAAACAGTGGCCCCAAATAGGTTTATTAAAGGAAAGTCAGCAGCAATTACAGATACAGTCGGACCTGTGAACAAGGCCAGGCATGGGAAAAAACAAAATTGGCCGTTGTTTAAAGGTGACCGTTGTTCAGAAATTCAATAATTTCACGATTTTGACTGACTGTCAGATAACCGTAAACTTCATCAAAGTTTTTTTTTGCGCTTTGTTTGCAGGCAAGCGTTAATATTTTCCTGCGTTTTTTTGAACATACGCAAAATCAATATTCAAAGTGCATATATACCATTAAAATACTCCAGAAAATAAATTCCCGAAAATTATTGTTGCTATAGGTTTTAATTCTGTAATAATTTGTTTTCAAAATGCAGGTATGGGTAAAAAGACTTTTGCTTTCACGGTTGATGCACACGACCGTTAGGCGATACGTTCGATTGACTTATTAAATCAGTTACTGATAATCAATTATCAGTTGATTAAGCATACTGTATAAGACATGATTAGCAGAATAAAACTGACTTTTATTACCTTACAAAAATTAACACTTATAGAATCAAACGCATTATGCGCTATAAAAATGTGTGGAATACACTTTGTTACATAAATTATACTGCACCCGAAAATCAATAACCAGTCTAGTGCTAAACATAGGTTAGGGAATACACAAATGTGTGTATGAAAGGGAAACTGTGTTTTGACACAAGGACTGGCCGTTATTCGAGGAAATTAGCGTGTCTCGGGATGGATGTAGATGGTTGTTGAATGTAGTTCGCAGTGGACCGCTATTGCCAGGTAATTTAACCAGGAAATTCGACGGGAGGAATTTGAACCGACCCTTGTTTACAGGAGACCATTATTTGGAGGTGACCATAAGCACAGGTTTGACTGTATTACCTGTTGTACGGCTATGTTTTCCTTATTAATTTTCTCTCTTATTATTTTCACCACAGATTAATGTTGGCCTGTTTTGCTGGACAGAAGGAATTAGTGCAATTATTACGTAAACATGAAGCTAGTTATACAGATTTTGACAAAGGTGGCTCGGCACCTATACACTGGGCAGTAGATGGCGGGAATGTAAAACTTATCGACTGGATCATAGCTGATGGTGCTGATATGAACATGAAAGATCACAGTTGTGGCTGGACACCTCTCTTACGGTGTGGTAAGTAAACTACACAATCAGATAAATATGGTTTTGGATGCTTCAGATGGGCAATATATTTAAAACTTAAGCAGACTTCTTATATTTGAAGGTGAATTTAGCGGCATATGGTTACGCTGCTCACACTCCATGTAAAATTAAAATGTTGGACAAATATGAAAAGCTGGTCACAACTTTGACACCCCAATATTTCATAACAAATAATGCTTCGTTCTTTGACATTTTACCAGTCTGTTCATCACATCAGAGAACACAGGTCTTGCAATATACTGGAAACTGAATGAAAACCCAGATCCAGTATTAGGGCTGGGACGAATACCCAGGGACCCGAGTCCGGGTCGGGTAAATCAATTACTCGGGTACATGTTTACTACCCATTACCCGAATGCTTATTATTATGTAATTTATGAGTATTCTGTTTCAATAAAATTCCAAGCAAATAGAGCAAAGTTTTGTGTGACTGTCTTGTATAATAAATTGTCATCATAATTCTCAAACCATTTTATATATTATAACAGAGAGATTTTTACATTTTCGTGCCCTTCCCATGCATAAGTAAGCTAATGACATATACCTTACTCATTATTTAAGCTAAACGTATTATGTTCTAACTGTGGGCATGCTGAAAATGCTATGGTAACGGGTACCCGCGGGTAATAAGTACCTGGGTACAAAATCTCTACGTGTCCCAGCCCTATCCAGTATTGTGGCAGAAGCAAACTAAACAAACAGTTTAGCCCCTCATTAGACTGCTTTATTAGGACCATATCAATTATTGTATTTGGTTGGTTGTTTGTTTTGGGTTTAACGGCCCTTTCAGACAGTATTTCAGTCTATATCGGGCGGCCCAGTGTTCCCCCCAGAAATTTTAAAAGGCATGTCGCTTTTAGCACAAAAACTTGTTGATAAATTTTTAAAACCCTTAATATAGTGATATTTGTCAAAATTAACCTAAACTTACATTGCAAATAATTTATTGATGATCCTCAATGCATTTAAAGCAACTATACACCTTTCCTATAAATCGATAAAGTCGCGCACGAGTTATCTACCCAAGTAGACTGTGACGTCATCTATAGGAACATCCCATATAATTCAGTACAACTGCAAGCACACACAACATGCACAAAGCAGACGTTTTGTAAATATGAGCTGCAAAAATACATTGAAAGACCAAATTAAAGTATAATTGCCTCGTTGTTATGTGAAATGTTTTATATATATATATATATATATATATTTATTTTAATATCACACTGAGAATCCCGACAAGTCGCTCATGATTTTCATGACCCCGTGTTTTAACATCCCGGAAATACATTCACGTTTATTCAATATAAAAGAGCTACATTTCGTATAAATAAATTTCGTAAATCTGTAAAAAAAATCGTAAATCTGTAAAGTTCTTTCCATTTTTCCGACAGGAAAAACGTCAACATTCAGGTAGTAACTACGCATTATTACCAGGCAGATTAGCCTATAACGCTGATATTTATGGTTTCTTGTGCGATACACCGATCTAAAAGCATCAGCATCCAGACAGTTTTACGTAAGTTTGAACCCGAGGTTGAATTTATATTATTTTTTCCATCTCTTACTTATCTTCAGTATTATTTATTTGATTGTTTCCATTTCACGGCAGGGTGTGACACGTGTCTAAGTAATACACAATCATAGGTGTTTGTTTATTGGGGCAATGCGCGCGATTCGGTGATTACACAAACGAATTCCATGTCAGTACACTTTGTTGTCATTTTTAGCGTGTGTGAGTTTTTTAATCAACTAATCATTCGTTTTGTATGTTTTTTAATAACGGTCTGAACATCTTCCGCGATTTTCTTTCTTTTCCTTATGTTTTGGAAGCTGTACTAGTGATACATGCTCTTGAAGACGGTAATTTTGGGCCGAAATTTTAGTCGGAAATCTTTTAATTTTATGTCAAATTCCCATATGCTATAAGTTATAAAGCTTATTTTCCGACAAAGAAAGAGCTAAATATAGTTGGAACAAAATAGTTGTCTTAATTTTAACCGTTGAATGTTAGTTTTGAATATACGGAAAACCGGCATTTATTTGCTTACACAATGAAAAACAATAGCTTATCCTATAGATGACGTCATAGGCGTTGCAAGGGACAAAACTCGAACAGACTCTGAATTATAGGAAAGGTGTATACTTGCTAAGAAATGAAAATAATAGCACTTTAATAAATTTTCATTGGAAATTAAGGCATGTTGCAAAGGCAATTTAAAGAGGAAGGCATGTTGCAAGTGACATGCCTTAATGGTCTGGGGAGATCCTGGGCCATCTCCCAGAGAGAGGGAGAAAGAAAAGAGAAATGATAGGTGAGAGAAAAAATATCCAAAAACAACCCTCGCCCACACCTACTGCAAGCAGAGTAGGCCCTTGCCCTACTTTAGTCCAACTAAGTTCCCCGGCACTGGAATTTATAATCAGCATCCCCTCAATTGTTGTACATGCACTGTTTTTATTGCTGCAGCATTTAATTTTGCCACACATGGCCAGATATTAAAATCAAGATATTCATTGAGGATAAGTCAGTAGGCCTAATATGTAAAAGTGTCCTGGTAATAAAAGTAATTGTGGTAATTGTTTTTCCGTTATTGGAAGATGGAGAATATTTTCACAGCTTGAAGAAGACAGTAGATATATTGTGAAAAGAAATGGTGTAATGGCTCTAAATGTTGGGACACCGTAACCAATTACAGTAACTGTTTAAAGCCGTAAAGCACCAGAAATGACCGTAATTGAAGTGCAAACAGCTTAGATCCGGATGAGGCAGCTCATTATGAGCTGCCTCTTCTGGATATTCACTGTTTACCATCTGTTCTTTGAATTGTCAATATGATATAGCTTGGATGAAACATTATTTGAAATTTTGCAGATGTAAATTTTGTTGTCTGCTTTTGTGATGCTTTCATGGTTAAAACTGAAAAAAAAAACTGATTTCACTGACAGAAGATGTGTCAGAAACTTGAAGGTGATTTGGCAGACAGTGTAGACTCTGATCAGATTGCAGGTGCTGTCTGACCTGGGTCTACACTGTTTCCCCAGAAACATCTGTATGGTCATTTAAGAAAATTACGGTAAATGTGGAAAGTGCTAAATCAATTAAGTATCAGCAGGGCTGCCTATTTTCAATCATGTTAAGCCGAAATCAATATGGATTCTATCCTGTCATTATTACCTGTCATCCTCTTCACCATAGGTAATTGTCATAGGTAAACAATGGTACGTGGAAAAGTCACGTTCAAAAATTTCATGCGTGAGCGAAAGAAAATATTGCATTCTGCAGACTTATTGAATATTGAAACTTTTTTTTTGGCTATGATGAAGTCAGAATGTAATGTAAAATCTTTTAGATCATGTTAAGTGAATTATAGCCATGGCCATCCATCATCTCTTATACACCTACTGTCTTTCTGCCTGCTCGGCTTCCACAGTGTCAAACAAAATCTCTTAAACCACTAGGCCAGTTTCAGTGAAACTTAATGCAAAAATGGTGCTGCGGTAATGTTAGATTTGGTGTATTTCTCTAGAACTATGGATGAAGTTACATAGAAATAAACCTTTCAGATTGGTGTTTCTCACCCCATGCTCCATTCAAGTAGAACTGCAGATAAGATGGGGTTTAGAGTTTTTATGGGGGGATAATCCTCATTGAAAACAAACACTGTGATCCCTCTCGAGAGCTGCCTCTTCTGAGGGGTAACAATATGTGCATGTATGGGTATGAACAGAATTATCTCTCAGTAATCATATCTGGATGTCTAATTCAACATGGCATGTATGGCATTAGAGATTAAATCGTGGTTAGGTACTATATGTATGTTCAAATGACTTTTTGACCAGACTTGCTTTGAACCATTCTAACATCAACCTTTCTGCAATATGAATGGAACTAATCGAATGCATAAGTAAGTCATAATGACTGTCATTAACCTTCAAACAGCTTCTTTTAATGAAGGGTTGAATTTGGGGATAGCTGTACTCAGAATTGTCATTTTGGGAGGTAAATCATTTGTTTTATGGTTGGAAATTTTGTTTTACGGCGACGGGCCAGGGGAGTTGTAAAATGCAATTTGCGACCATAAAACTGACCATTTACCTCCCAAAATGACAATTTTCAATACAGTTATCCCATTCTAATGCACTTTTTAACATTTTCAACTTTCAAAGTGTACTTCTTTGCACCCAGTGCAAGCACTTTCAGCAACGTAAAACCAAACGTCAGCCAATGAGAAGCGACGTTTTATAATGATGTCGGGTTTCTGACAGTATATCACAGAATATACTGTCACAAATTTTTGAAGCTATCCAATCAGATGTCGCGTTATTTTTTTGAGTGCTTTAGAACAAATTTTTACCAAACTTGATGATTGAGTGCATTAGAGTAAATTTTTACCAAACTTGACGTGAAGCATCTAGATGTCAGCCTTTTCTCAAATTTAGTGAAAATGGATTTAGTACTGAAGTAGTTAAAAAAAAACATTGGAAAACCCTTTAATGACTGGATGACCATAACATAACATTTTTTTTCATGGAAAAATTAGAAAATCACTTGCCACCTTCACAGTTTTATAGCTAGTCTGGTGGTCGAGCCCTTTGTCTTGTACTCTTAACTTTAGAAAGCTTAGAAAACAGTTCTATATGCAAATGACATTATTATCTAGGTCAGGAACTTTAACAACTTATCAGTCTTTGCTGTAAAATAGACATGATAGGAGAGAATATAAATCACTATATAAATATTTGATGAACTTTGAATGGTGCTTATTACACAATAACAGGAGAAGAAAGATATAAAGAAATCAATCAAATAACATACAGGGCTCCAGATAAGGCAGATATTTGAAAAATTTGAACAAGTATGACAAAATACTTTGGCAACCATTGTAGACATTGATCAGACTGCTCCTTCAGTGTCAACACTGTTTGCAGCTAGAAGGAGCAGTCTGACCAGTGTCTGCATTATTTGCAGTTCCACCAGGAGTTTTTAGTAAAAAAAAAAATTGAAACAAATAAAAATCACCATTTTTTGTCTCAAGAGACTAGGTGTACGAAATTTTAGAACTGTTAACATAGGGAAAAAGAAAGTTATGAAACTGATATAATGATAATAATGACAATAGTAATGGCAATCAGAATCAGGAATCCACCATATCTGAGGGGAATGAAAGTACCTGTACATGAAGTGTTCAAACACAGTCACAGTCTTTCCTTTCTGGACTTCAACATCAATACTAAGACCATTCTGAAGATAGAACTGGTGTTGTACTGTACATATTGTACAATGTATATTAAACATATGTTGCAGAATATCATTAAAATAACCATGCTGAAGCAGCAATATTTCATGTACATAATAATTCCCATAACATATGAGCCACAACATGACAAAACCAACAATGTGGCATGTGGGCACAGTGAAGACTCAGATCAGCCCAGTCTGATCAGAGTCTTCACTGTCAACATGGAGGTAGCTTAGACCCTTAGCTACCCTTTAAGCACACAACATAGACTCTGATTAGATTGGGCAGATGCCAAGGCAGATTTGAGTCTTAGCTGGGTGTACATGCCAATTTGTTGGTTTTGTAGTGTTGTGGCTCAGTTATGGTGTTATGGCAAACTGAGACAATTTTTTTTTCAACCCCCAACCCCCCTCCCCTCCCAGAAACATTCAACCTCAAAATTTTAGTAAACCTGGAATGCCCATATCACCTGCTTAGTTCATCTTGTACAGTTTTGATTAAAGCAAGTTGAAATTAAGTTAATGTTTACTTTTTGAATACTTGTGTATTCTGAGTAGATAATATATAATTTACTGTCAAGAAGAAAATTACGCATTATGTAATAAAAATCATGTCCTTGTACGAGTAGATTAGAGTTGTGGCACCAGAAAAGGTGCATGCAACATATGCAGACAGCATAGGCTCTGACCAGACTGCACATCTGTGCAGTCTGATCAGAGCCTTTTCTGTTTGCACACAATATGTCTGAACTCTGAGGAATCTACAGGCACAAAATGAGTCTCTAGATAGACTGCACAAATTCAGACTGGTTTCAGTTTTTGCTAGCATTAGCTACATTAGGCACTTTCTTGCATGCTGCAGTTCATATATATCATACTGTCTGTGTATGTGCATGCTAAACATAAGTGCTTTTAATCTCAGCCCATCTAGTCATTAAGTCTCAGGTTTAAAGTATCTTTAGGACATCAGCGATACTGTCATAAGTGCAATAAAAGCTTGTTAGTGGAAAATAAATTGACACGGAAAAATATGGTGAAACAAGGTGCAAATAACTTGATATCGTAACCTAATGACAAATTTTGCCTATCTGGTATTTTTGCAGCCTTTGAATTTTTTTTCCCCCCACCTTTGGATTATAAAAGATGAAAAATTGAAATGTGTTAACAATTCCTTTCTGCTCTCAATGCCCCCCCCCCCACACACACACACTCACACACACACTAAGCCTAATCCCTTCCCCACCCATGCACATCAAATAATGAAGGTCTGGTTTTTAGCTCACCTGAGCCGAAGGCTCACAGGTGAGCTTATAGTATAGGCAGGCATCCGTCGTCCTTCGTCCGTCGTCTGTCGTCCGTCTGTCAATATTTTCAAACGACATCTCCTCTGAAACTACAAGGCCCATTGTTACCAAATTTCATATACAGCATCTATAGGCAGGGGGAACCAATAATACTGTTTTTTATCCAAATCCCTTTGGAACTTTGGTTGCTATGGCAACTTAAAGTTTCCATTGACTTGTATGGGAAAAATTGAAAATTTGCATTTATTGCTATGTCACTGTAGATATTTTGACAAATGGTTTACAGAAATGTTCCTTGAGTAGTCCTCTATCAACCACATGAAATTTTCAATAAATTACACAATTTGGTTGGTGGTTAAAAAATTCAAAAATCTTCTCCTCAGAAACTATGCAACCAATAAAGCTTAAGCTTCACAGAAAGGATCTTGGTACTACCTTCTATAAAAATACTGTTTTTCTTGGCAATTTCTCCAGCAGTTTGGTTGCAATGGCAACTTAAAGTTGCCATTGACTTATAATGGGAAACTGGAAAATTTGCATTTATTGCTATGTCACTGCAGATATTTCGACAAAACTTTCATAGAAATGTTCCTTGAGTAGTCCCCAACCAGCCATATCAAATTTATGCAAATTGAGCTATTTGGCTGATTGCCATTGCAACCGAATGGCTAAAAATAGAAAGAATATTCAAAAATCATCTCCTCAGAAACTATGCAACCAATAAAGCTCAAACTTCACAGTAAGGATCTTGGTACTACCTTCTATAAAAAGGCTGTTTTTCTTGGCAATTGCCCCAGCAGTTTGGTTGCTATGGCAACTTAAAGTTGCCATTGGCTTATAATGGGAAAAATGGAAATCCCCAATTTTTGCTATCTGACTGCAGTTATTTGGATTTTTTTCCTACAGAAATGTTTCTTGAGTAGTCCTCTATGATTCATAGTCATATTAATTTTGTCCAAATCACCGTATTTGATTAGTTGCCATGATGGCAACATAAAGGAAAAAAAATGAAAAAATATTCAAAAATCTTTTCTTCAAAAACTATATAGGGGGATGATTCTGATTCTTTGCATACATGTTCATGACATTAGCCACTACATAAATATTGTTTTCTATTATTGTTGCCCACGTGGTTTCATTGCTATGGCATTTTAAAGTTTCCATAGACTAACAACTCAGTCAACGTTGAAATTAGGCCACATTGTACAATTTACTTTAGAGTTACCTACCCTTGAGTGCTGAGGATGAATGGACTCAGGTGAGCTACAGGACCAATGGTCCTCTGGTTAATTTTTACTGGGCTCTGCAATTAAACATAGTAACTCGCAACAAGTTTCAGTCAAAGGAAAAACAGAGATATTGACAAGAGAAAGACTTGTGATAATTATGCCACTTCTCAAAAACATTTATATGGAGAAAATCCAAAATTTAAAGAGAACGGGTACACTTTCAAGGGAAACAACTCTTCCCTTTTCGTTTTTAGCTCGCCTGAACGAAAGTTCAGGAAGAGCTATTGTTGTCACCACGGCGTCGGCGTCCGCGTCCGCGTCAGCGTTGGCGTCCGGATTGGATGTTTTGGTTAAAGTTTTTTAAACACCTATATCTCCCTAACCCATGGATGGATTCTTTTGATACTTGCACTGTAGTTAGATATTGGTCCAAAGTTTAACATGGTACCACCCCAACCCCATTCCTTGACCTTGATGTCAAGGTCATGGACTTAGAAAATTGGGAGTTTTTTGGGACTGGATGTTTTGGTTAAAGTTTTCTAAAGCCCAGTATCTCCTTAACCCATGGATGGATTCCTTTGATACTTGCACTGTAGTTAGATATTGGTCCGAAGTTTTCCAAGGTACCACCCCCACCCCCCTCAGTGACCTTGATGTCAAGGTCATGGACTTAGAAAATTGTCTTTTTATTAATTGGATGTTTTGGTTAAAGTTTTTTAATGACACATATCTCCTGAACCCATAGATGAATTCTTTTTATACATGTATTTGCACTGTAGTTAGATATTAGTCCAAAGTTTTACAGAGTACTACCCCAGCCCTGCTCGGTGACCTTGATGTCAAGGTCAGGGACTTAGGAAATTTGGTCTTTATTAAAGTTTTCTAATTGCGTACTGATTCATAATGCTTGGCAGAGATTTAGTTTACACTTGAACTGATGTTAGACACTTTTTTGAGTTTTTACAAAACACTATATACTTACCTGACTGGATGACCTTGATGTCAAGGTCATGGACTTTGAGTTTTGTCTTAAAGATTTTGATTAGTTTTATATTAATGAAGACATAATTTCACAGTGCCACAATGGACTCAGTTGATACTTATACTTGGACTGATGTTAGATAATGGTTAAAGGCTTTGATACATCCTAGCCCTGCCCTCCTCCCCCCTACCCCTTAGTTCTTTGACCTCAAGCTCATGGACTTTGAAATTTCATGTGGATTTTTTTTTTATTTTAAGACATTTCTGAGATAGCTTTTGTTTATAAATGTGTTGTCATTATGGACATGCTTGCCTGAAGTTTTATACATAACATTCCACACCACCATAGCGACTGTGTGATGGGCAAGCACCTATTCAGGCGAGCTATGCTGTCAGGCGACAGCTCTTGTTGCTTCACTTCTCAATAGGGGTCAACTCTTAAAGGAAATAATTTGCTCCTTCAGGAGCAAATTCTTTCCTTTAAGAGTAGACCCCATTTTGGAAGGGCTTCATCATCCATGGAAGCAGGAAGTCTCAAAAGTTGTTCCCCTTTGTAAAAATGATGGAAAAACATGGAAGTGTACCCATGCACTTTAACGTTGAATTCTCCCCTTATCTGGAGCTCTGAACATGTCTATCAATCAATAGAATTAATAAGAAAAGGTGGAAATCTATTTTATGCCTGTAATAAAAGATGTCTGAGACTATTTCCAATCCATATGATTAGTATCTCCAGCCCAATTTATTACATGTGCAGTTTTTTAGAGCAGTTTTATTTGCATATCTTGCAATCTGAATGTCACTTAATTGAAGGGTTGATCTTTAATTAAACATTTGTAAATAAGATATTTTTAATATGACACAGCATGTTAGATAATAACATGCTAGCCTGGTTTTGCAGTGAAGCCCCCTTTTAATGCAAGGTTAGAGCAGGGTTGCCATGATAGGGAGAAATGTCTGAAAAAAGAATTTTTGTCCAGATCAGGGAAAAGTCAGGGAATGTTTTGATTGGTCAGGGAAATTTGGAAAAGACTTTGAAAAGTCGGGGAAAGTCAGGGAATTATAAAATGATGAGTGCAACCCTTTTGGGTCCATGGTACAGCATAACATTCTGAGTGAACAGCCCTATAATTAGACTGTTTTGTATCATAAAAATTCTAAATATTGGGACAGAATAGGCCTGAGCAAGTGCAGACTCTGATCAGTCTGATCAGGATTTACACTGTTTGCAGTTCCACTTGCATCTTTTAGATGCATTACTGCACTGAAAAACCAAATTGTTCAATTTAAGGACAGACAAGGTAATTATTTGGGGTGTCCCAATCTTAATTTTTAGCTCTCCTGTACGAAAGTACAGAGAGCTATTGTTGTCACCTGGACGTCGGCGTGGGCGTTGGCGTTGGGGTCACACTTTAAAGTTTTATTTCAAAGTTTTATTATAGTTGGGCAGATATGTAACAAATTTTGGTCGAATTGTGCACTTTTTGATAAAAGCATGAAATTTGGTACATAGTTAGATTGGACCAATATATGAATTTTCAGGGTGGATGCCAAGCTGAATTTTGCGTATTTCGGCGGCCATCTTGATTTTTCAAAATGGCGTCTGCCTTATAGGTAAGTTTTATTCTGATCAGAGCCCATTACATTTTATATAGACTTTGAGCTGACAAAAGTCCCTCTGTCATATGGAGGAACTCTAGATATAGTGTTTGCAGCAGTTCCTATTAAAATTATGTTGCTTTATACCTATAAACCTTCTGACTATGGGTTAAGCCTATACGTGTAGATTATATGTTAACTATGAATGTTTCAATAGACCCATATAATTTGAATGCAAAAACATTTCGTTTTGTTTCTGTCAGCCTTTTCCCTGTTTTCCTATCTTCAAATATTGGAATAAATACAGTCTGTTTGATTTTTTTATCAGTTTCCACTACTGGAGGTAACGTAAATAACATTGAGTCATCATGGTCCATTATAATACCACTTTTGAACTTTCTTCATTGTGTCTCAAAAATGACATTCTTGCAGTTCTTAAGAAACTTTGCTTCTTGAGACCTCGAACATTTTAATAGTTGGGTTTAGGGTGTCATGACGTGTGTTTTATACGTTACGCAAAATAGGATACTGCAAACTAATAATGTTTCTAGACATGAAATGTTCTGAAGACAATCACTATTTTCTGGCATTTATTTTGTTACCTAAATCAACATTTTAATAACGTACTTGCCTAACTACTCAACTGTTTTGCCATCCTTTTAATGACACTGGCATACATGATATTAAGCATAAAAAAATAATCAAAAAAGATAAAAAAAAGACATTACTGTAGAGAAAATAAAGCCCTGTCGTTGTAGGCCAGCACTTTTTATGTAGAAATAAAGTCAAGAGATAAACAGTCAACGGTCAGTCTTATACAAAAAGCGCCTCAAAAGCGTTTATTAAGTGGTATAAGAGAGTCTAGTATCACTTGTAATCTACAAACCATACAAGAACATTGTCTTACAGTGTGTATTGAAAAGATATAGAATATTAAGTGCATACAAAAGAAAGACTATTCATAAGAAAAATATAAACAGACATTTGAAGACTTTGGGAACAAAATGTTAGACTTGGGTTGCAGAGCACATTTACTATAGTTAAGGCTCTACAGGTGGTATACGTTACACTAGAAATGCCATTTATCAACTAAAATCATCACATAAAATCTAAAAACTACTGCATAATGCCAATATACTTTATATTAGTTTTACAACACAGCTTTACGTTGTCTACTCTATAATGCGCCTACTTCTGATGCCTTAAGCAGGACTTTGGTAATAAGATATCAAAAACATGAACTGAAAGCTTATGACACGAGGAGTTGAGTAATAGGCTATGTGGATATTAGAAGTTGGTTTTGATTAATTCTTCCTTTTACGACAATCTTCATTCCATGCCGCAGTTTTTGTTCTATCATTTTTCCTAACCTTGTCAACGCTTATATATTCAACATTCTCTTTAGGGGTGCATAAATATGCGACCTTTAGTTGTTGTTATTGACAAATATTTTATTTTTACAAGTAATAATTATCTACAGTGTTCCAACTGCACAAAATGCAACGACAAATGAAAACAAAAAAGACTACATAATTTACGTTAATCAATATTAATGTTACTACTTAGGGATATAGATGCAAATCTCGGTTCCTCATCTCCTAAATGTACCTTGTAGTGTGACTAGAAATTAAACGAGAACAAACATAACAAGTAATGTATACAACCATTTTATTGGGCAATTTACTAATTAATCACACCTTATAGTAAAACATTATGTATAGGGCAGAAACAAAAAAATAATTTATACCTACACATTTCAAGGACTGACCAAATTAAATGTTATTCTAATTCATCTTCTTACCTTAAAGAGCCTAGTTTGTTGTAATCATTTCAGGGAAGTGGTAGGGGGAGGTGGGGTCGGAGAGTAAATAGTTTATTGATGAAGTCCTGTTGCTAATGGACAGTATCCTCAATACAACTTAACAATATCCAAAAATATACTGATATAATAAATAATATGTTAAAAGTTGTTTGAAAGTAACTATGCTGTTGTAATATTTTAGGTGTTGATAATAATGGTACATCGTAATATGCAAAGATGGTGCAGAATTATCTGATCAGGAAAGATTAGGTCTTTTTATTGTGACAGCTACACTTCGTGAACAGACAGATGATGGCAAGCTCTATTTTTCGAGTCTACGCATAAAGATTTGCACTTTTTTCGTTTTCCTTACAGTAATATGCAGCAGTATAATTGACGAGAGCTATACAAAAACAGATAACGTTTATTACCACTCCGCAGGTACACAATCAACGTGATATTAAACCTAAACCCTGATCAAAATATTTACTTGTCGAATGTGTCATTAAATGGTTATTCTAGTGAAGTTGCTTTAAAACTATGTTTAAAAGAGTCAGAGCGAGAGTATGTCATTCGTAAAGATCTTCGTTTTTCCTGTTGTACTATAGGAAATATTAAAAATACGTATACTACATGTATCTGAATATATCTGGACACTTAAAGCATCGAAAGCCTAGCTGCAGTCTGAGACTGTCTCTTTACAACAGTTTGAAAATCTAATCAAATGACACCACTAACAATTATATACAAACTACCATTGTGTCAACGTTACCCCTAAACCTACCTTCATATACATGTTTAAATCATGTAGTTATAGTTAAAAACATACAACGATGGGTTTCCAATATAGTGGCATATGCTTCTGGCTACTTAAGATGAAATACAGATCAAAACGAGGATGCACAATTTACCCTTTACACGTATATCTATTTCTCGATGTCATTCTTCAAAATTGTATGGACTCTTACAAAAACGTTTCGTTCTAAATTTAAGTAATTTTTCGGTGTTGCACTGACAAATTCAAAAGGAGCCAATCAGTTCTCTCTAGTATATGCATAATTTGAAAATGAATAATAGTGTTTGTTCAGTAAAGACCACATTTATCAACCACAATTTCGGTTTATTTAGAAAATTGTTATTTGTTAGTACCTTTGTTACTGTTGTGAACGTTACACATCAAATATGATTATTTTTTATCTTTTAAAACCCTATTCAGCATTGTGCATTAAAATAAAATCAAATACATTGATGGATTAAATCCTGTTTTTGCTTCTTTTATAAATTATGAGTTATGCAAAACGATTTATTATGTAGATTAAAGCAACAAGAAAACTTTAACAAGTAAACGAATTGCTATTGTCACCCAGTTAACAAGTTTTATTCACTAGAAAAAGAATTCAGTCTGCAAAACAATGATATTTTGAAAGTTTTTTTCACCAGGTGGTGAGGAATTGTGATTTTCTGTCTTCCATTTCCATACTAACAGACATGTAATTTTCGATTAGTGTCATGTCTACGCCCAGTAGCATAGATCAGAAATGCCGAATAACAGACAAATTTGAGAAAATCATGGTGAAAGATCAGCTAAACATGTTCAGAAACACAGAACTGGCCTTTCTAATGATTTCCGATTCTGTTTGTCATTAAATGCAGTTTCAATGGCGGCCATTTTGAAATTCAAGATGGCCGCCATAAATGGAAATTTTCGGCTTGGCATCCACCCTGAAACTGCTTAGAATAGTTTTGTCTAGCATTGTGCCAAATTTCATGCTTTTATCAAAAAGTGCACAATTATTTCACATATCTGCCCAGCTATTAGGTGATGGGCAAGGCACTGCAGGCGAGCTATCCTGTACGCGGACAAGTCTTGTTTATGGTATACTAATTACAAGGAAGCATGTATGACCAAACATAGAACGACAAAACATAGAAAACCCAGAACATAGAAAAGACAATACATAGAAAGACTAAACATAGAAAATAAAGATCGAAAAAAGATCGAAATAACATCGAAATAACATCGAAAAAAATCAGAAACATCGAAACTTTTATTTACAACCATTTTACCACAACAATTTTTTTTATTTTTTATTTTTTTTTTTAATCTCTGGCCAAATAGATGGAGGAAATGGAGGTTCTCTCCAAGTCAGACGCAAAGGGTGCATGCATCAGTACCCGTATCAGCACTGGAATACTGTCCAATATATGTCCATTCAAAGTACAGCGCAAACATAGAACGGCAGTCTTCCGCTTCATGTGGCAGAAGTGGTTTGATTTCCTGGAAGGCATGACGGACAGTATCGGGTGGTAGGAACGCAAGTGCCGTGAACATGCGTACCTTCAAGCTGATATCAAGGTCGTCAGCATACTTAGTTCGAAGGCCGAGTGCAGAAATTTTGCGCCAGTTTGTCTGCCCAGTGGAGCGAATGTTCAATGACGCATAGCATTGCCGAGCGGTCAAGTGATTATTGTTTTCACACTTATTGTTCTATTATTGGTCGTTCCATTATTCGTCGATCTATTAAATGTCCCTTCTATGTTTTGACTTATCTATTAAGTGTCGCTTCTCTCTTTTGTCCTTCTATGTTTCGTCGTATACCGGTTTAAAGTATGCTGGAAGAATCAAGTTATAGAAATGGTTGTGGTGTCTAATATTTAGGGTAAACATGGTATCTTTTGTCTTGCAGCATCTGTTGGTGGGAACCGTGATGTGGCTCTAACATTGTTGATGGCCGGAGCAGACATTAATGCCCAAGACAGAGATGGTAAAACAGCTCTCATGATTGGTATTATAAACGGCCACCAACCACTTGTAGAACTTCTCTTGAAGAGAAATGCTAACCTAGGTGTTAAAAATGAGGTAAGTTTTGTACATGGCGGAGAACCTACATCACATCATGTGATTTTAATGAATGGGTCCATGGGATATTTATAGAAATTGTGTGCAATTCAGGTAAGACTTTGTTTTATATTTCCATTAATACTGGTCAGATTTGCATGAAATTTGAAACAGATATTCCTCAAAAATTATTCAAGTATGCCCATCTATTTAAATTTTCTGACAAAAATCTGATTTAAAATTTGTTGACGAGCAGCCGGAGAAAAATGTGGTTGCTCGTCAATAACTTTTAAATCAGATATTTGTCAGGAAATTTAATTAAGTGGGCATACTTCAATAATTTCGTCAATAACTTTTAAATCAGATATTTGTCAGGAAATTTAATCAGATGGGCATACTTTAATAATTTTTTCAATAACTTTTAAATCAGATATTTGTCAGGAAATTTAATCAGATGGGCATACTTTAATAGTTTTTGAAGAATCTGGCCAGTATTAACGGAAATATCAAACAAAGTCTTACCTGTTCCACACACGATTTCTATAGATATCTTGTGGACCCATTCATTAAAGTCACATGATGTGAACGTTGGTTCTCCGCCGTGTTTATAGCTCATGGCAAGCCAAAATATATCAAGTGGAAAGAGAGGGTGGGTAGGATTTTGTTGTGTCACATTCTCGTTTGAACTTACTGATTTGATGTAGCAAGGTATTTTTAAAGAGATTTCAGAACAAAAGTTTTTAAATAGACATCAGGTAAATATGTATGCCTTCATGTTTTTTGGTCATTTTTTAAATGGAAAGAATTTTACTGCATTGTTTCTCCACAACAACTCTCAAAGGAAATAATTTGCTTTTAGAGGAGCAGGAACTTTCCTTGAAGAGTTGATCCACATTGAAGAGGGAGGAAAAAATGCTCCATTGAAAAAGTATCCATTCACCTTAAACTAAAATCCACCAAAAATAAGAATTCCAAATACATGTTTTCCTATCAGCATTGGTTTTAAAAGTTCTTCCCATATTAAAAGTCCTGTTGAAAACCTTTTAGCTTCACTGAACTTTCCATGCTTGCAGGGATTACTTCCCATCTTTGAAGTCCCTGTTTATTTATGTGGTTGTTTAATTACAAGCAAAGTTATTAGGCTTTTGATGCCTTTTTCTCCTCTTTGCAGTATGGAAAAACAGCATATGAAATGGCCATGGCAATGGAGAGAAGAGTAAGTGTCCTGTATTACATAAATTTAGTTGTTCTAAAATTTTAGACACATAAAAATCATTAAGTCTTGTAGTATGCACAAAATCAAGTGTCTTAAATGTTTTGCTGAAAAAAAATTTTTTGTGTACAATATGTTTGAAATTTTAAAGTCTCATTAACTAATGATGTCATAGGTTGTGAACAACTGAGCCCCGATGTATGTGAGGAAGAGTTATCAATAGAGCATTTTGGGATTGTGACTACCGGTATTTGTCAGCACCAAATTTCTCAGGCATTGGGTGGATGAATAGATGAGCTGTGGTTTTATGGCCCTACTAAGAGTATTTCAACCATATGAGCCAATTGAAGAGTAATAATGAAAAGATGTGTGCAATGAAACCCTGTTTACTTGAGCATGGTTTAGGTGCCCCACTTTGTAGGTAAATTTTCATGTCTTTAAATGTGCATAATTGATATTTATTCTTTTTCAGCGAATAATCCGGACATTGACAGAACACATGGAATCAAAGGGAATAGCAACAACCTACTGAAACAGGAAGAACTGTTATAGTGGCAATACCATAATGTGTCTCAGAACAATTTACAATACTAACATGGCTGTGTGCTTCTCCAGAATGCTATTCTTTGAATTTTTGAAAAAGCCACATCTTGAGAAGTTGTGCATTCAGGCATGTGCAAACTGTGCTTGCTGTTACCATGTGCAGCCTGGTAAAAGCAAGCACATTTGGCACAAACAATGATTGGACATTCTGATGCTCTTACATATATAATGCGATGCCTGATTGGGTACATCAAAATTTGCAACAGTGTATACTGTGATATACTGTTGGAAACCTGACATCATTACATAGCATCATTTCTCATTGGCTGATGTCTGGTTTTAAAGTGCTTACTGGCTTCGGCTGCGAACAAATTAAACTTCTAAATGCAAAAAGTGCATAAGAATGGGAATAAGTGTATTGAAATTTGTCATTTGGGGAGGTAAATCATTGGTTTTATGGTCGCAACTTATGTCTTACAACTCCAATTACCAATGATTTACCTCCCCAAATGGCAATTTTGGGTACAGATGACCCCTTATTGATAATTGAAAAAAGTGAACTATGCATCACCTGACCTTGCTGTGTGCAGCAAAACTGTCTTGCTATCAGTTTGCACTTGCCTTGTCATGGTAATGAGATGGGGATAAAATACTGAGAATTACTGACATCACATGGCAAGCCTTATGATGCCTAACAAAATCCCACAGGATGGATTTTTCTCTCCACATTTCACACCCTTGAAAAGGTCGTCTAATTGGGAGATGCCATATACCAACTTACATTTTATATTTATGTTTATACTTGGTTCTGTTAAAACTTTTCTCATTGATATTTTATCAATGCTGTTGTTCAGGTTATTTGATATAAACTCTAATGAACTGTTTGTTTATTTTGAAAATTACTGTTGCTATTAAATGAATTCATTTCAGCTTGTACTAATGCAAATTGTTTGGTTTTTAGAGTTTTTATATGATAAAAGATGCAAAGTGTCAAGCCAGTCTGTATCTATGTCTGCGTGTACCTTTTAGGAGCTCTGTGAGAATTCTGACATTTTTAGCTCACCTGAGCCAGAGGCTCTGGGGGAGCTTATAGTATAGGCAGGCTCCGCCGTCATCCGTCCACAATTTCAAATGACTTCTCCTCTGAAACCATTGAGCCGATTGTAACCAAATTTCATATGTAGCCTCCTGGGGTCTTAGGAACACAAAGTTGTTCAAACGGTCCTGGTCACATGACCAACATGGCCACCATGCCCATATATGGTAAAAACCTTTAAAAATCTTCTTCTCCAGAACTAATAGGCCTTGAAACTTGTTATGTAGCATCGGGTACCTGAGTACTACCAAGATTGTTCAAATTATGACCTGGGTATGACCTTGGCCTTTGTTACGGTAAGGTCAAATTTGCTTTCTGTAGCTTTTATATGAGAAAATGCTAGAACATAAGATTTCTTGGAAATTGTTGAAGATTTTGGGCTGAAAATTGGTATCTACAATTGTCTTAATGAGTACATGAAGATTTCTGAGTACAAGAGGTCAAAGTCAATACTTGACCTTTGACCTTGGTCACTCATATTTTGACAGTTTCAAACAATCTCCTCAAAAGCCACTGGGCCAATTGAAACCCAGTTTCATATACAGCCTCCAGGGGTTGAGAGAACAAAAATTTATTCAAATGATCCAGGTCATGTGACCAACATGGCCGCCACGCCCATACATGGTAAAAAACCTTTAAACATCTTCTCCAGAACCAATGGACTGATGGCCTTGAAATTTGGTATGTAGCATTTGGTACTCGAGTACTACCAGGGGCCTGGTTCACAACCAATCGTACGATTAAAATTCGTCGTAAGATGATCGTACGAGAATCTTACGACCAAAAATCGCTTTCATGAAAAAAATCTCTGTTTCACTATTGTCCTCGTATAGTCCGGCAGAAAAAGGCAGATTTCTGAGAGGACCTGGAATTAGCGTCTAAAGTTTTTTTCTTTGCTGATTCTCATATATCAGACATTGCCTTTGAAGAATCCAAGTGATGCCACTCTGTCATCATTGAGCAATTTGATATATTCAAGATGGCATCCAAGATGAAAGCGGACTTATGGCAAAATCTATATTTGACCAGCTTATACCACTCAGTGGGGATTTTCTTTGCTTTTTTATGTTTGGCATAGCTTTTGAGTTACTACATGTCTATTTGTCTTTATCACAGATGTGTCTATGATATAATGGATGGCATCCAAGATGGCAGCCAAATATATATTATGTACAAATGGCGTTTCTTTTCTTTATTTTACACAGAGCTTGCATTTGACACATAATACTAATGATTAATTTTCATACAAGGCATAGATCTTAAAATACTAGAGGTCTTGCTATTTCACCTTCATATACTTGTGTCGATACAAGATGGCAACCAAGATGGCTGCCAAAATATAAAATTTTACCAGAAAAAGGTAATTTTATATGGAGCCTGTGTTTGACATGTAATTCTAATGACTAGTCTTTATGTAAGCCAAGGATTTTGAAGAACTAGAGATCTAGCTGTTTACTAATGAGAGAAGATATATAGAATGGCATTCAAGATGGCAGCCGAAATATAGAAACTAAACGTAGGTTGTCCCAAAAACGTGCATTTGCTTTCACATCCACATTTTATCAGTTTCAGTACATCATCTGGAACAAGAGCAAGTCCTTTTGGCACAGTAACTGGAACAAGAGTTTGAGATGCTTCATATCTCAACCATCCATAGTTCTCGGGTGAACGGTCTGGAGGATCTGTATCCAGTGCATTTTCCAAATGCACGCCTGAAGATGTGCTCGTTTAACATTTTCTACAAATGACTCTGCAGTAGAAGGAAGGGATGAAACTTTAACAACTGTCTTTGAGGGTTTCCCTACCCATTTCTTCCACATTTTTGTCGAGCTGTTGTCATGTTCTCGCACTGCGGGAATCCATAGCATGCTGCTATGAAAGTAGTCGATTCTTGAACTACATCAGGTAATTCAGCATTTGTGTCACCCAGACTTGGAAGAATATAACCATCCCGCAACATCTTGACTACCTTGCCTTTACCGATACCAAAATAACTGCCAACCGTGTCACATCCTGAAAGGGCATGTGCACCAATCAGATGAGGAACAATAGCGTTATTCCTTCGTACGGTCTCTCTTATATCTACTGCAGAGTCATTTGTAGAAAACGTTAAACGAGCACATCTTCAGGCGTGCATTTGGAAAAATGCACTGGATACAGATCCTCCAGACCTTTCACCTGAAAATTATGGATGGTTGAGAAATGAAGCATCTCAAACTCTTGTTCCAGTTACTGTGCCAAAAGGAGTTGCTCTTGTCCCAGATGATGTACTGAAACTGATAAAATGTGGATGTGAAAGCGATGATCCATGTTCGTCTTTGCGCTGTGGTTGCCGCCGAGTAGGACTTGGCTGTACCATGTTTTGTGGTTGCCAAGGCAGCATCGTATGTGGGAATGAACAGACAGTGGTTGCTTAAAGTGGTTTATGTCTAGTTTGCCCTTTAAGTTTCAACAAAGGACCAATTTTATCAAGTAGGCGAGTGCACAATTTGGCTATCTGTAGCTTCTTTTAAAAGAGTTATTTGCTCTATTCTAACAATTGATAGACAGACTTTTGTCCGCTACATGAGTCAATTTTGCCTTGGTGGATGCTGAAGTTAAATGCTGTATGTTAATATTTATTTAAATGCTAATCTTATACCTTATAACCTTATACTGATGTGGTATTTTCTACTGTTCAGCATATGTGCCTGTATCTGCCATTCTTGCTCAGTATATATGTGATTGAAAATATTTTATATAAACTGTTGCATGGCAAAAACCAATGAAAGCATCTTTGTTCCCAATGAATACTCAGATCAAAATGAGCATCTACCCAGTCTGATCAAATTCATTTCTATCCAATCAATCGGTAGTAAGGAAATGAACAATCTGCATGAATCTAGTTAGACTGAACTGAGCCGGGACATCCCAGGATGCAAAGCTCAAATCACTGTTTTCATCATGCAACGGCACATATTGTTTTGTGTAAGGCATCATCTACTTGACCCACAAAGGAATAAGTACAAAGGTGAAATGATAGTTTTGATGGTTATTGCTTATTTTTCACTCTTGAATGAGACATTTGTTACATCTTATCTCAGATTGCGGAAAATGTTTTGCATAATATGCGTCAAATGCACGTTTTTGTGACAACCTACGTTTAGTTTCTATATTTCGGCTGCCATCTTGGATGCCATTCTATATATCTTCTCTCAGTAGTAAACAGCTAGATCTCTAGTTCTTCAAAATCCTTGGCTTACATAAAGATTAGTCATTAGAATTACATGTCAAACACAGGCTCCATATAGAATTACCTTTTTCTGGTAAAAGTTTATATTTTGGCAGCCATCTTGGTTGCCATCTCGTATCGACACAAGTATATGAAGGTGAAACAGCAAGACCTCTAGTATTTTAAGATCTATGCCTTGTATGAAAATTAATCATTAGTATTATGTGTCAAATGCAAGCTCTGTGTAAAATAAAGAAAAAAAACGACATTTGTACATAATATATATTTGGCTGCCATCTTGGATGCCATCCATTATATCATAGACACATCTGTGATAAAGACAAATAGACATGTAGTAACTCAAAAGCTATGTCAAACATAAAAAAAGCAAAGAAAATCCCCACTGAGTGGTATAAGCTGGTCAAATATAGATTTTGCCATAAGTCCGCTTTCATCTTGGATGCCATCTTGAAAGTATGAAAATGCTCAATGATGACAAGGTGGCATCACTCAGATTCTTCAAAGGTAATGTCTGTAGAACATGAATCAGTAAAGAAAAAAACTTTAGACCTTAGTTCCAGGTCAAAATATTTTTCTGCCGGACTAGTAGAACTCAATTTACGATCAAATCTACGATACCTAAAGGGCAGTCGTAAATTTCACTTTTTCTCCTCTTTCATCGCACAACATACTCATACTTAACTTTTGAATAGATTACATTTATCTACTGTCTTTCTGAAAAGCATATACCAAGTTTTGAGCAAATCAGCCAATTAACAAAATTCCAAATTTATGATAAATCACCTAAGGGTGATTTTGAGTGACGTTTTTCCTGTACGATTATCGTACGATTATCGTGCGATTCTTGTGGGATAATTTACCTGCAATGTATTAGAGACTATTCTCAAAAACATGGCGGCAGCATTTGTTCTAATAGAGAGAAATTATCTTACAAGAAAATGGGAGGTTTTAGGACTGTTTGAACCCCTAATTAGGTGATCTCTGATCTGGGGAAACTGCATGTTTGTGTTCAACGGTATGGCACGCCAAATGCACAATAAATCTTTAAACTAGGTTTAAGAAATTTTACCCTAAGTTGAGCTTCAAACCTAGGTTTCAGTGGTGCTCGGACATTTCGGCCACGGACATTTCGGCCTAGGACGTTTCGGCCTAGGACACTTCGGCCACGGACATTTCGACCATAGAAATTGTCAAGGGTGGACATTTCGGCCTTTATCCAAAAATAACTTTTTATAATTAAATAAGGAATCATATGAGTAACTTAAAGCTAAGTCTTAATGAATGCCAATGATTTGTTGTTGTTCTCTTGATGTTTCATGGACCTTCAGCATCTTTAAGGTTATTGTAAGCATCTAAAGGTGAATAACACGGTGAACAACTATTTCAACTACTTGAACTAGGGCCTTATATGATATTTGCTTAGGAGTTTTGATAGGTTTAGAGCCCTTAAACACTTTTAACGTCATTTTGAGCATAATCAGGCGCATTTGCCATCCCCATCCACGGGCCAGTGTGGCCTTCATCATTCATGTGATGCCTGTAATATCTTAATAAGCAAACATATGGCTGAGGAATCTGTGGTGCACCCATTTTTTGGCTTTAAGAGATATGGTTGGAGTTATTCGGAGCCCAGTCACATATTTTGGTGTCATGTTTGCAGAAAACCATATCTGTCATGTTAAAGGTTTACAGTAGCATATTTTCATGTCCCCATTTTTTTAGATTTGGCCGAAATGTCCATGGCCGGAAAGTCAGTGGATGAAATGTCCATGGCCGAACTGTCCTAGGCCTAAATGTCCGTGGCCGAAACGTCCATGGCCGAAATGTCCTACATTTGTTTCAGTTCAGTCATAGGTTTCAAATCTGACTTCAATACCCGGATTTGTAAAAACGATTATAGAAAATTTCAATTGTCAAAAGTCAGTTTTGAAGTTAAAACAAAGGGTAGAAAACTTAACACCTAAAATTGAGAATGCGAAATTTGGCTTGCTATACTATACAAGCGAATTATTGCGCTGACCACAAGGTTTTGCAGTGCAAGTCTGAAAGAGCTGATACAATCACAAACAGCATTTGGCAAAATAAAAAGACCCGAGTTTAATTCCTCGGAACTTCTATCTCAAAACTGTATTTCGAAAATCGAGGAAGGGCATGGCAAGCCAATGCACAATGAATTTGAAAACCCTGAGTTTCAGCCTTGTTTTTAGAGTTTCAGTCCTAGGTTTTGGATCTCCAATCCCCACTTTTGTAAAATGAATTTATATAGGACTTTTGTTTTCATATCTTGGTTTTGAAGATCTGCAACTAAGGATAAAAAACTTTAAACCTTGGACTGAAAACTTCCCAGGTGCGATCCTTCGTGTCTTTGGTTAGGAGTCGTCCATGTTTACTTAGAAGCCACCGGTAGCTCAGTGGTTTAAGCGCTGGCCTGCTGATCAAGCGATCCCGAGGTCGTTTCCGGAGGCGGAAATCGTTTCCATTGCACATAACCTTTCATTATCACCCTTCCACCGTCCTGATACGACTGAAATACTGTTGAAACTGACGTAAAAGCGCAAGCCATCCATCCATCCATCTTCCTTACTTCAGTGAGAAGGGCTTTAACCTCATTTGAGGTCCTGTTGACCTTTTTCTTTGACATGATTGCGTTGTATTACAAATCGCTACTTTTTGTGTTTATAAAACCCAATACACATCTGTCAAAGCTAATACACATCACGTCTGCGATCCATCGTATAACTAAAATCCTACGAGAATCGTACTATCTGTCGTACGAGGTTTTTATGAAACGATCGTGCGAGAATCGTGCGATTCTCGTACGACCAAACGTACGATTATCACACGATTCATCGTGCGGTTAATTTTTGTGAAACAGGCCCCAGGATTGTTCAAATTATGACCTTGGGTTTCAAATATGGGACAATGCTAGAACATAAGATTTCATGGACAGTTTTGAAGATTTAGGCCTAAAAATTGGTATATGCATTCATCTTAATGAGTACATGAAGATTTATGAATACAAGAGGTCAAGGCCATTCTTTGACTTTTGACCCAGAACTCTCTCATTTTGACAATATCAGGTGAGCGATTCAGGGCCTCATGGCCCTCTTGTTTTTAGTCAATATTAAAAATGGCAGATTCTGAGAGCCAAACAATATTTTTACTCAGCTGATGTTGTTCTTGTATTCAAATTGTTGCAGATGTTTTACTTATATGTTTTATAACATTCCGTCCGAGAGAGAATTCCATCCTAAACAGTCTATGCATATAAAATTTGATTTTTAGTCGGTGTTTTTGCTATTGGAGGATTTTTATGAATTCTCCAGAGATATTTCTTCAGTAGGGTCAAGTCAGGTAAATTCGGACAGCAGGTAAATTCGGACATACCTTTGCAAACAGCAAAAATCCAGATGAGACGGCTCATCATGAGCCGTCTCATCAGGATTTTCACTGTTTGCCCAGTTAGTTTTGTTTTAATTCCAAACAACTGACATATAAAGCAAACAATGTCACTGTCCGAATTTAGCTGCTGTCCGAATTTAGCTGACTTGACCCTATATGTTTAGTGGTCTCTCAGACACTGCCACTCTGCAAGGTGATTCTGACTAGGAGCTACAAAGTTTTCATTGAAATTGTAGTTGTTCAGCTACAAGAAAAAATAACCCCAAATATGTATGTTAGTCATTTTAATTCTCCTATCCAAAACTATCCAAAAATCTAGATCCATCTTGTAAGACAGATCTAGATTTTGAGCTGTTTTGGAGGGGGAAAGACCCTGTCTCATAGCCAAATAACTATGAAATCTCAGAAGTGTGCTTAAAATTCACCCTTTCTGGAGCTCTGATATTTTACATATACATTCCAGTCAGTTTTAAAATGAGCCGCGACACGACAAAACTAACAAATTGACATGTGCACCAAGCGAAGACTCAGATAAGCCTGGGCATCCGCCCAGCCTGATCAGTCTTCACTGTCTGCGTGAGGCTAGCTTAGACTCTTAGCTACCCTTTCAGTGCAAAGGGAAGACTGATCGGACTGGACAGATGCCCAGGCTGATCTGAGTCTGTGCTAGGCACACATGCCACTTTGTTGGTTTTCTTGTAGGGTGGCTTAAATCGAATATCAATTCCAAACAAGGTTGTGATCATCATTGTATGAGAAATTAATCCCTTTTATAAGCTGATCCAGATTTTTAAAACTTAGATGATTTCAAGATTTGTGTTTATAGAATTGCTGTTTTTTTTGTATGATTATTTTCTTCCAGTAATCATTAAAATTAATTGTACATCTAGTTTCTGTCTAATTGAAATTAACTGGAAAAAGAGGATTGAAGTAATGATGAGAACGTGTTGCATATGTAAGTGAAGCATCTGCTGATTCCGTCCTAATGTTTATAAATCCGTCCTATTATTGTGTGATAGCTTTAATAGCATAATCATTCCATTCTTTACTGTGTAAAATGTGTGTTAAATATATGAGCCGCGACACAACAAAATCAACTATGTGGTTTTGCGCCCAGCGCAGACTAGTCAGCCTGGGCATCCGCCCAGTCTGATCAGTCTTCGCTGTCAGCATGGAGGTAGCTTAGACTCTTAGCTACCCTTAAAGCACTTAGCGAAGAGTTTGGTCAGACTGAGTGGATGCCCAGGCTGATATAAGTCTGCACTGGGCGCACAACCACTTTGTTGGTTTTCTCGTGTTGCGGCTCATATTTGTATTTAAAGAGAATGGGTACAGTTCAAAGGAAGATAATTCAGACCTTGCAGTATATGTGTTTGTTTCCAGTCTTGTAGGGGGCTACTATATAATGACAGAATTTGCCTTTAAAGAGGAGCAAATTCTTTCCTTCAAGAGAAGCCCCTAAAAGGGAGCACATTTTTTCCTTAAGAGTAGCCATGGTTAAGAAAGAATTAGATATCATGGAAGCAAATTCTCTTGTGAAAAGGGAGGCAAATTCTTTCAACTAGAGGTCTCTGTCCTTGAACTGTATCCATCAACGTTCATGTGATATACGTGTACTAGTGAATGCGATGTGAAAGTGTGCCAAACAGCAGAATGTACATACATTATATTTTACCAGATTTGTCACCCATTTTGGCAGTGAACTCTTCCAGATTTCAAATTTAGGCAAGTTCCATTTGTCGTATTTGGGGAACATGACTGTTGATATGATTAGATGGTTATTTATTTTGTAACTGAGATGGTTCAGGGTTTTAGATAAAATAAGATTTAAGTGACAAAATAATAAAACGAAAAAATGAAAATGTTCTGTTTTTATCACTAAAATGTTTGTGGTAGAATTTTATCCCTACAAATTTGTCTTGCCTTGAGTAGCAGGAAGGTGGACAATATAATGAGCCAAGACACGAGAAAACAAACATAGTGGTTGTGCCCCCAGCGCAGACTCAGATCAGCCTGGACATCCGCCCAGTCTGATCAGAGCCTTCGCTGTCTGCATGGATGTAGCTTAGACCCTTAGCTACCCTTAAAGTGCTTAGTGAAGAGTCTGAAAGGACTGGGTGAATGTCCAGGCTGATCTGAGTCTGAGCTGGGCGTACAACCACTTTGTTGGTTTTCTTGTGTCGCGGCTCATAAGTCACAATCAAGATTATAATGGTAAATAGCTTGTGTTTCAAATGAAAATTATCTCGAACAAAGTTGAAAACCAGCTATATCTCAGGTCAGGTCTTATAAGTCCAGTTTGTTATGTCGAGAAGCCCAGGTACCCAGTCTTAAAGGCCTTTGTCTAAACCAAATGCTGTCATTTTATGAAATGAAGCCAATTACCTGAACAGTTCTGAAAACCATCCTCATGGTCAATTTTCCGATGTGTTTTGGTCAATGGCTTCATTTCATAAATCAGTGACAGTTGTTTCAGACTAATGACTATGGAATGGAGTATCTGCCTTTTTATGAGACTGAAGTCAGGTCTGTATGACCCAAGATATAACTTCTTTTCTTACAAGGTCTGAGGTAATTTTCTTTTGAAACAATAAGATATTTACTGTTATTAGCAAGTGATTGTGACGTACGTTGTCCACCTTGAGCAGAAGTAAGACATAGAAAACAAGGAATTAAATGACTTGAATATAACTATTTGTTTGAGAAAATCTTAAGTTTCTGTTGAAAGAACTTCAGTTTGTAATATCCTGGAAAAATGGGCAGAGCATGGCATATATTGTTTGCCATGCTCCTCTACCAATGACATCATCTATCTGTTACCATAGCAACTGAGAGCTCATAATGATGTCTAAGTGACGTCGTCGAGACGTCATTCTGCCAAGGTACTAAGCACAACAGTTGGTACTTGTGTAATTCCATAGTTGCTATGGTAACAGATCTATGGCATTATCTCACTTATAATTCGAGAGGAATACAAGGTATGCCATTCTCCTCTCGAATTATAAGTGAGACGCTACCTAAAATTCATACAATGGAAAAGTTAGATTTTCTCAAACAAATAATTATTCTCAAGTCATTTAATTCCATGTTAGAGGTTTTCTGCTAGCAGCTGCATCAACTTTGGATGGGTTTCTTGTTAATTACACTGAATGCCCTCTGTAAAAAAGGTATAAGGACTTTTTTGTGACAATTGTGGACAGAAGAGAGACAGTATTCTACTGAATTCCTGTGGCTTATCTGAAGCTTTGTGGTGTTACTTGAATGCACAGGGTGATTAAACTATTCTAGTTGTTAGATATAAACTGAGTATTGGTATCATTGTTAAGAGTTACTTTACACCAATTGTATTTTACATGTTCATGGTTAATTTCTGTAGATCTGTGCATTTTTAATACATAAAGCAGCAGATTGAGATATGAATGTTGTTAACTTTGCAAACAGTGTAGATCTATATGAGGCGGCTCATGATGAGCCACCCCATCTGATCTACACTCTTTGCTTTCTAAGTCTTTGAATCTCAAGATGAACATTTTCTTTTTTAATTTGTGCAGACGTTAAATTTTTTGTCTGCTTTTGTATTTTTCCACTTCAAAAGTTAATCTTGATAAATTATTCTTATGTATGCTTGTCAGTAGTGATAAACCTTTGCAATTATCCTGTACTCACAAATTCATTTAAGGTTTTTAACATGAGAGAACATAGGTGCAGGATAGCTGGAGTGCCGAGGTGAATGTATTATACCTTCAGGGGAAGCAACTCAGTCATCTTCAGTTCTCACAGCTTGTGGCATGTTTGAGTTCCCACAACATGCTTTATGAAAAAATAATAAATAGAAGATCTTACATGAGTGGTCATTTCATAAACATGAAATTTATTAAACTAGCCTTTCCCAACATAAGCATCAGGTTGTTACAATGTTGTAGTGACGTCAGTGAGATGTCATGTCATGACGTTGTATAACAGTTGATACAACATCGTGTGTGCCTACTTGGAATCTTGAGTTAAGAGTATGTTCACTTCATGTTTCAGATATTATCGTATGTTGTGTAGGTGTTACATTGTTCAAATTTTGTGGTCATACCCATGTATTCCACCACAGTAGAACTGTTCATTATTAAGAAATAAAGCTGCCTATGATTACCTTTGTATTGTTTTTACATGCAGATCCTTCATTTCTGGTATCATGCTGCATTCTGCATTTAAAGTCCAGATGCCCATTTATGTTTTTATCACCAGGGTAATTAAAGCAAGGGTGTAACACCCATTATGCACAATATGAATGTAGAAAAGTCAGGAATACTTTTCCTAGAAAGTTTTCGTCCCTTTAAAAACTATTCTCATCATTAAAACAGGTCTTGCTTGATTAGATTAGATTTAATAATTGAGCCGCGACACGACAAAACCAACAATGTGGTTGTGCACCCAGTGCAGACTCGTATCAACCTGGGCATCCACCTAGTCTGATCGGAGTCTTCGCTGTCCGCATGGAGGTAGCTTAGACCATTAGGTTCCCTTTAAGCCTTTAGCTAAGAGTCTGACCACACTGGGCAGATGCCCCGGCTGATCAGAGTCTGCGCTGTGTGAACAACCTCTTTGTTGGTTTTCTCGTGTCGCGGCTCAATTATTAAATGCTCATTTATATTTTGAGCAGGAGCCAAAGAGGAACATAACACGACCATAACGTTTGAAAGAAAATGTGTCGTTACAAATGCTTTCATCATCATAAGGACCTAGCCAAAGTAAAATGACATTACTGTTCTAAAATGTGTACATCAAAACAGTTGGCCAAAGTTTTCTGACAATAATTCTAAAACCACATGCACATCTTCATATCATCAGAATACAAATTTCATATTGGTTCGATGGAAGATGCCAGAGGAGTTGTGGTGACAAGATTTGATGGATGAGGGTCATTTCTATAGTATCCCTCCACCTGCGTCGGATGACAAGGCACAGTTGATGCTTGCTGTTTTTGCAAGCACCTGCTCATGTTCATGTCTGTGTAGCTGAATAGTTCCAATTTGTCAATGTTCCTGTGGCTTACGAGTTCAGACTTACGATTATGGTACTCTGACCACTTTTGCTGTCAACAAGCAAATTTGATGAAAGTACAGTTGAGTCAACTCTCGGTATCTGGAACACTGATATATCAATGTATCTTCTTATATCAAAGAATATATTTCCCTTTTTTGTTTACATTTCAACTCCTAATATCTCAAACTACTGATATCTCAAAGTAAATTTTCTGGTTCCAGAAAATTTACTTTGAGATATTGGTAGTTTGGGAAGAATTTCAACTTTGAGATAACGAGAGTTTATTCTATGTCCATTGATTTCTTTAATCAAAGGGCTGTTAGCCCTGAAATGACAGATTCTATCAAAATAAAGTCATGGTACAGATGTTCGTTGATTGTTTAAAATAATTTCAAACTGTAACTCTTTTCAGTGTATGATTAAAATACATAAAGTTGATTTATGTAACTTAGCCATTTGACGCAAATTAATTCATACACCTGCCAAAAAGCTATCTTCTGTTAATATTTTAATGTCTAAATCTTGACAACAATAACTAGTTTTCACTGACTTATGTACTGATATGGGCACTCAGTGTTTGCCGTATTTCGTATTACCCATGGACAACAGTCAGGAACTTTGCTTACAAGAGAGTGTCCTGTCTATATTTACAATATGAAATGAGTAATTGTTCTAAACAATAGTTACCACAAGATGTCCACTAAAAACACTCAGAGGAAAGGTTTAGAGAACATGAAGAATAGCTTTTACACTACATTCTCTGCAATGATTGACAAATTTTGAATACTGTTTTAGGTAAGTTTACAACTTTTAGCAGCTTTTTAAGGGCAGCCTATTTATTTTACTGGAAGAAAGTATAATGGGCCCTTATAGGGACAGATGTGCTTGAAGGGGTGAATTCAGCAATGTAACCTCAGTTGGCGGATTGGTTTTTAATATGAACTTAATTTCTTTTCGTTATCTGGCTGGTGATGTCATATTCTACTCAAAAGAAACAATACAAAATCCATATTTGCCTAGTCAGGGCCTGACAAATCCATTGTCCGGCTGCCCGGGACAAGTTAAAATTTTTGCTGGGCAAGTAAAAAATTTTCTTACTTGCCCAGAGAAATGTATAGGATATATAGGGAAAACCTAAGGCTTTTGGTGTTTTGTAGCAGAATCTGTGCACCGGACAAGTTGACCAAATTTTGATTTGTCAGCCCCTGCTAGGGATACACAACCAAACCCTGGCTTTACTTTGCTTTCAGGATTCTGTAACTTACACATTACTGTCTCTGTAAACATGATAATTAAGAGATAATAAACTAATCATGCATTCATAATTTTGCAATAAACAGCCATGAATTATATTTTGGGGTGTGATAGTAAAAATCAGAGAGGGGCCATGGTTGAGAGATTAGAGTAACACAGTTGTGGTGCAAAAAGTTGCCGGAAGGTCATGACATTGCACCCAGGTTTCGCCATGTGACGACTGGAACACTCTCTCTGTCAACCCCCCAGCAGGAAATGGGTACCTTTTTTGAATTGGGAAGGATAAGGCAGCAAAAGGAGAGGGATGGGCTCAGCCTTTCATCTGCTGTGCTCAAGTTACAGTGGGTCTCTAACCCCCACTGCTATTAGGCTATTGGAAATCTATACCTTTTTGGTAAAAATCAGAGATCCTGAAGTTTTATTTTTATCTAGTTCCCATGATGAAAAGAAAAATCATAAATAAAAAGAAGAGCTCCCCTGAGTGGGGCAATAAACACCCATTGGGGTTTAAAGTAGGAAAGGAAACAAGAGATGACAGAACTTTGTCAGTAACTGAAATCCTCAATAGTGAGGCAGATATATGAAACCACAATGAAAAATATACAAAAGGTGGTAATTCTGTCAAAACTTTAAAAGACTGATAGTACCTTTTGTTTGTCAAAGAAAATGATATTATACAGAATAAAAGTAAGAGCTAGGACATGAAATCACTGTAAGAAATATACAAAGGGGGATGCTTTCGTCAAAACTGAAAGTAGGATTATGGTTCTTTTTCTCTACACTGTGTGATAGCTAGTGCTAAAATTTATATTTGTGTGAACTTTCATGAAGAAATCTTAAATGGTTTAAAAGATATGGAGCGGACATGAAGGTAATACAAAATTACTATACGGAAAATACAAAGGGGTATAATTCTGTCAAAACTGAAATGAGGGTAACGGTTGTTCTTCTCTAATTCTGTCAAAACTGAAATGAGGGTTATGGCTATTCTTCTATAGTGCTTTTAATTTGTATTAAATTTCATGAATCTTATACGCTTTAAAGGATGTGGAGCAGCCACCATTTAAAGCAAATATGAAATTACTAACCGAAAAATACAAAGGGGCACAATTGCATCAAAGCTGAAAATGGGGTTATTGTTCTTTCTCACTGCATGTTGTCTGATGGTGCTTTATATTTGAACAAACTTTCATGAAGAAATCTTTTATTGAGCTGATATAAAATGTTACCTTTTGAGCTTTGACCTCTAAGTGAGATCTTGACCTTTGTCAGACAGTCTTGATATAACAAGTTCTGCACATATTGTCTTGCTAAGGCAAACATTTGACCCAAGTTTCAAAAAAATCTTTCAAGGGATTAAGGAGATATGGAGCGGACATGAAAAGTTAATGGACCGACAGATGAACAGACAGAAGCCACAACATTATGCAATTATTCATCTTTGATGGGCATAAATTATTCAGGTTACAAAATTAATGATGTCTGAACTAAAATATGTATCCATTATTTCACAGATCATTGATTTTTATCTAGTCAAAGGGAAATATGCACTTTTGTAATATTTGATCATGATTTTTAACATTATTTAATAATGATAAAATTAGAACTATATTATAATAATGATAATAATAACAATAATAATACTAGTAGTAGTGAAAGCAAATGTAATGAAAACAATAACATAAACTGTAATGGTAATCAAAATAATAATGATTGAAAAAGAAGAAAAATAGTCATTATTTTTTAACTTTTCATTCCATTATTATTATTATAATCATTATTATTACAACTTTTGTTAATTGTTATCACTAATCTGACTTCAAAATAAGTCATTCATTGTTATTACTGAAGTCATATCGAAAAAATCTGTTATGCATTATAAAAACAATAACAAAAATAGTAAAAGTAATGAAAGCGAAGATATTGGATACAATCACAATAATGATAATTGAAATAAAAAGTAAAATAGTCATTATTATTTGTTTTATTTCATTATTATTACTAATGATTTCCAAAATGTTTTCCAAATAGTTTTGTTGTTAATATTTGAAATCATTTTAAGATTTATAATATTTGCCAAAGAATGTGTTATACATATCAGGAATATGGAATATATCTACAATGTCATCTTTAGCCCTGTAACTTGCCAGTAGATCAATATCGGTGCTGGAAATGACTGGTCCCCAAATGCGAGCAGAAATCATTTTGTGCGACCAAATTTGGCCAGAAATATGTGTACTTGTCGCCCGAAGAATTATATTTCGGTGCTCCAACATTGGCGGAAAATGAATGCAGAGTAGCGTAAAACGGGAATGCAGGTGCGGGTTATACGGATTACCCATTTCTCAGTTAAGAGGTCAATAGGTCATTCTTCTTTGTTTACTAACAAAGCCGCATTACTTGCGGAATGGTTTGTAATGTCGGAACAGCCCATGATTTAAACAGGAGATAGTTCTGTACTTTTGGATTTACGATTTGAAATATTTTTATAGCATTTTAAGGGTGAATGCAATAATGTTTGAAGTAAACCCAAATTCTTCGGATATTTCATCTCTAATATTAGAACTATTTTTTATACGGATGACTCAAACCAAATTACGTTCAATGAATAAATATTTACATTTTGAGAGGTTCGACTGAGATTTCTGAAAAGAAAAACAGCGCTGTTTTGATCGGTTGTAGAAAATTAATGTATCTGGTTTAATGCTGAAGAAATTCCTGTTTAAACTTAGGTTAACTTTACTTTTATTTCTCATCTTATTCTCCTGGAATCTGAGGTTGTAATCTTGGCCAAAATTGCAAATGGCGCAGAATCTTCTCCGTGAAAATGGCGATACAGTAAAAGTGTGTATTAATGTAGATCGGGCTTCCCGTGAGATATTTTAACCCTTATATATTAGGCATAGAGTCCTTTACTTGATGAGTTTAAGCCTACAAAGTTGACCGTATTCAGTTTGTGTGGTTCCACTGTCCCCTACTGGGTTCAAACCAAAGATAAAACTACATCATTAGGCTGGATTCCAGTTGTTGTTTAAGGATGGTGAAAGATTTCTACAAGTACAAGTACTCAGACAAGGACAAGGAAAAAATTCAATGAGCCTGGGTGAAAAGATGAACGGTGCAGCTTCCATTGACCTTTGCTGTATCCTTTGCCTCTTCGTATCCGTCTTTTGTTCTTGATATGATCTGTCATTTGGATTTCTTGCTGTAATTTTATTTGACGTTTCCCTAAAATAGGCAAGTATGTGGATGCATGCATATTGATGGTGCAAAAGGTGCTAGACTCCAAGTATTTCCTGAAAATCCGAGAAAAATGAATTTATAATATAATAGCACTGTTCACTGCTCCAACAAACAGCCTAGCTACTATGGTCTAAATCTTGTGTTTTATGTGTCACATGGAAGATAAGTTTTGTGCGTTATGGCATGGCTCTAGATCTGGTTCCTGTTATCAATTTTTCGGTTTGCGAGTGCAGTGATAGTCAGGGATGAGAATGTTCAGGATTGATCAGGAATTCCTGATTTGGGTGTCCCAGAAATCAACTTTGGGATACATGCAAAGTGAATTTTTAAGTCTGCAAGAATACAAGGAAATCATTTTTCTTCAGGTAAAGACCCATTTCTTTGCACAGTAGACCTCTTTCAGGCATAAATCTATGTAAAATATGGCTCAGGAGAAGCATTCCATGGGTCTCAAAAATTGCTAGTATCCCTTTTCCTGATTGGCTGTTATTCCTCATTCTCATCCCTGGATAGTGTGCCCGACTCATGATCGAAGGGTCCTGAGTTCGATTCTCACCAGGGCCCTAGCGTTGTGACCTTGAGCAAGTCACATATCCACAGCTCAACTTGTGTATATATATGTACATAGTCTTAATAAGTCGCAATAAAAGCTCTTCAGAGCTTATGTTAGTTAATAAAAATAAGCGACTATAAATAAAGATTATTATTATTATTATTCTTGTGCATATAAACCCCCTTCCAAATTCCAAACTCTATTTTCCTTTTATGTTGAGTAAGGCAATTTTGCATTCTTCATTTCTTGTTAAGTAGGGTGAAGTTGAGCCATTGGCCTTACTTCAAAGTTTATTAAAGTATCTGCTAAGGCTGGGATGAGTACCCTAGTTAGGGTCAGGTAGACCACTTCCTCTAAATGTTTTGACAAACGTTACACCCTTCATTGGAAATGTTTAGACCAAATGTTACCTTTGGAATTGTTCAGAGGACATTTTGTCTTATCTGGGTCAAAACAAGATGGATCTACATGTAGATCTTTGAGATTAATTGTTTTGAAAGAAAAAAAGCCTTCGTCAAATACGGCATGTTTCATATTGCAAAAGGCGAGGTCTCCTGCCAGCCGGCTGGCAGGAGACTTTTTGGTCTCCTGCCAGCCGGCTGGTAGGAGACCTAAAAGTCTCCTGCCAGCCGGCTATTGGAATGCCTGATAAATAAATAGTTTCATCACATTCCATGGAATTCTTGGGTAAATTGAAATGTATCTTATTTAAAGTTGATTTGACATAAATATTATAATGAAATTAACAAATAATATATGCAGTCAAATAAGCAAAAAATATAAATAAGAGGACATTCTAAAAATAGATTTTCCAAGGGAAGTAACTCAAATCATACTTTGCAAGGGAACTAACTCAAAATACTACTTCATTTTCTCTGAATTTTTATGTGCCATCTACTTGCATAATTGCCTTTATGATAATGTTAGTTTCATATGAAACTGTAGCATATTTTCCTGGTAGAAAGAACTAGTCAGTGTACAAATTTGCCTGAATGAACTGCAAAAATGCAATTATAGGGAATAGCTTGTGAGAAAACTGGTAAATTTGTATAAAACTTTTCATTTGGTGAACACTGAACCTTTAAGATCAAAAGGGGCTCTTCACACCTACCTGTATACAAGACAGACTTCATGAAAAAAAAAGTTGAGCAGTATAATGAATGATAAATAAATGACAGTATATGAGGGATCTCCAGATTGTTTAATGTCCAAACAAAAAGGGATTAATGTTCCAATTTCACATTTTGAAAGCCAGACTAAAAAGAAAATTTAAGTTAATTAAACATTTGATTAGTCAATTAAATGTTTAATACAATAAAATATAGCTGTCTGTCATAATGCCATGCAAAATACAATTTTATCATCAGTATTCCAGTAGCCGGCTGGCAGGAGACTTTTAGGTCTCCTACCAGCCGGCTGGCAGGAGACCAAAAAGTCTCCTGCCAGCCGGCTGGCAGGAGACACTTCCATTGCAAAATTGATACTTTTTCAACTTCAGAAAATGAATATGAAACTACCAAAGAACCTGCGGGACAAAGACCCATTGCTAGGAAACCTACCTCAGATGGACTCTGCTATGGAATACTCAGACCATGAGTGGACACCTGAGGAGCTGGATGATGTGGACAGACAGGTAAGTTATGGTGACACCCTATCTCCATATATCAAAATTTTGTTGGTGAAATATCTTACCTAACTTACCAATCCATTTCTCAAGGATTATAGAAATGGTAGTACCTCATTACATAGGTGCCAATTATAACACTAATTTGAGCCATGACAGGACAAAACCAATAAAGTGGTTGTGCGCCCTGCGCAGACTCAGATCAGCCTGGGCATCCGCCCAGTCTGATCAGAGTCTTCACTGTTCGCATGGAGGTAGCTTAGACCCTTAGCTACTCTTTAAGCACTTAGCGAAGAGTCTGATCAGACTGGGCGGATTACCAGGCTGATCTGAGTCTGCGCTGTGCCAACAACCACATTGTTGGTTTTCTCGTGTCGTGGCTCATTTGGATATAATGCCATCATGTCTCTGTCTCATTGAGATTCTCTGTGCCATTCTGTGGACCCCAGGCATACCATATAAATTCTAAGTATTGGGCCAAAAAGGTCTGAGCAAACAGTGCAGACCCAGTTCAAACTGCTCAGGATCTACTCTGTTTTCCATTCCATCTGTATCTTTTGGACACATTACTGGCTAGTAGTACTAGCACCGCATTGTAAAACTTTAAGGACAGTTAGGGTAATTGTTTTAAGCGTCCCAGCTAGTTTTTGTTTTGCCTGCAACTAGTAGAAGCGAGGCATAGGTATTATTTTTCTGGTGTTGTCAGGGTTGGCGGTATAAACTTTGCGTCAAGTTTTCAGGTTTAGCTCTGTGTGTGACAATGCACAGAAAAGCCAAACACCCGGTCCCTCAGAATTTATATTAGAATTGTTTTATGATAGCGTAATGAAGAGACTATAATTATGAGAATCTGCTGAATGCTGTGTCTCCCCCATCTGCACATTGTCATAAACAGAGCTGAAGCAGAAAACTCAACAAAGTATACATACCCTGAAAAGTAATACCTATGTCTCCCATTCTGCTTGTTATGGCAAGACTATGTAACAAAAAAATCTAGATACCATATTAATCCTAATAAACGCCCCTGCTCTAATAAACACTCCCTGCCTCTTGTCAGAAAATAATGTTATATTGCATGAATTCCTGTTTGCTTCTCTGTATGAGGTAACTCTTTGACATGGGGTCTACTCTTAAAGGAAAGAATTTTCTCCTACTCCTACTCTTACCCTGTTAAGAGTAGAATGATGAGGCAAAAAAACAGTAGAGATGCTTCCTCTGCAAGTATACCCACTTACTTTCATACTGTTTATTAGAGGAATTCGGTAGTGCTGATTTTTAGCTCACCTGAGCCGAAGGCTCAGAGGTGAGCTTATAGGATGGGAGTCGAGCCCTCGTCCGTCCGTCCGTGGGTGGGTGCGTGGGTGGGTGCGTCAACACTTTCAAACATAAATATCTCAGAGACCAGTGGGCCGATCGCAATCAAATTTTATCTGAAGCATCATTTGGGTGGGGGAAAGGCTGCAATAGGTTTTGGTGCCGATCAGCTCAGAACTCTGGTTTCCATGGCAACAGATAGCCCCCATAGGGTTATAATGGGGAAAACGGCGTCATCACGTTTTCTCAACTGTTTTTGATTAGATCCTTATCATACTTGCAGGTAATGATGACATACACAAGAGCTTGGATGAGTTTGAAATTTGGTCGGATTCGAGCACAGACTACGGAGCTAGCTGCCCTTGAGCGTTTGAAAAAAATCCCATAGGGTTATAATGGGGAAAATGGCGTCATCACCTTTTCTCAACTGTTTTTGCTTAGATCCTTATCATACTTGCAGGTAATGATGACATACATAAGAGCTTGGATGAGTTCGAAATTTGGCCGGATTCGAGCACAGACTACGGAGTTGGCTGCCCTTGAGCGTTTGAAAAAAATCCCATAGTGTTATAATGGAGAAAACAACATCACATATTTTTAGAAAAACTTTGTCATCGAACTATTGCCTACATTTCTCAACGGATTTTAAAATAACTTCACACAAATGTAGGGCGTGACAATATCTCGAGCAAGTTCGACTTTCAGGATGCTGCGCCCAAGGTCAAGGTCACTGTGGCTAATTTTAGAAAAACTTTGTCAGCGCTTTAGCACCTACATTTCTCAGCAGATTTTAAAATAACTTCACACAAATGTAGGGCATGACAATATCTCGAGCAAGTTCGACTTTCAGGATACTGCGCCCAAGGTCAAGGTCACTGTGGCTATTTTTAGAAAAACTTCGTCAGCGCTCTAGCACCTACATTTCTCAGCAGATTTTAAAATAACTTCAGACAAATGTAGGGCATGACAATATCTCGAGCAAATTTAACTTTCAGGGTGCTGCACCCAAGGTCAAGGTCACTGTGGCTATTTTTAGAAAAACTTGGTCATCGCTCTAGCGCCTACATTTCTCAACGGATTTTAAATCAACTTCACTCAAATGTAGGGCATGACAATATGTCAAACAAGTTTGACTTCCAGGGTGCTGCACCCAAGGTCAAGGTCACTGTGGCTATTTTTAGAAAAACTTTGTCAGCGCTCTAGCACCTACATTTCTCAATGGATTTTAAAATAAATTCACACAAATGTAGGGCATGACAATATCACGAGCAAATTCGACTTTCAGGGTGCTGTGCCCAAGGTCAAGGTCACTGTGGCTATTTTTAGAAAAACTGTCATCACACAAATGTAGGGCATGACAATATCACGAGCAAATTCGACTTTCAGGGTGCTGTGCCCAAGGTCAAGGTCACTGTGGCTATTTTTAGAAAAACTGTCATCGCCCTAGCACCTACATTTCTCCATGGATTTTGAAATAACTTGACAAAAATGTAGGGTATGACAATATCTCAAGCAAGTTCGACTTTCAGGATGCTGTGCCCAAGGTCAAGGTCACTGTGGCTAGTTTTAGAAAAACTTTGTCATCGCTCTAGCACCTACATTTCTCAACGGATTTTAAAATAAATTCACACAAATGTAGGGCATGACAATATCTCAAGCAAGTTTGACTTTCAGGGTGCTGCAATCAAGGTTTTTGATTAGATCCTTATCATACTTGCAGGTAATGATGACATACATAAGAGCTTGGATGAGTTCGAAATTTGGCCGGATTCGAGCACAGACTACAGAGTTAGCTGCCCTTGAGCGTTTGAAAAAAATCCCATAGTCTTTTAATGGAGAAAACAACGTCATCACATTTTCATTTTTCATCGGATCCTCTTCATACTTGCAGGTAATGAGGATATGCATAAAACAGACCTGTTTACAACTACGATTTTGGTGTATTTTCTACGCTTTTTTGCTTGAAAATACGCTCTACGTTTTGACCATCTGAAACTACGCAAGATTGCCAATACAGTTTTTCAGTCCTTTTCCTGTGATTTGGACAATATTTGGACGTTTTGGCCCCTAATAAAGCGTCAATTCAACACCGGTTCAGCAGTGCATTTCGGCGTGAACAATCAAATTATGTCAGGCTGCTACTGCCAGTCAACAACCATCAAGAAAAGTTAAACAATGGCAATATTAGTCATGGTCTGTTGACTTTATATCTTCATAGGTAACTGTTTTTGTCAGCTACACTGTATTGTCGTGTTTTCGCGATCAAAAGGTGATCAAACAATTAACAGATTACAGATGCAAAATTTTATCCTGTGAAGATAAAATCATCTACTGACAGAGATTATTGAGGTATGTTTAAACATTTCGCTGCTGGTTATTAGGAACAAACCAAAAGGTCTTAATAAGTAGACAAAAGGTAGGATAGAAAAGAGTATGAACCCAGGCCCTTGCCAAAGATGAACCAGTTGCCTTCCTCATCTCTTTTCCTCATTTCTGCTTTACCCATGCCTATAAAAGACTGATTTACAGACTAGGCTAGACCCAGAAACCACTATGTCAATTTTTTTGAAAAAAAAAAAAAAAATCAAAATAGCCCCTACTTCCCATCTTCCCCCCCCCCCCCCCCCCCCCAACCAACACCCTACCCCCATCCAACTACCACATGCCTGGACTACACATAAGAACTGCAAAATACGCTTAGCTGCCTTCCTGACTACACATGACGAAGTCTGAGAGTAAACAGGTCTGATAAAAGCGTGGATTAGCATTTCGGCTAGATCCCACCACTGACTATGGAGTACCTGCCCTGAGCATCCAAAAAATCAGTCGCCACTTTTTCTTGGTTTCTACTGATCCGATCCTTTTCAAACTTGCAGGTAATGAGGAAATGCATAATATCTTAAACAAGTTCAAATTTTGGCCAGATCAGGCCAACCACTACGAAGTTAGCTGCCCTTGACAGCTCTGTCTATTGTGCTCTTTATCAGATACTTTTTAAACTTGCATATATTAAATGAGGGCATACATAATGTTTTGGATGAGTTTAATTTTCAGCCTGATTGGACCACTGACTGTGGAGTTAGCTGCCCTTGAGCATCTTAATAATCCTTATAGGTTTACAATGTCTCTCAGGTGAGCAATTGTTGCCCTTTGGGCTACTTGTTTACTACAGTTATGCTCTAAATATTGCCCCCCTCTTCATAAATGTAACACCCCTGGGGCATTTAATAGGATAATACGGTATTGTGGCTGACAAATTTCACGAAGTTGTCAGACTGGTAAACCTATCTTGATGTACAAGTAGTAAACCTGGTGGTGTATATACATGTACTGTTGATTTCATAACAAAGTTTATCATTTGAGTGTCCTGTTATACAGTGCCCATATCTGATCTGGGCATTCATTGCATTCTAAGGTCACATTTGCTATAAAGCTTGATAAGGGGTCGTTCCAGTTGTACAGTATGCCATACTTTGTACCTCCTATGTCCCCATGCCAGTTACAGTTGCCATGTGAAGGTATAATTTTGGCATAATATTGTAAAATAGAATGGGCCCTGTAGCTAATAAATTTCTTCATGTTATTTCAGGTTGAACAAGAATTATGGGAAGAGGCATTTATTGAAGCATGTTTTGAGGAAATGTTGGCTGAGGAAGAGGCCCAGTGGCAACATTTTACATCTAGCCAGCAGTGGCAACCCCACCCTTGGGAGGTCTACCAACCTCAGACTTTCTACCAAAGTAATTCAGACAATCAGAGACAGTTACTGGTGAGGGTTTTTATTGAATTTATTTAAAAACATTGGCTACCATAATCCTATTGTGTATAGTCCAGTTAAACTATTTTATCAAAAGAAATATGCCATCTCATACTTGTATGCATGATTAAAATACCAGGTTTCTGTTGACTGGGAAGCACCAGTTATGGGTTGGTTTTGGAATAAAATATGAGATAAAATTTTGTTCCTACAGTCGAACTTTGATGGCTCGAACTCGCCGGGACCACCCAAAAAAGTTCGAGCGATTGGTAGTTCGAGCCATTGAAGACCAGCTCACAAGCTCCAGCCTTATGTATTATGCTTTTCTATCATAGCAAGGGTGACTTCCTGTTTATTGATCGGTCATAATTTAAGCCACTCGGTGCCAGCAGAAATCTCCGATCTGGGTTTTCTACCCGTTGCCGGGTCCTTTACCGGATTGCTTGGAAGTTGACGTACTCTCTGACATGACTGCAGGAGTGAATGATGGGCCAGTAGTAGTATTTCAATTCTCCTATCGACGTTCTCCCCGCACCTCAGCGGAACGAATCCATAGCCGCAGTAACGGGGCGCCGAGCGTCCGTCCAAGAATGATGGGCCCTAATTTTGTTACGTATTTAAAGGCAAAGAAGTAAATTTTGGCACGTTTTACTCAATTTCGGTGTGAAATTTTAATTGAAGAAAAATATTTTACCATCTCTAATTTTCATATGCCACCTCATTAGCCCAGGATGATAATACGCGTTTAAATAGATAAGACCAAGCTATTCAATCAGCTTAAATCGACAACCACTCAGCATTAATCGATTGACCAGTTGATCAAAGGGCGGCTTTAATTGAGCTCGTGCCAATCAAGTATACCTGTGGTTTCGGCAAACGCTTTGTCAATATCAAAGCGTCTTATGACAATGATCAAACGTCTGAGTGCCGTTTACAAGGTAATTAGTGCGAGCCATCGGTGGGTTTTTACATAGAAAATGTACCCCAGGGACCGGGTATGGGGTTTGAATGTTCGAGCCATCGTAGTTCGAGCCAAAGGTCGCAGGTTAAGTTAAAATGAATGGGAGTTTTGCCGGGACTGGAAAGTCAGTTCAACCGAAGCATGGCGTTCCAACCTTCCGAGTTCGAGCCAGTGAAGTTCGACTGTACTTTGTAAAACCATACATTGTGACAGAAGGTCAACACAAGTTTCTGTTTAGAAATAAGAAAAAAAAATATCCCAGAAGTATTCTAAAAATCTTGCCCTTTCTAGAATTAATACTGGCCTTTGCTTTAGCTGGACTGAAGCTCTCTGCTGTTAGTTTGATTGTGCATGAGAGAGAGAGGGGAGAACAGCCAAATTGAAATTATGTCCCCCCACCAAAGGTGAGGGGGGACATATTGTTTTCAGTGCGGATCCCGTCGGCGTCTGCGTCGGCGTCGGCGTGACAGATTCTTGTATGCGCGATATCTCTTGAACCAATGGATGGAATTTCACCAAACTTGCATGGATATATTATTGGGACAAGCTTATGAGCTGATTAGATTTTGGTCACCTTGACCTCATTTTCAAGGTCACAGGAGGACTTAGATGACAATTTCTTGTATGCGCGATATCTCTTGAACCAATGGATGGAATTTCACCAAACTTGCATGGATACATCATTGGGACAAGTGTAAGAGCTGATTAGATTTTGGTGACCTTGACCTTCTTTTCAAGGTCACAGGATGACTTAGATGACAATTTTTTTGTACCCACTACATCTCCTGAACCTATGGATGGAATTTCACAAAACTTGCATGGATACATTATTGGGACAAGTTTTTGAGCTGATTAGATTTTGGTGACCTTGACCTCATTTTCAAGGTCACTGGAGGACTTGGATGACAATTTCTTGTAGCCACTATATCTCCTGAACCAATGGATGGAAATTCACCAAACTTTCCTGGATACATGATTGGGACAAGTTTATGAGCTGTTTAGATTTTGGTGACCTTGACCTTATTTTCAAGGTCACTGGAGGACTAACATGGCAATTTCTTGTACCCACAATATCTCCTGAACCAATAGATGGAATTTTGCCAAACTTTCGTGGAAACATGATTTGGACAAGTTTATGAGCTGAACAAAATTTTGGTGACCTTGACCTCATTTTCAAGGTCACAGGAGGATTTAGATATGTGAAAATTTCACTAAAATTGATGTATCTCTTTAAGCTTTGGCTTGATTTCCACTTTACTTCCATAGATATACCTATGGGACAGTCTCAAGAGTGTAGTGTGTTTTGATGACCTTGACCCCATTTTCAAGGTCAAAAGCTATCTTACAAATGCGTATTTTTCTCTCTTAAAAATGAGATATCTTGAACCAGTGGATGGATATTCATCAGACTTGCATGAATGTATCATTGTGACAGGTTTAAGACATGTTTAGTAGTTGGTGACCTTGACCCATTTTTGAAGGACATAGTCTTCTATGTAGGATACCTTTAGAACCAGCGGATGGATTTTGTCCAAACTTGCATAGATGTTTTATTTGTACAGGCTTTTTATTCATTAGAGGGGATTGGAAATGGGCTGGTGGGGGGACATCAGTTTTTCTCTGAAAAACATTTCTAGTTGCCAATTAATATTAGATACTTCAAACATAAAAGACTGTATACGAAAAAAAAAATGCATTGTTTCATCAGGACAAATGAGCCAGAATGAAAGTCTGCTATAGACAAACTACCAAAATCTGATGCCCCTGATTTAAAGCATTTAAGCACCCAATTTGTCGACCTTTTATAAAGACAAAAATCCCGATTTCCTTGTTTCAATTTCAGTTTTCTCTGTGTTCATACTTGTATATCTCTCATTACAGGTCACATGCAGTAAGTTAAATCCTGAGGCTCCAGAGTTCATCCCGCGTGGACTTGCATCATAGCAAGGCTGTTACCTAGGTTACCAAATTACCAGGTCTTTCACTGAATATACCTATTGAGAAAGCCAGTAATTACACTCAAAGTGCCATTGTCGTGTGCATGTTAGGCTGTTTTAAGCAGAACATGTAGGAGTTTACCATATTCAGGAACTGAACAAGTGCTATTAACAGTGATATATCAAAATGAGCCTTTATTAAGCTGCAGTGTGAAGTACTGCTCATACAGCTGGAGGCTTGCAGCCAATTAAGCATTTCTGAGATACTGTATATGTTCAGAAAGTGACAGACTCCAGCTTATTGTTAGGATTTTGGTGATAATTGCGGGATAACGTCAGTTTTTCTTCAAAACATAATGTGACGCCACATACATTAGAACCATCTCTTTTAGATGCCTTTTGCTATGAGTGGCCTCAATTTATGTTTAATGGAGAATAGATACAATCTCAGTTATCATCAAATACTCCTCATTACTAGAGAAACTGCAATACATTTGCAGGATGATAAAGAATTATAGTATTATTACTTTCTAGAGAATTTCACAAGTGGATGTGTGACCATTGCTTTAAGGTGAATGAGTGCACTGTCAGGGGAAGCAGCTATGTCAATTCAGTTTTGCCTCTTTGTTAATGGGGATCAACTCCTAAAGGAAGGAATTTGATCTGTTGTGAGAAATCCTTTCCTATAATAAGAGTAGACTCCATTGTGGAAGGGTAACATTGTCCAGGGAAGCTAGCAAGGTCAAAAAAATTGTTTCCCCTAAATAGAAATGTTGGAAAAACTTAGAGGCATACCCATACACCTAAAGGTCTTATGGAAACAGCATACATGTGATAAAGTGTCAGTTGGCTCACACAAACTTACAGCAAACAACAAGACCAGTCTGATCCAGGGCCCGGTTGTTCAAAACTAACGACATAGTTAAGGTTTAATGTTGAAATTTCAAACTTTAATAACTGAAATATGCCAGTATTTTTTTAAGAAAAAAAATGTGAGAAGCTTTTGCACATTTTTTTCAACAAAAATTATCATTGTATTTGGTTATAAGATCAGAAAACATTTAACAAGTTGTCCTCCTAACAAGCTTGTTAGGCTAACAATGCTTTGAACAAGTAGGCCCTTATCTTTAGTTTCTGTAATAACCAAATATTGTGAACATGAATGATGGAGGTCTTGATAGGACTTCACTAATGCACATGTAAGATCTACACTATTACAGGTCAGCTAGCACTTTTTGCACATGTAGAACCTAAGCTACAAAGGATATTAATTGATCGATCAAGAATTTAAGATGATATTATCATTTACAGTTAGGTGTTACAATTTTGCATTTATAAACCATCATTTTCATTACATTAAGGTAATTTGGTACATTTTTTCAGGGAAGTAACTCAACCATTTTCTCCCGCTCTTCTCATTTGGGTTCAAGCTTAAAAAGAAATACCTTGCTCCTCTAAGAGTAGACTCTTATTTTGAAGGGTTCAATTTTCCAAGGACTCAAACAGTAATTCACAAAAGTTGTCTCCCTTTGAAATAAATGGTGGGAAAAGATTGTGTTGTACCCATACACCTTAAGTAACTGCCAGACAGAAACTTATCTTGTACTATTTGCATACTGAAATAACCTTAATGTTGGGAGATATTAGTGTTTGAGCCAGCAGTGCAGACATAGAGCAGTCTGCTAAAGGGGTAGTCTGAACAGGAACTGCAATGTTTGCCATGCCACCAGCAGTGCTCGACACATCGCTGGTTAATAGAATGAACCTTTTTACATGGATAATTTCAGTAAAGGTGTAAGATCTTCCATTACTTGGTAGTTAAAATCAGCCTTGCATAATACATGTAGAAAGCCTTTTACTGTGGAAACTGAAAATAAAACATATATCATGTTTTATTCTCATTTTCCACAGCAAAAGGTTTTCTATGTGTCATAATCCAGAGGCATAGGTTTTGATCAAGCTGATGTCATGGTTCTTCTCTAGCCTCTGGTTTGTTGGTTTGTTCATCTTTATCATTTCACCCATTCTCCTTTTGGCCCAAAATGACTGAAATATTGTTCTCCCTCCCCCAACTCCTTCCCCACCACCACCATTACCATCACAACTCATCCATTATCCTACTGTCATCGGTGCATTTTGAATATACTGTTGTTCCTGATATTACATAATGTGAAAATTCAGTGTTCTGTGATATTACTGGTTCATTCATTATTCATTAGAAAAATCACACATGGCTCAAGATAAGATAGGGTTTGATGATAAATACGGAGGCGCAGCATTACCAGCATAAACTATAGTCAAGTTTTCTGGTTTAGCTTTGCTTTTTGTCACAATGCTCCGGCAGGTGAGACCCCAGATTCTGCTTAAAATTCTTATTATAGAGATTTAAAAAAAAAGGCATTCCGGATATCATTTATCATCAAAACAATCTTTATCTTGAGCTCTGTTCATATTCATCACAACTGTATAAGTGAAAGGTAATCAGTGAAGATAGGTAATAGCTTAACTCCGGTAATCAGTAACAGTATTAGTGAGAAAATGAAATATGCTTGCAATGGTTCTGCCAAAAAAAAAAAAAATGAATAAAATGTCTGAAAAAAAATCCTAACCCAGAGCAGATCCAGTATAAAGTGCTTGACAAAAAGAAAAAAAAAACTAAATAAAAAATAATATATTGAAAATGCAATAAAAAATCCAATATGCTTGTCTGAACAAAAAGGCAAAAAACATTCAGAATAAAAAAAAAAATAAAACGAAAAAAACAACAACAAAAAAATGATTAATAGAAACTGGACAACAGAAAAAATGATGTTTTCACCATGAAGTCTGTTGTTTACCATGTTTATTTGTCACTATGAAATCTGTTGTTTAACATGTCTGTTTTGTCTGATTGATAATTGTTTTCTGAAAGAGGGTGCTAGTTATGCATTTCAGAAAAAAATTGATGCTTGTTTCTCTGCATGTGCTACAAATACAAGTAATATTCAACATTGTTGAAGGACTCTCCAATTTTCATTATTTGAGCTGCGACAAGACAAAACCAACAAAGTGGTTGTGCGCTCAGCACAGACTCAGATCAGCCTGGGCATCTGCCCAGTCAGATCAGAGTCTTCGCTGTCCGCATGGAGGTAGCTTAGAACTTTAGTTACTTATTGAGCACTAAACGAAGAGTCTGATCAAACTGGGTGGCTGCCAAGCAGATCTGAGACTTCGCTGGTCGCACAACCACTTTGTTGTTTTTGTCGCGGCTCATTTTAAGGTGAATGGTTACACTTTCAGGGAAAACAACTACATGTACGCTGTTTTCATTTTGCCTCAGCAATGGGGTCAAGTCTTGAAACAATTCATTTTTTATGAAATTTGTCCCTTTAAGAGTAGACCCCTCAATGGATGAACATTGTTGTTCAGGGAAGCAAACAGGAAGTTGCAAAAGTTTTTCCTTTTTGAAAATGGCAGGAAATATGTCATAGAGGTGTACCCATACACATAATACTATTTTACCCACCTATAAGGGTTTTCTGTGCTAAAACTTTGTCTTTGTTGATATGAATGGAGTCTCATGGTCTTCTGCAAGTACATGTACATTGTAAAGAGAAACTGATTGATTCGCAATAAGTGTGTGCATGATCAAAATAGGTATCAATTGTTTTGAAGCCAGTTTCTCAATTAAGTGCGTTAGACTTATCCTTGCATCTAATGAAGGGCAGCTGAGTGCATCGAACAACATCTGATGCTGACCTACGCATTTAAAGCTTTGGAAGTCATTCTGGTATCAGTGCCCTGCTCAGCTGTAAAGTCTTCGGTAAAGTGCTTTAACTATACCCATCTTCTGAAGCCCTGGATGGTCTTATTGTTTGAAAGAGTTCTAAATCATGTTCTTAACCATCTTATTCTATTCTGAAAATCCTTTGTTTCTGTAGCTAGTTTTGAGTGTGAATTTTGTTGAATTGTTTTAGCTTGTTAGAATCTTGATATTCTTTGTTACTATTTGGATAGTTAATTAGTTTTGCTCATCAAATGCCTGGTTACATGTGTTTGCAGCCACTTAAGGAAGTGAAAATGTACATTTACATACATGCCATAAGCTCTAGGGTTCGAGATTAGACTAGAGAATAATCTCTCACTCAAAATAAAGCACACTGATTGGCTGCTTCCGAGCATGTGCTCGGAAGCAACCAATCAGTGTGCTTTTTTTTGAGTTTGAGAATGTACTCAAGTTTTATAACCTCTCGGCTAGATTGCAGTCTGTGAGAGACAAAATAAATTTGAAGTGAGATTTTATCAATTTACCAAGCTCTTCTAAACTTGTTCGAAACAGTTTTTAGAGCGACTTTGCAAAGAAAAATAGTGCTTATGCAACCCTTTTGAGTGTGTCTGCTTGCACCTGTCCTTGTGTTTGCAAAATATCCACATGTTGCGTTTAGCTCAGTTTCTAAGTAACCAAAAGGGATAGTATTGTCGTATCTCTGGCAGTATTTTAGAGGTTTAGATAATTCTAAGGGTAACTGTTTGTTCTGACACTGCAGTTGATCTCATTTCACTTGGCCAGTATTGTCCATATTTAACTTGCCCTTGTTAAAGTCAAGCTAAGCATAAGTCGTGCTTTATTGTCTTCTGACAAGTCTTGTTTTTGGTGCTTTTATGCAAGAAACAAACATGCTACTATGCATCATACCATCCATTTTTACATTTTAAGAAAAACTAAACAACAACTGTGGACAGAAATATGAGTGAGATATGAAAATTTAATGGGATCCAATTCCCAGAGGGACAAACTAATCTCTCAGTTTGACTTCGGATATGTGCATTTATGTAATGTATGAAACTATTAAAAAACAATAATGTACAGTATACACCCTAAATAGAAAGATAGTAATAAATGGGCAAATAATATATACTTAGCAAAAATAAAAACTTGACAGTCGCTATTTTTCATCCTACGGTAGTCGGGAAATAGTGAGGCATAAAAATTCTTTTAGTTTAAGAAAATGTAATTATTCTGTCATATCATAATCACACAAATTTCAAGATTCCACAGATACAGCAAAATTGAAGCTATTGTAAACGTCACAAGGGTACTTTTCTGTTTTCTATGCTCAAAACAAAAAAAAAATACTAAATTTTAAATCGTCGAAGTCTGCTTAAATGAAAAAAATCTGTTGGCAACGCTTTGCCGTTATTAAATCCAATCTGTATGGACTTATAAGCTAAACTTATGCCGATGCAAGGTCGACTAGGAGGCCGTAAGGACCAGACGAAAAACCTCCGTCCACGCCATTATGAAGTCAGAAATTCAGTTTCAATGGAATCCCCATTACACATTTGAGTCTTTCTGGCAGTTTTAGAAATGGCTTTCAAATAAATTTAGTAATAAACACATTAAGTTTGCAAGACAAGCAAACTAACCACGAAGAAAATAACGAAAAAGACGCATTGGTATAGAAGATACGGCATTTCATAAATCTCTATATGTTTAATTCAAAGGGAGGTAATCTGAAAGTTTTGAAACTTTAAACGTTATTTTCAGGTTGTGGTTACAATTACCATAAGCGTTTAAAGTGTTTTCTATGCATACTGGAACTACTGTTTATTGCGTACAAAAGAACTTTCTTCTGCGCATGCGCAAATTAAAGTTCTTTTCTGAATTAATAAAATAGGAATAAGTTAGATAACTCCGGACAGGACAAACATTTACCAATAATTTTTCATGATATAAGTAATCAGATGTCTGTCCAACTCGAGAACATCCATATATACATTACAATTTTGCTAGATTGGCCGGAATTGAGAAATAAAAACCGTCAAGTTTTTAATTTTGTTCAGTATAGTATTAGATCAGGCCTTTTTAGCTCGCCTGAACGAAAGTTCAGGAAGAGCTATTGTTGTCACCACGGCGTCGGCGTCCGCGTCCGCGTCAGCGTCCGCGTCGGCGTCCGGATTGGATGTTTTGGTTAAAGTTTTTTAAAGACCTATATCTCCTTAACCCATGGATGGATTCTTTTGATACTTGCACTGTAGTTAGATATTGGTCTAAGGTTTAACAGGTTACCACCCCCACCCCACTCCGTGACCTTGATGTCAAGGTCATGGACTTAGAAAATTTGTAGTTTTTTTGGACTGGATGTTTTGGTTAAAGTTTTATAAAGCCCAATATCTCCTTAACCCATGGATGGATTCCTTTGATACTTACACTAAAGTTAGATATTGGTCTAAAGTTTTCAAAGGTACTACCCCCACCCCCCTCTGTGACCTTGATGTCAAGGTCATGGACTTAGAATATTGTCTTTTTATTGATTGGATGTTTTGGTTAAAGTTTTTTAAAGACACATATCTCCTGAACGCATAGATGAATTCTTTTTATATTTGCACAGTAGTTAGATCTACAGAGTACTACCCCAACCCCTCTCAGTGACCTTGATGTCAAGGTCAGGGACTTAGGAGTTTTGTAATTGCATACTGATTCATAATGCTTTGCGGAGATTTAGTTTATACTTGAACTGATGCTAGACTCTTTTTTGAGTTTTTACAAAACACCTTATACTTACCCCACTGGATGACCTTGAGTCAAGGTCATCAACTTAGAATTTTGTCTTAAAGATTTTGGTTAAAGTTTTATATTTATGAAGACATAATTTCACAGTGCCACGATGATGGACTCAGTTGATACTAATACTTGGACTGATGTTAGATAATGGTTCAGGGTTTTGATACATCCTAGCCCCCCCCCTCCCCCTACCCATCAGTTTTTTTACCTCAAGCTCATGGACTTTGAAATTTCATTTCATTTTTAGCTCACCTGAGCCAAAGGCTCAGAGGTGAGCTTATAGGATGGGACTCGAGCCGTCGTCCGTCCGTGCGTGGGTGGGTGGGTGCGTGGGTGCGTGCGTGCGTGCGTGCGTCAACACTTTCAAACATAAATATCTCAGAAACCAGTGGGCTGATTGCAATCAAATTTTATCTGAAGCATCATTGGGGTGGGGGAAAGGCTGCATTAGGTTTTGGTGCAGATCAGCTCAGAACTCTGGTTTCCATGGCAACAGATAGCCCCCATAGGGTTATAATGGGGAAAACGGCGTCATCACCTTTTCTCGACTGTTTTTGATTAGATCCTTATCATACTTGCAGGTAATGGTGACATACATAAGAGCTTGGATGAGTTCGAAATTTGGCCGGATTCGAGCACAGACTACGGAGTTAGCTGCCCTTGAGCGTTTGAAAAAAATCCTATAGTGTTATAATGGAGAAAACAATGTCATCACATTTTTTTATTAAGAAAAACTTTGTCATCGCTCTAGCGCCTACATTTCTCAATGGATTTTAAAGTAACTTCACACAAATGTAGGGCATGACAATATCTCGAGCAAGTTCGACTTTCAGGATGCTGCGCCCAAGGTCAAGGTCACTGTGGCTATTTTTAGAAAAACTTTGTCAGCGCGCTAGCACCTACATTTCTCAATGGATTTTGAAATAACTTCACACAAATGTAGGGCATCACAATATCTCGGGCAAGTTTGACTTTCAGGGTTTTGCGCTCAAGGTCAAGGTCACTGTGGCTATTTTTAGAAACTCTTTGTCATCGCTCTAGCACCTACATTTCTCAATGGATTTTAAAATAACTTCACACAAATGTAGGGCATGACAATATCTCGAGCAAGTTTGACTTTCAGGGTGCTGCACCCAAGGTCAAGGTCACTGTGGCTATTTTTAGAAAAACTTTGTCATCACTCTAGCCCCTACATTTCTCAACCGATTTTAAATCAACTTCACACAAATGTAGGGCATGACAATATCTCGAACAACTTTGACTTTCAGGGTGCTGCGCCCAAGGTCAAAGTCACTGTGGCTATTTTTAGAAAAACTTTATCATGGCTTTAGCACCTTCATTTCTCAATGGATTTTAAAGTAACTTCACACAAATGTAGGGCATGACAATATCTTGAGCAAGTTCAACTTTCAGGGTGCTGTACCCAAGGTCAAGGTCACTGTGGCTAATTTTAGAAAAACTTTGTCATGGCTCTAGCACCTACATTTCTCCATGGATTTTGAAATAACTTCACACAAATGTAGGGAATGACAATATCTCGAGCAAGTTCGACTTTCAGGCTGCTGCGCCCAAGGTCAAGGTTTCTGTGGCTTTTTAGCTCACCTGAGCCGAAGGCTCAGAGGTGAGCTTATAGGATGGGAGTCGAGCCGTCGTCCGTCCGTCTGGGGTGCGTGGGTGGGTGCGTGGGTGCGTCAACACTTTCAAACATAAATATTTCAGAGACCAGTGGGCCGATCGCAATCAAATTTTATCTGAAGCATCATTTGGGTGGGGGAAAGGCTGCAGGAGGTTTTGGTGCCGATCAGCTCAGAACTCTGGTTTCCATGGCAACAGATAGCCCCCATAGGGTTATAATGGGGAAATCGGCGTCATCACGTTTTCTCGACTGTTTTTGATTAGATCCTTATCATACTTGCAGGTAACGATGACATACTCAAGAGCTTGGATGAGTTCGAAATTTGGTCGGATTCGAGCACAGACTACGGAGTTAGCTGCCCTTGAGCGTTTGAAAAAAATCCCATAGGGTTATAATGGGGAAAATGGCGTCATCACCTTTTCTCAACTGTTTTTGCTTAGATCCTTATCATACTTGCAGGTAATGGTGACATACATAAGAGCTTGGATGAGTTTGAAATTTGGCCGGATTCGAGCACAGACTACGGAGTTAGCTGCCCTTGAGCGTTTGGAAAAAATCCCATAGTGTTATAATGGAGAAAACAACGTCATCACATATTTTTAGAAAAACTTTGTCATCGCTCTATTGCCTACATTTCTCAACGGATTTTTAGCTCACCTGAGCCAGCGGCTCCGGGGGAGCTTATAGGATGGTAAGGCTCCGGCGTCCGTCGTCCGTCGTCCGTCCGTCGTCCGTCCGTCCACAATTTCAAACGACTTCTCCTCTGAAACCGCTGGGCCAATTGTAACCAAATTTCATATAGAGCCTCCTGGGACCTTAGGAACGAAAAGTTGTTCAAACGGTCCTGGTCACATGACCAACATGGCCGCCACGCCCATATATGGTAAAAACCTTTAAAAATCTTCTTCTCCAGAACCAATAGGCCGATGGCCTTGAAACTTGGTATGTAGCATCGGGTACGCGAGTACTACCAAGATTGTTCAAATAATGACCTTGGGTTGACCTTGACCTTTTTTACGGCAAGGTCAAATTTGCTTCCTTGTGCTTTTATATGGCAAAATGCTAGAACATAAGATATCTTGGAAACTGTTGCAGATTTTGGGCTAAAAACCAGTATCTACAGTCATCTTAATGAGTATGTGAAGATTTATGACTTCAAGAGGTCAAGGTCATTCTTTGACCTTTGACCCAGAACTCTCATATTTTGACAATTTCGAACAATCTCCTCAACAGCCACTGAGCCAATTGAAACCAAATTTCATATAGAGCCTCCAGGGGTTGAGGGAACAAAAATTTATTCATACTGTCCAGGTCACATGACCAACATGGTGGCCACGCCCATATATGGTAAAAACCTTTAAAAATCTTCTTCTCCAGAACCAATTGAACCATGGCCTTGAAACTTGATATGTAGCATTGGGTACTCGAGTACTACCAAGATTGTTCAAATTATGACCTTGGGTTGACCTTGACCATTTTACTGCAAGGTCAAATATGGGAAAATGCTAGAACATGAGATTTCATGGAAAGTTTTGAAGATTTTGGCCTAAAAATTGGTACATAGAATCATCTTAATGAGTACATGAAGATTTTTGAGTACAAGAGGTCAAGGTCATTCTTTGACCTTTGACCCAGAAATCTCAAATTTTGACAATTTCAAACAATCTGCTCTAAAACCACTGTGCCAATTGAAACCAAATTTCATATAGAGCCTCGAGGGGTTGATGGAATGAAAATATTTTCTAATGGTCCTGGACACATGACCAACATGGCCGCCATGCCCATATATGGTAAAAACCTTTAAAAATCTTCTTCTCCAGAACCAATTGACTGATGGCCTTGAGACTTTGTAAGTAGCATTGGTTACTTGAGTACTATCAAGATTGTTCAAATTATGGCCTTGTGTTGACCTTGACCTTTTGCAGCAAGGTCAAATATGGAAAAATGGTAGAACATAAGATTTCATGGAAAGTTTTAAAGATTTTGACCTAAAAAATTGGTATATACAGTTGTCTTAATGAGTTCATGAAGAATTATGAGTACAAGACTTAGAGGTCAAGGTCATTTTTTTACCTTTGATCCAGATTGCTCATATTTTGACATTTTCAACCATTTCCTCAAAAGCCAAAGGGCCAGTTGTGAACACATTTCATATAGAGCCTCTAGGGGTTGATTGAATGAAAATTTGTTCAAACGGTCCAGGTCACATGACCAACTTGGCCGCCATTACCGCTTACGGGATAAATCTTTAATATTTTTCTTCCCCAGAACCAATACACCTATGGCCCTTAAACTTGGTAAATAGCATGGAGTACTAGAGTACCACCAAGACTGTTCAAATGGTGACCTTGGGTTTACCTTGACCTTTTTTGCGGCATGGTCAAATATGGGAAAATGCTAGAACATAAGATTTCATGGAAAGTTTTGGAGATTTTGGCCTAAAAATGGTATATATGGTTGTCTAATGAGTACATGAAGATTTATGAGTACAAGTGGTTATGGTCATTCTTTGACTTTTGACCCAAAACTCATATTTTGACAATTTCAGACATGATAAGTATAAGCCACCTTGCCAATTGTTCAGGTGAGCGATTCAGGGCCTCATGGCCCTCTTGTTAAATAACTTCACACAAATGTAGGGCGTGACAATATCTCGAGCAAGTTCGACTTTCAGGATGCTGCGCCCAAGGTCAAGGTCACTGTGGCTTATTTTAGAAAAACTTTGTCAGCGCTCTAGCACTACAATGAATTTTAAAATAACTTCACACAAATGTAGGGCATGACAATATCTCAAGCAAGTTTGACTTTCAGGGTGCTGTGCCCAAGGTCAAGGTCACTGTGGCTATTTTTAGAAAATCTTTGTCATCGCTCTAGCGCCTACATTTCTCAATGGATTTTGAAATAACTTCACACAAATGTAGGGCATGACAATATCCCGAGCAAGTTCGACTTTCAGGGTGCTGCGCCCAAGGTCAAGGTCACTGTGGCTATTTTTAGAAAAACTTTGTCATCGCTCTAAGGCCTACATTTCTCAACGGATTTTGAAATAACTTCACACAAATGTAGGGCATGACAATATCTCGAGCAGGTTTGACTTTCAGGGTGCTGCGCCCAAGGTCATGGTCACTGTGGCTATTTTTAGAAAAACTTTGTCAGCGCTCTAGCGCCTACATTTCTCAACGGATTTTGAAATAACTTCACACAAATGTAGGGCATGACAATATCTCGAGCAAGTTCGACTTTCAGGGTGTTGCACCCAAGGTCAAGGTCACTGTGGCTAATTTTAGAAAAACTTTGTCATGGCTCTAGCACCTACATTTCTCCATGGATTTTGAAATAGCTTCACACAAATGTAGGGTATGACAATATCTCGAGCAAGTTCGACTTTCAGTGTGCTGCGCCCAAGGTTAAGGTCACTGTGGCTTTTTTTAGAAAAACTTTGTCATCGCTCTAGCACCTACATTTCTCAACGGATTTTGAAATAACTTCACACAAATGTAGGGCATGACAATATCTTGAGCAAGTTTGACTTTCAGGGTGCTGCAATCAAGGTTTTTGATTAGATCCTTATCATACTTGCAGGTAATGATGACATTCATAAGAGCTTGGATGAGTTCGAAATTTGGCCGGATTAGAGCACAGACTACGGAGTTAGCTGCCCTTGAGCATTTGAAAAAAAATCCCATAGTCTTATGATGGAGAAAACAACGTCATCACTTTTTCATTTTTCATCGGATCTTCTTCATACTTGCAAGTAATGAGGATATGCATAAAAGCTTGGATTAGTTAGCATTTCGGCTAGATCCAAACCACTGACTATGGAGTACCTGCCCTGAGCATCCAAAAAATCAATGTCGCCACTTTTTCTTGGTTTCTACTGATCCGATCCTTTTCAACTTGCAGGTAATGAGGAAATGCATAATATCTTAAACAAGTTCAAATTTTGGCCAGATCAGGCCAACCACTACGAAGTTAGCTGCCCTTGACAGCTCTGTCTATTGTGCTCTTGTTTGGATACTTTTTAAACTTGCATATATTAAATGAGGGCATACATAATGTTTTGGATGAATTTAATTTTCAGCCTGATTGGACCACTGACTGTGGAGTTAGCTGCCCTTGAGCATCTTAAATTTCCCTATAGGTTTACAATGTCTCTCAGGTGAGCAATTGTTGCCCTTTGGGCTACTTGTTTTTTTATTTTAATTTTATTTTAAGACTTACATGTATTTCTGAGATAGCTTTTGTGTATAAATGTGTTTTCATTATGGACATGCTTGCATGAAGTTTTATGCATAGCATTCCCAATTACGCCCCTCCCCCCCCCACACACACACCCACCCCCACCCCCTACCCCCTACCCGTCTGTTTTTTTTACCTCAAGCTCATGGACTTTGAAATTTCATTTCATTTTTTTTATTTTAATTTTATTCTAAGACATATTTCTGAGATAGCTTTTGTTTATACATGTGTTTTCATTATGGACATGCTTTTCAGGCGAGCTTTGCTGTCAGGCGACAGCTCTTGTTTAAGGAGCAGTCTTATAAGGATTTGTTAATGAAGCTTGGTTCTTACAAATTAATCAGAGATGCAAGTAATGAAATGGCCTACTTCATAGTCTCAGGACTGGGTATTAGGTATGAATCATGCATTATGCCTTAATTCTAAAAATGGGTCTGCATTTTGGGTAAGTTCAAATGAGTATACATGGCTAGCTAGAAGTTCACAGGCATTTAGGTTAGCTTTTTATTATTAGCTTATTTTACCTTGTTTGTTGAAGATGAATGAGTGCACTTTCAGGGGAAGAAACTCTGCCATTTTCAGTTTTGCCCCTCTTCTAAAAAGGGGTTAACTCTTACAGGAAATGATTTACTCCCCTTAGAGCAAATCCTTTTCTTTAGGAGTATTCCACATTCTCAAAGGGCTATGTTGTCTAGGGAAGCAAATGAGAAGTCATAGAAGTTGTTCCCCTTTGTTAAAATGGCAGAAAAACATGGAGGTGTACCCAAACACATTGAGTCTTCTTTGTTTATGGCACCAGGAGCCATGTAATGGTCCTGTGCTGAGTTTGTTATTCGCATATGTGTTACTGTGTATGTTGTTTATAATAAAATTCATAAAACTGACTTTTTTGTATCTTTGTATGTTGGATCACATTGGTTAAATGGTCAGAGTACTGGCTTTGGTGCAGAAGGTCATTAGTTTGAGTCACACCAAGTGACAAAAAGAAACTGCCAGACAGGAGTGAATGAGTGCACAGGTACCAAAAATATAGATTTGCAATAGCCTTGTGGCCCTTGGAGCAGTGGAATTTGGTCTAGCTGTACTGATTGTATATGGGTCTATATCAATCCAGTCTTAATAGAACAATGTACATGCAAGCCCTGATTATTGGGAGATACATGCGAGCACAAACAGTGTATTGGTTCGCCAATTGAGTAACCCTCTTTAAATAAAAACCTTATTTACTTACTTATTGCATACCCAAATCAGACAGCTTCTAGAAGAGCTGTCCAAACAGAGTGCAAAGTGGTTGCCATGCAGCAAAAATGATTTACCATATTAATCCTATTAAACTCACCGGGGACATTGCATTTTATGAAAGGGGGGCGTTATGTAAAGCATTAAGAGGAACAAAGGAGCCACTGCCAAAATAATTTTATTAAGCCATATTAAGTTGAATCGATACACTGCAGAGGAAGCAACTCTACTATTTTCCTTTTTTTTTGCATCCTTTCTCAGTAGGGGTCATCTGTTAAAAGTAAGAATTTGCTCCTCTAGGAGCAAACTCTTTCCATTAAGAGTAAGAGCTATACCTCATCCTGAGAAGCAAACAGGAATTCATGCAAAAGCAGGGGCATTTATTAGGATCAATATGGTATATAAGTTGAAAGTGGAAAATTCTTATGGCAGAAAGTGGTAGGCTTATATTGAAAATGTTGAAACCATCACTCAAGACTATACTTTTGAACAGACATCAGTTCCATAATCCAATGACCATGACATTTTTGTGCCTCAGTGATTGAATAGACTGCAGCTGTGTTAATCAAACAGTGGAAGTGCTAATAATGCCATACTGATGAGCTGCAATGCCAAAAGGATACCTCGAGAAGGGTTTTTATGGCATATGCTGAAAGCTGTTGCTCAGAGAGGCCTGCATGTTTGTGCAGTCTGATAAGAGCCTTTACAATTCACACACAACGGATTTTGACCTGAAAGAATCTACAAGCAGTAGTAAAAAGCTCTTACTATACTGAAAGGAATGACAAAGTGGCCTGAGCCTTTCCTGTCCAAAAATACATTCAGCACATCTTTGCAAAATGTGGCTCTAATGTGCCTGAGCAAACACTATAGAAGCTGATCAGATTGCAAGGCTCCAGATAAGATGGAGTAACAGGGATAATTTTGGGATAGTTTTCCCTATTACTCCATGAAGACATACATTGTGACACATCATTAGAACCGTCACACTGAGACGGTTCTAATGAGGGGTCACAACATACGTTTCTATTGAGAAATAAATTATTTCAGAATTGTCCTCAAGAATCCAACTTATCCAGAGCTCTTGGAACTACTTCAGTAAAAGCATTGTAGACATAATTTCTACTAGCCTAATGGCCTATAAGCTGAGACAGAAATATCTGAACAAACATTGTTATATACCTAATGAGACTTTACTGAAGGAAACAACCCTGTTGTAATCGACAGCATTTTAGGTTGATTTCCTTCTATTTTTAATTGGCGCAATGCGACAGAATTGCTGACACAGGGTTTCAACACTGTTAAAACATGGGTGCGCCAGGGTTTAAATACCACTAAAGCCCGCTTTCGTGGCGTCTGCTCTCAAATGCTTTCTTAGTCAAAGAAGGTTAATAACAATGATGATAAAACTTTCTTTTCCTGTGTTATAACATTTGCCCAAGCCCTCGTGTATTAACATGTTGCAGCCCTCACCGCTGCGCGGTTTGGGCTGCAACACGTTAATACACGCGGGCTTGGCAAACGTTAAAACACGGAAAAGAATGTTTTAACCTCTTATATAGACCCATTTCAGACGGATTCAATTAATAAGGAGTGCAAGTTAGGAGGTCATCTTAGGCCTGAGTCTTAGTCCCAAAATTGTTAATTAGTAGTTCACACTGTGGTAGGTAACACTAAGGCTCTATTTCACGTCAAACTTAGTGCATGGAATAGCATTTGGAACACCAAAATTTTACATTGTGCCTTACGGTAAATAAACGGACTTGTTAGTCTGAGTTATAACCTCGGCATGAAATCGGACCTGAAGCTGTTGAACCCTGTTTAGCTCACCTGAGCCTTTAAGCTCAAAGGTGAGCTTTTGATATAGCTGGACCTCCGTATTCAGTCAACATTTTCAAACATCTATCATAAAGCAAAATTTTAGTTCAACAAGTTCGCTGTAATGTCACCAATATTTATGAGTTGGTCACTCTGTCATTGCAAATCGTAGTAACTAATGTACACGTCTCAATGTTTCGACGTGCTACAAGCTGGATAGGTAACAGACTGCATATGCAAAATATTATTTAACAGGTGCGCCGAGACAGGACCCAGAACACTCCTGGAATTGTGGCTTTGTTGTTGTTTTGGCAGGTAGGAAATAATTTTCTATATTTACTTTTCATATTTCTTTTAATTCCTATTTCTTTTAATTAAATATTTAGGTTGGGGATTGTTTGACAATGTCACTAGAATCGCCTTGTTTTATAAGTACCAGGAACGGCAACATATAAAAGTGAAAGTTCGTTCTAAAATGCGACACACATTTCAATCTAAAATAAATAGCATTGCGATTCATTGTTAATATTTATCGGAATGCGCATGTCGGTTTATTTTCAAAAGTGGCAATTTCGTTTGGTCTGTTTTTCTAATGTTAGTTCCATTTTCTTTTGGTCCGTCTCGAAAAAAACTAATGCCATTCTGGAGACATAAAATCATGTAAATAAATCAATTAATAGAAATAATAGGTAAATAAGTCATCACCTAAACAAGCTGTGTGATTTAGAAACCAAAATATACTATCTTTATTTACGAATTACGGCTGTGTTTTGGACTGAAATTTAGAGTTAATAAAAATGATTGATGTGAGCGTTCGTTATGCTGAAAGTCTATCCTTATGGCAAATATACGAAATCAGTTTAAATATTTCCATATGGCGAGGATGTCAGTTTAATGAAGCACGCATTTCACATCGGCATGTTCACATAATAAATGTGTAAAATAAATAAATAAACAAATAAATAAATTAATAAATAAATAAATAAATTGGCATATTTCAATTTATATTAGTATTCAATTTGACATTTTGTTTTGGACATTCAATTAGACATATTGTTAAAAAAATAAATGAATAAAGAAATAAATGTAAAAAAAATAAATAATAAAAAGAAAACACTCCTGGAATTGTGGCTTTGTTGTTGTTTTGGCAGGGTGACCGTCCTTCAGATCCCCGGCTTTACCGGCTGACTCTTCCCAACTTTTGGGAAACAGAGAAGCAAACAGGAATCCATGCAAAAGATGCAGGGGAATTTATTAGGATCAATATGGCAGATAAGTTGAAAGTGGAAAATTCTTATGGCAAAAAGTGGTAGGCTTATATTCAAAATGTTGGAATCATCCCTGAAGACTTTACTTCTGAACAGATATCAGTTCCATAATTCAATGACCATGACATTTTTGTGGCTCAGTGATTAAATAGACTGCAGCTGTGTTAATCAAACAGTAGAAGTGCTACTTACACCAAAGTGATGAGCTGCAATGCCAAAAAGGGTTTTTATGGCATATGCTGAAAGCAGTGGCTCAGAGAGGCCTGCATGTTTGTGCAGTCTGATAAGAGCCTTTACAAGTTACACACAACAGATTTTGACCTGAAAGAATCTACAAGCAGTAGTAAAAGGCTCTAACTAGACTGAAAGGACCGACAAAGTGGCCTGAGCCTTTCCTGTCCACAAATACATTCAGCACATCTTTGCAAAATGTGGCTCAGCCGCTCTTATGTGCCTGAGCAAACACTAAAGAAGCTGATCAGACTACAGGGCTCCAGATAAGAGGGAGTAACAGGGATTATTTTGGGATAGTTTTCCCTATATTACTCCATGAAAACATACGTTGTGACACATCATTAGAACCATCTCACTGAGACAGTTCTAATGAGAGGTCACAACATACGTGTTTCCATTGAGAAATAAATTATTTCAGAATTTCCTCAAAAATCTACCTTGTCTGGAGCTCTTAGACCTACTTCGTAGACATAATTTCTACTAGCCTAATGGCCTATAAGCTGAGACAGAACTATCTGAATAAACATTGTTACATACCTAATGAGACTTTACTAAAGGAAACAACCCTGTTGTAATCGACAGCATTTTACATTGGTTTCCTTCTATTTTTAATTGTCGCAATGTGACAGAATCGCTGACACAGGGTTTCAACACTTAAAAAACATGGGTGCGCCAGGGTTTAAATACCATTAAAGCCCGCTTTCGTGTTGTCTAGCTGCTCTCAAATGCTTTCTTAGTCAAAGAAGGTATATAACAATGATGATAAAACATTCTTTTTCTGTGTTTTAGCATTTGCCCAAGCCCTCGTGTATTAACATGTTTCAGCCCTCACCACTGCGCAGTTCGGGCTGCAACACATTAATACACTCGGGCTTGGCAAACGTTAAAACACAGAAAGGAATGTTTTATCCTCTTATTATAGACCCAGTTCAGACTGATTCAATTAATAAGGGGTGAAAGTTAAGAGGTCATCTTGGGCTGGGTCTTTTCCCCAAGATTTTTAATTAGTAGTTCACACTGTGTGAGGTAACATGTACTAAGACTCTATTTCACGTCGAACTTAGTACATGGATTAACATTTGGAACACCAAAATTTTACATAATGCCTTAGGGTAAATAGACCATGGACTTGTTAGTCTTAGTTATAACCTCGGCATGAAATCGGACCTGAAGCTGTTAAACCCTGTTTAGCTCACCTGAGCCTTTAAGCTCATAGGTGAGCTTTTAGTATAGCTAGACCTCGGTCTTCAGTTAACATTTTCAAACATCTTCTATGAAACTCGATTAGCCAAATGGAGCTAAATCTTATGTGAAGCCTAAATGGGATGTGGAAACGAAAGTTGTTTGAGGGATCTGGGACATATGACCCAAGATAGCTGCCATGCCCATATAAAGTAAAACCCCTGCAAGATTCTTCTTCTCCATAACAAATAACCTTGTGGCTTGGTATATAGCAGCGGGGACTTGGGCCCATCATAGTTTATTCAACTGATGATCCTGCATTTACCTTGACCTGATTTATGGCAAGGTCAACTTTGGTACGTTATGTTATTACTTGTGGGGTGAACGAAAATATGTTTAGGTAGTTGTGGTCACATGACCAAGATGGTTACCATACCCATATATGGTTATAATCCTTTAAAAATCTTTTCTAGAACTGAAAAGCTAATGACCTTGAAAGTTTGTGTATAGCATTGGTAACTGAGGCCCTTTAAAATTTGTTCAAATGCTGACCCTATATTGACCTTGATCTAACTTAAGGCAAGGTCAACTTTGGTATGTTATGCCCTCGAATGGGAAAAAGCTGGAATAGTAGGTTTCTCAGAAACTGTTTAAGTCTAAAGTATATTTTTTATGGCAAACTAAATGAGCAAATGAAGGCATTATGTTGTTTAAGGTCAATGTCATTCTTTGACCTTTGTTCAAGGTCACTGAGATTCTATTCCCTGTCAACATTATCAAACACCTCCTCTGAAGCCATTTGGCTGATTGAAGCTGTGTTGCATGTGAAGCCTCCCTGGGATGGGGAAAGGAAACTTTGTTCTGGTGCTTGTGGTCACATGACCAAGATGGCCACTATGTCCATATATGGTAAAAACCCATTTAATGTCTCCTTCTCCAGAACCGAAAGGCTAATGACCTTGAAACTTTGTATGTAGCATTGTGGACAAGGGCTCTTTATAGTGTGTTCAAATAATGACGCCCCTCCCCCACCCCCACCCCCTGCCACACACACACATACCTACATTGTTTTTGTTTTGTTTGTTTGTTGGGGAGGGAGGAAAAGGCTGATCATGAAATGTTAGTCCAGTTTGGTGACAATCCAACATTTGTATGGTTTTTTAGACCAAGTAGACCATTCCAAGTTTCAAGGTGGTACTTCTGGTGTGGTTATTAAGTACTAAAATTGTTTTGTGTGTCAGCTTTTTATTTGGTCTCTGGCTTTTAGTACATTATTTAGAATATTTCCCGTCCTTCTGTCAGGAAAGAGCTGACTTCTTGGGTGTTTGCTTGTCTTGTGTTGCTTTGCGTGTCATCTTCTCCCCCCGCCCCCCCCCCCCCCCCCCCCCCCTTCCCCATTTGGTGCTTAGGGCAGGATGTCCTAAAGATTGTGTCAGTTTTGTGTCAGTTTCTAGTCATTGCTTTTTTCAGTTCCTTTGTGCAACCCTTGAGATGAAGCCATCATCTGAGAGACAACCCGCCGCCCCTCCCACACCCTCCACACACCCCTTTGACACCTCTCCGTTGCTATTTCAAAATTTCTTCCCTTTACCTTGAATTCTCTCTCTGGAAGTACAAAAGAAAATTTTGAATACTCTAAACCCTGATGGAAATGTATCCAAAATTAAACAGCGGGAAAAGGGAACTTACGGTATGTGTGGAAATAAAGACCTCTACAATATGTGAGTACTGGGGAATCTAATGGTATAGCACAACAAAAACGAAGAGCAAACATATTGGTAAGATTGCGTTGATGGGTAGGCTGATCCGAGGATTCGCTGTTTGCACATGCTATATGGCCTCCTTCTCCTGCTACAACTGAAGAATTTTGTTCTTGCACGTCCATCTGTAATTTGTAGAGATAACGTTAAGCCTACGGAAATTATGTCTGAAAACTTTCCAGTGATTAGCTTGTCACATCATCATTAGTTAATGGTCAGTTGCAGCAAAAACTGTGGGGACTGTTCCTGTTATTTGGCTTCCGTGAAAAGTCGCATGGTGGCACTGCATGGCATTGAAGATAAGAATGTTAAATCTCAGGTATAAATTTTGTACAGTGCACATATCCTGTAAACCATCACATTTTCGCAACGTCTTTGAAATTTCATGCTCAAAGAAAGTCATATGAGCCGTGGCACGACAAAACCAACAAAATGGCATGTGCGCCCAGCAAAGACTCGGATCAGCCTGGGTATCCGCCCAGTCTGATCAGAGACTTCACTGCCCACATGGACCTAGTTTAGACCGGCTTGGCTACCCTTTAAGTGCACAGCAAAGACTGATCAGACTTGGTGGATGCCCAGGCTGACCTGAGGCTTCGCTGGGCGCACATGCCACTCCGTTGGTTTTGTAGTGTAGCGGCTCATATAGTGATTTACAGAAGACTGAATTATTTTTATTTTGTCCTATTCCACGTGAAACACATGTTTACTGGTGATTCGTCAAAGGACTGGTACGAGGAAAGCTAGCCTCTAACCCTTACAAGGGTGTACCTAAAAGCAATTACATGATACGCACAATCAGGTTTTATACTCCATAAGAGGTAATCAAGGGACTTCATATTGTCATGTCAGTTGGCAGTTTGTATTGAAATCTTGCCCAGTTTACAAAATTTCGGTATGGAATGCGCCTGTGCGCGTTGAAATTTTGTCAAGTTGACAAAATTTCAATACGCACCTGCGTATTTGCGTATAGGAAGCTACGCCCTTGCCTTACAAGAGATGTAAACTTATTCACTTATTCTCTGCACACCCAGTGCCTGCTCAGTAGAAAAGATATCGTTACGTTAGATAAGCCCCCCCCCCCCTGCTCAGTAGAAAAGATATCGTTACGTTAGATAAGCCCCCCCCCCCCCCCCCCCCCCGTTAAAATTGCCCATTCGCGCCGATCGAAAGCCGTTAACGTAGTGATTATCAATAGTCTTGGGGAAGAAACTGCACTTGAAATCAGTCCTCGGCCAATGGGGGTTGAAATGCCAGGGAATGATCCTTCCTTGTACGCCTGCTCGGAGGAACAATGACATTGGGTGTACAGGTTCCACCCTTCAAAGCGAGGTGACTAATCAGTGATCCGTTAAGTCTTAAAGTACACACAAAACAGTTTGTTTTTTTGTTTTTTTTTTGCAGAAAAGATGTCAGGTTCTGCAAAAGCTCCTCGCATCTTTTTCTGCAAAAACTGGCAGTATACGGTAGCATATATATTTGAAAACATACCTTCTTTTGGTTTCGAGTGACGTCTTTAGTTTTTGAACAACTTACTGGGCATGAAATGGCGTTCAAATTACACAGGTGAGTCTACCGTATAATAAGCTGTCTTAGAATCGAGCGTTTGGGGAGCCCCGATAGCTCAGTAGATTAAACGCCCAATCGTCCTGATATGATGGAGAAACTATCATAAAGCAAAATTTTAGTTCAACAAGTTCGCTGTAATGTTACCAATATTTATGAGTTGGTCACTCTGTCATTGAAAATCGTAGTAACTAATGTACACGTCTCAATGTTTCGACGTGCTACAAGCTGGACAGGTAACAGACTGCATATGCAAAATATTATTTAATAGGTGCGCCGAGGCAGGACCCAGAACACTCCTGGAATTGTGGCTTTGTTGCTGTTTTGGCAGGTAGGAAATAATTTTCTATATTTACTTTTCATATTTCTTTTAATTCCTATTTCTTTTAATTAAATATTTAGGTTGGGGATTGTTTGACAATGTCTCTAGAATCGCCTTGTTTTATAAGTACCAGGAACGGCAACATATAAAAGTAAAAGTTCGTTCTAAAATGCGACACACATTTCAATCTAAAATAAATAGCATTGCGATTCATTGTTAATATTTATCGGAATGCGCATGTCGGTTTATTTTCAAAAGTGGCAATTTCGTTTGGTCTGTTTTTCTAATGTTAGTTCCATTTTCTTTTGGTCCGTCTCGAAAAAAACTAATGCCATTCTGGAGACATAAAATCATGTAAATAAATCAATTAATAGAAATAATAGGTAAATAAGTCATCACCTAAACAAGCTGTGTGATTTAGAAACCAAAATATACTATCTTTATTTACGAATTACGGCTGTGTTTTGGACTGAAATTTAGAGTTAATAAAAATGATTGATGTGAGCGTTCGTATGCTGAAAGTCTATCCTTATGGCAAATATACGAAATCAGTTTAAATATTTCCATATGGCAAGGATGTCAGTTTAATGAAGCACGCATTTCACATCGGCATGTTCACATAATAAATGTGTAAAACAAATAAATAAATAAATAAATAAATAAATAAATAAATAAATTAATAGGTAAATAAATTGGCATATTTCAATTTATATTAGTATTCAATTTGACATTTTGTTTTGGACATTCAATTAGACATATTGTTTAAAAATAAATAAAGAAAGAAATAAAAAAGTCAAGAAATAAATAAAAGAGAACACTCCTGGAATTGTGGCTTTGTTGTTGTTTTGGCAGGGTGGCCGTCCTTCAGATCCCCGGCTCTACCGGCTGACTATTCCCCAACTTTGTGAAAAAAACTATTGAAAAGGACGTACAATCACGTCATCCAGCCGTCGAGTGTTTGATGACTATGGATTTGAACACTTATTACGAAATTTATTTGCTGTTATGAGTAAATTAATATTCTGAACTTAGAATGATGAGTAAAGACGCGTGACTTGAACATACTATCAGGACATCTCCAAATGATTTTCTAGCACTTCGTGATTTATTTGCATATGACATTGAATATGCACTATTGATTGAATATTTCTACGCCTGGAAAAAGGTTTACAATGGTATAAACACGCACAGACCAAGAGGAGCGGATTGCAGCTTTTCCCTTTGTAGATTTGTATACATTGACGCACACGTACGGATATTGTCTTAGGCAACAGCAACACAGGGTATGAACCGGTCCGCCAATTTTCGCTTCCTGCAGAGACTGTCCGCCATATTCGGCTTCCGCCAAGACTGTCCGCGATCTCTTGCTTCCTGCTGAGACTTCTGTACATGATAAATGGATTCCTGCAGAGACTGTCCGCATGATTCTGGACCCTGCCGAGGCTCTTTCGGCAGGAAGCCATTTTTCGAGGACGGTAGTCTCTGCAGGAAGCAAGAGATCGCAGACAGTCTCGGTGGAAGCCAAACATAATGGACAGTCGCTGCAGGAAGCGAAAATTGGCGGACTGGTTTATACTCTGTGAGCAAGGGCAGTGCCGGACCTCCGATGAACCTTATTTCCCTTTCCATGCATTTTGAGTCAATCCTTTTCAGATAATTTACCGCAGATAATGAAAGCACTAATTTGTACAATGTCCATATAATGGATGGCATTAATTCCAAAACAGGCGACAAAAATTCATTGTAATGATTTCTTGTTGATCAGATATCAGTATGAAAATTAACATACAGTGTTTTCAAAACAGTTACTCACTGGAAATCATTGGAATCTTGATTCAGCGACGGTTTGATTGGTCGGATGAAGTGGTGACGTTCTTGGAAAGGTTATGACCAGTTATAGCACAATAAAGGAGTTCTCCAGAAATGTTTATTCTCAGATAGTTCATAAAAGATTAAACACTCGCAACTCCTTTCATTACATTCCTGATAATGCCTCTCTTTGAAGAGAAGCAAATACAATGCGTTTATAAACATGTGTCTTTGAAACTGACAGTCAGTGTCTAGTTGTGGTGCTTAGTGCTTAGTCAGAGGAAATTATTGTTAAAACAAAAACAAAAAAGAAAACAAAAACAAAACGGAGTAATATGGTAGCTAGCCTTGAGCAAAACTTTACTTGCGATGGTTTTACATATGAGCCAACAACAAAAGACATTATTAAAGCAACGATAATAGCCTTTGTTACACTTGGAATCATCATGGGTAACATAATAAGTGCGATTGTCTTCAACAGTAAAACTGGAAAGAAAGCTTTTCTGAAGAAAGTTAGACTGACAATGAATTCTTTGATATGTACAGATTTAAGTATGGGACTTTTCATGTGCCCATTTTGTATTTACTCAGCCTTGTATCACTGCTGGCCATTTGGAATTGCGTTCTGCAAGTTAGAAGCATTGGTGCTATCTGCATTGTTCCATGAATCTACCTTATCACTTGTTTTGATTGCGTTAGATAGATATTTTTCCGTTCATCATTACCTACGTTACAACAGTTTTATGACTTCAAAAAAGTATATAGCGGCAATCATTGGTACATGGGTGCTTGTTTTTGGTACATACGCCGTGTTTATATTTGCTGGGAAGCAGTTTTATTTCGATGTTATAGGAGTCAACTGTGAACCTTATTACGAGAATAAAAATGTGACAATAACGGTTATCATCCTGTTCTATTTCGTGCCAGCGTTTCTGTTCGTATTCAGTTATGGGTCCATATTTTTCACAGCTAACAAGAAGTCAAGAATTAGGCTTAGTGTTGGACATAATCCGTCAGTTGGAGAATCAGTAAGTGGTATAATTATTTCATAAAATCATATCTGGGGCGTAGATAGGGGTAATTGCAAGATTCGACTATGTTGCAAGTCTAGGGGTTAACTGTCTGTTGGCAGTTGGTATTAAAATCTTGAACAATTTACAAAATTTCAGCATACAAAGCGCAAGCTTATGTGGAATTCTGTCAATTTGACAAAATTTCAATACTCACCTGGGTATCTACGCCCATGTCAGTAAAATGTACATCCAAGAGCCATAATGGCATGTATTTCTACAGAAATATTTTCCCTTTAGAGCATGTATGTTTACATGCTTACAACCTTGATTAATTTCGAGAGTTTCGCCTGTGGTATTCTAGCTAACAAAAATGCAATAAATTCATTTACAACACTAAATTCGGTCTTCTCGGTATTAGTAACAAACTCCCTTTGACTCAACAACGACTTCATCGAAATGCTTTTTTTTCTGTAATTTAAAGAAATGAAAACAAACAAAAGTCTTTTGCAACAACAATCTATGGATATTAAAATGTGTATAGTGAAAAGCGAAGCAGGGTTTTCCGAGTTATTCCCGTACGTTTACTGAGCTTGTGCACAGTGCTGAAATCAAGGCCAGGTCTTAAGTGGTTCGGAAAGAACTGATTCATTTCATTTAAAATATATGTATAAGTATAGCAACGTTATTAAACTATTTCTCAGACTCATCTGAAGGAAACACTAACTTTCAGTAATAACTTTTAGTGGCAAATGGCCGCACCTCCTGTGCAGAAAAATGTGTTAAAGACTCGCTTCGCTATCTCGTTTACCTTTTAATGGTTGTTTCTGCTTTTGAGTAGATTATGCGTGATTTTAGTGAAAAGGAAAACGATTTAATTCTATTTTTAATGGCTTTTGTATGTAGCAAATACATTTACAAAGCAACAGACTTGAATTTTACCATGGGCTATTTCTGATAAAAATGATATTTTTGTTCTTTTCACTAACAGTTGGTCATTCCTTGCAGAAACACAACGCAGTGTCACAGGTGCTGAAAACTTCCAAATACCTCGCAGCTATCAGCACTGGGTTCCTGGTTGCCGTCTCGCCCTGGACAATATGTACTCTGGTTATATCAGTCACAAGTATCAAGCTTCATGAAGATCTAGATTTCGCTGTCACATGGTTGGCTATCAGCAACAGTTTCTGGAATGTCGTCATCTACAGCGTCTTGAACCGGAAGTTCAGGTTAGTGACTTAAAGTTGTTTGTTGGCCTTAAGATTTAGTTTCCTGTCATAACATCTTGTTTTGTCAACTCTTATCAAAGGTATTGTTTATTAGCAATTTGCTAATAAACTCGTGCTCTGCAACATTCATATTGCATTATGAAGTACGAGGAACTCATCCCTATCCAGATATGGGCAATTAGGATATGATAAGATACTCGTAAGATGGCAAAAAGTGGAATTATAAGAATAGTTTTCGACAAAACTCATTCTTCTTTGAATTAGAGAGGACGCGGACAGACTCAGAGCCAGAAGGTGCATCCTAGCAGGCACATGACGTCAAAATGACGTCGCACTGACGTCGAGGCGACGTCATTACGACGCATCGACGTCAGAACGACGTCATTTCAACGTCATGTGCCTGCTGGGATGTTAAAGATTCGTTCCCTTGAGCCTCCTGGGGAACATCGTTATATAATTACACTCGGAGAAACAGTGTTCATACTTCCATGAACAACAGTCGGTCACGCGACGTCGTTGGCACGCAACGTCACATATAAAGAAAAGATGTCATTGGCCTCAATCTGATTAAAATCAAAAGTTAAATTAGTCCAAGTCAGTCCGTCAGTATGAATAAGCCTTGAGATCGGATTTCAGTCAGATTGTAATTGGCCTTTGTAACGTTCTATTGGACGTCACGTCATGGCGACGGCAGTAAAACGTAAGCCGCCTACCTGTTGGTTAGTGACAGCTTTTCGTCATATATTTTGCAATTGTTGCTCTTAAAAATCGAAAATAATTCTCAAAATAATTTTGAAAGAAAATGTAATTAACGTTATAAGAGATAAATTTCATTTTTCCGAAGTTCATAGAAGTATGAACACAAAGGGTCCCGTGCAAAGTTAACGTGAACGCCCTTCGGACGTGGAGCCCCGGTAGCTTAGTGGATTAAGCGCTGGCCTACTGATCTAGCGGACCGGGTTCGAATCCCGCTTGTGGCGAGAATCTTTTCTACCGTAAACAGGGTTCCATTGCACACAGCCTTTCATTATAAGCGTCCCATCGTCCTGATATAACTGCAATACTGTTGAAAAGGATGTGAAATCGCAAGTCATCCATCCAACCATCCCTTCGGACGTCGCTTACTTTGCACATGATGCATTGTGTTCATACTTCCATGAACATCGAGAAAAAAAAATGATTTCTTAAGAGAATTTGACGAGAAAAAATGACGTTCATCGGGTGATGAAGCTATAGTTGTCGATACCAAAATTCTTCATGAAGCACTTCCGAGCATCATGGGAGTTTAGTTCCTCGAACTAGCCTCATCACCCGATGAACGTCGAAAAGTAAAAGTTCATTTCTTCAATAAAATGTTTATTTGTTTACCTTTCACAGGCAAGCCGTCAGGTCCATATGGCATCGTCAGCGTGAAAGACTATTCAGGTTCACAGTATCAAAATCAAACTTAGCTGATTTCGATCTACTAGACATGTGTCATCGATCTAATGCAAGCTCAAATAATGGAAAAGCAAACAACGTCTACAGCGGAAGCACGTTTACTCTAAGTAGCCTGGATACCCCACCCACATATAAAAAGAATAGATCGTCTAAAGGAACTTATGCCGTTACAAGCGTATTGCCGTGAAAAAGAAACTGTTATCCATGATATTGCCCACTTAAATTGTTATTTCTCAGAATCAACGAATGGCGTAACAATCCTAAGTTTTAGGACAGAACCCCTAGATACAGCAAACAACATAGACCCACATAGGAGGTCTGCAAGGAACAGTTTGATCAGTGTCTGCACTGTTTGTCTTTTGGGCAACAGTTTTATAAACAATCTATGATTAGATGAATTCAAAGGTGCTATGTATATAGTCTGTTACTTTAAACATTAAGGTGTCTAAAAGCATGCACTCGTAGTGTTTCAGCATTTATTAGAAAATGAATGTTTGCAAAGCTAGCTTAATTTATTGATGGATTAAACTGGTATCTGAACCCGCTTTGCTTTCGTGTTTACTGATAATTTAGATTAACATGGAATAGTTCACGCGATAGATATTGTGCTTCAACTGCTGACAAAAGGAAATTGAAATCAATGCTTATGAGGTTGTTTAATGGGTTTGTAAACATTTGCTGTCAATCTGTAAAATAAGAGCCTATCACTAGAAAAATTTATATCAAGAGAGTTGCAGGCAAATGAAGTTTGATAGAAAGAAAACCCCTCGACAGAAAGAACGTTCACACTAGTTGACAGACGCCCGGTAAACGCACAATTCCATTCCCAACTGTAAAAATAAAAACTCACGCTTCCACAAATAATCAAAACCGACGCGTATGTATGAAAAGCATATGAGCCGCGACACGAGTTGTTGGTTGGTTGATTTGATGCTAAACGTCCACGGTAAACAACTAAGGTCATGTCGGGACGGTCAGTTAACCTAACCACACTATTCCTGGGCAGGCTTAGACCTCCTAAGCGGTTAACCACCGCGACACGAGAAAACAAACAAAGTGGTTGTGCGCCCAGTGCAGACTCAGATCAGCCTGGGCATTCGCCCAGTCTGACCAGACTCTTGCATTAACGCTTAAAGGGTAGCTAAGGGACTAAGCTACTTCCATGCCGACAGCAAAGACTCTGATCAGACTGGGCGGAGGCCCAGGGTGATCTGAATCTTCGCTGAGCGTTCATGCCACTTTGTTGGTTTTCTCGTGTCGTGGCTCAATTATTTGTTCACACCATTTGCTTTGAAGTAAAATAAATCATAGAGTTATCACTAAACTCCTGAAAGTGGCCAATACAAAATTTCAATTTGACCACTTTAAGGAGTTTCGTGTGACTCCAAGAATACATGCACGTTTTACACAACTGAAATGGTGTTTTGGCTTCATCATCCAAAACTACCTGACCCGTAATTTCACTTGCCTGAGCTGTATCCCTCTTTCAAGATGTCTCCAAAGTATTTAGCTAAGGACTTGAAACTTTGCCAGCTTACTACGATTGATGAATGGATGTCTTGATTAACTTTTGAAAGGATTCTTTTAATTTTAGTTAGGGCCCTTAGAAAATTTCAGCATTTTAAACTTGACAGCACGATATTTCAAAATGCTTATAGCCAGGGACTTGAAATTTGCTCAGCTGATTGGAGATGATAAGTGAATTAACTGATTGACGTTTGAATTAATTCCTTCAATTTTCATAGCAGTAATGGTCCTTTGAAATTTTCATCATTTAAAACTTGTCAGCAAGCTATCACAAAAGTTAATGGAGCTAGGGACTTAAAACTTGGTCAGCTGACTGGAGATCGGGTGCGAATTCACTGGTCAACTGTTGGATGAATTCAGATATTTTTTGTCAGAGTTATTCAGAATCAGAATTAGAATTTATTAAGCTTAAGCATATACAGCTCATCACTATACATTTACAAATACAATACATATAAGCACAATAGTCTCATTGATACAAATATATACACTAGAAATCCGAAAGTGAGCATTTAGGGTTACATTTTCAACTATGAAGTCTATGCTTTCTATTCTTTAGTACCTTATACAGAAGTCTAATCAAGAGTTCTTGAATTATACAAAGAAGTACGAATTTCAAATGCTTGAATGATATATCTAGCTAAGTTCTTTAACACGTTAGCATTATCTGTTTGAAGTAACTGAACAAATTTAAACATACTTGGCCGTTTAACATAATATTGCTTAATGTACTTCTTACGAATTTCATTGTAGACCGGACAGATGATTAAAAAGTGATATTCGTCCTCTATATCATGTTTATCAGAAAAAATACAATATCTTTCCTTTCTAACAATGTTTTTATATTGGCCCTCTTCTATATTTAAATTGTGTGAGGGCAATCTTAATTTGGACAGTGCTTTTCTAAACTTTGGGATAACCATTTTTTCTAAATATGTTGCAAGTCCAAAGTCCTGTTTAAATTCCCTATATAAAGACAATGATGAATATAAAATTACTTGTTTTAAGCGTGTTATTGCAGCCTTTTCAACTTGTCAGCTAGATATCTCGAAAAGTATTAGAGCTTTTGACTTGAAATTTGGCCAGCTGATTGGAGATGATCAGGAAATTATCTGATAAACTTTTGAATGAAGTCCATCCGCTTTTGGCTTAGTACAGACCATACCCTTCAGTGACCTGTTGTTTTAGGGCCAGGCATTCGGTTGGGAGCATAGTGTTTTACAAACACATTTGCTATTTTACTTCAGAAATTTGTTTTCAGAAAAAAGAAGAAGAAAGATGACATTTTGCTAATTTCTCAGTTTGTCCTATGCACTGTTCGTAAATTATGGACAAAAATGACCCTACTTTGTGTAGATTCAACAGTATGAAAAAGATAAATAAACTTAAAAAAATATTGCAAGTCCAAAGTCCTGTTTAAATTCCCTATATAAAGACAATGATGAATATAAAATTACTTGTTTTAAATGTGTTATTGCAGCCTTTTCAACTTGTCAGCTAGATATCTCGAAAAGTATTAGAGCTTTTGACTTGAAATTTGGCCAGCTGATTGGAGATGATCAGGAAATTATCTGATAAACATTTGAATGAATTCCATCCGCTTTTGGCTTAGTACAGACCATACCCTTCAGTGACCTGTCGTTTTACGGCCAGGCATTCGGTTGGGGGCATAGTGTTTTACAAACACATTTGCTATTTTACTTCAGAAATTTGTTTTCAGAAAAAAGAAGAAGAAAGATGACATTTTGCTAATTTCTCAGTTTGTCCTATGCACTGTTCGTAAATTATGGACAAAAAATGACCCTACTTTGTGTAGATTCAACAGTATGAAAAAGATAAATAAACTTTAAAAAAATCTAAGCGCAGTAAACAAAGCATACTTTACAGACCAACCACAACATTTTTACTGTTTACTTAACCCATCTGAGCCTCGACATGAGAAAACCAACTAGGATGTTGTGTGCTCAGCGCAGACTCAGATCAGCTTGGGCATCCATCCAGTCTGATCAGACTCTTCGCCAAGCGCTGAAAGAGCAGTTAAGGGTCTAAGCTACCTCTATGCGGATGCCCAGACGGATCTGAGTCTTCGCTGGGCGCACATGCCACTTTGTAGTTTTTCTCATGTCGCGGCTCATTTATGCCTATATAGCGTCCCATAAAAAGGACATAGGCGAACAGACTCAGATTACGGTGTCTGATCAGAGTCAGCACAACTTGCATAAGACAGATGGGTATTTCTCTTTAAAATAATCATAACCATCTACAGGAATAAAAAAAAAAAAAAAAAACAATTTGACTCAGGTACCAAGACTGCCAAAGCTCAATATAGTAGTTTTACAGGTAGCTTATTCGGGACTAAAGGCGAAAGTTTTCCATAGTTAGTTAAGAAATGAATTTTGCTGACTGGTGAGTCATCATTGATTAACACAAGAAGTTGCAGGCAGGTTGCGAAATATTCATTCAAGACGGCGATGCCGGAGTTAATTAACATTTGCATCTGCCTGACAACACGTGTGTTAATCAACGATAGATCAATGGTTAGAAACATATTTCGATTTTTGACAATATACAGCATGAAACTGCCAGATTATTGCAGGACTATCTTGATGCGGACGTCGACAGGTTAGAAGTTCAAACTCAGGTTTGTAATTTACAAACCTATGTTTGTAGACTTTTTGTACATTTGGCTTGCCGTAGTATGCCATGTTAGAAAACAAACCTGTGATGGTGATTTTCAAACATAGGTTTGACTAAAAACCTGTGATTTTAACTTACAAACCCAGGTTTTTAGACTTATTGTGCATTTGGCTTACACCGTCATGCTGACTGATTGATTGTTTTGTTTTAACGGCCCTTTGAGACAGTATTTCAGTCTATATCGGGCCATCTTCCAGAGAGAAAGTAGACAGAAATGATAGACGAGAGAAAAATGTCCCCATCTGCACCTACTGCAAGCACAGTAGGCCCTTGCCCTGCACGCTCATGTCATGCTGATCAGTGAATTAAAAACAATATCTTTCTGTCAGAATCTGTCATTTCAAGGCTTCCTAGCCCTTTGGTTACAATGGGGAACAACTTTTCCGGACTTACCTTTCGCTTCCTCGGAATACAAAGTCTAGAGGAGCAGTATTTTCCTTGAAGAAGTTGTCATCCATTGAGAAGATAGGCAAAAATGAAAATGGCAGTTTGTACCCATTATACCGTTATACAGAAGCCATTCTCAGAAACTAAGTAATACAGCATATGCCGCCCTTGTCGCAAGCACTGAATTCATAAAGTAAAATGACACCAAAGTGCTCTGTGAACTCTTCAAATGCTATTTTCTCCAAGTCAAAACTCAAATAGGCTGAAATTAGCTCGGTAAACGCTGCATACACCCACTTTGCAAATTAACTAGAATCAAACAGTAACATCTGGCGGATTACGCAGCAGGCACAAAACGTTGAATCACCATTGAAACAACGATGATTCAACGTCATTGCACTGTGTGCCAGTGGGTAAGCATTTGATGCCGAAAGCATCTTAAGCAAACCAATCTTTCATGCTTATAATTGGGGATCTGTAAATAAAATGTGTAAAATCGAGAGTTCACAACAGTTTGGTCATAATATGATATCTACATTGCTTCATCATAATTTCTGTTGGGTTTTATGTATTTTACTGTGAGGTCTCACTGATGAGTTAGAAGGCCCCGACCGAATAACTACTTGTTTTAGGAGCTGCATAAGAAGGGTGTTTGAGGCTGCACGCATAAAACTAGTGTTAAGTCCTCTGTAGCAACTGTCCGATGCAAAGCAGAAACTTCTGATGCGGACCTCTTCTGTTGTATGATTTTTATTGTGGACACCTATATAGATGTCCGCTTTACTGCTGGTTTTGTTTAGTGTTTTAAGATAGATTGCACATATATTAATGGAGTGAAAATCGTTAACAGTGCATGATTTGTCAATTTCTTAGATAAGCGCTTTCGCCTTTTGGATTCGTCAGAAGTTTGTTAACACTGAGAATAGAAACACTAAAGCAAAAATATTTACATTTCGAAAACGAAACCTGAAAAGAAGAAAGTTGATTCCAAAAACAAAACTGAACAGCACAATCCCCTTAGCGGGGACCATGTAAGTCAAATTATAGAACTAAATAAAATGACTGCTTGCGCCTAAATGGTGTGCAGTTTTCTTGAAAATGCTCGAATAAACACAGCGCTACAATAATCAGGGTATAAAACACGAATATGAACAGGAGTCAGGTTCCTAAGGTGGCTCAGCGGAACGTATCAATATTTGCACGCACCTGACACCGTGCGTCCGTCCATGAGACCTGACTCACTTTTGTTGTTTCTATCATTATGAGAATAGGCACAACAACAACGAGTCAGGTCTCATGGACGGACGCACAGTGTCAGGTATGAGCAACTATTGATACGTTCCGCTGAGCCACCCTGTCTAACCCTGAAGCCGGCGAAACGGTCGAAACGCCGGTTAAACGTGTTTGTAACGCCGGTAAACGGCCGATTCGCTCCAAATCTGCAATGGCGGCGCCCATACCCGGTAAGTAAATTCTTGTTTCTGTGGTGTTTTATACATCTTTGCAATAAAGGAAATGGTGCCTTCGGTGGAAAATAAACTTATTTTACCAGATCTGTTTGAATGAAAAGAAATTTCTGTCTGATTTTTCCAAATATTAAATCCGAAATTGGTAAACAAGGTTCGGCCATAGGCCGTTCAGCAGATGTATCCCAAACGGTTCGTACTTTTGAAAATACGGAGAAAATATTAACACTCAAGCTGCTTGCAATGACTTTTAGGGAACACTTTTGAACACTTTTATTGATTATTATTAAAAGATAAATTAAAAACGCGCGATAAAATTTTTCTGGCATAAACATAAAGTAACGCCGGTTAAAACGTGTTCAGAATTACCTGACACTAAGTTTCATTTCATTTTAGCTTAATTAGATACGGATTATGTTGCTTATTTCTTGCCTATTTCCACTTTATCTGTCTCTTACATGTAGGTTTCAGCAGTTCGATTACTTCGCATGAAATACCAGGTATCTTAATGAGAGGCTATTAAACTTAAAAGGCAGGGTAGATAAGAATCTTACTTACCATAGGAACAAGCTAAAAAAAACAAACATACTCTTCCAAAATGCACTATTTTGTCATTTTAATAGACTTTCAGTTTCGGAAACCCCATTCCGACCCCAACCCCCAGTGATGGGTAGCTATGACAGCCCCTCGCTTTTATGCGTCAGTTCGATGGCCAAGTACCTCCATCCCCATGATCAAATTGTAGGGAAGAAAGGAATAGGGTAGGGGGAACATGAAGCTTCATCCACCAGGGCAAATTGCAGGCTAGAGAGGAATATATAGGGTAGGACAGATACGGAGTAAGGAAGACAGTAGGATTATATGCGTGCAGGTATCGAAAACACGATAAGGATCGGTGTTCTCAGACAGTTCAGACAAGAAAAACATTTTCAGTCTGAATCTTCAAATCAACTGGTATTTAGAACTTGTCTTTATTTTTCATTGTTTCAGAAACGGAGTGCCTTGTGTGTGGCGAGAATTTGCTTTCTGCATTTCTTCTTTTAAAACGTTGCTAAATAATGATAAAAGTTTAGATCCTTTAAGAGCAAAGAAAACATTCATAAGTAAGAAGTTGGGCCATACCGCGGTTTCGGCTATTCAAGCCTTATCAGTGACCCTTTAAATCTGGCACAAGGAGCCAGAGGAAAAAAACAGTAAAATCGTCTCTTGAACTTAACATTTCAATATCACTTATGCAGTTTGTTACACATAGAGTTATCACTCAAAGTTGACAATTTTAGTTTTATACCAAGTTATGAAGATTTTCGAATGATCCCTACCCTGTTTGATTGAGATTCGTCCAGGCATATGAAACACTACAATTAAAGAGTCTGTTTTTTGTGCATTTTGAATGGGCTTTCCTCATGTAATATTTTTCTTATTATCAATTCAGACAGGTTATAGACATAACATAACCCAAATATTCCTAAATCTTTTGCCACGCAGTGCTCAGCGCTGTCAGCATTCAGGCAGCGGTCGAGAAAGAAAATTGTGTTTTTTTCCCCAAGCCGCATTAGATAAATATCATTAATCGTTTAGTGTAGTAAAATAATACATAGGAAAAGGGCTCATAGCGGGATGGTTTCTTCTTACAGATAGTAAGAACTAAAAACAAATTGTCAAGTGTTCGTTTACCAAGCCCTTATTTGAGCAGACTAAGAGGTACTACCCGAGAGCGGGTCTCGAAATTGCGACTATGAAATAGTATGCTACCATTTGATACACTTGCACTTATATTCACAAGCGGTAACATGTTAAATGCCAGCGGACGGACACTCGGTGGCAGATGTGTGCAACTATGGTTCCGTACCACTGAGCCACTTCGTTACGAGAAATGAAACAGAACAGGACTGTTAAATGCTACTTTTCTGAAAGATACAAATAGCCTGTCGTGTCGAACTAAATGTTTTAGTCAGAAAGTTATCATCAAGTGTTTTTAATTTATTTTTATATTAAGCTATTAAAGTGTTCAATAAAGAACTAAAATAGGCAAGAAATAAGCTTTATAACCCGTATCTAATTAAGCTGAAATGAAATGAAACTTTATTTCAGGTAATTCTGAACACGTTTTAACCGTCGTTACTGTATGTTTTTGCCAGAAAATTTTTATCGCGTTTTTTTATTTATCTTTTTATAATAATCAATAAAAGTGTTCAAAAGTGTTCTCTAAAAGTCATTGCAAGCAGCTTGTATGTTAATATTTTCTCCGTATTTTCAAAAGTACGAACCGTTTGGGGACACATCTGCTGAATGGCCTATGGCCGAACCTTGTTTACCAATTTCGGATTTAATATTTGGAAAAATCAGACAGAAATTTCTTTTCATTCAAACAGATCTGGTAAAATAAGTTTATTTTCCACCGAAGGCACTATTTCCTTTATTGCAAACATGTATGAAACACCACAGAAACAAGAATTTACTTACCAGGTATGGGCGCTGCCATTGCAGATTTGGAGCGAATCGGCCATTTACCGGCGTTACAAACACTTTTAACCGGCGTTTCGACCGTTTCGCCGGCTTCAGGGTTAGACAGGAGTAGTAAAGGGTGACACTATGGGGACTCCCGGCCGGAGACTAAGTCCACAGCCTGGGGCAGTCTCGGGCCGGGAGTCCCCATAGATGACACCGCTTTAGTAAACTTGAAAAGGCTAGTTTGAAATAACTGAGTCTTTTTCATGGGGGAAAGTCTATGTAATATGGCATAGGAGATGGCTTAAGAGGCTATACAGAAGTATGCGTCTGCTATGAGTCTCTTGGTCCTGTATCTCAAGACCTCACTATACCAGAGGCATAACTCTATAGCGTCAGTTGATGGTGTAAGTTGCTGTGGCATACTCTTGTTCATTCTGTTCAATTTCTGAGGCTTTACAGTAATATGCGTCTGCTATGAGTCTCTTGGCCTGTATCTCAGGGCCTCACTATACCAGAGGCATAACTCTATAGCGTCAGTACTTGTTCTTGGGGAGATTATAAAATCTTGTATCTCAAGATTTTAATGTTCTGGACTGAAATTATTTCTTACTAGCCTTCTAAAGCCTGACTACTACATTTGATGACGAGAAGATCTCTGCTGCCAGTGTGCTTGAACTTGTGGGTATCTAGTGGAAGGTCCACATATCCACATTGAAATTGTGGAGCTGATGTGGATGTCAAGTGGAAGGTCCACATATCCACATTGAAATTGTGGAGCTGATGTGGATGTCAAGTGGAAGGTCCACATATCCACATTGAAATTGTGGAGCTGATGTGGATGTCAAATGGAAGGTCCACATATCCACATTGAAATTGTGGAGCTGATGTGGATGATGTGGACTTGATGTGTATGCAATGTGGAGGTTATGTGGATGATGTGGAGCCACAATGTGGAGTTTCCACATGTCCACATCTACACATTAGACAAATCGGCTTACCCTGTCCCATTTCTGACAGACTGACACAATGCATCTCAAAACCTCACTGTTACAATAATAAGAACTAGGAAGAAAAGAACAATTAACAACAGTTTAAATTCAGAACAACTTTATTTGTCCCGCTCATCTATTCATTACGACAGACAGAGGATTAGGACCGTCCCTCTGTCTTCGTTTACATAATGATCATTAGTCTTTCATAGTAAATAAAACTTTTTGATAGGTCCCACTGCAGGTCTACTATTATTTAAATGATCTCAATGCTTTGTCATCGCTGAAATGGTTAATTTCAAAGTCCTATCAAGAATCAATGTCATTGGGTTTCCTCTTCAACAGTAAAAGTTGGTCTTTCATATTCGTCAAGTTTTCGTTCAAGTAGATATCTTCTTTTTTTCACTGCATACTGCATCGCCTCTTCTTCATCATAGTCTTCATCTTCTTTCAATCTGTGAGATGTTGATATTACTTTCTTGTGGATAGGATCTTTTCTCAAAGCAGACCCGAGTGCCACGAGGTCCTGATACTTGGTAACCAGCGTTGATCTGTATTTTGGTTTCAGTTCTTCATATGCCATTTCCTCAGCTGATTCAACATCGATGTTAGGTGTCTCCTGCATGGTATTTTCCACTGTTTCATCGAACTGATCTTGATTGTCTCTGTAAGTGCTTCTCATTAGTCTATCCCAAGGACTTGTCTTTTGAATTTTCCTGCGTTTGGCTTTCTGTTTTTCCTCTTTACTGGCAGACTCACTGTCTGTCTCCACTTCTGACGGTTCTGTATCTGGATCGTCTGAGAGTTTACTATAATCATATTCTCCAAAGATATCATGTCCTTTCATTCCCTTCAAATATTTTCTGTTTGTAGTTACATCCGATGCTTCTGAGATAGTACTTTCTTCGCTGTCAGACATAGTTGTAGTTGCTTTACAAACACCACTGGACATATGTCTTCTCAGGCTGTCTGATCGAGCAAATTCACGGAAGCACTGCTTGCACTGGTATCGACCCATTAACGACTGGTTGAAAAATGAAATCATGTCCTTTGACTCTTTCTTTTATAGTCTGCAACAGATATTGAAGAGCATGTGCTAAGTTTGGTAAACCACTGCAATTCTTACATTTTTACCAATTGCATGCACTTTTGTGAACTAAATGATGTAGAAAATTGTGAAAAAAATGTTTATAATTTAAAATCAGTTTTATTAATTCTGTCAATAGTCTAAATACCAACTGAATTTTAACAAACCTACATTTAGTAAACTGATACAAGTTTCCAATGTTACTCAATCATCATAGCATTAAAAAGTGACTAACACATTATTTCATTGTTTTTAACTCCAGCTTGTTCCCTGTCTGTCTGTTGATATCTTCTTTAGCTTCACTACGTCTATGACATTTCTGACCCCCAGAATCATTCTTTGTCCGCCTGGAACGTCTTAACTGTTTATTCTTCTTGTGTATGCATCCTTTGAGTTTGTGTTGCTTTTCTTTCTCCTCACGACATAATGAACGAATTTCTGCTCTGCATAGTCGGCAATACTTTAAAGGTCTGCCCTCTCTGAGCCTTTTGTCCAAAGCAGTTGACAATCGTTTCATGAGGTATCGAATTTGTCCAAAGGTAGAAGGATTTCTTTTTCTTTTTTGTACAACAGGAATGACAGGCAAGCCTGAAGATTCACAAGTTAGCCCACAGTGTGCTTTTGTTAGGTTATTGGAACTACCAGACATTCTGCTTTCTATCAAGATTTTACTTGAAATGGTGACGCTTGTAACAGTGTGTTGTATTTATACTTATTTCCTGTTTCTTATTCAACAAGAAATCAAACAATTTTCTTTTTTTTTATTTAATTCGCCGCCTGAAATGTAACTTAATTAAAGTCTTTCCAGAGCTGAACTGAATATTTTTACCGGTATCACCTTTGATACTGATATGAACTTGATCAATATAAGATTTTCCTACTGGAACGTAGTGCATGTTGACAAATTCTTTGTGTGACTGCTGAGAGCGTTTTGAATTCTCAAATGGTACAACTCTCAAAATAGGGGCCGTCACGTCACCAAGGTATGTATAATCAACTACATCTGAGTACACGTACAAGCGATTATGCAATATATTTAGGTCTACTGCATATTTGAAAGCATATGATTCGTTTCCAATGGGGTTTTCTGACATATCCGGATTAACTCCAAGAGCTTGTCCAAGTGAAGCTGGAAAGCGAATCCTGACCTGGTTTGGATTTTGTGCAACAACTTTTAGACGATTTGTGCTTTTAACATAAGTAATGCTGATAGAAGCATTTATTTGTTTCATTAAAGATCCATGTTTTGTATCTATTACAGATTGCATCTCATCCACCAAATGCTGTGGAGAGTTGTAATTTCCTTCAGGAAGAAATAATTTATATTCATGACAGGCCTCTCCACTAGCACACAAATCCTTTGCCGTATCTATTCCTTGAGCATTTAATACCGCTTGGTCCAGAAATGACAAAAAGAAAAAGTTATTGTTTTCTGAAATATTATTGACTCGAGATGGTGTAATTAATTCCACCAAAGCAACTTCCCACTTTTCGCTTTCGATATTTATCGGGTGATCTAGTCTCACAGTAAAAGAGCTTTGTGTGTTTTGAGGGAAAGTTTTCAGAGAACCATCGCTCAGAAGTGTCAGATAGAAGTCCTTCATGATCAGGAGATGAATTATAACTCATCAAATATCTTAAACTGCTTTGTTTTTTCTCTTGCTTCTTACTTCTCTCTGTTCAAAACTAGAATGAATTCATATCTGAACATCACACTTATATACCGGATAGCATTTTGAGTTTCATATATTATTTCACACAATTCTCATCAAAATTATAGTGCCACAAAAATGCAATCTTTATTTCTTGCATGCCAGTAAAGACAAAAATATGCACTTAAAAATTTAGCAAGAAGAGTGTGCTGTACAGCACTATTTCTTCCCCGGTCGGTTACCCTATGCCTGGGAAGCCCTGGCGATTTGAAGCCATATCTACATGATCACAAGTCCTGAATGTCGCTATGGACCAGAGACCTGCCAGCGGAGGTACCTTTTACGGAACCTTGGATGTTCCGACCCCTTAAGCCATAAGGCTTCTACTGTTTCACATGTAATCGATAGACTTCGCATCTGCGGGCCCAGGCGGTATAACCGTTGTGCACACCAGTTCCAGTCCAGTGGTGACCGGCAAACCAGCAATATTAATATGCGAGTTCCCAATATATATACCTAAACATAAACCAGTTTACTTGAGACAAGATTGGACATTTGCATATCATATATCTTATTTCAATTAAGGTCATTTACTATTTATAGTAACACATTTCAAAATATAAAAAATAAGTAGAGAATAATAAAATCTACATTTTGGTGTTTATTTTATCAAAATCGGCCGAAAAATAACAAAGTTATTCAATTTTTCATATTATGGTGTTATTACAAGGGAGGTAAATCTGGATTGACTTTCTTTTATACTATAAATAGACAAAACAAGTAATAGCTTTCAGAAAAAAATGATAAAAATGAAAAGTGAATATGTGTATGGTATAAGAACTTTTGTTATGAGTATATTTTGTATGACTTTGTAACTCTTAAATACAAAAATATAAGTTTGTCGGGGCATGTGCACTGCGCATGCGCGGAATATGGAGGGTAAGAAAACTGTAATAACTCCAGATTGCCTTGATGGATTTTCATAATTCTTTTTTTATTGGAAAGAGCATGTCAAAACCTAGCAAATACTCTTAAAATAAATTGTCACACTGCGCATGCGCGGAATATGGAGGGTAAGAAAACTGTAATAACTCCAGATTGCCTTGATGGATTTTCATAATTCTTTTTTTATTGGAAAGAACATGTCAAAACCTAGCAAATACTCTTAAAATAAATTGTCACACTGCGCATGCGCGAAATATGGAGGGTAAGAAAACTGTAATAACTCCAGATTGCCTTGATGGATTTTCATAATTCTTTTTTTATTGGAAAGAGCAAGTCAAAACCTACCAAATACTCTTAAAATAAATTGTCACACTGCGCATGCGCGGAATATGGAGGGTAAGAAACCTGTAATAACTCCAAATTGCCTCAATGGATTTTCAAAATTTTTCTTTTATTGGAAAGAACAAGTCAACACCTACCAAATTTTGTTTCAAAAAAATAAACCACAATATGCATGTACAGAATAGAAGGTAGGAATCAGAAATAACTAAGAATTAGGATGTATGAGGAACAAGTGAACCCCTGGGCAGTTGGCATTGTAACAGTGAGGTTTTGAGATGCATTGTGTCAGTCTGTCAGAAATGGGACAGGGTAAGCCGATTTGTCTAATGTGTAGATGTGGACATGTGGAAACTCCACATTGTGGATCCACATCATCCACATAACCTCCACATTGCATACACATCAAGTCCACATCATCCACATCAGCTCCACAATTTCAATGTGGATATGTGGACCTTCCATTTGACATCCACATCAGCTCCACAATTTCAATGTGGATATGTGGACCTTCCACTTGACATCCACATCAGCTCCACAATTTCAATGTGGATATGTGGACCTTCCACTTGACATCCACATCAGCTCCACAATTTCAATGTGGATATGTGGACCTTCCACTAGATACCCACAAGTTCAAGCACACTGGCAGCAGAGATCTTCTCGTCATCAAATGTAGTAGTCAGGCTTTAGAAGGCTAGTAAGAAATAATTTCAGTCCAGAACATTAAAATCTTGAGATACAAGATTTTATAATCTCCCCAAGAACAAGTACTGACGCTATAGAGTTATGCCTCTGGTATAGTGAGGCCCTGAGATACAGGCCAAGAGACTCATAGCAGACGCATATTACTGTAAAGCCTCAGAAATTGAACAGAATGAACAAGAGTATGCCACAGCAACTTACACCATCAACTGACGCTATAGAGTTATGCCTCTGGTATAGTGAGGTCTTGAGATACAGGACCAAGAGACTCATAGCAGACGCATACTTCTGTATAGCCTCTTAAGCCATCTCCTATGCCATATTACATAGACTTTCCCCCATGAAAAAGACTCAGTTATTTCAAACTAGCCTTTTCAAGTTTACTAAAGCGGTGTCATCTATGGGGACTCCCGGCCCGAGACTGCCCCAGGCTGTGGACTTAGTCTCCGGCCGGGAGTCCCCATAGTGTCACCCTTTACTACTGACAGGGCACATACAAACTTCCTTGGGTAATTTAGGTCCGCCATTTTGTTGCGCAATCAGCTCGTGTTGCCTCCCTTGACATTTTGCGGGTAGTGTATGCGCATTGTATGCTAAAAATCTTAGACATTATCTACATGTGCGCATTAGACAAATACCTTTCGCGTACATAATATACTACATTTTAAACAAAGAAAAAATACATTTTCGGTTAACGTTTACCTTAAAATGCAACTTTATATCTGTCTGCTTCATTATCCACAAAACAACATCTACTTGGTTTAATGAAAAAATAAGACTTTTCCGAATTTTCCCTGGTTCACAAATATTTTTCCCTATTTCTCCGATGAATATACAATGTGAAAATATATTGTTGCTATGGTAAACATACTAGTTTTAAAGGTAAACATTAGCTCTGAAGTCACAGCAGGGGCTAAACTGCCACGCGCTTCCACTGTGATGTTTAAATTTCAACCTGCCACCTTTGTGATAAAAGATATTAAAATTGTCTTATTTATTCTGACGTGAGAAATGCATGCCATAAATAAATAAACGTTATTTAGCTGCTTTATCTGTCCTAGTTTTGATATTCATTAATCTATATAAAAGGACAAACGCACAAATGCCCGTAGGGCACTAGTTATCGATATGACGAATTAAACTTTCTGGATGTCGAATCCAATCATGGATTTACCATCTCAAAGTTTGTTGATCATGCTGATAACATTTAAGTTAACGGCGGCAGGTTTTGTCATTTAAATCGCTGTATCCTTTGGTTTACAGAAAACTTTTACATACATGTAAATAACAAAGCGGAGTAATAAGGATCTGACAGTAAGCCTCACACTTATAATATGTCATTTTGCTGTACTCTTTCGTTGTTCATACCCCACTAAACTATGGTAACAAAGGGGAAACTGGATTAACGTCATATCTGACTAGGAAATGGGTTTGGTTATCCTAGGCCAATTAACAAACACTCAAATTGTACAGAGGTTGACATTAAAGTCAATACTCTCGGCCGAAATCGTTTTGGGCGAATGAGGCCTATAACGCTTCCTTAGCAACTCACGTGGCGAGATCGCTTACTGCGCATAATCGGCAACTGGTTACCGTCCTAGTTTGGTTGGTTTCTGACATATTGACTATTTACCAAGGGTAATAGGGAAAGTTTGTATGTGCAGGGTGCACCTGGGGAACATTGTTATGAGAATGGAAACAACAACGAGTCAGGTCTCGTGTTGCAGCTCGAGAAACCGTGAAACTGCATTACAATTGACGCGATGTTGGCAGGGTTGTTGGTTGTGTTGGACATAACGGTCCCTAAAGACGGCTCTTCCATCCCTTTAAGGTTTGGGAAAAAGAGAGAAAAATGGAAACCCGCACCTGCTGTTGACTATTCACTCGGTAGTAATGTGGGTTCATGGCATCTATACGGCCAAAGAAGAAAGACAAATAAGGGGACAAATGGAAAACGTCCCACAACTGCTGCAAGCACAGCAGGCACTTGTCATCGGAAGAAAAAAGTAACACCCTCACCTGCTGCAAGCGCAGTAGGGCATTAACTACCCCCCCCCCCCCCCCCCTCGGTGGAACAAGGCTTATGGCATCTACGGCCAAAGAACAATGGCAGATAAGGAAACGTCCTGCACCTACTGCCAGCACTGCAGGCACTTGTATGTCTATAGTCGATATCGGAAGGACCCCACACCCCCTCCCAAAGCCGATAGTTTCACGGCATCTGCATCCAGTCAACTGTCTCCTGGCCCCGAGGTTATAAAACTCTTTTCATGCTCAACTCCGCTGTGTATGAATTTTTATCTGCTTATCAATATAAAAATGCCAACATTAATTGGCGTTTTCAGATTTATCAACAGAGAAAATTTCATGCTCAGCTGCGTTGAGCATGGAAAAAGTTTTATAACCTCGAGGCCAGGAGGGTATACTCGGGTTTAACGGTCCTGTTAGACAGTGTTTCGGCTTATTGCTGGCTGTTTCACAGAAAGGCCTATGATTTTATTGATAGTGTGAAGCTCTGGAAAAAATTGTTTGACATGGGTGTAGGTGGTAAAATGCTAATAGCTATAAAGTCACTTTATAAATCTGTTTCATCATGCATACGTATAAATGGTTTTAAAACAGATTGGTTTGAGGTTAGTTCTGGGCTGAGACAGGGGTGTTCTCCCTACTTTTTAACCTTTTCATTAACGATCTGGCCTTACATATCAAGTCATTGGGAAAGGGCATAGGTATTGATAACGAACGTGTTTGTATTTTGCTTTATGCAGACGATCTTGTATTATTATCAGAGAATGAACATGATTTACAGTTTATGTTAAATGCACTGAATGGCTGGTGTAAAGATAATAATATGCATGTGAATGGTCAGACAAGTAATATTGTTCATTTTAGACCTCCTGCCATACCTAAATCCGAGTTTGTCTTCAAGTGTGGGGAGGATGTGATATATACTGTGGATAAGTACGTGTACCTCGGTATTACTTTGACTGAAAACTTGAACTATGATGTAACTGCTAAGGTTATTGCCCAAAGTGCGGGTCGAGCCTTGGGTTTACTCATTGCTAAGTATAGAGCGATAGGAGGCATACCCTACGAGGTTTTCACAAAGTTATATGAAACCCTGGTTTGGCCTGTTATATCTAACAGTGCCTCTATTTGGGGTTTTAAATCATACACATGTATTAATGCGATTCAAAACCGAGCAATGCGATTCTATCTGGGTACAGGAAAGTATACTCCTACAGCCGCTGTTGCCTGTGATATGGGGTGGCAGCCTGCATTTGTAAAACAGTGGAAATGTGTTTGTAATCACTGGCACCGTAATTTAACTATGAATAGTAATCGTTTGAATAAACGTATTTTTATTTGGTCTTATCGTAAGTCAAACCGGTGGATATAAAAAAAAATCAAGAAGGAGTTTGGTGTTGAAAGTTACTGTAAAATTATTTTACCATTGCAGCATAGATCAGCATTTACAAAATTTCGTTGTGGTGTGGCTCCTATTAGAATTGAGACCGGCCGTTATGAGAATGTTAATGTGAACGACCGTCTGTGCCCCTTTTGCCATACTGACATAGAAGATGAAATACATGTTATTTTGCATTGTAATATGTATGATGATATCAGAATAACTTTGATAGAAAGAGCTAGAGCAATATCTAATGAGTTCAGTAATTTTGATGACATGTCTAAATTGTCTTTTCTATTTTCCAACCCAGATTTGATAAGGCTTTGTGCCAAAACCTGTTTCAAAATTCTTCAGAGGCGTAACTGTGTTTTACATAATTAATGGTCAAATCGTATGAGATGTGGGACTGATGGAGGGTAGTTCTGGGGTGATTCTCCTTGTCCCCTGTAGAGCTGCGTTCTGGTCCAGCATTTGAGCCGTCTCGGCAAGAGGGCTCGAGTGATGGGTTTCAACGCGTGTCTCTGTGGAGGGAAGTGGCGGGAGTTGCCCCAGAGCTAACACCAGGTAGTCCCAATATCTTCATCTCTGGATTTTATGCAAAGTATTTGTCTTCTGTTGTTTCAGTGCTGCTCGCCCCATCGCGGGAGCGGGTCCACATACAAACTTTCCCTATTACCCTTGGTAAATAGTCAATATGTCAGAAACCAACCAAACTAGGACGGTAACCAGTTGCCGATTATGCGCAGTAAGCGATCTCGCCACGTGAGTTGCTAAGGAAGCGTTATAGGCCTCATTCGCCCAAAACGATTTCGGCCGAGAGTATTGACTTTAATGTCAACCTCTGTGCAATTTGAGTGTTTGTTAATTGGCCTAGGATAACCAAACCCATTTCCTAGTCAGATATGACGTTAATCCAGTTTCCCCTTTGTTACCATAGTTTAGTGGGGTATGAACAACGAAAGAGTACAGCAAAATGACATATTATAAGTGTGAGGCTTACTGTCAGATCCTTATTACTCCGCTTTGTTATTTACATGTATGTAAAAGTTTTCTGTAAACCAAAGGATACAGCGATTTAAATGACAAAACCTGCCGCCGTTAACTTAAATGTTATCAGCATGATCAACAAACTTTGAGATGGTAAATCCATGATTGGATTCGACATCCAGAAAGTTTAATTCGTCATATCGATAACTAGTGCCCTACGGGCATTTGTGCGTTTGTCCTTTTATATAGATTAATGAATATCAAAACTAGGACAGATAAAGCAGCTAAATAACGTTTATTTATTTATGGCATGCATTTCTCACGTCAGAATAAATAAGACAATTTTAATATCTTTTATCACAAAGGTGGCAGGTTGAAATTTAAACATCACAGTGGAAGCGCGTGGCAGTTTAGCCCCTGCTGTGACTTCAGAGCTAATGTTTACCTTTAAAACTAGTATGTTTACCATAGCAACAATATATTTTCACATTGTATATTCATCGGAGAAATAGGGAAAAATATTTGTGAACCAGGGAAAATTCGGAAAAGTCTTATTTTTTCATTAAACCAAGTAGATGTTGTTTTGTGGATAATGAAGCAGACAGATCTAAAGTTGCATTTTAAGGTAAACGTTAACCGAAAATGTATTTTTTCTTTGTTTAAAATGTAGTATATTATGTACGCGAAAGGTATTTGGCTAATGCGCACATGTAGATAATGTCTAAGATTTTTAGCATACAATGCGCATACACTACCCGCAAAATGTCAAGGGAGGCAACACGAGCTGATTGCGCAACAAAATGGCGGACCTAAATTACCCAAGGAAGTTTGTATGTGGGGTCCGTAACGGTGTGTGACATCACAGCTCAATGGCGAGTGTGGACTGGCCGTATAGCCGTTGACTGTGATGCCATTCACTGTGAGATCTGTTCGGGGTGCTGGGCGGTGTGGCCCTGGGACAACAGGGGGAAATTACGTGTATCCTCTTTCCTTTTTTTTAAATGGATAATTTTACATACTTTTTTAATGTGGAAAGGTGGAACTTGTGTACATATACTGTATAGTGGTCAGTTTGTTATTAAGGTGGTGATAATCACTGATTTTGGACAAAGACAAAAATCTGCATAAAATACTCAAAATAACACTGATCTTTCCAAAACTTAGCAGATGCCTTCATTATGTTGTTTCTCATAATTTAGAATCCCAAAATGCAGCATTTGTTAATGTTAAACAGTGTTTTTATAAGGAAAGATCAAAGGGTAATTTTCTGCGAATAAATCTGAAAAAATAATATCGTTATTGAAAATATACTTAGTGCTTAGAGTACCTTGTTGCATAATGGAGAGCGTCCTATCAATTATTTTATCAACTCTTTCACCCATTATCAGGCTGAGCAGATGAAAAAAGATGCAGTCTGTGTCCAAATGTTTTTGTCAAAACACACAGGTGAGACAGGTAAGACTATTTTAACAAGGTTGAACAATTTCATCTACACACCACTGATCATGTCAGTAATGTATTATTTATACTGTAGGTGTAAAGATAGGTATGCTTGCCTACCCTATACTTAATAAATGCGTCCAGTGTACATTTACTTTGTACATGGTTGAACATTTGAGAAAAAGCTACCATTTTCATCTGGTCTACATTACAATTTGAGAAAGAGTTGGAATAGATAATTGCTAGGACGCTCTTCATTATGCAATAATGCACCTTCAGCACTATGTAAATTTTCAATAACGATATTATTTTTTCAGATTTATTCGCAGAAAATTACCCTTTGATCTTTCCTTATAAAAACACTTTTTTAAGCAGCATGTATGTCTATTTTGTATTCTGAACTGTAAAGAACAACAAATATAAAAAGTCTGCTACTTTTCAGGGAGATACATTACTTTTTTATGGTTTTATTCAGAGTTTTACATTTACCATAAATCACTACCTTATCTGTGTATAATGTTTTACCAATAGTCTCTTATAATTCTGATGTAGAATGGCATGGTACTTTGTCTTAGTATGTGCAGGAAATTGATTTTATGTATACGTGTATGTGTTATTTGTACCATGATGAGACTTAAATATATAAACTATTAAACCAGAAAGAGGAAGGAGAAAGGTGAATTGGGCTAGACAGGAGGAGTAAATCCAAACAACCACATACCGCAACTACAAGCACAGCAGGCCTTTGTGCGGCATTACCCACTTTTGTTAAACTGCCCGAATGTAGACAGTGTCACGGTTTCCTCGCTGCTCGCTACCAACCCTCCATGAACGATATGAAGACGTCTAGAGGTCAACTGCCCCCATGCACTGACACAACCATTTTCCGACCTAGTGGCCCTTGTTGATACCATGAGGTTACATGGTATACAGTTGCCAGATCCAGTAGCTCTCACGGGATTTTCTGGTATCATCCGACCACTGAGCATCATGTTCGATGCAGCAAAAGGAAACATGGCTGTTAAAGTCGTGGTCATGTAAGTGGAAGTGCTCGGCGACAGGTGACCTCTGAAATCTGCGCTTCGTCTAGTTAAAGCGGTGGCAATTCATGCGTTCATGAAGGGCATACGTACTGTTTGCCACACTGAGTGCACCTGATTAGGTAGATGGCATTTGCAGATTTGCAGTTTGTCTGTCTACAATGATGACTTGAGTTGGTGTCATCAGTTTACAAGTAAAGCATCTTTTGTTACCATAAGGCTTTGACTCCCCTATGGGCCTATCATCACCGGGGTCTGGGTTGAGCTTTGCGCGACCAAGAATAATCTTTAGAATTTTTGGCCTTTAGTTTGCCATTATTGGCTTCTGAGGGAAAATCTTATTCAAGCTTTCGAAGCCTCGATGATCGGCCAGTGTTAGTTGGCAATCTCCTTGACTTTAGGTAGCTCTGGTAGCTCTGTATGATATGTCAGCACGAAGAGAATCAACATGTTTGATGGCTTTGGCTTAGAGCAAGTCTTCTCTTCTCTGTGACCTAGCTTTTGAAGTCGCTGTGACAATTGCTTGTGTGCTGCAACTTTGTCTTCGAAGCCGACTTGACAACTCTGTTGCCCTAGACTCAACATTTTCAAGATTCGAGCGCATTAACCTGATACGGAGCACCAAACTGAACATTTCTGCTGTGCACAGTGTTTGGGTGGCAACTTGAAGGTAAAAGGTATTGATGCTTGTCTGCAGGTTTCGTATACAGGTTCACATTAATCTCGTTACCCACAGGTCCAGACTTGGTGTCCAGTCACACATGCTCTCCTTTCGAGACCTCAGCCGTGGATCTTATGGTACGGTGAAAATTGTTTTCTTCTTGGAGGAAAATCTCTAGGTTGTCATGTCCACGTCGTCAATAAACCTGAACCATGAAACTGGTTTTAGACTAATTGATCTGAGAAGCTGTCCCGCCAACCTCCCCATGAAGATATTTGCATAAGCTGGAGCCATTTTTGTGCCCATAGCTGTGCCTTGGACCTGCAAGTAGTGTTTCCCCTTGAACTCAAAGTTATTGCACTTCAGAATTAGTGTGGGACTCTTGACAAAAGTTCCTGTCGGTGGATCTTTGACAGGCCTTTCCTCCAAAATCTCCTTGTATGCACGAATGCCATCTTCATGTGAAATATTGGTATACAGAGATGTAACATCCATTTAGACAACGAGTGTTTCAGAGGGGATCAGACATGAATCCTTAAGTTTCCTCAAGTAACCAGTTGTGTCCAGCAAATAAAAAGGTAAGTTATTGACATGGTGGTCCACAAACTCTGAAGTCCTCTCAATGGGATGTCCTTTGGCTGAAACTATAGGGCGTACAGGGTTCCAGCTTTGTGTAGTTTTGGGAGCCGGTAAAACCTGCCGGCTTTTGGCTGCTCTACAACAATGAGATATCTCATGTTCTTTTCGGTGATGCGGCCATCGTCGAACATATCAACTGCCTCTTATACCTCTTTGGCAAACTGGTCTGTTGGGTCATGATCTACATAAGTCGAATCATTTAGTTGCCTTTCTGTCCCTGATACATAGTGATCTCTATCCATGACAACGGCTGCGGATCCTTTGTCGGCCGGCTTGATGGCAACGCCACTTCTTTGTTGTAAGGAAAGCATTACACTTTGTATATTTTTTGTCTTGGTTTGGGGGGGGGGGGGGGGGGGGGGGTCTTGTGGGAGGCAATGTCAGATTCGACTCCATTTACAAACGTTTCGAAGTCATGACCCTGTTTGGGAGGTTGCCACTGAATCTTGGAAATAAATGTGGAATAATTCTCTCCAGTGTCTGAAGTATAATTGATATTGGCGGTTTGAGAAGGGTTATCGGGATCGTTTGAGGGTCAATGGTGTTGTCGGAGATATCGACCTTTGCGAAATGAGATTTCAGTCGCATGCGCCTGCTGAATGCCAGTGTGTCCTCACTGAGTTTTCCACGATCATAACCTTCAGGACGCGGACAGAAGCCGAGGGCTTTGGAGAGTAATTTTTTATGAATCGGTCCAATCGCGGCTTGAGAAACCAAATGTGTCACTGCTTTTCTCCCCATTTCCCGGAGGCCTAGCCCTGCGTTTAAAACATCTACTTCTAGGTTTTTTGCATTTAGCAGACTCTTTTGGCGTGACTGCAGCTGCATTACGGACGCCATAGGCATTCAACTTTTTCTGGCAGTTTGTAGTGAAACGTTTGTCTAGCTTCAGAGGCAGCACACCCAGTCTCGACATTATCCTGTTGAATGCGTTGTAGCGTTACGTCAGTTGCAATGCAGTTTCACCGTTTCTCGAGATGCAACACAACGAAGCCTGACTCTTGAACAATTTCGTGTTTAAGACGTTGATTCTTGTAGCGCTGTGTTTATTCGCACATTTTCAAGAAAACTGCATAACATTTTGGCGCGATCAGTCATTTTAGTTTATAAGTTGACTTACATGGTCCCCGCTAAGGACATTGTTTTGTTCAATTTTGATTTTGATTTTGGAATCATCTCTTTCTTTCGTTCAGGTTTCTTTTTCAAAGTGTAAATATTTTTACTTAGTGTTTCTGATTTTAGTGTTTGTAAACATCTGATGAAGTCGAAGGACGGATTAAGCGCTTAGATAACAAATTGACAAATCATGCACTGTCAATGATTATCTCTCCATTTATAGCCAATTCTAAATCATTTTAGCATCCCATGTGGATCCAGTACTTCCGAAATATTGTGTTTGTTAGATGTTTATTCCCCAAAATATGTTTTATGTATTTCGTATGGCTTAACGATGCACAGTTCATCTGTAATGGACTGGCGTGTCTGTTACCGAAAATTCGTTGTCCTGGGTAGGTCCTGTTTTGTGACTGTTGCTTTCATATGTATCTTCATTTGAGCCGCGACACGAGAAAACCAACAAAGTTGTTGTGGCCCAGCGCAGACTCGGATCAGCCTGGGCATCCGCCCAGTCTGATCAGAGTCTTCGCTGTCCGCATGGAAGTAGCTTAGACCCTTAGCTACTCTTTAAGCACTTAGCGAAGAGTCTGATCTGACTGGGCGTATGCCCAGGCTGATCTGATGATCTGAGTTTGCGGTGGGCGCACAACCACTTTGTTGGTTTTCTCGTGTCGCGGCTCTTTTATAGTTTTAGTGTTTTCAATATTTCTAACCACGATCCATCTTTCCAACCCAAGGGAGTTTAAGTCCACCTTACATAAGGAACAAAGTGGATTTAGTCCCACTGGCTTGCGAAGATGACTACGATCATGACTATATGCGCGAACTATCGCAGATTGTTTTCGACCTCTAACATGTAAAGGACCACCAAAATATTTAGTGTAGTTTTGTTGAACTTACACCGAGACTGACACGTAATACCTTTGCGACAGCATTCTTAACAAAAAAAATCATCAAGGAGTCTACTAGTCTGAGTCTTCGCTACTCGAACATTTTTACACGGCTCATATTTCGAACTATACATGTACTTAATTTTTCTTGTTTCAGGGCACTGAACATTACTGAGCAAGACCAAATCGAACATTGCGTGCAATATAAGCTTCATCCGACTATGCAAGATTTGAAGCTTAAATAAAAGAGCTACCGAGTGCAGTTCAAGGATCCTTTCTCCCTTTTTTTCTCAGTAAAGCACACTGTATTCAGAAACGGTCTAAAATCGCTAAATTCGTTTGAATCTTTTGCTAAGTACTAAACGACATTGTTTAATTAAAAACCCTGCCATTGTAGCTAAAGTTGAAGAGTGTTATGACTTTGTACTGTAGTTTCGTTTGCGGAATGCAAAAACGTACATGCCTTTTCGTTTTATGCTTACATTTATAGTTTAAAAAACTGAGAGCAAACTTTACGAAAAGCCAAAACTTGTAAGGTAAATCGAAAGTGAAAGTAAGTTGGAAATTCGTAGTTTCGTATGCTGAATGCAAAAACGTACATGCTTTTTCGTTTTTATGCTTACATTTTTGTTTAAAAAACTGAGAGCAAACTTTATGAAAAGCCAAAACTTGTAAGGTAAATCGAAAGTGAAAGTAAGTTGGAAATCTCAAGTTATAAAAAGAATCTCGGGGAATGATACGACCTTGGCATCGGTGAAATGAGTAAAAACACAGTGTATAAGCGGACAGTCACCAAATCGGAAGCGACAATTGACTGTACACCCGAAAATCATTAGTGACACATAAACAACTTGTGAGATGAAACGGTCAAAAGCAGGTAAGTCCTTATCGAATTTGTTCTTTTAGATGCGATTTTCGTCATCGGGGAGAGAATTGGATGTTCTTCACCTGTAGCATTGTCAGTTTGACATATCACCACCCAATCTTTGTGTAAAAATCAAGTTTTCCTGCTTAATCACCAGTTTTGCTTTATTTTCTGTCGATCGACACGGACAATTGGGGTTAAAAAGACTAGAATTATGGCATCATTTCTGTTAAAACCAACATAAAATCATCGCTACACCTTTATCCTGTGTTATCCAATAGCTGAATCCATCGATACATTACTTAAAACAAATATGTTGCCTCCTGAATCGCACACGTTCGTCTCATTCGACTGTCCGACTAGTGACAACTGTACCTAATCATTAGCGACATACCAAGAAACAAATACTGTCCGACTAGTAGTAATTGTATTTTCACATTCATGACGATCATTTTCAACAAATGCTTGAAAAAGGTAATAAAAATATTGTTTTGGATGCTTTCACTGGGATCATCATTGGGGGAGAAGGCTATCAAGCATTTCTTGATAAAGAAATGATTATATGGCTAAATTTTTATCTGTCAACATTTCAATCAAAATTGTGACCTAGCTGCGTACCGCTTTTGTGATGCGTTACTGGTTTTCAGAAATTCGCATTTTCCGTCTTCCGGTACCGTTTAAGCAACCATCGATGCAATAAAAAGTAAAGAAAGCTATATGTAAACCCCAACCACCCCTTACCTGTTAAAATACATTTTGACCGTAATTATTATTAATATTATTAATCGATCAATTTTCTAAGCAAATTCTGTGTCTGTGAAGACAAACTCAGTGCTGTGTCTCAGAAAATCGATGGTCATTGGTCAAAACCCACACATTACATTACATAGTAAGCGAGCTCGGAGTTTCGAGTTTCCGGTTGGACTGGAGGAGAAAGGTCAAAGGTCACGATTGGAAAAATCCGATAGGTTATCATTACGATGGACTAGACAGACGGCAACAAGTTGATGCTGTTTTGTTGGATTTCAGCAAGGCCTTCGATAAAGTTCCACATCATCGCCTGGCAGTCAAGCTCCATCACTACGGCATCAGAGACAAGAACCTATCCTGGATCCAAAGTTTCCTCGAAGATAGGAACCAGCAAGTAGTCCTTGCTCCTCCTGCCGCTGTCACATCTGGAGTTCCACAGGGTACAGTACTTGAACCTCTCCTGTTCCTGGTATACATCAATGACCTGCCCTCAAGAGTTTCCTCCTCAGTACGACTCTTCGCAGATGACTGTCTGCTGTACAGAGTTATACGAGACCAGAAAGATGCAGAGTCACTACAGAGAGATCTTAATCATCTACAGGAATGGGAAAGAGATTGGCAGATGGTATTTAACCCAGACAAGTGTGAACACATCCAGATCACCAACAAGCGAAACGTCATACCAACCTCTTACAGCATTCATGGACAGACCTTGAAAGAAACGTCAAAAGCAAAGTACCTTGGAGTCACCATAGACAGTAAACTGTCCTGGAACAGCCATATTGATGCAGTGACGAAAAGGGCCAACCAGACTACAGCTTTCCTTCGCAGAAATCTTTCAAGCTGCCAAAGGATGTTAAGGCCAAATGCTACAAATCCATAGTTCGTCCACAGCTTGAGTATGCTTCGACGGTATGGGACCCAGTGACAAAATCCAACATAGCCAAATTGGAGTCTGTACAGAGGCGTGCCGCCAGGTTTTGCTGCAATGACTACCGCCGAACCAGCAGTGTCACTTCAATGTTGCAGGAACTTGGATGGGAGGACCTTCAATCAAGGCGAGACCAGAGCAAAGTCACAATCATGATGTACATGATCGTCAATAACCTCGTTGAAATCCCTTCAGGCCAGTACCTGACAGCCACAGGAGTAGCAACTAGAGGACACCATCAACGATTCCTGCCAATATTGTGCTCCATCAACGCCTACGAGGGATCCTTCTTTCCATCAACAGTCCGTCTCTGGAATGGTCTGCCTGCCAAGGTCATATCTGCACCGACTCTGGATGACTTCAAGCTCCTTGTCTGTGCAGATGTCCTAAGACCGTGATTGTGAACAACATGTTTTTATCTGATTTTAACTGTACACAAGAACCTCCCAGCACGAATGTTTTAAGGTTGTTCACAGTGCGACTATGCCAATATTGGCCATGCACTTAATTGGTAGATGTAGATGTAGATACGGTTACCTGTTCAGTCGATATAAAACACGTTTTTCATGATTAAAAATCATTGATATGATTGAAAATTGTTTTCAACTCAGAGAAAATGGATATCCACAAGGGTAGTATAGGGTATCAATGTAGATCAAGGTGACAATATTGTGCCGTTTGTAAAATATGTTTTCATATCTTTTAAGCTGCTAGTCTGACCATTGTAATTAGTTTCCCCTTTTTGAAAAACACATTCAAAGTACATTTTCTTTACACAGAAAAATTCAGAAACACTCTCAGTAGTTTCAATTTATTTCGAATCTTACGAATAAATCATTGAGCCTGCCATGCTAATCTGTACAAATTTATGGTAGATATAAACAGCATACTGGACTTCTGAAACAAACTCAATCCAATAGAAGTTCTTACCCTCCGTTGTCGTTATATTTCGATAAAGAATGCATAAGTAAAATATTTACTAACACATTTTCTGCTCAATAAGACTTACAAGAAAATCGTCGCTAGTCGTTCAACACCATTTTTTGTTTTTGTCACTAGTCGGACAGTCGAATGAGACGAACGTGTGCGATTCAGAAGGCAATATATTTGTTTTAAGTAATGTTTCGATGGACTCAGCTATTGGATATCACAGGATAAAGGTGTAGCGATGATTTTATGTTGGTTTTAACAGAAATGATGCCATAATTCTAGTCTTTTTAACCCCGATTGTCCGTGTCGATCGACAGAAAATAAAGCAAAACTGGTGATTAAGCAGGAAAACTTGATTTTTACACAAAGATTGGGTGGTGATATGTCAAACTGACAATGCTACAGGTGAAGTATATCCAATTCTCTCCCCGATGTCGAAAACCGCATCTAAAAGAACAAATTCGATAAGGACTTACCTGCTTTTGACCGTTTCACCTCACAAGTTGTTTATGTGTTACTAATGATTTTCGGGTGTACAGTCAATTGTCGCTTCCGATTTGGTGACTGTCCGCTTATACACTGTGAAAAAGAATGGCTGAAGACGAGGATAGCTCTCAAGAAAGTATAAAATTTTATTTGGAAGCCTTTCTTCCCTACATTTGTGAGTGTGTTAGAGCTACGGATCTTTTGGTTCACCTCCAGTTTTACAACAAAGGTAATCGATCACTTTTTTGTTCATCTGTCAGAACTGACGAGTCTCACAGTGTAATTGAGGGTCTGGATGGATTAGCGATTAACGACCTTATAAAGGCTTATTTTGTAGTGATTAGCGATTAAAGGCCTTATCTTTTGGCAATTAGCATTATTTGGGGCTTCGTGTCTAACGCTTAAGCGTGAATAAATTCTGAAGCGTACTAATTTTTGTGAAAATATCTTTATCGATTTTATACTGTATTTTCGATAAATAGCCCAGCTCTGGGCCGGAAAGTACCTAGGAACAAGTTTCTGTTTTTAAATTAGAAACTTTGATTCTGAAATAATTGAGGTGTAGAGCTGTGCTACTGATTAAAGAGCTAAAATTTTTATGATAAGCACCCCCACCCCCGTTTCCCTACACTAAATTCATACAATCGTATATATGCCTAATCAGAGAAAGGAAGCGAATTCTTTTCCTTGAGTCTCCTCTGGAATGGCCAGTGCTGAATTAAGGTAAAAAGGTAAAGGTTTCCCACAGCCTAGTTGCCGTATGGGCTGTGGGGGACGGAGCCCATCTCTATACTTGAGGCCCTTCCCGGGGGGGGGGGGGGGGGGGGTCTGTGCTCCCTAGCTTCCTGAAAATAATGCCCAAATCTCCCCAGCTCCCTTAAAATATTTCCCTGTGCTCCCTAAAATTATTTTGCCCCTGCTCCCCAAATCCCTAAAAGTAATACAGCTTCTCCCCAGCTCCCCAAAAATATTCAAGCATGCTCCCTAAAATGTTCGACACTTTTCATCCGTTGATCAGAGTTAAATACATTGCATAACATGTCTGTCAGATATTAGATAAAGTAACAATACTTAGAGAACAAAGAATGTATACACTTTCTGAATGTCCATATTTCACTATCTTTTACTGCTCGTGCAAATTCTGCAGGATTTGCTTTTTCTCAAGGTTACATGCTTACTCACCTAGGGCAGCTCAAAACAGGACCAGGCGGAAAGGGATTGTTATAAAGCCACCTGTGATGCCCCAACGACCTCACATTGTTATTGGACAGACTAGACTAGACAAGAATAACTGATGCGGAATAGTAAAAATACTTGTTTGAAATGCTTGACTAGCTGCACCATATGTACATGTCGATTTTGCATGTTTTTTTCCATGCAGCGGACTGGAAAACATGATTTTGCTGTGTTATCTCTATTTTTTCCTAATCAAATCGCAACATTTGCGTTTTGTTTACATGATAAACGTTTGTCTGAGGCAGACAGAAATCACATAATCAGAGGCTAAAGAATGTAAACACCTTTTAAATGCTTGCATTGTCCTTATTCAGCAGCACAGGTTATCTGAAACTGTTTTGGGACCAATGTTAAGCCAATTGTTAGCTTTACTGGGCCTTGCTCACAGTATAGGGCAGTGGTCCCACTGTCTGTCAACCCTCCGTTCATTTTTACTATTTCCAAATGACATATTGTAATCGAAGTGTAACATCTGTGGGATGGGGGGGCAATAAGCTCTGTTTCATGCCAGTTGCTATCATGACACTTCAGTTGCTATGGCAGTTTGAAGTTGTCTTTAACGTTAACGGGAACTCTAAAAATATATTTTTTTTTTTGCTCTTACGGCCTTTATATTGCAGATACAATAATAAATGCATGTTTCTTCAGTAGTCCCCTACCAATAATTTGGTTTTTATGCAAATTGCTTGTTTGGCTTGGTTGCCAGAACAACCCAAAATGATGACAACTTCAGCTTTCATGTAGCTGGAAAAACAAAGCTTCACAGAAATGCTAACTTAGTATAGCATTAGCTTCTGCAAACATACTTTTACTAGTACAATTTGGTCCAGAACTTGCTTGTGCAACTTAGTGCAGAACTTTGCTTGTGCAACTTGGTCCAGAACTTTGCTTGTGCAACTTGGTCCAGATTTTTGCTTGCTTTGGGAACTTGAAACCCCTATATACTGACTTTCAGTGGGCTTTTATGCCTATAAAAGCGCAGACCTGATTGCAACTGTTGATTTACAAACGCAAATTGTAATATATCAAACCAGTCTTACCAAGTAGTACATATCTGATTCTTAGAGGAGGGAAGTACAAACTGTGCGAGAAAAGGGCAACCTTCTGTTGCAGATGTATAGGATATGCATGCAATGATCTATTAATGGATAAAACAAAATATTCTGCAAGCAGACAATACTAAGAGGGTCCCTATCTTTCTCAGGAGGCACAATATGTTATTTGCACATGCCTTCCTGCAAATCAAGTTTCATAACAGACAATATGTTTAGAATGGATACTGACGTCCTGTTTTAGTAAAGTTTTTGCAAAGTGTCAGGTGTGTGTGTTAATTAGAAAGTTTTGTGTGACTCGAACAGATGAATGTACTAGTAACAGATGTAGATAGTTAATATGTATAAAGGGAAGTCTGGGGGCACCCCCCAGAAGCCAAACCAATTTAGAAAAATCACATTCTGACAGACAGTGCTCCCCAGATCCACAAAATTAAGAGCCTCTCCCCAGCTCCCTCAAAATAATTGCAAGAGCTCCCTGAAAATAAATGGCCTTTCTCCCCAGCTCCCCCAAACCCCTTGGAGGGCCTATACTTAGACAGAAATAAAATGTCATTTACATGACAGGGGAGGCTTAGATAATTATGACATGAAAAAGAAACGTAGGAAAGAAATCTGTACATAAAACAAAAACAAAACAAAAATAAAATAAACTAATTCCCGAAAATGACTGATACAATAGAATTAAATAACAATTTACTGATTTTGTCATGGAAAAACATGACCGGGTAAAGATAGCCTTTACCAATCTGTGGTTTGCAGATTAAATTGATGATCTTGCTGAGGAAGCCCTAGTTGAAAGTCTCGACAAAACCTGCTCAAGGTATAAAATGAAGATAAGTGCTGAGAAAGCCTAACTAATGACAAACAGCGCGAGTGGCATGTTACAAGGCTTAATTACCTTGGCAGTTGTCCCAGATGATGGCTCAAAACAGGAAGTTCTCTCAGTGTTCAAGCCAATGCAGCTGTAACAAAGCTGAAGCCAATATGGAGAAATAAAAACTTATCTCTTACATCAAAGATGAAACTGATGCACTCTCTTGTCCTATCCATTTTTTTCTGTAAGCTTGTGAAACATTGACCTTGTCAGCAGAGTTAGAGGAAAGAGCTCCGGCATTTGAGATGAGATGCTGCAGAAGTTTGCTGAGCACCTCGTATAAGGGCCATTTTTAGTTATGAGGATGTTTCCAGAAAGTTCAAAGCTGCCATTCGAGAATGAACTCATTGACCTTGATCATGAGGTGATGTGGCCACATCTGAAGGTCTTCTAGCTTAGCAAAGACAACTTGGCAGGGCACAGTGAACAGAAAAGGAAAAGGAAGAAAAGGTAAACAGATGAAGAGGTGGAAAGACAATACTAAGGACTAGACAGGGATTGACTATGCTTAAACAGAAGACAAGTCTTCGGATTATGATGTAATCTTTAACTGTACACAAATCTTGAGATTATGATATATACACATTATTGTAATAGTAACTTGATCTGGAGTACTGTATCACGTCGAGTTGATAAGCTCATACCATCGGATCACCCGAGACGCTTGCGTCGAGAGTGATCCGATGGTATGAGCTCATCAACGAGACGTGATACAGTACGCCAGATCAAGTTACTTTTACAATAATTTGTTTATTATATACCTTAAAGAACAGCCAAATATTCATACTTGCCAGCGCTAATGCATTAGATCCAGATTCGAACCTGCACGGCAGAGATATGTAGCTAGTCGTGAGACAAACGCTACCGATTGAGCTATCGAGGCGCCATTTTTTACGTGTTTGTTGACGTTACGTCACTAGTCCTATTTCTCTGGTTCTCGTTTCTACGATGCACTTAAAAAATGACGCGCCTGAAGCTGGAACTCAGACATAGCCTCGTTTTAAAGGATAGTGATACGGATTCAGAAAACGTCAGTTTGATACGGCGTTCTGTATCAGATGGCCAGAAAACAGGCAGTTCAAAGGGTGTATCATTGGTATCATTGATAGGTATATAATAAAATCTTAAACTGTAGACACGTCTTGAGATTATGATGTAATCTTTAACTGTATACAAGTCATGAGAGTATGATGTAATCTAAAACTATAGACAAGTCTTGGGATTATTATGTATTCCAAACTGTTAGAAGAGTCTTAAGATTATGGTGTAATCTTAAACCGTACACAAGTATTGAGTTTATGATGTTATCTTAAACTGTAGACAAGTCTTAGGATTATGTTGAAATCTTAATTTGTAGACAAGTCCTGCGATTTATGATGTTATCTTAAAATGTAGACAAGTCTTGAGATACGATATAATCTAAACCTGTAGACAAGTCTTGAGAGTATGATGTAATCTTAAACTGAAGACAAGTACTGAGATTATGATTTAATTTAACCTGTAGACAAGTCTTAGGATTATGATGTAATCTTAAACTGTAGACAATGTTGTCATGGTTGTATTTCTTGTCATGTCTGTAAATATTTGTCATGTTCTTGCTCTCCAGTCCTGGAGGAAATAAAGATATCAATCAATCAATTAAACTGTAGACAAGGCTTGAGATTATGATTAATCTTAATCTGTAGACAAGTCTTGAGATTATGGTGTAATCTAAAACTGTTGACAAGTCTTGAGAGAATGATGTAATTTTTTACTGTAGAAGTTTTTTTTTAGATTAAGCTGTAATCTTAAACTGTAGACAAGTCTTGAGATAATGATTTAATTTTTTACTGTAGACACGTTTTGAGATTATGATATAGTCTTAAAATGTGGACAAGTCGTCGGATTATGATTAACTTAAACTGTAGACAAGTTTTGAAATTATGTTGATATCTTCAACTGATGTTTGACCTCATAACAAAAAAGGTCAAAGTGACCTACCTTCATGGTATAGTGATTTTGCTAATAACTTCAATACTGTCTGATTTATGGACATGGTGGCATGGGATAAAGGATCAGTATGACTGATGTTTGATCTCAGAATAAAAGTAGATCACAGTGACCTATACTTCATGGTCTTGCCTGATATTTCCTGATAGACGAACATGGTGGCTTGGGATAACGAGTCACTATGACCCGATGGTTGACCTTGAAATAAAGGTAAATAACAATGACCTTAATTTCATGGTTCGGTGGTTTTCCTTTTACCCTGAGGACTAGTTGATGTACGAAATGATAGCATTTGATAATGATTCACTTTGACCCGGTGTTTGATTAGGTCACAGTGACCTATATTTCATGTCCCAGTGTTTTGCCTCGTATCTTCAGTCCATGATAGCATGGGATAAGGAGTAAGTAAGTTAGTTCGACTGACAGACCATTGAAAAGGACTACAGTCGGAAGTCAGCCATCAATCCAGTATGACTGATGTTTGACCTCAGAATAAAAGTAGACCACAGTGACCTATTTTTCACGGTCCGGTGATTTTGCCTATGTGCATAATAGCGTGTGATAACGAGTCACTTTGACCCGATGTTCGACGCAAATAAAATAAGTCACATAATCCTATGATTCGAATGACTATCATGTTTCAGTGACTTTGCCTTATATCTTCAACTCTATCTGATGTGTATATAGCTTTGGGCAAGGATACAGTATGACTTATTTTTTTTACCCCAAAATAACAGTCGATCACAGTGGTCTATGTTTCATGGTCCCGTGATTTTGTCTTATACCTTCTGAGAATATTTGACGTATGGGCATGAATGCTTAGGATATGATGGGTCACTATAACCCGATATTTAACCTCAAAATAAAGAGAGATAAAAGTGACCTATATTTCATGGTTCAGTGATGTTTTGCCCTATGTTGTTAGGACAGTTTGATGTATGAACTTAATAGCGTAGGATTATGAGTCAGTTTGACACGACATTTAATCTCAAAATAAAAGTAGGTCGCAGTGATTTATATTTCATCGTCTAGTAAATTTCCCATATAGCTTGAGGACTTTTTGATATATGAACATAATAGTTTGGTATATAATAAGTCTAGCTCATCTAGGGCAGCTGAAGGACAAGGTGGTTAGGGATTGTTTCGAAGTCATCTGTGGTGCCCCAACGACTTAGTAAGGTTATGGGATAGAATAGAATAATAAGTCAGTATGGCCTGATGTTTGACCTCGAAATATAAGTAGATAACGGTGGCCTATATTTCATTGTCCACTGATTTTTCTACCTTCACGACCGTTTGATGTATGAACATGATAGCTTGGGATAATAACTTAGTATGACCCGATGCACTTATCTCATATTGAAAGTAGATCACACTGACTTATATTTCATGGTCAAGTGATATTGCCTTATACCCTTGATGACTTTTTGATGTCTGAACATGATAGCTTGGGATAATGAGTTAGTATGACCAATTTTTGACTTCAAAATAAAAGGTTACTGTGATCTATTTTCATAATCCAGCGATTTTGCCTTCTAACTTGACGACGATCTGATGTATGAGCGAGATAGCTTGGTATAATAAGTCAGTGCCAGGCCTCAGACCTCAAATTGAAAGATGTCTTAGTGACCTACATTTATTGATCTGATCCTCATTTCTTTGGCTGACTGTTTATTCTAATACTGAGATGATCTCATTTCACTTGGGTCATATTGTCATATTAAACAAGCCCTTGTTAAAGTCAAGCACTCCCATAAGGCGCGCTTTATTTCTTCTAACAATACTTGTTGAACGCAGTCTTTTTGTTTTATTTTACATGTACAGCGGAACGAAAAGAAATATTTTCTCTGTCGACGAAACGACCCATCGAGGCTACTAAATTGGCAATTCAGACACTGTTGAAGAAAGATGACCCGGGACTATACAGGGCTTTCAAAGACGCGATGGGACCTGAGCAAGCAGGTACTGTGAAACCGATAGGTAAACTTTCAAGATTATGTCTTTCTATAGGCCTAAATGCTAGGCCAATAGAAAGACGCAAACGGGGCACCAAAATAATTGAGCCGCGACACGAGAAAACCAACAAAGTGGTTGTGCGCCAAGCGCAGACTCGGATCGGCCTGGGCATCCGCCCAATCTGATCAGATGCTTCGCTAAGCACTTAGAGGGTAGCCAAGGATCTAAACTACCTTTATGCGGACAGCGAATATACTGATCAGACTGGGCCGATGTCAAGGCTGATCTGAGTCTGCGCTGGACGCACAACCACATTGTTGGTTTTCTCGTGTCGCGGCTCAATTATTATTCAACTAACATGCAGCAAAAGCATATCAGTAGAAAACATTCAGCTTTGTAAAAGATAAACTTGTACGAGGTATCTCAAACTCTGGAGTTTGGTTACACCACGTCTTAAACATGAGTTCTGTGCAGGGGACCCCACCAGTTCTTTTACTTGAAAGGCAAATATTCTACGCAAATACTGGTATCCTTCTCCTACATATTGGTCGAACTGAATCTAACTATTTTCAGATGCCCCCATCTTCGAAGAAGTTGAGCGGGCACATTGCCTTTGGCTTGTCCGTCCGTAACACTTTAAGTATGCCTTGTAACTGAGGAAATGTAAATGACCGGATCTTGATATTTCGTAGGTGGATTGATTATAAAAAAAATAGTGAACCCATATATTTTTCTTTCCCGTCGGCCATGCACTTTTATAGTAATGCCCTTTTTCCAAAAAATGTAACTTTGTTGGCAATATTCTGGAAGAAGTATTTGAGGTAGGTTGTTCATAGTTGGCATACTTTTAGGGCCTAAGGTGTATTATCAGATTAACTTTTGGGCAAATTTCGTAAAATAATACTGAATTATGTCCCTTTCTTAACTTTGGCATTTTTATACGCCCGTTTTGAAAAAACCCCGGACGTATTATAGCATGGCGCTGTCCGTCCGTCCGTCAACATTCTTGTGCGCACCATATCTCAGTAACCTTTTGAAATATCTTCATGAAATTTTGTAGGCATGTATATAAGGATGGGGCAAAATGTCGCGTACAGTAATGGTTGCTTCCCCTTTCTTAGTTTTCAAGTTATGCCCCTTTGATTATTTTTTACCCTACTAGTCTTTTGCGCGCCATAACTAGACTTTTCCGTCTGCCGTGTACTTTAAGAGTTATGCTCCTTTTTGAAAAATTAAATGTAAAAATTGTCAGCAAAATTTCGGAAAAAGTATTTGAAGTAGGTTGTTTATATGTAGCATACTGATAGGGCCTAAGATGTAGATGACCTGATTATCTTTTGGGCTAATTTCGTAAATATTTGACTGAATTATGGCCCTTTATTGACAATGGCATTTTTCCAACTTTTTTGACTGGGCATTTCAGTTGTAATGCAGCTTGTTCAGGTGTATTGCAGCTGCCAAAAGTGTCTTCGAAGGTAACGCGGTTTCAGAAAAATACAACATATATCGGGACAGGGGTTTTCACTGAGTCAGTTATAGAGTAAAACATACCTAATGCCACCGGACAGCGCCTGTAGCAGAGCACTAGGGGAGAGTCGGGTAACTTCGGACAGCGGTTAATTTCGGACACTGACATTGTTTCATTTATATGTCAGTTGTTTGGAACTAAAACAAAAATTAACTGGCCAAACAGAGAAAATCCTGATGAGACGGCTCATCATGAGCCGTCTCATCTGGGTTTTCACTGTTTGCAATTGTATGTCCGAATTTACCCGTCTGTCCGAAGTTACCCGACTCTCCCCTATTTTCACTTAATCTGTATCCGAAAGGAATAGAAAAACTTACCCCAACACTGATTAAATATAGCGGACGATATTAAGACTACATTACTACTCCCTGCTTGTAGACATCATGCCTAGAACTTTGCATAGTGCTAGGCCCGAAATCTGTAGTTACACTAGAAAACACTTTGGCTTTCCCTAAAGAGTAGAATTTGAAAAGCTTCCCCCCCCCCCCCCCCCTCTGGATAAAGCCCGGAGACATCCTGAGAAATCCTACTGGAGCTCTGGAGGGGTGAAATGGTCAAAATGTCTGAAGTGACTATTTTTCACCATTTTTTTCAACTTTGAAAAACTCGCCTGTCGTAATTTTATTAAATTACACCTATACATACATTGTCATATATGTGTTCTAATAAACAAGACCTGCCAAGATGAAGTAAGTATCACCAAAGGGGTCCAACGCAGGGAAAATTACATGTACCAGTAGTATATTTGTTTTGTAAATTTGACACCACCTTATAAAAATATGTTCTGATTCAATGCTAAGAGATTCTGATATGTAAGTATGGCGGGTTTGCATGTAGCCCGCGACAATTTTGGAATGCATAACATTTTTGTTCGAGATAACAGTTGTACCACGGTAAAACGAGAAATATGAATGCAAAATTCGCTTAAGCCAATGACTAAGCTTTTTACAATCAAAACAGCAACTTCTCTCATTGACATGGAATATGTTTACTTACATTTGCGTTTAAAATTTGTTGACGAACACAAAATATACTAATAAACATATAAATGCCTAATTTCATGCATTTAGTTTGACTTCTCAACCTGTTTTACTTTGTATGACAAATAATGCAGTAACAAGGTCGGAAACACTTAAGCTTCTTTTTTCACGACCAGGTGGTAGCCTGTTAGGGGAGATCACATACATCTTATTTATGTCATACCCGGATGCTCAAGGGATACGAAGAAAAGTAATACTTGATGTATGGATGATTTTAATTGATGATCATGGAAGAAAACGTCCCTAAAATAAACAAATACCACACATTAAGAATACTACACAGAATACTATTATAAATGTCCATGACAGACATTTGACATGCAAGAAATAATAACTTCAAATACCTGACGCATGAATTTATGTAAAAGAATGACTAAGATATATATCGCTCTTTATAGACCTTACAACCTAAACGAAATGACAATTCTGCTAATAAACCGAAACCATTCCAGCAGCACAAGCAAATTAGTAAGCCCCAGACAAACTGGAACCGACTGTAAGCCGGTGGCCTACAATATGTCTCAGTTTGTCAGAGGGGATTAATAACAGCTTGGCTGTGGCACTTTACCATGTAAGGTCAAATCACGATGCACCTGCACATACATAAAGCTTATATATTACCTTAGAGAATGACATGTAAACACACAGCTGGGAAACCGCGAAAATACATGACATCGTTACATGATATATAAAGATCTTGAGACTTCTTGCTTTAAAAGTACAATGAAGAACACGGCAAGATAAAGATATTACTATGCAACATACCTGTCTCTTCTACAAGACTTGAAGTCGTTGTAGGGGCGGACAGAAAATGAATTTATAAGCTGTCACAAACAATCTAAATTTCGTAAAATTGTGGGAACCGGTTCTGGTGCAGGTAAGTGACATGCATCGTGATTGGTTAGTTCGAGCGCTGACGCATACAACACACTTACAACGAATCTTCCGATTGGACGATAAATAAAACATGATTCGCATGATTCCGTAAATGATTGGGATGATTCGTAAAAAAGTTCTTGATGCTATGAGGTGATCAAATGAGCGTGCAGCGGCATATCACAGGTTTAAGAAATAAAAGCTGCACTATGAAATGTATGAATTGATATGATAAATGAAGATGGTTTTTATTATGAAAATGATAATAAGACCTGTGTGACATTCTCCCCTGCCAGGGAAAATGTCTCCTGACATTTTACTACTTCAGCCAACCAAGTCACACAAAATTACTCCACAATTATGAAAGCATAAATTCGGAAAAGCTTTCATATACAATAAATTAAAGCTACAGATATCAACTCTCACTACTGAAACTTCAATTCAATAGTCTGAATAAACTCAATGGAACTCACTAAATGAAACAAAATTATCTGTCTCATAAAACAAATCTAGAGTTCAATTGATGACCCATTCAGAGCAACACATCACTATGTGTTATTACACTAGTGATGAAATATATACATTTACTGAAACGGTGACATTGGTTACTGATAACTATTTACAAATTTATGTGACATTCTCCCCTGCAATACTGAAATCAAATTAAAACACTGAGAATATTAAAACTGAATCAGACATACCAAATTTGTGTTGTGTCTGGTTCAGCAATCACTGGATTACTGACCCATTCCCCATACCGATCAGGAGGTTTCCTAGTACGCCCAGTACGGCGGGGAACAAAAGAATTTTCTGGAGATAGGGTCTGGGCTTGATCCGTTGATACAGAAGTAGACACATGTCTACTAGGGGTAAATGCAGTTGGCTGAACACTCTCTGGTTCTACAAATGTAGAACCGTATGGAAAGTGGGTTTCATTCAAGACTTGTCTTGAATTATATGAATCACCCAAATAGGGTAAACCAACACTACGTGTACCAGAAGCACTACTGGAAGAACCTGTAGTATTTGTAACAGATATATGTCTGTTACTTTTCCGTCTTGGCGGAATAACATATTTTGGTACTAGTATGTTAGTATCAGAATCAGAATCAGAACTTCGTTCTGACTCTGACAAGTTGTCAGACTTCTTACCCCTTCCCTTACCTTCCTTCCGAGTTTGAGGCAAATCTTTCTTGTTTGACAACAAGGAGTCAGTTACCTCAGAAACGGGAAGAATAGCCGAGAAAGGGAGAAGCATATTTCTATGTAGAATTTTCATGGTAGTATTATCAGACTCCTTTTTTACCTGAAAAACAGGTATATTAGGATCTGGCTGACTGACTATAACATATGGGTATTTGTCCCATTTGTCGGCCAATTTATTTCTACCTTTGAGGCCAACTTTACGGATCAAAACCCTGTCTCCGACATTCACCGTTGCTTCTCTGACCTTAGAATCGTACCGAGTTTTGTACTGCTCGGCAGATTTTTCAGCTTCACGTGAAGCTATTTTATATGCAAATTCCAAACGTTTCTTGAGTTTGGTAGCATAATGTTCTTTGCTGGAAAACGAAGGACTGTCTGGTGAACTAAGGCCAAAATAGGCATCAACAGCTAGTCGAAGGTGGCGCCCAAACATTAAGAAGTACGGAGAATACCCCGTACTTTCATGTTTTGTTGCATTATAAGAATGCACAAGAGGCGCCACAAACGATTTCCAGTCATCTTTCTGACGATCTTCTAAAGTGCCAAGCATATTAAGTAACGTTTGATTAAAACGTTCCACCATACCATTTCCCATAGGATGGTATGGTGTTGTCCGTGTCTTTTGGACACTAGCCAAAGAGCACAATTCTTTTATCACACTACTTTCAAAGTTTCTCCCCTGGTCGCTGTGTAGGCGAGCAGGGAAGCCATAGTGTACGATAAAATTTTCAAAAAGGACTTTGGCAGTGGTCTTGGCCAATTGATTTCTTGTCGGGAAGGCCTGGGCGTATCTAGTAAAATGATCTGTAATTACTAGAACATTCTCATAACCACCTTTAGACCTTTCCAACGACAAGAAATCAATGCAGACAAGTTCCATTGGCTGTGTACTTACTATACTTACTAACTCTGCACTGGGCTTGGGGTAGGTTTTGCGTTTAATACAACGCTCACAATTCTTTACTCTATTTATTATGTCCGTTTCAAACCCCGGCCAAAAGAACCGTGACTTTACAAGGGAAAGAGTTCTATCTTGGCCCTGATGGCCAACATTTTCGTGAAGGTGGGTAAACACCATATCACGATACTTTAAAGGAAGAACAAGTTGATTCACTTCTTCTCCGTTTAAAGATGTTTTACGGTATAAAATACCGTTTGAAACATACAAATTTTTCCAGTGGCGTAAAAGTTTTACACCATCTGAAGAAACAGAATCTAACTCTTCCTTCATTGGATAATATCCATCTTTGACAAAATTAAAAATTTCGCCAATACAACTATCACCTCTCTGTTCTTTGGCCCAGTTTATGCTACTAATATCTGTAGCATCAGCACTGTCCTTTAGAGTAGACTCTAAAGAATCAGATTGTGAATCACTAGATTCAACAAGTTGAGGAGAACTTGTTATCACAAGATTTTCCGCATAAGGACAACTACCCCGTGCCACAGTATAAGCTTGGCATATTGCCTTCACAGCCTCTGTAAATAACTCCTGAGTTTCATGTGGCTTTCTAGAAAGACCGTCAGCATCTAAATTTGTTTTTCCAGTTTTATATTTCAAACTGAAATTGTAGCTACTTAGTGCCGCAAGCCAACGGTGACCTGTGGCATCTAATTTAGCTGTTGACAAGACATATGTTAAAGGGTTATTGTCGGTACAGACAAGAAACTGATTACCATAAAGGTAATCATGAAACTTGTCTGTAACAGCCCACTTCAAACATAAAAATTCTAATTTGTGGGCGGGATAATGTCTTTCACTATTCCTTAACCCTCGACTAGCATATGCTATGACCCGCTCGACTCCATCCTGCTCCTGATAAAGGACAGCACCTAGTCCCTCTCCGGAAGCATCTGTGTGAAGGGTAAAAGGCTTGTTAAAATCGGCATAAGCTAAAATGGGAGGGGATGACAGCTTTTGTTTTAACATATCAAATGCGTGCTGCTGAGATTCACCCCATTGCCAAGGTGTACCCTTCTTCTTCTTCTTCTTCTTCTCCTCTGAAGACAAAGCTTTTAGATTTGTTGGATGGCCCACAAGAAGATCATTCAATGGTTTCACTAGTTTGGCATAGTCCTGGACATACCGCCTATAGTACCCAGTGAACCCAAGAAATGATCTCAATGTCTTAACATTATGTGGAATAGGCCATTCTATCAATGCTTTTATTTTGTCCGGGTCAGTTTCAACACCTTTTTCACTAACTTTATGACCTAAATAGTTTACACTGGATTTAAAAAACTCGCATTTGGACGGTTTGAGTTTTAGGCCATGTTGTTCAAGACGACTAAACACAGATTCGAGTCTCTTTATATGTTCTTCAAATGTAGCAGAGAAAATGAGAATGTCATCAAGAAAAATGAGACATTCCTTGAGGTTTAACTCGCCCATGCAACGCTCCATCAATCGTTGAAACGTTGCAGGGGCATTAGTCAACCCGAAGGCCATTCTGTTACATTCAAAGAACCCCAGAGACCCGACGGTAAATGCAGTTTTGTATTTATCTTCTTCTTTCATTTCCACCTGCCAATAGCCGCTGCGTAAATCCAACTTGGAAAAATATTTTGACCCAATCAGGGTGTCTATGGTTTCATCAATTCTAGGAAGAGTATATGCATCCCTGATGGTGCGGCTATTGAGCTTCCGAAAATCTATGCAAAATCTAAGGCTGCCATCCTTCTTCCTAACCAATACAACGTTGGAAGAATATGGGGATTGTGACGGCCTAATCGCATCTGAATCCAACATTTCTTTCAGATGTTGTCTCACTTCATCATACATTGCAGGTGGAATTTTTCTATAGGGTTCTTTAAAAGGAGTACTATCACTTAAATTGATTTCGTGTTTAACTATGTCAGCTTTTCCCAAGTCGGTTGGACCTGTAGAAAATATATGTGACCAGCGGTTAATAACCTCTTTGGCTTTATGTAATTGATCAGCTGACAAGTTATCTCTCTCAATACTTACTCCTAAATCTTCAGTAGTTGTTGGTTTTGGCTCTTTATCTGCCTTTTGAGAAGGAGCAGGAGTCCACGAGTCAACAACTGAAACACTGTTCAAAGAACACAAAACTGATTTGGGTGGGATTTCTTTAGCTCGCGCTGAAAGATTGCACACCCGAACTGGGACCCTAACTGTGTTACCTGGGGATTTCATTGAAACCAACCGTGGACAAACTGTGAACTCACCTGGCAATGAGGTGTCTGTATGCTCTGTGACAGCCGTTTCAAAATTACCGTTTTTTCGAGCGATACCGTGAATTGTTTTAATCTCATACGGAGCTAAACGAATTCCATAATTGCAAGTAGTTTTGACTGGAATTCCATCATCAGTCAAACTATCAAATGCAGTTTGCCACTCAACAGGCACCTCACCATTTGAACTCTGAGCCTTACATAGGCGTATAACATTGGTTCCAACTATAATTGGAACCTGGATGTTATATTCTGTATCTGATACTACCAACAAGGGTATACTAAAAACACAATTTGATAAAAGAGGTGCTGAAAATTCAGCTTCTATATAACCCTTGTATGGTAAACTTTGTCCATTTGCACCTTGAATAGAGAGGCCAAAATCTGCCATATTATGTAAATGAGGCAAAGGTGACAAAGATTTGTAAAAAGACTCTGAAACAGAGGTTATCATCGACCCTGTGTCTATCAAACCAGATGTTTCCACTCCATTAATATAAACAGTACTTTCATTTGCAGAACCCACAATTCTATCTAACAAAGAAGATTTCTTTGTTTCATTTTCATTAGGGCTATTGTAAGGTTCTGCATTTTTCACTTCCTCTGTTTGCCCAGCAACAGAGGAAGCTAGTAGTTTAAAGAATTAGAGCCAGCTCTCGTACCCCTGCCACCAGTGTAGGCACCACGGCCGCTAGTGCCCCCACGATGACCAGCACGAGAACCACCTCTAGCTCCTCTATAACTTTGATCAGAGTTATAACTCTGATAATTCTGGTAACCTCTTCCTTGGCCTCTGCCTCTGCATTTACCAAAATTTCTATAACCACGTCCTTTTTGCTCAGATGCCTGAAAAGGTGCCTGACTATCAGCTGAAGCATTTGCTTGTTGCTGATTGTCGAGCCTCTTTTCCATTGAAGACATACGACCCATGAGCTCTTTCATTTGTTTGAGCAATTGGGAACCAACCTCGTCAGACCCGCCCAAAGACTGAGTTGCCTGTTGTTGAACAACCTTTTGCTTTGGAGCTGGTCTGGCTGAGCTGATCTCCTCTTGCTCAACCTTTCTTATTTCCCTCAACAAGGACTGAAAATCTTTTAACGTATCAAAAAGGTGCCGTGTTGAGTGCTTCAACTGCTGATTCTTCAAACCAGACCAAAATTTGGTGCGCAACATCGCGTCTTTACCTACATCATCAAAATGACCACCACGAATGGCCCGGGAAAGAACTTGTTCCAAACGTAAGCCATAATCCACAATAGACTCATTATCCTTTTGATAATCAGTGAAAAATGATTGCATCAAAGTTTCACTTGAGCTTACGTTTCCGTAAAAACCGTCTAATTTTTGTAATATTGCTGTCACAGAAGCATTCTCCCCAAGAGGAACTAGCATGCCCCTTGCTGACCCCTTCAAAGAATTCCTGATATACTGTTTTAATAAATCTTCTGTGAGAAGATTTGAGTTTTGGAGGCACTTGACCTCAAAACTCCAGACCTCATATGAAACTTCTCCCTTCTGTGGTTCAGATGAACCACTGAAAAAGGGAAATTTGGAAATATTGAACTGTGGTGCAATGTAAGATGCATTTTGCACACTCTGCGAAGAATTCAATAAATTCTGAAGCCTTGAGGCTTGAGAAAAACCTGGAAAATTGGGCCTTGGCACATTTGAAGGTGTAAAATTAGGACCTGGTGTGCTCATGATAGGATTTGAAGGGGTTGGAGCAGGATTCCTAGGACCTGGCGTGCTCACAACAGGGGTTGAAGGGATCGGAGCAGGATTTAGAGTCTTTTCTCTTACTACATTTAATTTCATTAAAAGCTCATATTGTTCTCTAGGAATAACTTTATATTCACTAGACTCAAGGGTCTTAATAGCTTTCTTGATGTCATCGTCACCAGAGCCTTCACTTCCAGCCATATTTAAATCACTATTGTAAAACACTGTCTATGCTATAAAACTTGATGAAAACAAAATTCTCCAGAAAATAGCAAGTGAAATGAAATATCACACTCAATTTTATTTTCACAATAACACAATGCTATATAACAAACACAACAAAATCAAGTTTAATCAACTTTAACTGGCAAACAACCAATTGAAATTGCTCTCAAGGGCTGAACTATGCTGTACAGGGTAATACTTGACAATTATGCAATCTCACAAAGTCCACGAGTACCGACGTCCCAGTTATGTGGCCTCAACCATTACGAACCGGTATTCAGCACAGTAAACCAGTAAGAAAGAATGAAAATCAAGCACAATCCTTCAAAACCAGCAACACTATTCTTTTTAACCAAACCCTTGAGAGCAAAGGTGTTGGATGTATTCCGTCCTTATAATTTGCAAATGTTAAACTTGATTTGCTATGTTTGTCACCTTTTGCCTTTCTGAACCTTTTCAAATCAAGATTAAACCTTGGTGAATGAAATTCTGATTTTTCATTTGGATATCTTTTTCTTTCATTCACCACTTTAATGTACTCATTCACCAGTGCAATTCTTTCATTCAAGATTTTATCATTTGTGCAAAAGGTTGATGGATCTCTATGCCCTCTGCTTGAATTCCATGTTTGTATGGAATATGGTGGGATTTCCAAGAAAACAACGGACACAGTAGGGAAATTTGAAATAAAGGACCAATATCTATCTATTTGGAATTTCAAATATGAAAAGGCTTTGTTGTCATCATCTTGACGTAAATCTATAAATTTACCCTTATGTGCTGTCAAATCGCAAGTACCAAGAAAAATATACAGAACAATATGACCAAATTGCTGAACTTTTCGATGTAAATTTGACTGAAGCCAATAGTAGTAATCCACAAAACGTGCACCAGATCTACACTCAAAATCAATGTGATAACCAAACTGTTCTATTAAATCAGCATGAGGTTTTAAATAGTTGCCTTTACTATCAGCTATCAAAATTGCCTGTTTCCGAAGTCTTCCTTGGAAATGTATGGGCCTTTCAACATATTTCACTAATTTACTATACATAAATGAGATTTCACTATAAACGAAAAGAAAAATAATGAGTAGTCCTACCTTATCTAGAAGTCTTCACATTGATAACTACTCACTGGCTGAAAACTGCTAAGAACATTGTTTATATTCAGCTTCCTGAAACATGAACAGTATTTGATGTAATATGTGGAGAATTTTCAATGAGGGGCTATGTCACTAATGTCACTAATAAACTATAAAATTTTAAGAGCTGCTCACATTCATTTTCACACATTCATATGCTGAAAAACAATGTTAGTTGGTGAAAGGTGGCATGCACATGTATCAATATCCGAAATGTAAATATGTATGTACTATAAACATCTATATATACACACAACACTTTAAATGAAATATCATAAAGCACTACAAATGACAAGTTATAAACATGTACCCATAGTGGCAGTCACTGTTTGAAAATGTGTTACCAGAGTGACAGTCTATATTTCAGAGAAAACTGCTATGACTGAAAAAATTGTTAATGGCCAAATATTTTGAACATTAACACAACACTGTAAACATGGTAAACACTTGAACAGAATGTGATCACTGATACAAAGAATGTATGTCCCTGTGGAAGCTTGGCTAATACAGGAAAATACAATAGGAAATTTTGTTCTGTTCTGCTTGTGGCAACAAAATTATTTTATTGACACAATCATTCCAGATACCTGTACAGGATTTTGTTTATAATTGATACATGTAGACACACAAAACATCAACAAAACAAAGCAAGCTAAATATAAAGAGTAAAATGATAAATAAGTGTCATAAATTCATATGCAAGTATGAAGTTGTCTAATAGGATCCTTGAAAGATTCCGCCGTCTATGAGAAATGAGATGAACTCATTATACGCGACATACTGTGTTTTATGTGATATTGAAAGAAAACCGACTAGCAAGCTTGCACACTAGAAATAATTATAATAATATGGCCATTTTTTCATACGTGAACTGCAGTTAAACACAATGATAACTGTAAGAGGACACGTATAGCTGATTATGAATATAACCGATCCATCATGATGATATATGTAATCTCCAGACAGGAACGCTCCAGAAAGATGTAATCAAGTGGGTTGTTGATTCTATTTTCCCATTATAAACCACGTTGGTGCGCCATTTGTCATACCCGGATGCTCAAGGGATACGAAGAAAAGTAGTACTTGATGTATGGATGATTTTAATTGATGATCATGGAAGAAAACGTCCCTAAAATAAACAAATACCACACATTAAGAATACTACACAGAATACTATTATAAATGTCCATGACAGACATTTGACATGCAAGAAATAATAACTTCAAATACCTGACGCATGAATTTATGTAAAAGAATGACTAAGATATATATCGCTCTTTATAGACCTTACAACCTAAACGAAATGACAATTCTGCTAATAAACCGAAACCATTCCAGCAGCACAAGCAAATTAGTAAGCCCCAGACAAACTGAAACCGACTGTAAGCCGGTGGCCTACAATATGTCTCAGTTTGTCAGAGGGGATTAATAACAGCTTGGCTGTGGCACTTTACCATGTAAGGTCAAATCACGATGCACCTGCACATACATAAAGCTTATATATTACCTTAGAGAATGACATGTAAACACACAGCTGGGAAACCGCGAAAATACATGACATCGTTACATGATATATAAAGATCTTGAGACTTCTTGCTTTAAAAGTACAATGAAGAACACGGCAAGATAAAGATATTACTATGCAACATACCTGTCTCTTCTACAAGACTTGAAGTCGTTGTAGGGCGGACAGAAAATGAATTTATAAGCTGTCACAAACAATCTAAATTTCGTAAAATTGTGGGAACCGGTTCTGGTGCAGGTAAGTGACATGCATCGTGATTGGTTAGTTCGAGCGCTGACGCATACAACACACTTACAACGAATCTTCCGATTGGACGATAAATAAAACATGATTCGCATGATTCCGTAAATGATCGGGATGATTCGTAAAAAAGTTCTTGATGCTATGAGGTGATCAAATGAGCGTGCAGCGGCATATCACAGGTTTAAGAAATAAAAGCTGCACTATGAAATGTATGAATTGATATGATAAATGAAGATGGTTTTTATTATGAAAATGATAATAAGACCTGTGTGACATTTATATCTTTTACATAATTTTATGTACATATTTATATGTTAAAATACAATTTATAAAAAAATGAAATATGTTTTCATTACACCGTACAAAGATAAAAGATTCAAGATAAAAACTTGCTTTGAACCAGGCTTATTTCGAATTTAAAAGTGTATGGTCATAGCCCAATCGTCATCACTGTCGTAATCTGCTTCGGGACGACTTCCACAGTTGCATGTGTCTGTACATTTGCATGCTCTTGAAAGCATTTAGATTTGAGGTTTCACTGTAGGTAAAGATAGTCCAATTACTATACCTTGGCCTTGTGAGTCTGGTTGTTTATATCATAGACAGTGGGTAAGTTAGTGACTTGCTTGGGGATATAAGACTCTGTCACCACTATGAGCTGTGTGCGGTGGAGCCCAGGATAGGTTAGAAAGGAGTTCAGCTTCCAGCGGGATTCAGAAATGGACTACTAGCTTTGTTTTCTCCCACCTTTGCCTATATAAGATAGGCTCTCAGCTCATATAAGAAATTTCTTTCTCCCACCTTTGCCTATATAAGATAGGCTCTCAGCTCATTTAAGAAATTTCTATCTTATACCTGGCAACATCTTTCTTATATTAGCAACCATACTTTTTCATTTTTTGACTAATATTTTAATTTTAAATTAACAAAATGGACACGCAAGCATGTCAGATGACGTTTGATAGCTGATCATGGGTTTGTGACGTCACTCAATTTTAATGACGTCACTAAACCGGTTAATAACGTCGCTAGCAAACTTGACGCGCGTGACGTGAGAGGATAAGTTGCATTTTGTTTTTGCCCTCCGGAAGATAAAACAGGCCACATATCGTGTTTTCCTTCTAATTTTGAGGTGCAAACTGTGTTTTGCAAACTGTGTTTACACCCATTTTAGGACCCGATAAACACACTGGGCTGCTCAAAATTTACTTCAAATCATTGGTTAAAAAGTTAGAATTTTCCTGTTATGAAGCCTAATCCGACTTTAGGTTTAAAATCCGCTAACAGTGTGAGAAAAATAATCCATCATGAGCCAGTCCATGTAGGATAGGGAAATCTCACCCTCGGGGTCGGAATTTTAACCAGGGACTCGGCAAGCCTCGTCCCTGATTAAAATTCCGAACCCTCGGGTGAGATTTCCCTATCCTACATGGACACTCATGATGGATTGTTATAATCTTACACCTGGCAACATCTTTCTTATATTAGCAACCAGACTTTTTCATTTTTTGACTAATATTTTAATTTTAAATGAACAAAATGGACACGCAAGCATGTCGGATGACGTTTGATAGCAGATCATGGGTTTGTGACGTCACTCAATTTTAATGACGTCACTAAAACCGGTTAAAAACGTCGCCAGCTAACTTGAAGCGCGTGACGTGAGAGGCTAAGTTGCATTTTGTTTTCGCCCTCTGGAAGATAAAATAGTCCACATATCGTGTTTTCCGTCTAATTTTGAGGTGCAAACTATGTTTACACCCATTTTAGGACCCGATAAACACACTGGGCTGGTCAAAATTTACTTCAGATCATTGGTTAAAAAGTTAGAATTTTCCTGTTCTGAAAGTAAAAAGTATGCAAAGACCAGGAACTGAAACAATCAAAATCCAAATCCAGCCCTCAAACCATAGTTGGAAACAACTAAGATTACAAATAATCAAGATACAGAGAACATATGGCCAACCGAGTGAGCAGCTTGTTCCCAAAAGGTGGCCACTCAGCAACCCAAACCGAACCAAAAATAATAAGAACATACATAAGGTAAAACATCACAGAAACTCTGACACCAAAAACAGGCAACAGAGAACCACAACAGAACTACCGCCTTGGAACGGTCAGTAATGAATTACTGGGGGGCTTAATCGATTTTACAGGCCCAACCTCACCCTCAGTTTCTGAAGTGGTACAAAACATTTAGGTGGTTGTTCGGTTCGCATGATAACCCTCTAACTCGTCAATGAATCATCACGGTAAACACATAAATCAAATTTCAACACCATGAAGAAGCAAAGACGAGGACTCAACAGATACAACGGGCCGTCTGACAGGTGGAGATCCCTGTCCTGCCAAACAACCCCACTGGAAATCTGAAGCAAAAGAAGGTCACCAGTTGAGCCCCGGTGGACCAAGCAACAGACAAAAAGGCTCCGGTCCCAACCAACTACAATATATAGCTTTAGGTCGGGGCCATCATAGAGTCTGACGACCGATCCCCCGGTGTGCAATTAAAGAGTGCAGCAAACTTATCAACCGTGATTGGGTAAATCACTAAGCATGCAGACTGTCGCATAACATTTAAATTATAGCCAATACGTTTGTGACGTATTATTATTTTTCGGAATTGATCAGAAAAATCAGTCCTACCCTTAATCTTTTTGAATTTGTATACTAAGTCACCATAAAATTCTGGTTCCGATAGGCCTTGGTGTAAAAGAAATTTTAATCCGACATCAAATTTTGAAACCAATTCATGGTGTCTGCGATAGAATTTAGAAAAAGCCTTTCTAAGCTTATGATACCGATAGCCCTGTTGAAGAAGTTTAGCAGTTAAACATTTATTACGAGCATTAAAGTCATCTACATGACTACACACTCTAGCAAATCTTATAAGTTGAGAAATATACACTCCATAAGAGGGACGACGTGGAACGTCACCGTCCAAAAATGGAAAATAAACTATATCAAAGTCAAAGTCATCACGTTTATCATAAATTTTAGAAGATACAAAACCGTTAGAAATAGATAGATGTAAATCCAAAAAGGGGGCCTCGGTATCTGAAGTATTAGCTTTATTCAATTTAAGTTCAGGTGGGTAAATTTGGTTAACCATGCTTTCAAAATAAGGATTATCAATATTCAGAAGATCGTCTAAATATCTAGAGGTTGAGTTAAATGCCTCAATGATATCAGCTTGATTATCAACAGAAAGAGAAGTCATGAAATCTCTTTCATAACAAAATAAAAACAAATCGGCCACAAGAGGAGCACAATTTGTACCCATCGGAATACCAACAATTTGTCTGTATAACTTATTACCAAATCTGATGATGCCTAATCCGACTTGAGGTTAAAAATCCGCTAACAGTGGGAGAAATATAATCCATCATGAGCCAGTCCATGTAGGATAGGTAAATCTCACCCTCGGGGTCGGAATTTCAACCAGGGACTCGGCAAGCCTCGTCCCTGGTTGAAATTCCGACCCCTCGGGTGAGATTTCCCTATCCTACATGGACACTCATGATGGATTGTTATAATCTTCCAGCACAATACAAGACATACAGCAGTGCGGACAAGGAATAAAATGCCTTGCAGCGCAAGACTTTGGACATACAGTTGTGCAAGTAAGATATTCCTGGTCAGATCAGTAAAAACTACTACTGGTACTATGTAGTTCAGTACTACATGTTGCATGTGAGCAGATGGGTTTCATCAGCCTGGGAGGGTAATTAAAACTAGAAGGGTAAGTGCAATCCTTAGCCTTGTTGGCAGGGTAGACGGACCGTCGGAGTTTAACCTAGGATTTCATTGCTGTGTCTCTGAACAAAACCTGCTACACAACAACTGTGAACACACCATCACTGGGCAGAAGTCTTCTTAGAAGAAGTCAACGGCCAGAGTAGAGCACCAGCATTTCTGTCTGATTGACTTTTCCCCTTGAAACAGACCTAAAGATACCTTAATACCGGGTCGGTCGCAGCCTGGGTTAACAACAATCACCGCGCCTACCGCGCCTACCGCTGGACGCCAGGACATGATGATATAAGTGTGCGGCTGGTGTAACAAAGGTAAAAAAATGATAGGTAAGGAAAAAATCTCAATAGGAACCTAGAATATGAGGTATCTGAGGCCATCTGGGAAACTTGAAGATGGATAGGTACCATTGGAACATACTGGGGCCCTGTGAGGTTCACTGGAAGAACTTTGGTGAAATATCAACAGATCTCAGCACAGTGTGTACTTCGTGGAGAAGCAGTTTTCTAGTGCATAACGACTTAGTGAGTGCTGTCTAGGGTCGCCAACCGGTCTCCGGCATACTAGTCTCAATCCGTTTGCTAGCAGCTCCTTTCAACGTAACTATCATACAGACAAATTGGAGATATTTCAGACTCCTAGAATTCGCAACCTTTTACAATATAGTACTGACAAATACCCTGGGCCCCACGAACTATCCAGAAGGTGGACATGGCACAGCCAGACAAGAAGCACGGCAGACATCTTGGTGAGGAAGCTGTTTCGATCAGGAATTAAAAACCTTAGGATAAAGAGCTTTCATGGAGCAGACATAGGAATGACCATGACCTGTTGACGATAAGCTTCTGAGTTCGACTGAAGAAGGCCAGAAAGTCAACCTAGCCAAGACTGAGGTTTGACCTTGAGAAGTTAAGAAGCCCAGATGTGGTAGACACGTTCCAAGCAACTAAAAGGTGGGTAAATTTGCATCAGTCTGAGGAATGATATAGACATAAATAGCATGATTTCCATTACAATACAGCATTGACTGACACAGGCAGTGAAATAGTTGGAATTGAACATCTCTGGGTAAAAGCCCTGGGTCACCAGAGATGCTCTTGACCTCCGTGATGAGAAGAGGAATTACAACAAGAGGCGGTATGAAGCTGAAGTAGTGTAAGAATACAGAAAAACTAACAAAAGGGTTCAGGAGGGCATGTTTAAGCGAAGGAAGGCTAGATAGGTATTCAGTGCGAGGAGATTGAAACTTGCCTGAACAAAAGCAACAAAATGTGAGAGCATATCAGCTGGTGAAGAATCTAACTTTGGAGAAGCAGGGTAGATCCACAACTATCGAGGATAAATGTAGGGCATGACTAACAGAGGAACAGCAGATTCTCATCAGATAGACTATTACTCAGAGTTGAACAACCATGACACTTACGGTGAAAATACAGTTCTTGGCTGCATTCAGTATCCAGAAAACGTCTACAACGATCCATCGTGAGGAAGATGAGATTTTAGCAGCTACACCGAAAAAAGGGAAGTCCACCGGAGTTGATAATATACCAGCCGAACTTGTTAAGTCAGTCGGGAACACCATGACTGATGTTTTTACAAAGATCTGTAACAAGATCTGGAGAACAGGAATATGGCCTACCCCATGGACTCAATTGCCAATCATTACACTCATTGAAAATGACCACCAACAGCATTGCTAGAACTACAGAACCATTAGCCTCATCAGCCATCTGGGTAAAGTCATGCTGAAAGTCTTATTGATCGGGCTCAAATCCAACGTTGCATAGATTATCGCTAAAGAACAGGCTAGGTTCAGAGCCGGGGAAAGCACTAGAGAATAGATAGCCATATCCCTTGTAGAAATTACTCAGGTGAGCGTTTCTCGAAATGTTTCTGGGCCAAAATCCAAATTAAAATGAATGTATATTTAGATGCACAGGGTTGCAAAACTCTACTATTAAAGGAGAGCGAACCTCTACTTTTTCCCCTGGGCTCCTTGACTACAAGATTTCCACAAACAGTGAGGGGAAATCAATGGCAAAATATAACAAATATGGTCTTCACATCTGGCACTAGGTTAAGCCACACGTCCGACCCTTTGGAAGCCCTTCATAGCAAAAACAACGAGCAGATAATAGCCCACTGGACACAGAACGTCGAATCAACATGGAATCAACATTGATTCAACGTCAAGTCGTTGAAGCAACGTTCATTCAATGTTGATTCAACGTTGTGTGCCTTGCTTGGAAGCTGTGACAGGCTTTCCTGAAATCCGACGTTATTCATTGGCAATTTTGACAGACTTATTATTATTATCATTTTCAGATCTCCCAAAAATATTCCAGATATTATCTGGTAATCTCATTCCATCCGAAGAAGAAGATCACTACAATAGAATTATACAACTGTTCATGAACGAGCTTCTTGGGCGTATTCCAGTAACAGACATTGTACCACACTTGTTCTCGGAACGTGTCATTGGTCTCTCTGAGAAGGAGGAGATCGAATGTGAACTGAGAAACAGCGGAAGCAGAAGAGCATCTTGGATCCTTCTGTTCCATCTACCTCAGAGGGTTGAAAACTGGTTCAGGATCTTCTTGAAAGCTTTGATAGAATGTGGGCATAAAGACTTAGCTGAAAAACTAGATCCAGATTTGTATAGCAGTAAGATACTTTTTTGTGATGGTCGTAAGTCTCATATTACCAAATTAAGAAAATAAGGACAATTTCGGCATTTGGATCAGTTCTTCACATTATAAGTTTTACTTATACAGTCGTTAGTCATTACCTCATCACTTATCAGATAATTTTAAAAAAAGTCACCAAAATCAATGTTCCTTTTCCTCCTATAAGGCGTATAGTGAAGCATAACGATGTTGTAATATGTTTGCTTATATTTAGGTAAGGTGAAGATTATGTGAGCCGTGACACGAGAAAATAAACAAAGTGATCGAGCGCCAAGCGCAGACTCGGATCAGCCTGGGCATCCGCCCTGTCTGCTCAGAGCTTTCGCTGTCCGCATTGAGGCAGCTTCGTTAGAGCTACCCTTTCAGCGCTTAGCGAAAAGTCTGATCGGACTTGGCGGATGCCCAGGCTGATCTGAGTCTGTGCTGGGTGCACAGCCATCTTGTTGGTTTTCTCATGTCACGGCACAAAATTTTAATTAGCTGTTGTACCAGTCTTAGTGGTCCAGCGATAGACCACACATTACTGCAAATGGAGGAAAACGTTGTTCATGTATGTTACAAAATTATTTGTCATTGCTCCATAGCTGCAGATAAGGATAGGTTTGACCACATCTTTGACATCATTTCAGCTCTTTGTTTCGGATGAAGTATGTTGTGACACAACGTTTAAGTAGTTCTGGAGAAATAAAACAAAAGTCTCAGAATTTTTTAGTTTTAGAAAAGAAGTGGTATTGATGAATATTCTGATAATTTTTGGTCTACTATATGAATTCATACGTCGTGCCACAAGAAATGTTTCACAGAGAAATAATGAAACACAGAATTATCAATAAAAAAGCACTTTTATTGGAGTTGTGTTATTTTCAGAAATCATTGCTCAAATGGAAGAGCTCTGCAGAGCGGAAGATACCAAAGATACTAAAGTCAGTGAAAAGGAGGAAGATATTTTAGAAGAGTTTGTAGATGCTGTAGATGATCAGAACCTACTTGCTTCCGTCCAAGAAAAATATGATCAAGGTATAAATGGATAGATGGATGGATGGATGGATGACTTGCAATTTACGTCCTTTAAATAGTATTTCAGTCATATCAGGACGCTAGCAGTGAGATAATGTAAGACTGTGTGGAATGAAAAAGTAAATAGGAAAATTCTCAGGAACTGACACAATTCAGGCACAGATCCTACGAAAGACACCTTTTGGGAACACACAGTTAGTCACCACCAAAGACATCATCAGCAGTAGCCATGTGAAGAGCCATTTCCCAGGACATCTCTGCCGGGGAGTCTGGTTCCCAGCAATAGCATTATGTTACCTGTACAGGTAAAGGTGTGAAAATTTATTCAGCCAATCAGTAGACCAGAATTACCAGTTCTAATAATTCAAATATAGTGGGAGTTAATCCTCCTTATATTGTATCTCTCCTGTCTTTAACATAACAAACAGTTTATCAATAACAGACATAGCAACAAACAACACATAAAACAACATTTTCTGTTTCTGTTTCTGTAATCATTTTCTACAATATTTTAATGCTGTGCTATACGATTCTACTTAGTACTAGCCACTGTATTACCAGTATAGATATATAATTCTGCCTTATTTTGATACAGCTTGATATATTCCATAGGAGATGAACTAAATAAGCCCCTGGCTTCCGTTCAGATCCTTTTGCTATTGTATACTATTTGAAACCTGTACATAACTTGTATAAAATTGAAATAAAATATGTTTACACTAAAACAACCAAGAAGAACCAAAACAGAAGTGCCGTCTTCGAACGGCCAGTAAAGAAATTACTTGGGAGCTTAACCGGTTTGCGGTCGCGACAAACCCTCGCCCTTGTTTCTGCTTTGGTTCATCGGACACTTAGTTGTTCGGTTTGCGTGGAAAATTCGTAGCTCCTAAGTGTAATATCTCAGAAACATAGAAATCAAAATTGAAACGGAGATATAACAAGCATGCATGAGGACTCATAGAAATAGCCGGGGGAATAAATATAAAAATCGCACTATGATTGTTTCCATTTGTAAAAAATGGCATTGTTTCCATTTGTAAAAAATGGCAAATTATATGAATATGCATCCATTTACCATAAATATTTTTTAAAGGCAAACAAAATTTTTAGTGTTTTACTGCTCGTATTAATAATATGGATATATGTAATAAGCTGAGAAAAAGATATTGCAATGGTTCAGCATAATAATATATGCGTATTAAACATTCCCAATGTCATACACCGGCGGCTGAATGCATATCAAGCTTCAGCAGCGCAGTCAAAATTAATTTTGTGTATTAATAGAATCTCGAGAAAAAAAAATAAGGTTGACAGATAACTACTTTTAAATGCACTGAAAGTACACAGACTGGCAATCGTGCTACCTTGATCATAAGGAGCCTCGGTAGCTAAGTAGGTTAAGCGCTGACCTGCTGATCAAGCTGTCCCAGGTTCATTTCCAGTTGGAGGTGGAAATCATTTATAAAGCCTAACAGGCTTTCGTAAATGTCGGATTGAAAACATTTCTTCTGCTAGGCCTTTTGGAACCTAAATTTAATAGCGACTTGGGGTATGAATTCAGAAAAATATTTGGTAAAATGATTTTCCTTACCATTTTAAGAAGGTAATAATTCAATATAAAAGATTGGTTATAATATAGATGTTTTGCGACAAACTGCATGCTTGGTGGTTACCCAATCAAGGCTGACAGCTTTGCTTACCTCTTCGACTGCACGACGGTGAGTCGGGCCTGGGACTTTATGAAGGCGCCATGCCTAACCTAACATGATAGTTACACAGACATATGACGCCTGACACCCGTACTGGGACGTCTTGGGTCGGGCCCTCCGTGGTTTAACTGGTAGTTTTCTTCTGCACCGGAATTTCAGTGTGCCCCCGACCCCTGTATGTTGATGCTTTTCCGTGATAAGGAAGACTCTTCAAGGAAGAGCTGGTTCATAGGAGAGCAAATTCTATTTTGTCAGAGCTGACTACCATTGAAAAGGGAGGCAAACTTAAATTGGAAGAATTACTTCCCCTGAACGTGTTCAGTCGTCACCTTAATGTAAATGCTGCCGTCGTGCAACCATGTGGTGGTTCACACGGTTACATATTCACTCCGCCCGCTTTCTACATCTTGTACCGAAACACAACTGTACATAGTTACACAGAAAATACTCTGAAGGTTTGAACATCTGTTTTAACTTTACCTTGTTAAGCCTCCTATTCAAAGTGGAGAATCTCTTTTTTCAGAAAAATCCGAAAAAGAATCAGTTGTTATTGAAGGGAAGTCATTACTCAATACTAACGAATGTAAAGCTCCATGTAGTAACGGAAGTGAATCAGATGTTGTTGGTTTTGACATAGACGAAACTAACTTGAAAATCCCTACCGATACCCACACAGTACAAATGAAAGAATTGAAGGATACTGATGATTCCGAAGAAGGCTTAGTGCCCTTATCTATAGCTAAAGACAGAGAAAGATGCACAGCAGATGTGCAGCGAGAAAATGTAGAAATGTCTAACCTAGATACAGCCTCTGTAGAAAAGCCAAGTTACTTGAAAACTTTGAACGCCACTGGACCATGCCATTTGCTGAGTGAACACGGTAAGCAATTTTAAAAAGATAGTTCAGTTCTCCAGATAAAAACGGGTAACAGGGAAAATTTAGGAATATTTTTCCTTATTTAAGAAACAGATCAGCTCTAGCAGTGAATTGTTGAGTAATAATTCACTGTTTGGAGGTCAGTTGTAAAGTAGATCATATCACGAGCGCGGAGCGCGTGTGATAAATCTACTTTCAACTGACCGACAAACAGTGAATTATTACTCAACAATTCACTGCTAGAGCTGAACTATTTCGATTCTAACACTCAAAAACGCCGAAAAACTATTCTTTTCATTCTAACTCTCCCAACCTTCTTGCCAGTGCGTTCATGCTCCCGCCAATATTCTTAACTGTATCTAAGACAAATGTTCGTTTTTCTGGCGATTTTAGAAAGAAAAAGAGACGTTACACCGTCTAAAGTCACAAAACGTCACAAAATTACGTCAGAAATTGCAGTGACGTCAGCAATATGACTCACGCGCTCCGAAACAGTGAATTGTTGCAGAATAAAACACGGTATCTTCCCATTGCTTCTATAGGCGCACTGTGTTAGAATCTCCATTAAAACATATGTTGTAACCTACTATTAGAAACGTCTCGCCGTATGTTTTCATAATTACCTGTTCATACTTACGACAACGAATGATTCGCTTTACATGTATTTGTTTTCTATTATCCTCTCTCTCTCTCTCTCTCTCTCTCTCTCTCTCTCTCTCTCTCTCTTGCTCTCACTTCACTAAATGTAATTTTTGTTTTGTTACAATTACGCTCTTAGCCATTCATTTATAATTTACCATATAGCCTGTACAAGGAGATGATTATTATATAAGCATTACGATTATTACCGTTTGATCCGATATTGAACTGATTTGTAAATATGTATATATATGCATGTAATTTATCACGAATGAAATAATGTCTAAACCATTGAGGGTTCACAGCATATGCTTTTTATTGCAAAAAAAAAAAAAAAAAAAAAATCCTCAAAACCAAACCTTATCTAGAGCTCTTGAAAGATCTGTTGTAACAAAACAACAATGATACCAAGTCGATTCCGTGGTTGGTGTTTGACACTGTACAATTTTTATATGTAATATTTCGCGAGCCAGTAAGCGAAAATATAGCTCTCGCTAATATTATGTAGATTACTATAACTACATGTACTTTCACTGGCTTTTATATATGTTAAGCACAGAGCATAAAGTTCTCACTACTGGCGTCTGAAGTTTAAGCCTAGTCCAAAATTAGCCTGAAAAGTGGATAGACACCCTCTGTTATTCCTCCGCCCCAATAATGAGGCTGAAGAATGAATGGATACCTTCTATTATGTTCTAACGGAGGCATAATAGAGGATGTCCATTCATTTTTCAGGCTAATTAATCTGCAGATGCCCTTGTTGTAACTTAGTAGGGTTATGTTTCAGAGACAATTACAGATGAGAAGGAAAGAAGTGCAGATCCACTAGCATCGGACAAAGAATCAGCTTTAGTCGCTTTAGATACTATCAACGGAAACATCGTCAAACCAAAAATGAAAGAACTCAAAGGTATCTGTTTTTACTTCAAACAACATTGGCCAAGTACAGCATAAGTTATTCTTTAAAATACTGGCAGATTTATAAGTATACCTTGCAGCAATATGCAACAGTTATTGAATTATTTGTTTTTTTATTGTGGACTGCAATAAGTTTCGTATGAAAATAAATGCATGAATAAATAGAATTGTTAGCAAGTACACGTTTCCAGGTTCCTCTCAACATGCTTAACCCGCAGTTTACGTTTGACTTAGTTTCTGTCCGCGGAATGCATTTGTATGTGTCGTGAGTAATTTGTACAAATAAATAAAAGTTTTAACTATTGAGTATTTTTATATAAGTTCAAACTTAGCAGAGACCAACAAATATTCTTTTAGGATAGCACGGAATTCACAATAATAAAATGGATAAAACATTTATTTAAAGTGTATGATAAGCCACTAAATAGTTCCACAAAGTTGATTTCCTAGGTATTTTAGTGCATTTACTTGTATAAAGGAAATTAAAATTTGGTACTTCTGTCAAACGTACTACAATTATTTTCGTACTGGTAGAAAACTTCAAGCAACGTAATTATTTTTATGCCCCGCTTCAACTGTACTGGATTTGATATTTCCATTATTCTGTGATTATTTATTTCCATTTTTCCGAATTTTATGCCTAAATATTTGTGCCACAGTTTTCTTGTTGAATCATTGGGTTGAAATCAGGCTCAAAGCCCTCATTTTTGCCCTTATAGTTCAATCTTTCTTTCTTTTCTTACTTTGAGCAATTTGCCACAGTTTTCTCAGTAAATGTTCAAGCTAGAAAATTCAAACTTAATATACATATGGTCAGTGTGCTCTTGTATTGTGTTAATGGTTTAAATCTTATTGTTTATATCATTTCCTTTATTTATCCAGTTTCCTGTTTTACACAGAAAATTTATGTCGTAGTTTTGTCCTCAAGCTCGGATCATCAAACATGGTATAGATAATGGACAATGAGTTGCTGTAACGTGGAATTGAGAACCAGGCCTATTGTACATACCCACCCCTTTATATATCCATTTTTATCTGTCCTTTGAATTTTTATCAGTTTTCTCAGGCACTGTTCATTTCAGAAGCTTACGACTTGATTTGTAACATATGGTCAATCAGATGCTGTATTGTAAAATTATGAATCAAGCTGAAAGTGCTGATTTTTTGTTTATTTATCCATTTTTCTGTCTTTTCACATTTAGTTTGTGTCACGGTTTTCCAAGGAACTTTCAGGCAATACTCTTCAACTTTGCTATGCAGATGGACATTAGTTGTGGTATCGTGGGATTTAGAATTATGCTACTCACACTTTTCTTTTTATTTGTCTGATTTCCTTCTTTCCTATATTGAACACTGACTTGTACGAACGGCAGTTTAATTAGAAATGGTGATGGGTAAATAAGGAAGTTGAAATCACTGAAGCTTTGACTACGTCTAGATATTTAGATATATTAAACATTGACAATATCTTCCTTGATTGCTTGGTCAGTCCACTCAACCCATCAGATCTTCATTTAATTCAGCAAATTCTTCTGATAACGAGGCCCCATTTCTTGAACTACATTTTACTAGTGGTGTTTCCAGAGCTCTCGATAAGAGGGAGTATTTGATGATAATTAGGGATAATTTTTCTTATTTCTCATTGAAACCATATGTTGTGACCCTCATCTGAACCGTCTCATCGAGACGGTTCAGCTTAGGGGTCACAACGTATGTGTGTATGCAGAATTTGCAAAAATTATCCCTAATTATCACTTAATACTCATTCTTATCTAGAGCTCTGGTTTCTTAAAAGAATGATAAATGTGATGATTTTGATTTTGATATTGTTACATTTTCATTTTAAGATGGACCTATTCCTTGTGCTGCTCATATGGGATATCAGCTCATTCGGATTACTTGGATTTCTAGTCACGTTGCTGACTTTACTTCTTCTTTCACAAATGGCCAAAAATTGCTAAAACTAATTTTATTATAAACAGGTCAAGACCTTAAAGAAAATCTTTTTCAGTTACTTATGGTACTTGAGTGTATATACGCACGAACATACACTTTTAAATTCATGAAGTTCTTATTCTCAGTTTTAATACTTACGCTTACAGTAACACACAATATGCTATCATAAATCCAGCGTTTTCTTAGATGATCTATATTTTTCCACACAATTACTTTATATATAAACGTACCATACGGAATTTATGTGGTATACATGCATGTTTTCAATAGAAATACCATTTTAGGTCAACGATTTAAATACGATTCAAACTTCTTGCGGCGTTTACAACATACACCACTTGCGTCGTATCCCACTCAAGCTTACTTACGATTTCCGGAGCTGTTCAGCTGTGATTCTAAGTCTGTAGAAACAGGTACAGTAAACCAACTTCAGAGAGAGATTAAAATCATTAGCTTTCAAAGTCAAGGTCGAATTTCATCAACGTGCGTACAGTTTTTAAATATCCTGTCAGCTCGGATACCGCAAACTCTCCTGCCAATGAACTACTCCGTTATATTGAGCGCGGTGTATCAAGTTATTCTGTTGTACACAAACAGTAGTCCGAGATCAACGAACTGATATTGCAACACACATGATCCTGAAATATGGCGTTCACAAGGTTAAGCAACTACTGCTTAGTATACTACATGATGCATCCGCCATGTAACGTCCATCAATATAAAGAATTGCTATTTCGAGTAAGGACCATGTCCGGCAAAATATTGCTTATCATTTTCAGATGGAGTTAAGTGTGTTTGGCGGCCATAGAGCTTGTATTATTAGATATGAGTTGCTACATCTACGTTCGAAAGTTATAGAACTGGGGCCGTATTCATAAAGTCACTTAAGTCGTTGCTATGCGGTTGCTAAGGCTAAATATCTATAAAGGAGATTCCCTACAACTATGAAATTTGGTCTGGAGGAACAGTCTTACCAAAACTGTTCCTCCAGACCAATTTTCATAGTTGTAGGGAATCTCCTTAAAACAAATTCAGCCTTAGCAACAGCATAGCAACCACTTAAGTCGTTTTATAAATACGGCCCCTGTATGACACTTATCTAGAAACAGATAACAATTTCCTTAAGAGACCAAGTCGCATTATCCCTCTAGACTGTTACATTGCTTTGGATGTTTTGGTTCTGATGATTACGCTTTTAGTAATGTAAAGGGCTTTTCAAGTTGAAACGTGGTAGTTAGCTGATGAATGCGATAATAATACAGACTGTTTATCGAGTTCAAAAATTGGGAAAGGCTTGGAATCTCATTGTTAAGTTTCAATGGTTCCATTGTGAAGGGGCCTGAAACTGTTTGGTTATAAAAAAGAAAGAATAACACGTACAGTCGAAACATCAACGCTCACAGCCAAATTCTGACGGTCCCAGAAGATTCACAAAATATTTGTTTCATAGATCCAAAATATGATTTTCGGGAATAAAGGTTACAAATCATGAGTCGGAGGAAACACTGTTAATATACATTATAATAGGCTTGATACATACCAGTAACTTTGTCAAATGTTTATTTCAGTTGGAGAATTCACAGCTCAAAACCTGGTGCGTGATTGTTATGCTGTGACTGGTACATCCAAGAATTATCAGAACAATGCCAACGTGAATGGTGATAAAAGCAAGGGAAACGTATATTCAGCGCCTATTGCTGTAACCACAGAGGAAACAGCAGAAAAGTCAGCCACTGCTCCGCATGTAGAACAGACAAATTATGATTTGTCTGGATTCCTGTTAAAAGAAGATAAACCCAGAAGAGAGAACCATGATGGTACAGTTCCTGGTAGCACAGATACAGACTTATTTAAAGATTTGATATCATCATTAGAACATTGCACGTTAGCTAGATCAGACAATGAGACTAGTGCTACTACATTGTATAGCCGTATCCAGGACGATGATGACAATGAGCCTGTAAATGACTTAAGCAAAACGGTAGCAACACCTTCAGTTTCGACAGGCAAGCTATATTTCTTCCTATTATGTACAGTTTTTATTCGGTTGTAAGGCGGTTTTGTTTTTCCTTCCAAAATGACCGCAAAAATATAAAGCAGTCTCGTTCAGCTATATAAATGTGTCTCCATCCCCACTTCATATCAATCTCAAGGCTCAAACTCCATCTTACAAGGCAGATCTAGTTCTGTGAAATTGTTTTTAAAGGCAAAACCCCATCTTACAAGAGAATAAACAAGGCACTTCATACTGTATATTGCATCCTAAATATTCCGGAATAGTCAATGTTTAAAGGACTTACGAGTTCGGATTTATGATTTGGGTACTTTGGTCACGTTCTCTATATTTTCTGATTGTTCTATGCCTTCATTTCTTTCTGACCTTGATTCAAAAAGGAGGTCTGGTGTTTTCACTGCGGGTATATTACAATAGGCAGATGATGCCTACTTCTCGCCAGCACCCCACCATACCTCTGATTGAGGCCCTCTAAACATTTCGGATTTGTCAATGTTTCTATAATGTAGGAAATTGGACTTTTAGTATTTTGCTGACATCTACTTACAATATGGTAAGGAATAAAAAACAAACATCCCCTTCCCTTCTCCAGGGCATAAATGGCCAGTCTAGAGTACATGCGGGCTTCTGTGCTTCTGTCAAAACTTGCTAAAGTACTTCAAATATTCTATTTGAGCTACTCTTTAAAATTTTCACATAAGAATCAGGACTTTGGACGCAATATTAATATTCCAGTGTAATTTCGATATCATGACATTTAAATCACGGTTTACCGAGTTCTGTTGTTTCATTTATCGACAAGAAATCATATTGCCGTTGCCAACAGCGTTTAAAACAAGCTAAACGAAGGGGACTGTGACAGAATACGAGCTTGTTGGCTTTCTGTAAAATTAATATGTATTTTTCCACATATTATGTAGATACAATCAGGAAACTTTACATATAGAACGCAGTGTTTCGCTTTTGCATTTTACTGACTTCTTAGTGAATGTGTAAGGAAACATGCATACAGTCGATTTAAACTTATCGTGTGTAGCGTTTTTGCTGACGGTTTAAGCGGGGTTATATCGGCGCAACAAGCGCCTGTTCATCACCTGAGGTTTTGCTATTGTTAATAATACTTAAAAAAACCCAATAAGCCAGCATAGAGGATTCCTAACCTGACCGGTTTAACAGTATATGAAAACTAAATATCTGAGATGAAACAAAGACGAGTGCGCATTGCTAACTCTATGCTATTCTATTCTATCCCATAACCTTACTAGGTCGTTGGGGCACCACAGATGACTTCGAAACAATCCCTTTCCACCTTGTCCTGTCTTCAGCTGCCCTAGTTGAGCTGGCAAAATCCATCCCTGTCCACTCCTTAATATTGTCTCCCATCTCTTCTTCTATCTACCTCTTCTTCTTTTTCCTTTCACTGTGCCCTGAAGAATCGTCTTTGCTAAATCAGAAGACCTTGAGACGTGGCCAAACCACCTTGGTTTCCGTTTCTTGACCAGCGTCAGGAGTTCATCATATTCTCCAATGGCTGCTTGGATCTTCCTGCGAACCTCCTCATTGGTTATATGGTCCTTGTACGAAATGTTCAGTAACCTTCGGTAGCATCTCATCTCAAAGGCCTGCGTTCTTTTCTCTAACTCTGCTGTCAAGGTCCACGATTCACAGGCATACAGAAAGGTGGAAATGACAAGGGAGCGCTTAAGTTTCACCTTCGATCCAAGAGATATGTTATTATCTCTCCAAATTGGTTTCAGCTTGGTAAGAGCTGAAGTGGCTTGTGTAATCCTTGAGAGAACCTCCTGTTTTGAGCCATCATCTGAGACAACTGCTCCAAGGTATTTGAAGCTTGTTACCGTACCCAGTTTCTGTCCTTTTACCTTGGTCTCTCTCTGAATGCCATCTGCGCTGTTTGTCATCAGTTTGGTCTTCTCAGCACTGATCTCCATCTTATACCTTGTGCAGGTTTGGTCGAGACTTTCAACTAGAGCTTCTAGTTCCTCAGCTAGAGCGTCTATGTCATCGGCAAACTGCAGATTGGTAATGTTTCTGCCGCCTATGCTTACCTTTCCGTCATGTTCTTCCAGAGCATCAGACATGATCCGTTTGAGAAAAAAAGCACAAGTGGAACTTTGGTGGGTCCAGGCAAATGCATTACTACTGGCGGCACTGACTTACTGATAAACGGTTTATTTTTGAGCTGTCATTAAGTCTTAGACCTGACCCACCGAGTGGGCAGGTAACTTTTGAATAACTTTGACCTATCTTTGAGGCAGGTGACAGCCAGACAGCATTTGGTAAACGTTGTACCAATGTCATGTGTTCATTGATCACCGCCTTGCAATAAAGGAAGAAAGCATTGCGTACCTATTTCAAATGCAGCAGTCCACCTGTTCAGAGACACCAACATTGTCCGTACGCTTTATATTTTAGACGGTCCCAAAGGAACACGTTGGCTTCATCGTCCAATATGAACACTGGTGGTCGTTCTAGATTTGATCGAAGTAAATTCTGTAAATCTTCTAGATTTGTTCGAATTAAATCCTGGACTTCTTAAGGAATTTTGTCCAAACAGAGGACAAGTATTTCTCCAGGTACGTACTCTGTTAATTATCCCCCCCAAAAAGGGTCCGTTATCCTGTATTGCCTGACAAATTGTCGCAACTCAAAAGTTCAAGTTATGGTTTATTGTCCAGAACGGAATAATCGGATAAGTAGGGATGAAATGGAGAATAAATTCTGAGAAAGGGTCCGAAACTCAGTTTACTGTTCATTTGCAGTGATGTTGCAACACTGCTAATGCTTGCTTCTTTATTTTTTATTTTCAGATTTTGACAATATTGAAAACCAAACGGAGATTGGAATTGATCTGCGGGAGTATCAAAAAGAACTAGCGAAAGAAGGCTGCGAAGGGGAAAATGCCATTATTATTGCGCCTACAAATTCCGGGAAAACATGGGTTGCTTGCCAAATAATTCAGGTTATTGTTATATGTGATTTTTTTTCGAAATATAACACGATTTAGCTATATAATTTGGCTGTTCTGATAAAGAGAGCCCACACACTGTGTATGAAGAAGCTTCAGCGGTTACGCTGTACATTAACTGCATAAGAAAATTAATTTTCAGTTTTGCCTCTCGGTCATAATGTCAAGCTTCTGGGATAGTAGAATCAGGATTTGTGTACTGACTTTTTTGCGTCGCTCATCTGTATTATTTGAAATTAGAAACTACTTCTTGATGGCAGCTTGTGATGCTAGTGAACATCAATAGCTTCGTTTATACTGTATGCAACGTTAATTACTTTTGTTCTTATGGCTTTACTTCCCCTCTTGACCATTAAGTCGCACTATGGTCTGAAAACAAGGTGCATGTATATACGTTTATCTTACATGAAATTGGCTGAAAAGTAGCCTATGGTCACCTGTCGTAGGTGGCTGGGGACTATAGAAACTACCCTTGCTCGTCCGTCTGTGGTGCTTGTCTATCTGTGTCCATTATCGACAGTGGATTGTCCGTTCTTTAGAAACGAAAATTCACATTCAGTTAAAAAGATAACTTTCAAATTATCCAAAGGCCTAAAACTCATAAATGCATGGCCAAGAAAGAGGCGTGCAGCTATTGCGCAGAAGGTCGCTGGTTCAAATCTCCAACCAGTGACTGAAAAACTATCTATGTATACCAAGTAGTAGATAAGTACCTTTTTCAAAACTGGGAAGGTGGAAGACAGCGTTAGGACAGAGATGGGGCAGAGATGGGTTCCGTCTTTTATATGCTGTACCCAAGCTATGGTGGGCCTGTTACACCCAATGCCCCTATGGCCACCAGTTGACGGGAAACCTTTATTTTTTCCATAAAAAGTGAGCCGACCAATATTTTTTTCATTTTTGCCAGACTCATAAGCAGGGTTATATCTTTTGATAAAAAAGAAGATAGTTTTGGCAGCAATATTTACAATGAAATGTTAAATATTATAACCTTCTTATGTGATATACTGTAAGGGTCTAAAGTGTTGATTACCTCTTTGGCAAATTTCATAATATATGGCTAATTTTTTGACTGTTTTAAAGTAGTTGATTACACTCCATTTAATACTTCATTTGCCATCATAAATAGGCACACTAATTCTGTGTATTGTGGCCATACAGTTAAATCATATGCAATCACTGAATAAAAGGCAACGTTTTATGTCATTTGGTTGAGTTGGGAGAGCGAGTACAATGTTCAGGCGTACTTCATTTGTCCTGTGAAGTAGGTTTGAACCCAGATCACATCTATTCTTTTGCAGGAACACTTTCGAAAAAATAAGGGTCATAGCAATTCAAAATGCGCATTTGTAGTGGAAAACACAGCACTTGCTCAGCAGCAGGGAGAATGTTGTGCAGAATTATTGCAGCACCTCAGGACAAAAGTCATCAGTGGAGAGACACAAAGAGATAAAAAAGAATATCTCAAGGATTTTGTTGACAGGTATCATATTAATGATCATATTATCAGAGTTGCAATTTCAATGACCACAAAGAGAACAGTCCATGCTGTCGGAACTAGGCAGTAATTGATCACTGCAAGGTAAAATAAACACCCAAATTCAGCGTTTTCAAGCCCCCCAGCAGACATGTGATTTCATTATCAGAAATACCAACTAAGTAAGAAAGGAAAAAATAAACAAACGAAAAACAAACAAAAAACAAACACAGAAAGTACTGTTTGTGAGCTGCGAACACCTTAGTGGGTTTCGTATTCTGCTGTAGCTGGATATAAAGGGAGCATTTTCTGTTATCATTACACAACGATAGATCAGAAAATCGTTTAGACTCCTTGATATAACGATGGACGGCTTGAAAAAGAAGTCTGCTTTTTTCATTTATTTTGTGTATTCCTTGCTTTCAAAGAATCTACCTACTCAGAACTAATAAGGTTCCGCGTATGTGGCATAAGCCCCAACTTTGAAATATCACTCTGCTCATGCACACTTTGTTTGTCAGAGAAATTAGAAACGAAGAAGTCATGATGTAGGTTTATTGCCATAACCACATAGATCGGCCAAAATGTTTGAAGCATGAAAATAGGCCGAATTGGCTTGTAAATAGAATCTGGTTGTGAATAAATCTAGAGAGTATATGAGTGGTATCCCGAGAAACAGAGAAGATCGTGATTATTCTGTTGGCGCATCCGAGTAGTATTCACTGAGTATATTTTCTGTCTACATGACGTAAGGTACCTTTTTCTTATGGCGCGCTGTTGTCATGAAAGTACGCTGAATTTTTGCACCACACTGAATCACTTTCACAAGGTTAATTTAAAGAGTAACTACACTTCAGGAACTGACTGAATCAAATCCCAAACCCTATCCCCAACATCAAAGGAAAAGATAGACAAAGACATCCCCACAAACAATAAATTACAAGTGATAAGCCGAGTCAGCAGCTCTTTCCCAAATAGATGGCAACTCAGCTATCTTTACCAAACTAAATAATTTAGACCAACAGAAGGGTTACAACAGACTAAGGAAAATAATACGAAAAACATTTAACAACTATTTTACAACTAAGTTGTTTTTCAGGAGAGATATTTTGGTTGTTACTGCTCAAGTTCTTCACAACGCTCTGAAACAGAAGGAAATTGACAGTATAACAAAGTTTTCTCTGATTGTGTTTGATGAGTGCCACCACACACAAAGTGACCACCCGTACAATGAAATTATGCATCTCTATCATGATTTTAGAACAAGGCATGGACCCAAGTCTGTGGCTCTTCCACAGGTATCCCTCTTTAACTCTTTCTCATCCAATTGGTATGTATGTATGTATGTATGTATGTATGTATGTATGTATGTATGTCTAAATTCTAATTTCTTCATGCAAATAAAGCTTATTCTCCTTTTTATGACCACTATATATATCCATTCCGCGGACTTTGATGTGTTTGAACACTGTTTAATCGAAAACCATTGTAAAATGAAAAACAAATGGACTGTCTAAGTCATAACTGCAACATCTGTTTGCTTTTAATTTGACCAATTTTACTTTATATGATGTACCTCTGTACTTGATACTGTTTGTTGTAAAAATTATACATGTACCTGCTTTATATATTTGCATGTAAACTTAAAAAGTGTGACAGATACGCAACTTATTAGATAGATTTATACAATATATTTATTCGTTTTGTGAGTTTAAATTACTTGCAACAGCTTATCAGATTTCCTATTTGCTCTCCGTCCCGACATGACCTTAGTTGTTTACCGTGGACGTTAAACATCAAATCAACCAACCTATTTGCTCTACAAACTGATTTGCTGAGATTAAGAGTTTTCTGTTAGTTAAGCATGTCTCTAATGTCATTTGCTTCCTTGGAACAGTGGTATGGTTAAAATTTCAATCGGCCGAATTTGTCTAAAAAGACCTTCATGCAGACATCAGAGCTCTGAGATTGTGATTTCGTCATTTCTGTACACACATCTGCCTTATCACTAGTCATAGCAAATGAATTTATAAAGGTAAATGTCTTAACTGTGTATTTCAGATTATCGGCTTGACAGCCTCACTTGGTGTAGGAAGAGAAGTTACTCTAGAAAAAGCGGTGAAACACATGCGGTCCCTCATGGCTAACCTGGATGCTAGGGCACTATGTAGAGTGAAAAAGAACTGCATAGAACTGGAACGTTTTATGAATACGCCCGACGAAGGTATACAGTCAGATCATGTGTTCATTTAAAATTTATGCGATGGTTTTGTGGAAAATGAGTACATTATAAAGTAACTTTGTCCCTTTGTGTTTTTGTTTTCTTGTTTGCTTAAGGCATTCAAGTTTATTTGACTAAGATGAAAATATAAATATGTTGCTTTGAAGCTAAGCTGGCCTTTCCATTATCCGTGTGGTATTTGTAAATTGGGCACTCGAAATTGTAATATTGTGTATGTGAGTGACAACTTTTACATTGAAATGTACATTTGTCTTCTTTTTAATCCGCTCAGGTGTGACATGTTTATATTGATGTAATGATAATAAAATCTGGTCAAATCTTATGTTTTAACTACCCATCAAACGCAAATCCTTCCATGTGTTTCTGTCTTGGCCTGCTGTCTCAATCCTAGTTTCTTAAAGTTATCTGTATCTGTCAATCACTGCATAAAGAGCCGACTCATGGTATTACAAGTCATATAAATTACAGACAGAATATGTAATTGGCAGCCTGCGCAATGTCTAAAATCTCACTTTAGGTTTCTGTTTAGTTGCCAGTCACGTTAGTGTATGCACAAGATTAAAATTACTGAAAAAATAACAAATCGGAGTTATTCATAGAAATTACGGCAATGGCCAAAATAAAAGATTTAGCCTTGCAAACGACATGGCCGTCATATGAAGCGTCTTAAGGCGGTGCTACTTTGCGGTTTATCGCTGTTCTTGTTTCTATGTTGTTTTCACTGATCTGTCTGAAAAAAATTGGTTTGTTTTGTTTGTTTGCTCTCTTACATTCTTTATTAAGCTTTACGTATATAGAAATAATAGGAAATAGGAAAATTCGATGTTTTGTATCACTACATGAATTGATTAGGTTTTGGTGACTTTGACTCAGTTTTCTAGGTCATACAAGGTCTAACAGTGTTAAAAAAGATTTTATATATACACCCTATATTCTGAACTGTAAGTTCAGTTCATACTGAACTAGCATTAAATCATCGTTGGGCGAGGGTTCATAACTGATGAGGTTTTGGTTTCCTTGACCCTAATTTTAAGGTCATGTGTTGATGACAGCATCAACATCTATTTTTATCTATTTTATTTTTTAAAGTCTCCATAGTCCTATCAGCGGTAAAAATCGTCAAAGCACAAATCCTTATAAAATTGGTACAGCCTTCAGAATTGATGATAATATGTCGGTTGCTGTGCTTTTGTGTCATATAACTGGCTAAAAAAAGAAGGAATAAGGTATTTTGAAAAAAAAAGTCAAGTCTTTCCTTAAAAATACGGTTTTCGCTTCTGGTTCCCCGTTGAGCAGTTAACTCACACAACAGTGAGACAAGGAATGAAATCCATGCCCTACATTGTATTTTTATCAACTATTAAACGACTGTACATTGTATTTTTTCCTCCTGTACCTTGTATTGTTACCTTTTGTACCTTGTATTTTTACCATGTAATGAAACTTGTGAAACCGAAAGTAGGTCATTTCAGTTGCCAACTATAGTGACCTAGATAGTTTTTCAAATCGTTTTTATGAGAAACTCAGGGACCTTTTAATTTTTCAAAGCCGGCCAATCACGATCATATACAATGAAGAAACTGTAGTGAGAAGCTTGCATCGATACATCATGATAAAACATTTCATGCTGATAGAGCAATGGGGCCTTTAACTTACAAAACAAAACAAAACAAAGGCCAGATTGGTAGCAAAACAGGTGACCAAACCGCCAGAGAACATAGACAAGCGGAAATAGCACAATGTAACATCAAGGAAGCTTACCAAACTTGCAAAGATAAATCTTTTGGACAAAACAAAGACTCAGATCGATTTTGTTGACCTTGATACCATTTCAAGGACACAAGAGGATTTTCCCTAAAATAAAGATAGTCTGAAACCGGTGGATGGATTTTCACCCAACATGGAAAGATATATTGTAAGAAGAAGCCAGAGATGTGAAAAGATGCTCGTGACCTTTCAACTCATTTTAAGGGGACTGGAGGACTTTAATATAACAGTTCCTTAGGTCAGCATGTAAACCGCAACATTTAGGGGAAATGGTACTCCTGGGAAAGCACAGGAAGCGGGGGCATCTGTTTTGGATTCAAACATTCCTACTTTTATTTCCTTGGGTACTTTGAGCCCATCCTTGTCAATCTGAAAATCGAGTGTCGCTTAAACCAGTTTACGGAGTAGAGTGATCCCCGTCGAATAATGACCCACTGTCATTATTCTATAGAAAAAGTGACCCCTTTTCTATAGAATACTGACTCCCGTTGAAATCTAATGACCCTCTTGAAAATGTCTATAAAATATTGACCCCCGGCCCGGACCTTATTTTTAAAAGCATAGTGACCCCCTGGCCATAATATTATGACCCCGGTCATATTATTATGCCTCTCTTGAAGCAATGATGTCTTCAGATATGCTTATGGCATACAAGATTTTAGTCAGTACTTATGCAGCTGTGGAGCTCAATAAATACTGGGTGTTGGATTTGAAAATTAGTATATGAATAGATCATGAAAAATAAGCAGACCCATATCTTTTTTTAGCTCTTTGAAACTTGACAGAAACGTGCCCCTTTTCAGGCTTAGACATCTAAAGTTTGACTCATTTAGTGGCAAGCATATGGTTGGGGGCATTGTGTTTCATAAACACACTTTCTAGTTTTTATTTTGCTTCTAAAGCATAAAACACCGATGGAAACTTTCATTACAATATAGCGTTACAACAGAATTTTTCTTATTACAGCAAGTGTTCGGCAGAAAATACTGAAGTAATATATATATTTTTTTTTTCAGAAATAGTTATCGTTCCGAGAAGAGCTAATGACTCATTTAGGACTGCGTTGACGGAAGTGATGAAGGCTATCGAGAGACTTATTAGTAGAACAAGAGGTACGAGTTAGATCTACTACATACTATGAATAATAGACTGTTCACAAATAGTAAGGCAAATTAAGCTTTTATAAATTGTAGCATGAAGAAAAAACACCATTAAATCTATCTGAAACAGTAAGTGACTGTAAGACGATTTTGCATATATTTTGTAACGTGATCTACATACCTTTTGCTTTAGAGCGTCCGAACCGCATTATCGCATAGTTGAAACAACAAACTCTTTCCAGTTCTTCAGCTAAGCAAAATTTTTAATGCATTTTAAGTTTTGTGTACTGTATTTTCTTCTCCAAGCTGCCATCTTGAGAAGATAGAAAGAAAAAAGTCTCCTATAGGTCCGAGGACTGAATTGAATTCTGGTGGTTTTGTATAAATGTTGCGACCTGTAAATGATCTGCCGCCCTACCAGATTCACGTGAAATTTGGATGTTTATCTGTATTGTAAAACAAAATGTATGTAGATCACATGACAGTAGGTGTCGTCTAAACTTTATCCTTTTTGTCCAAAGGGATATTTGTCTTACCAACTCCCGACGTTTCAGATGTATTTTTTATCATTCTAAATACAACTTTCATAGCTTAAAGGCCCCAGTGCTCACTCACGGTGAAAATTCATAAAATATTTTATCGTGAGGTGTCACCACATGTTTCTAAATACAGTTTTGTTATTGTAAATTACTGTGAATAGCCAACTTTTAACAAATAAAGCATCCTAGAATTTCACAAAAAAAAGGCTTTGAAAATTAATCTGGGTTATTTTAGTTGACAGCTAAAAAGACCTACTTTTAATATCATGAAGCTGACTAAAATGGTAAAAATACATTGTACAGGCATGGGGCCTCATTCAATGTCCCGCATTTGTTAGCTCACCTGAGCCGAAGGCTCACAGGTGAGCTTATAGTATAGGCAGGCATCCGTCGTCCGTCGTCCGTCGTCCGTCCGTCGTCCGTCGTCCGTCAATATTTTCAAAAGACATCTCCTCTGAAACTACAAGGCCCATTGTTACCAAATTTCATATATAGCATCTATAGGCAGGGGGAACCAATAATACTGTTTTTTATCCAAATTGCTTCAGAACTTTGGTTGCTATGGCAACTTAAAGTTTCCATTGACTTGTATGGGAAAAATGGAAAATTTGCATTTATTGCTATGTCACTGCAGATATTTTGACAAAACTTTTACAGAAATGTTCCTTGAGTAGTCCTCTATCAACCACATGAAATTTATGTAAATTGCACGATTAGGCTGGTTGCCATGGCAACCGAAAGGTTAAAAATAGAAAAGATATTCAAAAATCATCTCCTCAGAAACTATAAAACCAATAACGCTCAAACTTCACAGAAAGGATCTAGGTACTACCGTCTATAAAAATACTGTTTTTCTTGGCAATTGCTCCAGCAGTTTGGTTGCTATGGCAACTTAAAGTTGCCATTGACTTATAATGGGAAAATGGAAAATTTGCATTTATTGCTATGTAACTGCAGATATTTTGACAAAACTTTTACAGAAATGTTCCTTTAGTAGTCCTCTATCAACCACATGAAATTTATGTAAATTGCACGATTAGGCTGGTTGCCATGGCAACCGAAAGGTTAAAAATAGAAAAGATATTCAAAAATCATCTCCTCAGAAACTATAACACCAATAAAGCCTAAACTTCACAGAAAGGATCTAGGTACTACCATCTATAAAAATACTGTTTTTCTTGGCAATTGCTCCAGCAGTTTGGTTGCTATGGCAACTTAAATTTGCCATTGACTTATAATGGGAAAATTGAAAATTTGCATTTATTGCTATGTCACTGCAGATATTTTGACAAAACTTTTACAGAAATGTTCCTTGAGTAGTCCTTTATCAACCACATGAAATTTATGTAAATTGAACAATTTGGCTGATTTCCATGGCAACCGAATGGTTAAAAATAGAAAAGATATTCAAAAATCATCTCCTCAGAAACTATACACCCAATAAAGCTCAAACTTCACAGAAAGGATCTAGGTACTTCCGTCTATGAAAAGACTGTTTTTCTTGGCAATTGCTCCGGCAGTTTGGTTGCTATGGCAACAAAAAGTTGCCATTGACTTATAATGGGAAAATTGAAAATTTGCATTTATTGCTATGTAACTGCAGATATTTTGACAAAACTTTTACAGAAATGTTCCTTGAGTAGTCCTCTATCAACCACATGAAATTTATGTAAATTGCACAATTTGGCTGATTGCCAATGCAACCGAATGGTTAAAAATAGAAAAAATATTAAAATATCATTTTTGCAGAAACTATGTGTGCGATAAAGCTCAAACTTTACAGAACGGATCTTTGTACAAGCTTCTATATAATTACAGTTTTTTTATGGCAATTGCTTCAGCGGTTAGGTTGGTATGGCAACTTATAGTTTCCATTGAAATATAATGGGAAAAATGGAAAGCTGCAGTTTTTGCTATCTCCCTGCAGTTATTTTTGGATTTTTTATCTACAGAAATGTTGCTTGAGTAGTCCTCTATAATTCCTATTAATTTTGTCCTAATTGCAGAATTCGATTTGTTGCCATGGCAATATTAAGGAAATATTTTTGAAAAAAAATATTTAAAAATCTTTTCCTCAAAAACCATATAGGGGGATGAAGCTGATTCTTTGCATACATGTTCATGACATTAGCCGCTACATAAATATAGTTTTTATTATTGTTGCCCACATGGTTTCATTACTATGGCATTTTAAAGTTTCTATAGACTTGTATTGGGAAAAGTGCAAATTGGCATTTATTTCTGTGTTACTGCAATATTTAGGCAAAAAGTTTTACAAATATGTTTTTTTTTATTGTAACTTCATCAAACTTGCTAATATTTACTAGGACAAGCATAATAACTCAGTCAAAGTTGAAATTAGGCCGAATTGTACAACTTACTTCAGTGTTTCTTACTCTTGAGTGCTAAGGATGAATGGACTCAGGTGAGCTACAGGACCAATGGTCCTCTGGTTTATATTGCATTGCATTGCTTGAAGAGGAACCAATAAAGGAAAATGCATTTTGTTGAATAGTTTATGATTTTGGAAAAAAAATCAGCAAAAACATGTCCCCCCTATTTTGTCAGTTGTATGAGTCAAATTTATGCACATAAACGCGCATTTTATCACAAAACGTGAAGGTTGAACCGCTTTTCATAATAATTTCTGTTTTGACGTTTAAACCACTGAAAGGACTATGCAGACTTTAATATTCTCTACGTTCTATAAAAGTATGGTAAGGCATGATATTGTATGGAACGAATTGTGCAAACTTTTTGACGGTCGAGACACGATCTAGAGGCAACAGAAAAATAGTCAGTGTGACGGAAAGGGTCACCATCACCCGTAAATACAAACCTCAGACACTGATAGAAAAGATTAAGGTTAATGGGTACCCTTTCAGGGAATGCAACTCTACTGTTTTCTTTTTTCCGTTCTCAATGGGGGTAAACTTTTAAAGAAAAGTGTTTGCTATCCTAGATACCATTTCTTTACGAGGCAGAAAACATGGGGGTTTACCCATATACCTCAAAATCATATAATTTGACAATCTTGCTGGATGTTTACTGGTGGTCGAACAATAAATTGGAAATACTAAGCTATTTTCATTTTTTCAAATTCGAGCAGCTGGCGTTGTCGTACTGCAGAAAAATGTATCTGACATACTTGTCTACTAGTAGTCCATTTACTTGGCTTCCATTAATAGTAGTCCGTTTACTTTTACTTTTAATGGAAGCCCTGTAGGCAACAGGCATTACTTGTAGCCTTCCTTGTGTAACTTTATTTCAATGTTTGAAGTTGTTAGGCACCGATCTTGGCCACCCCCACCCCCTCATGAGCGATAATCTATTAAAATCTGAAAGAGTTCCTTCAAGAGCAGAGAATACATTCAGGAGAAGGAGCATGGGCCAGACTACGTAGTTTCGGCTAATAAAGCCTCTTCAGTGACCCTGACAATATCTGGTGACGAAACCAGAGAAGAGCATACTGTAATTTCTAAATCTTAACTGGAAAGTCAATTCAAAGACTGATTAGTATCAAAAAGGGTCCAAATAATATATAAAACGATGGCTTAGAATATGAGTATAGACCAATCTATAATTTCAGATTTCTCAGGATATATCCTCTGATCTCAAAGGACGAAAATAAAATATAATCTGCACTATGGATGATGTACGGGGAGACTTTTACGGCCTCCACACGGCACAACACCAGCTGCAGTGAGGTAAAATTAAAATCTGAAAGAGTTCCTTCAAGAGCAGAGAATACATTCAGGAGAAGGAGCATGGGTCAGACTACGTAGTTTCGGCTAATAAAGCCTCTTCAGTGACCCTGACAATATCTGGTGACGAAACCAGAGAAGAGCATACTGTAATTTCTAAATCTTAATTGGACAGCCTGTTATATACCGAAAATCCGTTATATAATAATAGACCCTAGGATATATTTCTTATAACTAAATTGTAAAGGGAAAATCACTTTCAAATTTAGAATAGCTTACCGAGTATTGCGTTAAAACAGATAGCTATTTAACTGCTCTGTGCTGGATCGTTGTAGCTGGTGGATGTATGTCTCCTGCCAAGGATCACATTTGAAAAAAGTTGTTCTAAATTGTTCTGGGCGGTCACCTTAAATTTACCGTTGGATGTTTGAATATTACGGTTGATGGATTTTAAGATGTTATTGCTTTTAATAGTAATCCGATTAATGTATTTACTCAAAGAAAAATCACTTTACTGTAATTAGGCCTAAGTTTTCAGTTTTTGCCTTAAATGTTTTATCATGAAGGTTATAGTGATTCTAATGTGATTCTTGTATTTTTCATGAATTATCTGTTCAATGTCATTTCCACATTCTATCAATAAAATCCTCTTTCCTGAGGTTCATGGTTATTCTGTCAGGTTTAAGTTCAAAGAGTGTCACAATTAGAAATAGGAAATTCAGTGTGTAAGAGGGGGCTAAATCAGGTCTATGCATGTAGCCTCACTCTAAATCCCGAGGCAGCTTCTCATATCACCAAACGATACAAAATATTATTGAAACAAAAATTCATTTGAAAACATAGATTAAGTTAGGCTGAAAAGGCAAAGTTATTACAACGCAGAATAAATTAGAAGGCAATACTCCGGAAGCGGGACAATTAGAGCCCACCTAGGACAAAAATGTACAGATGAGAAAAATATGACAACGCCAGACGGCAAAGTGGCAAAAACACATACTTGTTTAACGAGGAGAAACGGCAACAGAATAAAGAAAATTACACTATTAAGACTACTATGGGTTGAAACAAGATTCACGCCTTACTTTAATGACATAAAAAAACGGCCCATCACGTCAACACTAAACATAAATTCATGAAACAATAATTTATAAGAAGATAAGAAACTTGTTTTCCTTTTCAGAACAATTAATTCCTTCTGATTTAGCCATCGTTAACAAGATTCTGAAAGCAGTTCCTGCCGAGAAAGGGTCTCAACCATATATACAGTGGCTAAGTAGTATAGAAAAGGGTCTCGCAGAATTGGATTCAGATGACATACGACGTATACTGAATTCCTGTAGACTGCATCTTAAAGTAAGTTTGTAGGCAAAGAGCTTGTTTACTGTGAAATGCTTCCGTGCCCATTACATGTTAGGTAGATTGTGATAGATTGGCCAGTAAGTATAATAAATAAGGCTTGTGGGCAATAGTTTATATGGCTACTGGGATAATTCGATTTTTACCCTTGCGATATTTATCTACTATTTTGGGATATGGGACTCTTGCTCAGCTTCAATGAAGTGTTTCCATTTGATAATCTACAATGAGGGGCGTGGCCCGCTAAAGGTTTTTCTGTTTGTGGCTTACGCGTCCATTTAGTTTTATTAATGTTTGATCGTGGGATAAAGGCTGCTTATCATTTTGTTTATGACATATGAACGTCTTATGTTTGGCATACATATATATAAGATTCTCTGTGTTCAGTAAATATACTCTGGCTTCGCGAGGGAGGGGGGGGGGGGCGAAGAGGGGCCGTTTAGCGCCGAGACCCACTTTTACTCTTCATCCAGTTTCGTCTTCCAGTTAACTTAGTTTACGTTTTGTATTACACATGGGAAATCAATAAACATGCATAATGCAGATTTGCTGATACTTCTTTAATTGTTTGGAGGCTGTAAACGTTTACGGTAATATTTGGCATACAAAAATGATATTTTTCTGTTAATGGTATTTGAACCTTTAAATTCATTAGGACATATATTAGGTAAAATAAAACTGCCATAGAGAAAAAAATATTTTTGGTGTATGGCAAATCAGCCTTTATACTTCTCTGTTTGTGGCATGTAGACTCCCTCCACAATATAACTTATAGTAAATGCCATGAGGGCTTTGCATTTTACAAAAGGGGGCGTTACTTAGAGCCTGACGAGTGAATGACAAATTAGCAATACACCAGAAATAAAGTAAATAGTTAAGTATCAAGTAATTTAATCATACAAGAGTTATAGACGCACTTTCTTATCATCAAAATTGCATAAAATACCTTATAGGTCATGCAGAGATAAACATACCAACATGTCCAAGCTACAATTCCAGGCAATCATAATCTTAGAATTTCCAATTTTGGTAAGAGTATGAAAACAATTTTGAAAAAAAGAGGGGAGTAACGGTCCATAGAGGAGGAGTGTTTGATAGGTCTAATACGGTATTATTTTGTTTACGAAATCTCCTTTCTGTATTCTGTTTTAAGAAACCAGTGAAAAGTAGTTTGATGATATGGTGGTCAGTGCTACAGGTAGACCTTATGTAATTATACAGATGCTTCCTCGTACTTGCGAGGAGAGAAAAAACCTTATGAAGTAAGAGGCTTAACACAGTCGAGTGCTATATGATAAACCATTGATATGATTACTGATATTTCTAAAATGGTGATGTTTTATCCTGGATATGGTTGCGTTTCTTCTGTCTTCAGATGACTTGATACAGTTTCAGGGAAAGCAACTTTACTATTTCTTGTTTTGTCTACGGTCTCAGCAAGGGCTCAACTCTTAAAGCAAAGAATTGGCTCCCCAGGGAGCAGATTCGTTTCATTAAGAGTAGACCCCATTTTGGAAGGGCTTCGTTGCCCAGGGTAAGCAAGCAGGTAGTCTAAAATGCATCCTTTATACAAATGGCGGAAAAACACGGAAATGTACATACACATGTCAATAGAGGTTGTGTTATTTATTGTAGCACTACAACGATGCTGTTCTGCTGTATAGTGATGCAAGGGTTGAAGATGCGATACTACTTTTGGAAGAGAAGATGGAGCAACTAAGATATCCAGCCAATATTGAAGTCGAGCAGATAATGTTCCGGATCTTTGACAGTATGCAACTTTTTCTTTATGATCAAAAGAGACGTTATTATAAACGTTAATGAAACTGCCTTTTAAATCGGCCATGGTGTTTATTTTATAGTCATACAATAATTCATATATGGCAAGCATTTAAAGGTCTATGTGGACTATAAGATGCAAAATTAGGTAGCTTATCTCAATATTTCTGTGGATACCAAAGAGTAAACATCTCCAGTAGGTCATAAAACTCCAATAACTTATCCGTTTGGTTATTGGTTGTGTGGAATTCCAAATGATGATGGTTACCTCGGAGATCATGGCAGTGATGAATAGCACTGGGCCTTAGGATTAATTATTATCAGTAAAATAGTAAGCATACAATAGTTTCGCTCACTTACAGTCTCAAAAAGGTAGCTTAATCCTTTGATGGGTCACCCGTCAAGATATTTACACTTATGAGTGAAAATTTTATTATGAAACTGTACATGACTCATGATATAGGCATTATACTTAGGCCAGCGAGAATATTCTGAGAAATTGAAATTGTAAACTGATTTAGATTCAAGTTCTAGACAGATTCATTCCGAGCCCCTTTTGGTATTTACGAGTCTTTGAAACGACTGTGTGTAAGAAGTGTATAAAATTACAATATGTTTTCCTCTGGCTTTCGATCTCAGGCCATTTCGGAGCTACTGATGAAGCTTTATTAGCCTAAACTACGTAGTCTGGTCCACACACTTTGTTATGCTTTAATTGATCTGAAAGGAACTAATTTAGGATTTCATTACCCATTTTGAACAAGTGTAAGCGTGAAGATAGACGTTGATTGGAGCAAGTTCATTTAACAAACATATTCTAAGAAGTTTACTTTACTTTCAGAACTAACAGTTCTAGACTTTACAGACTGCAGCTTCAACCCTAAACTAATAAAAATTCAAGAAATTTTATTGGACGTATTGGGACAAAATGACGATGCACGGGGCATAATATTTGTAAAGACGAGGATGTTGGCACAATATTTGATAAAATGGATGAAAGCTACAGATGCTTTGCTTCCTTTGAATCCAACCGAGTTTGTTGGACAGAATGCGTCTGTCCAAGTTGGAGGTACGTTCATAGTTGAACATTGTCACCTAGATATTTCGTTTCGGTGTGTGAAAGTCGGACTCCGATATAACTGTTGGTATGGGTCTGAAAATATAAATGAAGATACACAAAATCACGAAGCATAATCCACCCAAGATACCAAAGAAGAAGGCATGAACCATACAAAACATAACGAGGGCTCAGTGCAAGACTGGTCTAACTCACTATTTTTCACAAATTCACTCTTTTACAGTTTTGAAAACTTGATGGTCAAATACACATTCTTTGAAAATATGAAGATTCATGTTTTTGCAAAAAATGCTTTTATTCCTAATTTAAAAATAGTCTATGAGCCAAATGAGCCAAATCTTTAGCGCAAGACTAGTCTAACTTCAATGAGACGAATTTGATTTTAAAGAGCATACCATGGATAAATGGCTATGTTTTCAGTTTTATAAATTTAGATACAAGTTCTTATTAACTGTTTATAGGTCTAGGTACAGTGTTTTCTCAACACTTTAGTAAACCGTTTTTCGGTAGTAAAACAAGGAATCTTTTCATTTTAAAATATTTTCCTCATTTTTCTTAGTGCAAGACTAGTCTATCTTGAGATAGACTAGTATTGCGCTAAGAAAAAGTGGATTTGAAGTTAGACTAGTTTTGCACTAACAAAAAAAAAGTTATATAGATTGTCTTATTTAAATGTTTAAAGTTGTTAAATAGCTATTTCACAGCTCATGCTTATTGAGTTTTTGCCTTCAAACTGTAAAAATTGTGTAAAATTTGTTTTATAATGACTTATATTTTGCTTTTGAAAAAAAAAGTCTATCTCAAGTTAGACCAGTCTTGCACTAAACTTTTCAGCGCAAAAGTAGCCTAAGTCACAAAAACCTAATTTAACGAAAATAAATCAATAAAATTGAATAATGTAAGCATTTCTTCCCATATTTTATGTAAATGTGTCAAATTTCATATTAATATTTTGTTTATGTACTGGAATAATAAGTGTTTTGCTTCTCCTGAAAATTTTCAAAATATGGAGTTAGACTAGTCTTGCACTAAGCCCTCGATAATGAATATACACATTTGCGATGACAGAAAATGACAGAAACACACAATCTTATAAAAAGATGTGCTATAGACGAACCACCTTCAAACCGTCAGTTAAAAGACCATTGAAAATCGATCCTATCTGTATGAATCTCACTCCTAATTTTGACGAATTTCCTCGTAATATGTAAATGCTAGATGAAGATAAAACTGGTATTGTTTGGTAGCAGTGACTTTAATGTCATCCTCCCTCTGCAAGATAGCATATTGATTTCCTGAAACCACTCCGTTTGTTCCCTACATGCGTACGTTGCCCCAGAAGTTCTGTGTAGTATACTGGACAAAAAAGTTAGGGATCAAATATTTGACTGAAGCTTAAATCATGAAAAATAAATTATCCAAAAATAATTTTCTTCTGTTCAATACAGCTGTCGAAGCGGCGCAGAACTGCATGAAAAATATTGGAATCGGATCACGTGGCACACCAGTAGAAACAAACAAGCAGATATACCCCTAAAACTGAAGTGAAATTGGCATCCCCAAAAAATTGAATGTCCGTGATTCTTGGCTTCATTCATGCAAAACCATTGCCAGTGCTCGTCGATATCTCTGGGGGTCTGAAGTACTGCATGACAGCTACTCGGTGTTCTTTTGGTAAAGTGCTAGAGGCTCATTAGGGGACTTTTTTGCCATTTTTTATGAAAGGCCCGAATTAGCCCCCCAGGAGTTCCCTGAAGATTCCTGGTGATTAGAATTGGTGTTTTGTAACATCTGTCAAGCATTTTCAATCAGATTTAAAACTTTCAATTACTTAGACTTGTCCATACGGGCGATGGTCTCTGTCCCAAGCTATTGGTTCATCACAATAACACTGTGAGGATGCGCATTGTTTATCCATTAAATTCTGTAATCGGCCAATTTCAGCGAAAACGATTAGAAACAGACTTGACACAGCTAATTTTCGCACTTGCATGCTGGTAATCAGGTCAGGATAGATGCCATTCCATAGAAATGCGAGGCGACAGTCGGCAAAAAGTGACACAAATTGGCAGCAGGGTCACTGGAACCATGTTTTTTTCACAGATGAGTCCAGATTTGTATGTAGAGATCCACGATGATGGGAGAAGGGTGTGACGCCTGCCAGGTACACTTCCAGTAGCCTAAGAATTAAATATTGTTGCGGACTATGACATGTCTAGAGGAGGGTGGGTGATGGTATGGTGCGGCATCTGGATTGGAAGCTGTGTGAACTTGCGTATGCCAGACAGAGGCGCTCTGATTGGTGTTCGAGCTAGGAGTGACAAGCTTTATCCAATTACGAGACCGTTTGCTGAAGATTTTGGCGATGACATCATCGAATCACAGGGCAAATGTGATGGACCAGTACCTAGCGACAGAAACAGTCGCCCGCACTGACATGACAATCTAATCACAAGTTTCAAATCCGATTGAGCATTCTTTGGACATGTTACACCGCCAATCCTGATAACGAGAGGCTTCCTGAAACTCAAGGAGAGCTCATGCAGGCCTTTCGTGAAAAATGGCAAACGAGTCCCTAAATGGGCCTCTCGTAATTTACCAGAAGCATACCGAGTGGCTTTCATACAGTTATTCAGGCCCTTAGCGAACACACTGAGAACTGAAAATGATTTTGCATGGATAAAGCCAAAAATAATGGACATTCAGTCTTGCGTTAATGCCAGTTTTCACTTTGATTTTCGGGGTATGTATGTTTATCCATTTCTGCTGGTGTGTCACGTGACCAGATTCCCAATATGTGTCATGCAATCTTGTGCAGCATTGTTAGATGTATTCAACAGAAGAACACGATTCTTTGAAAATTACTTTTTTCAATATCAAAAATTCAGTCTAATGTTTGATCCCTAACTTTTTTGTACAGTATATTTCATTTTCATCACCCAGTTAATTCTGCCTTGGCAGCGCCAATCCTACAGTAGTGACGAAAGTGTGACCACCATCCGCCGGCTCTATTCGTTATTATCATGACAAATAATACACTGTCAAAAAGCTAAAATACAACGCTTTCACATACCTGAAAAGACAGTTAAAATACACCTCTTAATGTATGAAAATATCGAAATTGTCAACTATAGAAGTTGTCAATATTGAGAACTAATGGAATATGCAATGTGGTGATGCCAGTGTACTGACGGGTAAAAACAGGTGAATACACTGGACACATCCAACACCGTGAAAATCACAACAGAAGACAACTCTTGTGATAGACAGGAGAACAGCCAAGAACTGCAAAATGACAGTGGAACCAAATGGCAAAACATTAATTCCGCAAACCACCACTGCTACACATACAGCGTATATATCATTTTGAACTTCATAAGTGCCAGTGTCTGATTGCAATGTTTTCAGCACGTAATGATTTTTATACATTTTTTAGCCGGTCGTAATAAAGATTGTACACCGTGCCCTTATACCCCCATTCCACTGGACGGCGCTTCTACTGCGCTCCGAAATTTTGAACAAAGCGCCATGAATCGTAGCAGAAGCGGCAGCAGCGCAGGAGAAGCTTCTAGGTCGCAGAGAAAGCGTATCAGAAGCGGCATGATCGCCAAGTCACGGCGATTGTTTTGACTCTGCTCAAAATTTACGTAGCGGAAGCGCCGTGGACTCGAAGCGCAACGAAAGCGTAGCAAGAACGTAGCTCGAAATTCATGAACGCAGCAGCAGCGGGAGCCACGCAGCACCAGCGCAGCGGGATCGTGCCGACAGCGCCGTGAGATTCGTCTGCGACCCAGCTACGCTTCTACTACGCTCTTTGCGCTCCCGTTGCGCTCTTGCCGCTTCCGCTGCGACTCTATTATTTATGAATAGCGCAACCACGACGCTTCCGCTGCGCTCTTGGCGCTTTAACTGCGTTTCCTCTGCTCTTATGGCGATCTGGGCATGAAAACGCCGCGTTTCCACGACGATTCATAACTCGATTCTCACGTTTCATTCAAGATGCAGGCTGCCCGAAGCAGGAGTTGGAATACCGTCTGCTGCGGTACAGGCTGCGTGAAAATAGTCTCCTGGCCAGGCCTGGGTGTGGATTTCGCCTTCTGCTTTTGACAGGGGACCAGGCTCTTGCTCTCTAAACTGAGCCAGATAGGCGCCCTTCGGAACGCCGAGCAGAGGGCCCATTTGAGCCTGAACAGCAAGAAGAACAAGACGAGGTTCGAAGTCACTAGTTCATGATTGCCAGCTGGGTCATAGCCACTGGAATTGTTATATTATCAATATTGTTTGAAGGCTGGTGGCTAACTTCTGCTGAACCCGATTCTCCGCCGATTTACATAGAAGCGGTGACAAAGCGCAACACAAGGACAGCATGAGCGCAGCTCCGGCACTTAGGTCGTAGCATAATCGCAAATGCATCGTAATAAGCGTAGAGCAAGCGTAGCTTGAAATCCTTTGCCGTAGTGGCAGCGTATTAGAAGCGCCCTCGAAGTCCGTTAAGCGTGGCAGAAGCGCAGCTAAATCGCGACAGCATCGTGACTAGCGTGGCGAGATCGTATTAGAAGCGTACTGGCAGCGTACTGGAAGCGCACAAGTTCCAAGTTTTGGCAAATGCCTACGCTTCTGCGGCGATTTCGAAAATTTGGGAGAAGCGCCATGATCGCCAAGAGCGCAGTCAAAGCGCCATCCGGTGGAATGGGGGTATTACGTTTCACTGATAAAGGCGTTGAAACGCCGGATACCCCGGTGTATAACCCTCTGGTAAAACGTTGTTTTTTCTTCTTCTCTTTTTCTTGTTTTTTTTTCGGGGTGGGGTTGGGTGGGGGGAAGTGAGTTCTTCAGGTCAAATGGACAGAAAAGGTAATTCTTTTTTTCTGTTTTCTTTTTTAACAAATAAACTTTTCTTGTTTATTTTTAGCTCCCCTGAGCCGAAGGCTCAAAGATGAGCTTATAGTAAAGGCAGGCCTCCGTAGTCCGTCGTCCAATCGTCCGTCCACCATTTTCAAAGGTCCTCTTCTCCAAAACCGCTGGGTCGATCAAAACCAAATTTTATATGGAACCTCCATGTGTTGGGGGAACGAAAGTTTGTTCGGGGTATCTGGGTCACAGGACCAAGATGGCCGCCACGCCCATGTATGGTAAAAACCCTTCAAAATCTTCTCCAGAATCAAAAGGCCTGTGACCTTGACACTTGGTATGTAGCATGGGGCATGCGGGCCGATCATAGTTTATACAAATCATGACCTTGCGATGACCTTGACCTAATTTATGACATGTCTGCTTTGGTACGTTAGGCTTTTATATGGGAACACGCTTAAACAGTGTTTTTTTTTTTCAGAAACTATTCAAGTCTAAGGTACAATATTTGGAATATATGGTTAACTGAATGACCAGATGAAGATGTCATGTCACTAAAGGTCAAGGTCATTCGGTCCGTCCATCCGTCGTTAAGATTTTCAAACATCTTCTCCTCTGAAACCACTGGGTTGATTAAAGCCAAATTTCATATGAAGCCTCAGTGGGATAGGGGAACGAAAGTTTATGCGTGGGGTCTGGGTCACATAACCAAGATGGCCGCCATGCCCATATTTGGTAAAAACTCTTTCAAAGTCTTCTTCTCCAGAACCAAAAAGCCTATGACCTTGAAATTTGGTATGTAGCATTGGGCATGCGGGCCCATTATAGTTTATAAATGATGACCTTGCGATGACCTTGACCTTATTTATGACATGGTCAATTTTGGTACGTTAGGTTTTTATATGGGAAAACGCTTAAACAATGGATTTCCCAGAAAGTATTTAAGTCTAAGGTACGATAGTTGGTATACATGGTCAACTAAATGAACAAATGAATATTGGCCGCGACACGAGAAAACCAACAAAGTGGTTGTGCGCTCAGGGCAGACTCAGATCAGCCTGGGCATTCGCCCAGTCTGATCAGAGACTTCGCTGTCCACGTGAAGGTAGCTTAGACCCTTAGCTACCCTATAAGCCCTTAGCGAAAAGTCTGATCAGACTGGGTGGATGCCCAGGCTGATCTGAGTCTGTGCAGGGCGCACAACCACATTGTTGGTTTTCTCGTGTTGCGGCTCATATATTATGTCACTAAGGATCAAGGTCATTCAGTCCGTCCATCCGTCGTCAAGATTTTCAAACATCTTCTCCTCTGAAACCACTGGGTTGATTAAAGCCAAATTTCATATGAAGCCTCAGTGGGATAGGGGAACGAAAGTTTATACGTGGGGTCTGGGTCACATAACCAAGATGGCCACCATGCCCATATTTGGTAAAAACTCTTTCAAAGTCTTCTTCTCCAGAACCAAAAAGCCTATGACCTTGGAATTTGGTATGTAGCATTAGGCATGCGGGCCCATTATAGTTTATAAATGATGACCTTGCGATGACCTTGACCTAATTTATGACATGGTCAATTTTGGTACGTTAGGTTTTTATATGGGAAAACGCTTAAACAATGGATTTCCCAGAAAGTATTTAAGTCTAAGGTACGATAGTTGGTATACATGGTCAACTAAATGAACAAATGAATATTGGCCGCGACACGAGAAAACCAACAAAGTGGTTGTGCGCTCAGGGCAGACTCAGATCAGCCTGGGCATTCGCCCAGTCTGATCAGAGAATTCGCTGTCCGCGTGAAGGTAGCTTAGACCCTTAGCTACCCTATAAGCCCTTAGCGAAAAGTCTGATCAGACTTGGTGGATGCCCAGGCTGATCTGAGTCTGTGCAAGGCGCACAGCCACATTGTTGGTTTTCTCGTGTCGCGGCTCATATATTATGTCACTAAGGATCAAGGTCATTCAGTCCGTCCATCCGTCGTCAAGATTTTCAAACATCTACTCCTGTGAAACCACTTGGGCGATTGAAGCCAAATTTCATATGGAGTCTCAGTGGAATGGGGGAACAAAAGTCCATATATGGTAAAAACCCTTCAAAAATCTTCTTCTCCAGAACCAAAGGCCTATGATCTTGGAGCTTGGTATGTAGCATTGGGCATGCGGGCATATCATAGTTTGTACAAATGAAGACCTTGGGATGACCTTGACCTAATTTATGACATGGTCAACTTTGGTACTTTAGGCTTTTATATAGGAAAAGGCGTAAACAGTGGATTTCTCATAAAACTATTTAAGTCTAAGGTACAATATTTGGTATACATGGATAACCAAATGAACAAATAAAGATATTATGTCACTAAAGGTCAAGGTCATTCGGTCCATCCATCCGTCGTCAAGATTTTCAAACGGCTTCTCCTCTGAAACCACTGGGGCGATTGAAGCCAAATTTCATATGGAGTCTCAGTGGAATGGGAAAATGAAAGCTTATACGCGGTGTCTGAGTCACATGACCGAGCTGTCCGCCATGCCCATATATGGTAAAAGCCTTCAAAAATCTTTTTCTCCAGAACCAAAAAGCCTATGACCTTGAAACTTGGTATGTAGCATCGGGCATGCGGGCCTATCATAATTTATACAAATGATGAACTTGCGATGAACTTGACATGATTTTTGACGTGGTCAATTTTGGTACGTTAGGCTTTTATATGGGAAAAGTAAACAGTGGATTTCTCAGAAACTGTTTAAGTCTAAGGTACAATAGTTGATATACATGGTCAACTAAATGAACAAATGAAGATATGATGTCACCAAAGGTCAAGGTCATTTGGTCCGTCCATTCCTCGTCAAGATTTTCAAACATCTTCTCCTGTGAAACCACTGGGGCGATTGAAGCCAAATTTCATATGGAGTCTCAGTGGGATAGGGGAACAAAAGTTTAATACGCGGGGTCTGGGTCACATGACCAAGCTGGCCGCCATGTCTATATATGGTAAAAACCCTTCAAAAATCTTTTTCTCCAGAACCAAAAGGCCTATGACCTTGAAACTTGGTATGTAGCATTGGGCATGCAGGCCCATCAAAATTTATACAAATGATGACCTCGCGATGAACATGATCTTATTAATGACACGGTCAACATCGGTACCTTAGGCTTGTATATGGGAAAACGCTTAAACAGTGGATTTCCCAGAAATTATTTAAGTCTAAAGTACAATATTGGTATTTATGGTCAACTAAATGAACAGCGGAGGATATTATGTCAGTAAAGGTCAAGGTCATCCTGTCAGCCCCTCCGTCGTTAAGATTTTCAAACATCTCCTCCTCAGAAACCACTTGGCCGATTGAAGCCAAATTTCGTATAGAGTCTTAGCGGGATGGGGGGGGGGCGAAAGTTTGTTACCAGGGTCTGGGTCACGTGATCAAGATGGCCGCCACACCCATATATAGTAAAAATCCTTCAAAACTCTTCTTCTTCAGAATTGGACACTCGGGCCCGTCATAGTTTATACAAATGATGACCATGCATTGATGTTGACCTAGTTTATGACACCTTCAACTTTGGTATGTTAGGCTTCTATATGGGAAAATGCTTAAACAGTGTTTTTTTCAGAAACTGTTCAAGTCTAAGGTACAATATTTGGAATATATGGTTAACTGAATGACCAGATGAAGATATAATGTCACCATGGGTCAAGGTCATTCTGTCCGTCCATCTGTTGTCAAGATTTTTAAACATCTTCTCCTCTGAATCCACTTCGCCGATTGATGCCAAATTTTATATGGAGTCTTAGTGGGATGGGGGAACAAAAATCATTTTCTCCAGAACCAAAAGGCCTATGACAGTGAAACTTGGTATGTACCCTTTGGAACTTTGGCCCATCATAATTTATACAAAGCAGGGCTGTGCATTGAGTGTGACCTAATTTATGGCAAGGTCAATTTTGATGCATTGGAAAATGCTTAAACAGTGGATATCTCAGAAACCATTCTAGTCTAAAATATGATATTTGGTAAGTGAGCCTATGAAGATATTATGTTGTTAAAGGTCAAGGTCATTCTTTGGCCTTTGTTCAAGGTCACTATGATTCTGTTGCCTGTCAACATTTTCAAAGATTTTCTCTGAGGCCACTGGGCTGTTTGAAGCTATATTCATACGGAGCTTCACTGGGTTAAAAGAACCAAAGTCTGTTGAGCTGGTCATGGTCACATGACCAAGATGAACACCATGCCCATATATGGTAAAACTCCTTCAAAAACCTTCTTCTTCAGAACCAAAGGCACAATGACCTCATGGCATGATGTGTAGCATTAAGAACTCGGGCCCATCATAGTTTGTACAATCATGATGGTGCACTGGCTTTGACCTAATTTATGGCAAGGTCAACTGTTATGCTTTTATGTGGGAAAATGCTTAAACAGTTGATTTCATGGGATTTTTTTTTCAAGCCTAGATATAATGATTGGAAAATACGGTTAACTAAATGAATACATGAAGACATAAGGTCACCAAAGGTCAAGGTCATTTTTTGAACTTTGCTTAAGGTCACTGAGATTTTAAAGCCAAAATATGCACACCTTTTAAGTAACTGGTTTCAAATTTGTAACAAATGAGCGAAATGAATGCGTCTGTTGACAGTAGGTGTCAGGTGAGCTACAGGACCATTGGTCCTCTGGTTTGAATATCCCGCTTTTACAGGTGCTTTGCATTAATTTTATACCTATGCAATTTTTATGCCCCCGTGACGATAGTAAGGGGGCATTAAGATTTGCTCCTGTCTGTCCGTCCGTCCATCCGTCCGTCTGTCCGTCCGTTCGTCACACTTTACGGTATAGAGTTTGTGTAATCAACTCCTCCCACAGTTTTCAGTGGATCTTTTTCAAACTTTGCATACATGTTGTGGACATATTGAAGATGTGCATGTGGGTCTTTGTTGGAGCTAGAATTAATTTTGACAGAAATACGGCCTTTTGAACTTAGTCATTTTAGGCAAATTTTTGCATTGTAGGGTATGTAGTTTGTGTAATCAACTTCTCCCACAGTTTTCGATGGATCTTTTTCAAACCTTGCATACATGTTGTGGACATATTGAAGATGTGCATGTGGGTTTTTGTTGGAGCTAGAATTAATTTTGACAGAATTATGGCCCTTGAAATTAGTCATTTTAGGCAAATTTTTGCATTGTAGGGTATGTAGTTTGTGTAATCAACTTCTCCCACAGTTTTCAATGGATCTTTTTCAAACCTTGCATACATGTTGTGGACATATTGAAGATGTGCTAGTGGGTTTTTGTTGGAACTAGAATTGATTTTGACAGAATTACGGCCTTTTAAACTTAGTCATTTTTGGCAAATTTTCACATTTGTAGGGTGTGGAGTTTGTGTAATCAACTCCTCCCTCAGTTTTCAATCGATCTTTTCCAAACTTTGCATACATGTTATGGACATATTAGAGATGTGCATGTGGGTTTTTGTTGGAGCTAGAAATAATTTTGACAGAATTATAGCCTTTTGAACTTAGTCATTTTAGGCATATATTTGCATTGTAGGGTACTAGTACTTTGTGTAATCTACTCCTCCCACAATTTTCATTGGCTGTTTTTCAGACATTGGAGACTTGTTGTGAACATATTGAAGATGTGCATGTTGGTTTTGATAGGAAAAAAATAATTCTGAAGGAATTATGGCCTTTTAAACTTAGTCATTTTGGGCTGCATTTTGCACTGTAGGGTATAAATTTGGTGTAATGTTTTCAGTGGATTCTTTGGAAATAGCATTTGTGCTTGAAAGGTGCTTTAGGGATGTATGCATGTCCTGTGACAGGCGCTGCACGGGGGCATCATTAGTGTCTTACAGACACAATTTTCTAGTTTCATAAGTCTTAGCATACACCAAAGTGCATTCTAGATTCGGCTGAAAGTCTTTCTTGTCATAAAATCTTACACTTACCGTTGGAATAAATAAAGCGACACTGCTTAGGATTCCAGAATAGTTCGTTGTATAGATATATTGCTGAGAAGCGATTTTGCAACCTATCAAAGTTATCTGAACCATATTGACAAGTGCTGTAATGCTTCCACGTAGCTAAAGTCGATTTAGCGGTGTATATGAATGTAATAATGAAAACTTGAGATCGACATTTCAATAACAAATATTTAAACACGTTATATTTAATGAGACCCCATAAAAATCCTTCCTGCATGAAAATAAATACTCTTAAAAAGAGCCAGAGGAGACCTTCTTCGGAGCCAAATAGTAAAGTTCCTGATGTTAAAACAGCGAGGTTTGCTTTAGACATTTAATAAATGGAATGCCTGTTTTATCCAATTTGTGACTTATTGAAAGAATGCTTTTTACGGTATTTTTACACTGACAACTGGAAGGCAGGACAGAAGAGAGGGTTGGACAATGTAATACCTATGCCAGTGTTTCATACGTCTTACTCCATCCCTATTTGTTGTAGTACAGACTTTGAAACTGAGGTGCTGGCTTTTATTCTTTCTTAAATTTATCTTTTTTTTCCCTGTTATTATTTTATCAAAGCACAAAAAAGAGTTTTTAGAAATGTAGAACCTTGCATAGAAATATATAAAGTGTCTAGTCTTTTCCATCTTTTATCCAAGCAGTGTACCTACTAGAAAGCATTTGTTCATACCTTTTCGCAGTAACAAAAAAGGATGAATGAAATCACATGTTCGCTCTTTTTTATGATTAAGACGGGAGATGAAAAAAGCAAACAAATCGAAATTTAAACCATTTAAAAGCAAAACTTGGGTAAATTACCCCACCCCTCTCTTCCGTCACGTTAAATTTCCAATTATCAGTGACTAACCGCAAGAGAAATGCTATGAAAAGTATGTTTGCAAAATAGGTTGCAGATGGGAAAATAGAGTATGCTGTTTATTAAATTTCTAAAGCAAGCTTAGCTGTTTCTAGCACTGGACCTATGCTCATTTTCTGAAAGACGGTCCCGCCTTGCTGTTTTTAAGGTTAACTATTTGCTTGCAGAAAAGAAATTTGTGCGAATATTCATTATATGTAACATGTTTAAATATCTGTTATTGAAATGTCGATTTCGGTTTTTCATTACCCTATTCCTGTACACCACACCACGAAAACCACAAAAACTACGACGAAGCATTTTAGCACCTGTCAATATAAATAAGATAGCTTTAATAGGTTGCAAAATAGCTTCTCCGCAATATTCAATATAGCGAACTTTCCTGGAATCCTAAGCAGTGTCCCTTTATTTATTCCCACGGTAATTGTAAGATTTTTTGACAATAAAGAAATCAGCCGAATCTAGAATGCACTTTGGGGTATGTTAAGACTTATGAAAAAATTGCATAGGTATAAAATTAAATGCAAAGCACCTGTAGACAGAATCGTAGACACCAGCTTTCTGATACTGATACTATTAAATATACTCAAATGAAAGGACAATTCCGGAATATTTTAGATACACAGATATGGACCCCAAAATAAGGTGTGATCAGGTGCTCGCGAGTAGTAAGCATCACCTGCCTATTATAATACACTAGCAATATCTGTATCAGTAGAAAAAGTCAGTGAAAAAGAAATTCCGGTATTCAAAAGTCCAACCAAGCCCCGGCTGAGGCCATCAAATCGGAAATTAGTTTAGAAACGGCCTCATTGTAGGGAACAACGAGGTCATGATGTCTCCCATTAAACTTTTAACTGTCGACACAAGCTTTACTTATGATAACCCTGTGTCAGCAGTTTACGGGCGAGCAGCTTCCCTCTTTCAACACAATCTTGACATTCGAAACAGGCTCTAGCATAGCGGACCAGCTGAAAAACATAAACTCTGTATGCAGGTGCCGAAGGGATATTACTATTCAAAAATGGAAAGGTAGCTATGGGAAAATTGAAGTCGTCCCTCTTGTGATAAAGCCTAGTAACAAGCTGTAACAAGGAAGTGCCTTCTGATGCGTCTTTGCAGAGAAATACCTAAAAGGATCCAGCGTTTCTACTATTTAACTTGGGTGACCAAATTGTGTAGAGGTGTTTGACGAAACGGCAAATAGATAACTGCTGAAAAACATACAAGAGAACACCTCCATGTATTCTTCGGTGCGATAATACTCTGTTAGAGGGTCTGCTTGCTTAAAAGTTACTGATAAAAAGAATTACCTCCTGCGTCAAAATACTAAAGTGAAAACTGCCTTGGAAACACCCAAAATCCGTTTTACCAGAGCGTTTTATACCGGGTTATCCGACGTTTCAACAGTTTTAACGAGTGAGCCCGGTGGTTGGTTGTTTTTGGGGTTTAAACAGATTTCAGTCTATATCGAGCCGTCTCTCAGGAAGAGGGAGAAAGAAAAGGAATAGATAGGGTAGATGAGACTGAAAATAAAAAACTAAACAATCTAATCCCACACCTTCTGCAAGCACAAAGCCTTTGCTCTGCTATACTCCAAATTAGTTGAATGCCGTGGCACAAACAGTTACACAGTACCACCGCCTGACCCAACCACCCCGCTGTGGGCATAATGGTACATACTATGGAGAGTTGTTTCCTTTGCGACTTTATATTTAACGTCTTGCCATTATGTTCAGTTTATTACAGCTTTTTATTAATTAACTATTAGTAATACGCCAATATCAATGTCGTTATTTAATAAAATTAATATTAATATAGAACTTTTGTTTTGGCCCAGTTATAGGCCTTGGACTGCTTCAATGCCCTCTGCCTTCCGCCCCGGGCCAATACAGCAGACCTCGGATCTACATAAATAGGCCAATACGAAATTTCTTTATTAATAACATTATAGCATCTAATGCTGAGACTTGTTTTTTAGGATAGGGTGTGAAATTTGGTTGTATTAATTCCTGATCATTGTCAACCTTTTTACTTTGTTGATGTGCGAGCCTTTATTTGTTTTAGTTATTTTTCATTAGTTTTTCTTTCAATATTTCCAGGTATGACCAAACACGAACAAAAGGATGTACTTGTTTATTTCAAAGATGGGAAACACAAGCTAATAGTAGCAACCTCTGTGGCAGAAGAGGGATTGGACATTACGAAATGCAATCTTGTGATTCGATATGAACATGTTACAAATGAAATTGTACGGACTCAGTCAAGAGGTTAGGGTTCTACAATCCAATTCTGGTCGAACTTTTCTATATTCCCTCTACATGTATTCCGTTTTGGTCGTTACCTTCTCATTTACTATGCTAATGAATTGTCTGAGTCGACCATGTCTTTTAACATTCATGACATTTGCGTACATTTATTCACTTTGATCGAAGCAGATATATCTAGTGCAATCTTAACAAATTAGATTGAATTAAAATATAAGGTATCCATCTTTTTGAAACAGCATATACAGCATATACAACGAACTGCTAGCTCAAATTAAAAAAAAGTCATCCTAGTATCCTACAGTCGTGACAATGAAACTGTTTGGCATACTGAACAATGTAGATATTGAATGAGATTTTCTGGCTTTGTTGCATAATTTGATAGATAAAATATACCGGATAAACAGGGGCAAAATGAAGCAGTTGTAGAATATCATCACTTTACTACTATTTGAAGTGTGTACCCTGTTTCGTATCTGACATTTGTACTTAAAGAGATACTTTGCAAAATCATCCTTTAAAAATGACAGATGGCGCTCACTCACAAATACCATGCACTGATACATGTTTCACCTATATTTTACTTGAAGTATTCAAATTGAACTATTCCAGTCATAAAACACTTGTATTTTTTATCTGAGGAAACGTACATTTTGACGATTGGTTTGGCTTGGCAAAAATCAGCAAAACATTTTAAACGCTTATCAAAATAAAAGGGCATCTGCAGTTGTAGAATGTTTTTAATTTCTGTGTCAAATTCTGATTTATTAAAAGCTTACACTTAAAATTGACCGTTTCAAATTGATTTTTATTTTCAAGTTATTACACGGATGACATTTTATAGTTAAACTTTACATCAGACAAAAAGATGAATTTTCTATGTAATTGTTTTTTTCCATCAGCGTATCATTTGAAGTAAATAACTACAGCATGTCAAAAGTCTTTCCCCAAATTATGTTTTTCAATTGACTTTAGTGCATTTGCAAATGCGCTAGACATTTTACTGTGAGACTTGTGTTCAAATGTTTATAATAATTTGTGTATGCTTAAAAACCTAAAAGATTTCTGTAATATAAAATAATTTTAGCTTGCCCTTAACCTTCTCACAATTAAACTACAAGTGTTTGACCTTAAATAAAAATTTCAGAAATGCAGTTTTCTATTGACGTCAATGGTGACGTTGTCCAAAACTTGCTGAAAAGTAGTGGTGTTGCCCATAAAAGCATATTTCTAAAATAAAAATTATTAGATGTTGCCAAAACTATTGCTGTTTCTAATTATATAAAATTCAATATCATACGATAAACAGTTTTGTTACAGCTAAATTCCCCGCACACTTGAAAATGCACTGAAGTATATGGAAAATTTGTTTTTGGGGAGAGGCTTTTGACACTCGGCTGTACTTCATTTTAATGGTATAAAAGTAGTTTTATTAAAATCACAGAATACGTCGAAACAATTTGAATCAACGCGATTTAGGATATTGGTCCCATTTTACTATAATGTCAGCTATTTAACATTATTTAAAAGAGCATATTTAAGTCACCTCACTCTTTATGATTTATTATACCCCCGGTATACGAAGTATACGGGGGTATATAGTTTTTGTCTTTTCCGTTTATATGTTTGTGTGTGTGTAAACTTTTTTCCTGTCACAGATTTCTCAGGAACCCATATAGCTAGGATTTTGGAATTTGGTACAAACGTTGGGTATGACTAGTTGTACCGTGTAAGAGGGTATCAACTCCATCTGCTTATCATTCCATTTGTTTGTCCATTTATTCTTTCTCTGGCATTAAATTTCTGTCACAGATTTCTCAGGAACCACTATAGCTAGGATTTTGGAATTTGGTACAAACGTTTGGTATGACTAGTTGTACTGTGTAAGAGAGTATCAACCTCCTCCTGCTTATCATTCCCTTTGTTTGTCCATTTATTCTTCTCACCAATTAAATTTCTGTCATAAATTTCACAGGAACCACAATAGCTAGGATTTTGAAATTTAGTACAAACGTTGGGTATGACTAGTTGTACCGTTTAAGATAGTATCAACCTCCTCCTGCTTATCGTTCCCTTTGTTTGTCCATTTGTTCTTTCTCTCCATTTAGATTTCTGTCACAGATTTCTCATGAACCACTATAGCTAGGATTTTGAAATTTGGTACAAACATTGGGTATGACAAGTTGTACCGTGTAAGAGAGTATCAACCTCCTCCCGCTTATTCAACCTCCTCCCGCTTATCATTCCCTTTGTTTGTCCATTTGTTCTTTCTCTCCATTTAGGTTTCTGTTACATATTTCTAATGAACCACTATAGCTACGAGTTTGAAATTTGGTACAAACATTGGGTATGACTAGTTGTACCGTTTAGGAGAGTATCAACGTTCTCTTGCTTATCATTCCCTTTGTTTGTCAATTTTTTCTTTCTCTCCAATTAAGTTTCTGTCACAGATTTCTCAGGAAAGACTACAGCTAGGATTGTGAAATTTAGTACAAACATTGGGTATGACTAGTTGTACGATATAAGAGAGAATCAGCCTCCTTCTGTTTATCATTCCTATCGTTTGTCCAGTTTTTCTTTCTCTCCAATATGTCTCAAATTAAATTTCTGTTAAAGATTTCACAGCAACCATTACAGCTAGGGTTTTGAAATTTGGTACAAACATTGGGAATGACTAGTCTTACTGTGTAAGAGAGAATCAGCCTGCTCAAGCTTATAATTTTCTTTATTTGTCCAATTTTTATACGCCCGTTTTGAAAAAACGGACGTATTATGGCATGGCGCTGTCCGTCCGTCTGTCTGTCTGTCCGTCCGTCCGTCCGTCAACATTCTTGTGTGCATGATATCTCAGAAACCGTTTGAGATATCTTCATGAAATTTTGTAGGCATATATATTAGGATGGGGCAAAGTGTCGCGCATAGTAATGGTTGCTCCCCCTTTCTTAGTTTCAAAGTTATGCCCCTTTGATTATTTTTTACCCTACTAGTCTTGTGCGCGCCATAACTAAATATCCGTTTGGGATATCTTGATGAAACTTCATAGCAATGTGTATGAGGGTCTGATGATGTGTCGCGTATTAAAATAGTTGCTCTCCCCTTCTTCGTTTTGGAGTTGCATCCCTTTGATTAGATTTTTAGGGTATTTTTGTGTATACTAATCTTGTGCATTCAATAACAAAGTAACCATTAGGTATATCTTGATGAAACTTTATAGCAATGTGCATGATCACAAGACGGTGTGTCACATATAAGAATGGTTGTTCCCCCTAACTTAATTTTGGAGTAACCTCCCTTTGATTAGGTTTTTAGGCTAACCCATTCCTCCATAACTCCTTAACCCTTTGAAATATATCAATGAAACTTTGTAGGAATGTGTATAATAATGGGGTAATGTATCATGGGCATGAACCACAACTCTGGCTTACTTCCTGAATTATCTGCCCTTGCATCAATTTCCATTTTACTCTGTATCTCCTTAACCATTGGAAGTATTTTAAAAAAAACTTTATGGTGATGCGTATATTGTCAAGGGAAAGTATTAGGACTAAGAGTTTATGAATTATCTCCCATGTTTGACTTTGGCGTTTAACAACTTCCGAGCTGCTTCACCCTGGAACCTGATTTTTGGTGTACTAATAGTATTTGATGTGTTGTTTTGATAACATTGCAGTCATTAATTACAGGGTTGTTTCCCCTGTTTTGTCTTCCTGTCCATCCTTCTATAAACAATCTTGTTCATTCTGTAACTCCTTCATGACAATGAAACGGGCGTATTATGCGCCGCTTGCGAAGCTCTTGTTTGTTCTCTCCAAGTCTCAAATTAAGTTTCTGTCGAAGATTTCTCAGCAGCCGCTTCAGCTACGATTTTGAAATTTCATATAAACATTGGGTATGGCTGGTTGTACAGTGTAAGAAGGAATCAGCCTGCTCTCAGCTTATCTGTCTCTTTAAATTTCCCGTATTTGTTTCTCTCCAGTATCTCTCCAATTAAATTTGTGTCAACAATTTCTCTGCAACCACTACAGCTAGGATTTTGAAATTTGGTACAAATGTTTGATATGACTAGTTGTAAGATATAAGAGAGAATCAGCCTCCTGCTGCCTATCATTCCTGTTGCTTGTCCAGTTTTTCTATCTCTCCAATTAAATTTCTGTCAAACTTTTCTAAAGAACCATTACAGCAAGGATTTTGAAATTTAGTATAACATTGGGTATTTCTAGTTGTTGTATTGTGTAAGAGAGAATCAACCGCCTTCTGCATGTCATTCCCTTTGTATGTCAAGATTTTCTTTCTCTCCAATTAAAATTTTTGTCACAGATTTCTCAGCTTCTGTCAGAATTAAAATCTTAAAAAGTGTGCATACATCTTGAAAATGGACAAGTATATTGTGGGAAAGAAAAACAAGAGATGAGATTTATATTGGCTCCTTTTCCATTTTTAGCTCACCTGTGATGAGCTTATAGTATAGACTTGGTCCGTCGTCCGTCGTCGGCGTCGGCGTCGTCGTCGGCGTCCACAATTTTAAACATCTTCTTCTCAGAAACCACTGGGCCGATTGAAGCCAAAGTTCATATGGAGCCTTAACAGGATGGGGGAACGAAAGTTTATATATTTGGTCCAGGTCATATGACCAAGATGGCCGCCACGCCCATATATGGTAAAAACCCTTCAAAAATCTTCTTCTCCAGAACCAAAAGGCCTATGACCTTGAAACTTGGTATGTAGCATCGGGCATGCGGGCCCATCGTAATTTATATAAATCATGACCTTGTGATGACCTTGACCTAATTTATGACATGGTCAACTGTTACGACCTGGCGGAGGCAACAAAAAGATGGAAGTAAACCAGCAACAAGCCTGTTTTTAAACTTAACAAAATTTATTTACATGTACATCAAAATAAAACAGTCATTTGTTAATCAAGAAAATATGTAATTTAAGATACCTTATTTTAGTCTGAATGTCCCTCAGAATTTAAAACACAAGTCCTTTAATAATTTCTGATCCCAGAAAATAAATTCTGTATGAGCACATGAATATTTCCAATAGTCACAAAAGTAATCCAGTATGTTTAAATTCCAGTATAACTTATTTAACTATAGACTGGCGAAACTTACAAAGATGATCTAAATGAAAATCTGTCCTCTTTATATAATATCTAGGAACATTCCGGAACTAACCAAAAATAGATCTTACCAAAAAGTACTCAATTCTGACATAATTTCATACCAGAAGATTCTTAATGTTTACAACAGAAAGGTCTAATATTTTCTCAGTACTAAAAATAGTTATTCCAGAATGTTCTAAAGTACAATGTAAACAACTTGTTTATTTCAAACCTAGTAAACATCTAAAAACTGCAAAATCATGGTAAAAGAAAATATTTACACCAACTTAAACACCATATTCATAACACTTCCCCTCTTCAGGGAAAAGAAAGTTTTATGAAATAAAGCTTTCTTTTGCCATATGACCAATTATGAAACAAAATTAAGTTTAATGCAAATACACTGTATATATATCAGTACTAATCCAGACATCATGTAGTAATAGCCAAATTTAGGCTCTTGAAAGTGCATCCGGGATGATATTATCTTTTCCTTTGATATGTCTGATGTCAAGATTGTACTCCTGCAACATGAGACTCCACCTGAGTAACCGCTGATTCTTGTTCTTCATTTTATGAATGAAGGTCAGTGGATTGTGATCACTGAAGACAACAATTGGTGTGGCTGAAGAAGATAAGTACACTTCAAATTGCTGAATAGCAAGGATGAGAGATAAACACTCTTTTTCAATAGTAGAGTAATTTCTCTGATGTTTGTTAAACTTCTTAGAAAAGTAACAAACAGGGTGATCCACACCATCATTATCTTCCTGAACCGAAACACTGCCTGCACCAACGTCACTAGCATCTACCGCCAATTTAAATGCTTTGTTGAAGTCTGGTGCTAAGAGAACTGGAGCACTCTTAAGTATGGCCTTTAACTTATCAAAGGACTTTTGACAGTCTTCATTTCAAATATATTTCTTTCCTTTACCTAGTAAATTTGTCAAGGGCTCTGCAATTACAGAGAAGTTATTACAGAACTTCCTATAATATCCTGCCATACCAAGAAAGCGCATCAGTTGTCTTTTGCATGAAGGTACAGGAAAATCCGATATAGCCTCCACTTTAGCTTCTACAGGTTTAACCTGACCTTGACCCACAACATGTCCTAGAAATGTCAAAGTTGCGTGACAGAATTCACTTTTTGCTAAATTGATTGTCAATTTTGCATCACTAAGTCTTTGAAAGAATTCTCTGATAGTCTGTAGATGTAGTTTCCATTCATCGTTGAAGATGATTGCATCATCGATGTATGCTTTACAACCACCCAGATCAGATGTCAAGCTATTTATAAGTCTCTGAAACGTTGCTGGAGAGTTTTTCATACCAAATGGCATAACCTTATACTGATAGAGTCCATCTGGTGTAACAAATGCCGAAATCTCCTTAGCTCTGTCTGTCAAAGGAATTTGCCAAAATCCTTTCAGAAGATCAAATTTAGTAACATATTTGGCTTGTCCAATTTGATCAAAACAGTCATCAATACGTGGGATTGGAAATGTATCCGTTTTAGTCACAGAATTAACTTTTCGATAGTCTGTACACATGCGAAAAGTTCCATCAGGTTTTGGCACCAGAATACAAGGAGAACTCCAGTCACTTTGACTTGGTTCTATAAAATCATTTTCCAGCAAATACTGAATTTCTTCCCTGAGATACTGTTGCTTCACAGGGTTCATTCGATAAGGATGTTGCTTCACAGGCTTTGCGCCATCAATGTCAACATCATGAAAGATTCTGTCAGTCCTGGTTGGAATGTCCGGAAATAAGTGCTCATATTCAAGAATTAACTGTTTCAGTTCAAGTCTCTTGACTGGATCCAGGTGTGACAGTTTCTGGTCGAGATCCTTTAAGATGTCAGAATTCTGGAGTTTTGATGATGAGGGATCAGATTTTATAAAGTTCATATCCTCAGAGTCCATTTCAGATTGCTCTTGAGGGACAGAATTTACTACACTTATTGGTGAAACAACTGAATTATCCCTATCAATGTACTTTTTCAACATATTAATATGACATAACTGTTTATCCTTGCGCCTCCCAGGTGTGTTGATAATATAATTTACATCACTGAGCTTTTTATCAACAGTGTAAGGGCCATAATATCTGGCCTGCAGAGGTCTGCCAGGAATTGGCAAAAGAGCAAGTACCTTCTCTCCAGGTTTAAAATCTCTTTCCCTGGCATTTTCATCATAGTGAAATTTCATTTTGTTTTGAGCTGATTTGAGATTGGACCGAGCAGCTTCACAGGCTTTTGACAATCTGTTATTGAAGTCAGAAACATATTGAAGCAAATTCAAAGAACTGTTATCATCAGAAAGAAATTTCTCTTTCAAAAGTTTCAGTGGTCCACGAACTGTGTGACCAAATACAAGCTCAAATGGGCTGAAACCAAGAGATTCTTGTACAGATTCCCTAGCAGCAAATAACAGCAAATGAATGCCTTCATCCCAATCCTTTTCAGTGTCAAAGCAGTAAGATCTGATCATGTTTTTCAGTGTTTGATGAAATCGTTCTAAGGCACCTTGACTTTCAGGATGATATGCTGATGACCGATATTGCTTAATACCTAATTCATGCATCACTTGCTGAAATATTCCTGACATAAAATTAGAGCCTTGATCTGACTGAACAGATTTAGGGAGGCCTACAAATGTGAAAAACTTCACCAGAGCCTTAACTATGGTCTTTGTCTTGATATTCCTAAGTGGAATGGCTTCTGGGAAACGTGTGGAAGCACACATTATGGTCAAAAGATATTCACAACCTGACTTTGTTTTGGGTAAAGGACCTACACAATCAATAATTATTCTGCTAAAAGGTTCCTCAAATGCAGGAATTGGCTGCAAATGGGCTTTAGGGATAGTTTGATTAGGTTTTCCTACCATTTGACATGTATGGCAAGATTTGCAATGTTTAGAAACATCAGATTTTAACCCTGGCCAGTAGAAATGATTAAGAATCTTGTGATAGGTCTTGTTTACACCTAAATGACCTGACATGGGAGTTTCATGGGCCAAGTTTAAAATTTCAGGGCGATAAACCCTTGGAACCACAATTTGGTGGTTAACAGTCCACTCGTCTTCTGCTGAGACATCAGGAGGACGCCATTTTCTCATCAAAATGTCATTTTGGACATAATAGCAAACAGGAACCTGGGACATGTCATTTTCATCTAAAACCCTTTCAAATAAAGGTGAGATCTCAGGATCACTGTGTTGTTCTTTGCAAAGCTGTGACCTTGACAGAAGGTCATTACCTTGGTCATTTGAAAATGAAGAAGAGTGGTCTGGGTTGGACACAGATGAGGTGTGAGTAAAGTCTGTCTGCATGTCAGACAGGCTGGGTGAAAGAGATTTTGAAATCTCGTCATTAAAAGACTGACCTATAAAAGTATCAGTTAAATCAATATCCTGATTCCCATCATTCAACATGGCTTTCTTTGCCATAGCCCTAGTGACAGCACATGAAGGGTAAAGGTCAGGAATTTCCTGCTCAATGGGGTCAGGTGGTTGATCAACACAAGGAGTGTTGGTCAAAAGTGGATTAACCACAACCTTATCTCCTGCTAGGTCATTGCCTAACAATAAGTGAACACCTTTAAAAGGTAATGAAGGTCTAATACCAACAGCCACTGGACCAGAAATTAAGTCTGAGGACAAATAAATGTTATGAAGCGGTACATTAACAAATCCACATTCTACTCCCTGAATAAGGACACTTGTCCCAGAAGAAGTCTTCTCAGAAAATGGCAGGGTATCTGCCAAAATAAGGGATTGAGAAGCTCCAGTAGCTCGTAAGATAGTAATAGGGGTAGACTGGGCAAAGTCACAATTTAGTGACACAAAACCTTCTGATAAGAATGGTTCATAAATCTCCATAACAGAATCAGTCTCAGAAATTTTGGCCTGAATAGGAATTTGATCCTGAACACAAGACTGTGGTGTTGACCGTAAAGAGGTAAGACCTGTGGGTTTTGGACCCTCTTGTTTTTCTCTCTTCCTCTTTAAAAGTAAGCATTCAGAAATTATATGTCCCGTTTGCTTACAATAATTACAAATAGGCTGAGATAAGGGATTTTGACCTTTGTTTTCACCAGGGGGTTTTGGTTTTGGAGTATATGAGGGACTGGAATTGCCAGATGGATTACTTGGACTGAATTTTGGACCTGACTGAGGGAAAAAGGTCTTTTTAGGAAAAGGCTTGTGCACAAAAGAAGTCTTATGAGTTAAAGCATAATCATCAGCCAAACGAGCTCCTGCCTCTAACGTTTCGACTTCCTTTTCATCTAAAAATGATTTAATGTCAGAATTAATGCACCTTTTAAATTCTTCAACAAGCATGAGCTGTCTAAGTTTACCATGATCAGAGCCCACTTTCTTTGATGAGCTCCACCTATCAAATAACTGCTCTTTTGTCCTAGCAAATTCAACATAAGTTTTGTCATTTTCTTTTCTACAGTTCCTAAATTTCTGCCTGTAAGCCTCAGGGACCAACTCATAAGCCTTAAGAATAACTTCTTTTACTTTGTCATAATCTGAGCTCTGCTCAAGAGAAAGTTGAGTATAAATTTTGCGAGCCTTGCCGATCACAACGCTCTGAAGAAGCAAAGTCCAATGCTCTTTTGGCCATTTCAAATTTTCAGCTACTTTTTCAAAGTGAAGAAAATATTTATCAACTTCTTTTTCTTGAAATGGAGGAACGAGTCTGATGTGTTTAGTAACATCAAAAACTTTGGTTGAGTCCAAAGGCAAAGATTTTGATCTAGTCTTGTCTTGTATTTCAATTTCTTTCATTCTAATTTGAAATTGTCTTTCTCTCTCTTTTTCTTCTTTCTCATATTTCAATTTCTCCTTTTCAATTTCAATTCTTTCTTTTTCAAATTTTAATTTTTCCTTTTCTATTTCAATTCTTTCTTCTTTTTCTAATTTTTCTTTTTGCATTTCTCTTTCTTTTTCTTTTTCTCGTTCTTCCATTTCTAACCTTAATTTTTCATGTTCTAATGTTTGTTTCTGCAACCTTTCTTCTCGTTCTAATGTTTCAAGCCTAATTCTTTCCTCACGCTCAGCTTTTTCAATCCTTACTCTTTCTTCATGCTCCAATCTTAATTTTTCTATTTCAATTTGTCTTTGAATTTCTAATTCTCTCATCTGCAAATCAGTTTGAGTGACGAGAATGTGAGAGGTTGCAGAGGAATCAAATATTTCCTCATCAACAAAGAACTGAATCAAAATATTCTTAATTTCATGTTTCAACATGGATCTTTTGACTGAAGATAATTCATAATGTGCTGCAATATCCAATAAATCTGTCTTTTTGGCCAAGTTCAGCAGCTCCTGAGAAGGCGCAGCAATGAATTTATCAAGATCAAAAGACATGATAGCTTTTTGCTGGCTAAACTTATTTGAATAGCAAACAGTGAAAACTTTTTTTTTTGTAATTCAAAATTGTTTGATGCACAAGAAATTTCAATCCCGGACGAGCCCCCAATTTGTTACGACCTGGCGGAGGCAACAAAAAGATGGAAGTAAACCAGCAACAAGCCTGTTTTTAAACTTAACAAAATTTATTTACATGTACATCAAAATAAAACAGTCATTTGTTAATCAAGAAAATATGTAATTTAAGATACCTTATTTTAGTCTGAATGTCCCTCAGAATTTAAAACACAAGTCCTTTAATAATTTCTGATCCCAGAAAATAAATTCTGTATGAGCACATGAATATTTCCAATAGTCACAAAAGTAATCCAGTATGTTTAAATTCCAGTATAACTTATTTAACTATAGACTGGCGAAACTTACAAAGATGATCTAAATGAAAATCTGTCCTCTTTATATAATATCTAGGAACATTCCGGAACTAACCAAAACTAGATCTTACCAAAAAGTACTCAATTCTGACATAATTTCATACCAGAAGATTCTTAATGTTTACAACAGAAAGGTCTAATATTTTCTCAGTACTAAAAATAGTTATTCCAGAATGTTCTAAAGTACAATGTAAACAACTTGTTTATTTCAAACCTAGTAAACATCTAAAAACTGCAAAATCATGGTAAAAGAAAATATTTACACCAACTTAAACTCCATATTCATAACACAACTTTGGTACGTTAGGCTTTAATATGGGAAAACGCTTAAACGGTGGATTTCTCAGAAACTATTTAAGTCTAAGGTACAATACTTGGTATACATGGTTGACTAAATGACCAGATGAAGATATTATGTCACTAAAGGTCATTCCGTCGGACCATCCGTCGTCAAGATTTTCAAACATCTTCTCCTCTGAAACCACTGGGCTGATTGAAGCCAAATTTCATATGGAGTCTCAGTGGGATGGGGGAATGAAAGTTTATATATTTGGTCCAGGTCACATGACCAAGATGGCCGCTATGCCCATATTTGGTACAAACCCTTCAAAAATCTTCTTCTCCAGAACCAAAAGGCCTATGACCTTGAAACTTGGTGTGTAGCATTGGACATGCGGGCTAATTATATTTTATACAAATCATGACCTTGCGTTGACCTTGACTTAATTTACGGGATGGTCAACTTTGGTACGTTAGGCTTTAATATGGGAAAACGCTTAAACAGTGGATTTCTCAGAAACTATTTAAGTATTAGGTACAATACTTGGAATACATGATCGACTAAATGACCAGATGAAGATATTATGTCACTAAAGGTCAAGGTCATTCCGTCGGACCATCCGTCGTCAAGATTTTCAAACATCTTCTCCTCTGAAACCACTGGGCCGATTGAAGCCAAATTTCATATGGAGTCTCAGTGGGATTGGGGAACGAAAGTTTATACCCGGGGTCTGGGTCACATGACCAAGATGGCCACCATGCCCATATATGGTAAAAACCCTTCAAAAATCTTCTTCTCTAGAACCAAAAAACCTATGACCTTGAAACTTGGTATGTAGCATCGGGCATGCTGGCCCATCATAGTTTATACAAATGATGACCATGTGTTGACCTTGAATTAATTGACGACATGGTCAACTTTGGTATGTTAGGCTTTTATATGGCAAAACGCTTATACAGTGGATTTCTCAGAAACTATTTAAGTCTTAGGTACAATACATGGTATATATGATCAACTAAATGACCAGATGAAGATATTATGTCACTGAAAGGTCAAGGTCACTTTGTCGGTCTGTCCGTCATCAAGATTTTCAAAACATCTACTCCTCTGAAACCACTGGTCTGATTTCATATGGAGTCTAAGTGTGATCAGGGAATAAAAGTTTGTTCTCAGGGTCTTGACCAAGATGGCCGCCATGCTGTATATGGTAAAAACCCTTCAAAATCTTCTTCTCCAGAACCAAAAGGTGTATGACCTTGAAACTTGGTATGTAGCTTTGGGCACTCAAGCCCATCATAAACATTAAAATATATATCAGGACCAAGTGTCAGGTGAGCTACAGGACCATTGGTCCTCTTGTTCCTTCTTTCACTCCAATGTAATAAATGGGAAAATTTATGTTTCGACTTTTCAGATTGCTTTGTTACTAGGTTCAAGTAAAGCTTGAAACTGATCAGTTAACATCGTCTGGCTGCTGCTGCTGACTTTAAGTCAAAGTCACAAACATAGAAGTTTGTGTAAATTTTTGTTGAAATTTTGTGTTAAATTTGTATATTATTTTGCTTATTGCAAATGTTTAGTAGAATGTTTTGGTATTAGTATGCCTTTCATTGGGTTTGTCATAGATTGTCCATTTGTTTGTTATTTGATATTTGCTTTAAAGTCTTGTATGAAATGTGTTTTTATTAGGCGGTGTCGCTGGCCGGGGGTATACGTGGCTTACGTGAGCCACTGCTCACATGCTCTTGTTTATTCGCAGGAAGAGCAAGAGCTCCAAATAGCAGATACTATGTGGTCACAGGAAGAGGATCGCCAATAGCTGACAAGGAAGAAAAAAATGCACTCTCAGAAAAATTGATGAACAAAGCTGTTATTGCTCTTGAGCGCATAATTGAAGCAGACAGAAACAACTTTGAAATTCAGCAGAGTAAACTTCAGTTTGAAGCCAGTCTTAAAAGAGATATGAAAAAGAAACAAAAAGCAGAGAGACTGAGGGATGATGAATTTGAGTTTCGATGTTTCCACTGTGACAATTTCATTTGTATGTCATCCGATATAAGGAAAATACAAAGAGCGCATCACGTGTGCGTTGCTGATGATGTGGAAGAAAGAGTTAGTTTCCATAGAAGTCCCATTCCTCAATTTGAGGAGAGCGATATGAAAATGGATGGCGATACAAGCTGTAACAAATGCCAGCACACCCTTGGAGGTGTCTGCGAATACAGAAAAATCGAATTTCCTTTGCTTTCAGTTCAGTACTTTCGGCTTGTAGATGCAAAAGGAAAAGGGTCACACCATAAAAAGTGGAAAGGAGCTCCTTGTAGGATACAAGAGATTGACACTGCCGATTTATTAAAGTTTGTCAACACAAACAGTGATAGCGACTAAGTAAGGTCGTATGCTTTTAAACAATTTCAGTTATTTCGGATCGCTATGGCAATGTCTAAGTTAATGATGAGGAAGGCTAGAGAAATATCACGACATGAGCCGGATTCAGTTGATGGCCTTCGGGTAACGTGCCCAGGGTCCTTTTGTTTAAAGCATTGGTAGCTTAACGAGGTCTTTAAGCAAGAATTGTACACATAAAATAAAGTTTGATAAAATGTGTTTTGCTGAGAAAATGTGAGAAGCTTCACATAATTGAGCCGCAAGACGACAAAACCAACAAAGAGGCATGTGTGCCCAGCGAAGACGCGGATCAGACTGCCCAGTCTGATCAGTCTTCGCAATCCGCACGGAGCTGGCTTCGACCCCTAGCTACATTTTGAGCGCATTTACCTACATTTCAGAATGACAGATAAACCTTTAAGGATTGGCGGCATGCCTAGGATGATCTGAGTCTCCATAAGGTGCACATGCCACTTTGTTGGTTTTTGTCGTGTCGCGGCTCATTCATTTTCAGCCAAAAAATGGCAGTTTTATTTTTGTACAGTGCACTTGAAAATGTAGTCTCGTTAACTAACAGCATCGTTGGGTTTGATCAACCGGGTCCAGAAGGTTTATCCCTCCGTTTACAGTTCTTATTCATCTACACAAAAAGGTATATTGGTGCTGTATTTTTTTTTTTATTTGCTAATGTTGGACAACCGACGCGACAGTATTAACCCCTTGGTTAACAATATAGTACAGATCTATAATTCTTACTCTCTCCACAAAAGGCAAATTGTTTAGCTACTTCATTTGTGAAGAAAACGCCGTACCTGTCATCTGTACGCCGCTGACTTCAATATTGCCATTACAAAAACTTAAACAATTTGAGCTGCATCATTTGAAAATGAGGTATGTTAAGCAAAGAATCAGATCTGACCTTCAAAGATGCAAACACTTATAAATCGGTACCTCACCATTAATAGGTTGAAACTAAAGTCAAGTGGCGTTGATGTGCGGGCTGATAGAATCTTTGCTACTTTCCAGCGATGAAACACCCTCCCTTATAACCTATTTTAAACTTTGTATTTTATCAGTCTCGAAAATGCAATTTCATGCACTTCCATATTTTATTGTTACTACTAACATCGGCATTAGTTCAAATGATAAGTGACCACCATTTCTTTCCTTTAAAGTATGCTTTCACATTTTAAATGTTCCTTCTTCAGCTTTTGTAACGTTAATCTTTACATGTATTTGTTAGTCAGCATTTGTGGAGGATGAGGTTTGAATATAAACGTACCTATACATGATTTAATGTGAAATACGTACGCGCGTTTCTATATTCAACTTCTTCAATGTCGCTGCACGCCAAGGCAGGTCTCGGAAGGCAATGAACATCCCTCTCCGAGCCACACTCACTGACGTATTCCGCGAGGTGTAATTAAATAGCTGCAGACATCAGATAAGAGACGCTTACGTATTAACTCGCGAGGTCAGGCGTCCCTTTGTCTCTAGAAAGGCGACAGACAAGAGCATCAGACCAAGTAAAAAGATAGGCAATGATAGGGAGTTAATGCAGTCAAATCCAACATCCTTTGTTACCATATTACAAGCACTTTCGTAATGAAAAAACATACAGCTGATATGACACACATATTTTTATATTGGATATAAGGACAGAAATGCTGCTGTTTTTACAGTCATTGAAGAGAAATCACGTATTGGCCTTGCTTTAATAGGGATTTTTGTCCGTTTTGAACGTACCAAGACTTGATGGAATCTAAAGTTGTGTGCTCGAAAGCTCACTGATAAAGCTCCAAAATCAAAACAGAAATGATGAAACAAAATTGAAGACCCAAGGCATGTCTGAAGCGAAGTAAAAGGAAGCTACCAATTGGATCACACTAAGCACCTGATCATACTACTACTTTCATTGATTTGACATGCCGTATTAATCCTAATAAACGTCTCTGTTCTAATGACACCCCCATGTCTTTTTCCGATAAAAGTGTTATTTTGTTGCATGAATTCATTTTTGTTTCGCTGGATAAAGTAGCACTTTGGAATGGAGTCTTCTCTTAAAGGATAGAGTCTTCGTCTAGAGAAGCAAATTCTTTCCTTTAGGAGTTGACCCCTTCTAAAAAGGGAGACAAAAATAGTAGAATTGCATGCTTTGAAGCGACCTATCACCTATGTATACTCGAAAAAAATATTTAGGGGTTAAACTTTTACCCTGCGATCTCGAGAACAGTTCAAACATTTGGTAAAATAAATCATTTCTACCTTCCATTTCATTCATTTTGCAAGTTTTGTACACATGAATTTTGAAACTTTAGCCTTTATCATGACCAAGTCCAGACTTGAATTCACACTACCCTAAAAATCAAAGGGCTCAGAAGTCCATAAGGAACAAATAAACTAAAATTTTCGATTTCGTCAATTCATGAGTTTTTGCAAAATTGTTCGATAGTCATCATTTTTAGGTCAGCAAGCTGAAAAAAGTTTAAAACTCATAGCAATTTTAGAAGTTACGCCCGACCAAACTGACTATCAATTCTCTATGGGAATTCAAACCACTTTCATTTTACGGGTAGTTTGACTAAATGTCTGGATTTGGTCAAAACAAAGGCTATAGGTTCAAACTTCATGTGTATTAAACTTGCTAAGAGAATAAAATGGAAGGTAAAAATGATTTATTTTAACAAATGTTTGAAATGTTCCAGAAATCGCAGGATAAAAGTTTGACCCCTTCATATTTTTTTCGAGTATATATCTTTTTAGAGATATTTTGGCAGTGGCTGATTTACGCACCTTTAGGCTCTAAATAATCCCCCCACACCAACCCGCCTTTCGCAAAATGCAACGCCCCCAGGGATTCATACGGTATAAAATGTGGTAATTATGCAGATCTATGAACAAGCATGTGAATGCTGAGCACATTTCATAGTTGAATGCCTTCTATCACACAGTCGAACAGTTATGGTACAGAATGACTTTAACTGTTGCAGACTGTATCTAGAAAAACTTGGTAGGACTAGAAGTCTTTCAAATACTTTCATTTTGTGGTTTTATTGTCGCGCCTGCTTTAGCAAGGTGCGATATAGAAGTTCACTTTTCCGTCCGTCCGTCCGTCAGTCATTCCGTTCGTCCGTCCGTCCGTACGTCCGTTCGTCCGTCCGTCAACAATTACGTCGACCGTAGCGTCGACCCTAGTGTTAAGTCTATTTCTCGCAAACTATGATACCTACAATCATCAAACCTGGCATAAAGCTTCTTCTTAGAATGTTCTCGAGGACTGTTGCTCTTTTTTTTACCCTTGACCTATATTTCATGCTCTGCTGACTTAGTAAAACTGTCCACCAACAATTATGTCGACCCTAGCGTTTAAGTCCATCTCTCGCAAATTATGATAACTACAATCATCAAACCTGGCATAAAGCTTCTTCTGAGAATGTTCTCGAGGGATGTAGCTCTTATTTTTACCTTGACCTATATTTCATGCTCTGCTGACTTTGCAAAATTTTTCATTCAAAATTATGTTGATGCTAGTGTTTAAGTCCATTTCTCACAAACTATGAGACCTAGAATCATCAAATCTGGCCCACTTTGAGGGCCATTTACTTTCGCTCGAAAAAAACACGGAATTTCCATTTTTTCCATTTTTTAAAAGAGGGTCGAGGCTACTTATTGCACAAGTTTTGATCCAATATTTGCCCTGCCCATGACCATGGATTGTTTTTTTGTACATTGAAATTTTGGTAAAAAATTGCATTTTTCAGAACAGGGGAACAGCATGAAAATTACAACCGAAATCAACACAACCATTTTGCCTATGAAGCTGAATGTCTTATAAGGTGACCCGTTTGAAGGGATCACTTTGAAGTCAAGTTTATGAGCTTTTATAGGCTTCCAGAAAAGTGCCTCATTTTCAGAAAAATCGAAAAATGCAAAATTTGTTCCATGAAGATGACCTGGGTATCAGTTGTATTGAAATTCGTGTTGTCTAAAACTTTGATTACTCTAGCAACCGCTGCAAAGGAAGGAGAATTCTTGGCCTTAAGCGATCGAATTGATGGGCCGTGGAACTGGGTATATGTTGTAGTAATGTCTATGGGAAAATGTCAGCTGCTCCTTTAAATATTTTGAGCAGTGTATATTTCATGCTTTGCTGACTTTGCAAAATTTTACACCCAAAATTGTGTCGGCCTTAGCATTTTAGTCCTTTTGTCTTGAAGTACGATACATGTAGTCATCACAGCTGGCGTAAAGTTTGTCTTTGGAATGTTCATGACGGATGTTGCAATTATTCTTACCCTTGATCTATATTTTATACTATTCATTTTACATCCAAAATTGTGTTGACCCTAGCATTTTTGTCCATTTCTCATACTCATTAGTTTTAATTATAGTCTTTACTACTGTGGAAGTGCAATGCAGGTGCGACATAGCATTCCGCGGAATTCTTGTTTGTAATTTATAATAAACACGTGTTTTAATTTACAAGTATAATAAACATTTGTCTGTGATAAAATTGCCTGTATTAATCACTAGTCTTAAGATGGTGAAAATGAAGTGCTCTTATGTGAAAGCTCACACTGACTTCGTTTTCTGGCACCTTTTTGTGCCTGTACTTTTCTTCTTATTTTAAGACTTTCAAACTTTCAGTGAAGACAACTGTTTGATCTATATTCAGTTCAACTAGAATTAGTGAGTGAGTGATATGGGTTTTACGGCACATCAGCACAAAAAAGTTCAACTGGAAAAAGAGATATCTTTTTCTGCAGTATACTGGAGAAAGATTATTTCTGCATTTATACTGCGTGTTTTGTTTCAAATTTAAACTGAGTCCTTTTTTTCCCAGGGTCATCATTATAGATTTTTTCCTTATTTCATTGCAATATTAAATACGGTATGGCCTCGAACTCTATCATGGTGCATACATTATTTTTGAATTAGTCCATTCTGATAATTTTGAAAATCGAGAACCACTTGAGCCAGCGCAAGCCTTGCAAATATGTTGTTATACCAAGACTCAATAAACAGATTTCGATTTTCGTCCTTGAGTGTATTCTTTGTTTCCAATGGCAACCTTCGTAGATTATCATTTACCTACATTTGAGAATTGCAGATAAATCACAAGACAAATGGAAATGTTTTTCAGAGAAAAACAGATGCCCCCCCCCCCCCCCCCCCACCAGCCCATTACCCTCTAATCCACCATAAGTGTGTTCCCACCCACTCATTTCATTGCCCTAACACTCTGCTATGTTGATATAATCTTTTCATTGTCCTAACATTCTGCTATGTTGATATAATCTATCAAGTTTGGTCTAAAGATATCAATACAATCAAGAGCATTTAAAATCCTTCTGTGATCTTCAAAATGAGTCAAGCTCACCAAAATCTCTTTGTTCTGCTTGTCATAATCATATATCTATAAATGTCTGATCTTATTCCACCCACTGATTCAAGTAATATATTCCTAGTGAAAAGCATTATGCTTGGTGGGAATGAAGGCAACATTCAAGGGATATATCATTTTTCCTGAAATTTTCACATATTTAAGTCCTCATGTCACCTTGAAAATGAGGTCCAGGTCATCAAAATCTAATAAGCTTGTAAAGCTTGTCTAAATGAAATACCTGTGCAAGTTTGGAAGAAGTCCATCCACTGGTCCCAAAGAAATCTTACATACAAGACTATGACCTTGAAATAGGGGTCAAGGTAACCAAAACCTAATCATGTCTTTAACCGGTCACAGTGATATATTCATGCAAGTTTGATGACTATCCATCCATTGGTTGAGGAAAATCACATTTTAAGGAAAAACATTAACATTTGTAAGTTGGCTTTTGACCTTTAAAATGGGGTCAAGGTCACCATAACCTAGTGAACTCTTAAAATTGTCCCAAAGGTATATCTATGCAAGTATGGTGGGAATTAAGCCAAAAGCTCAAGAAGATACCAATTTTAGTGAAATTTTCACATATTTAAAAAAACCTCCTGTGACCTTGAAAATGAGGTCAAAGTCACCAAAATCTAACCGGCTCTTAAGCTTGTCCCAATGATATATCAAGTCAAGTCTGGTGAAATTCTATACATTGGTTCAAGAGATATTGTGCATACAAGAAATGTTTACGCCATTTTAGTCCTCCTGTGACCTTGAAAATGAGGTCAAGGTCACCAAAATCTAACCAGCTCTTAAGCTTGTCCCAATGATATATCAAGTCAAGTCTGGTGAAATTCATTCTTTGGTTCAAGAGATATTGTGCATACAAGAAAGTTTCACGCTATTTAAGTCCCCCAGTGTTCTTTAAAATGAGGTCAAGGTCACCAAAAACTAATCAGCTCTTAAGCTTGTCCCAATGATATATCCATGCAAGTTTGGTGAAATTCCACCCGTTGGTTCAGGAGATATTGTGCATACAAGAACTTTTCAGGCCATTTAAGTCCTCCCAATGATATATCCATGCAAGTTTGGTGGATTTCCATTGATTGGTTCAAGAGATATCGTGCATACAAGAAAGTGTGACACCGACGCCCGGGAACCGCACTGAAAACAATGTCCCCCCTCACCTTTGGTGGGGGGGACATAATCATACTGTGCATAATCATACTGTGCTCAGAACTGTATTTTGTTCATCTGCATATTCCTCATTATTGAGATCTATGTTTATTGTCCATTATCAAGGCAGCTTCCTTTGGTTCTGGTCAAAAAACGGAAACTTAGGTGGTTTAGCCACATCTCAAGGTCTTCTGGCTTAGCAAAGACGGTTCTGCAGGGCAGTGGAAGGAAAAAAGTAGAGGTAGATTGAAGAAGAGGTTAGAAGACAACAATAAAGAGTGGACAAGAATGGACTTTATCAGCTGAAAACAGGACAAGTTAGAAATGGAATGCTGCGACGTCATATGAGGTGCCCCAACGACCTTGCCACGTTTTGGGATAGAATAGAATAGAACATGTCATGGACCAGTGGAATGAAACAAACTGGGTGTGTTTTATTCATGATTTAAGGCAGGTCAAACAACTTGTGTCGGTTCCTGATCATTGCTTTTTCATCTTCTTTCCGATGGTCGGGAGTTTCCGATGGTCGGGAGTTCGCCATTTTCCCTAAAGGCTGCTATTGTATTTCACAACGTACCAAAACATAGTGACATCAGTGGTGGTGTGCAATCGACTTCTAATCAAATAAAAGTAGAAAAGGCCCCCATCATCAAAATCTACCGGAAGCTCAATTACGCTGTAAATGTGAATTACGTTGTGTAAACACAGCCGCCAACGTTGTTACTTGTAGGGCGAGGGGGAGTTCCATGAATGTTGTTGACAGATATATTCGGTAATCAAGTAAATGTTTTCAGCTGGTATTCGAACAGCAGACAGAAATTAAAAAAAAGAGTAGCAAAACAAAAAAATGTTGAACAAAGCTGCAAAAGTAAATTAGTGTCCAAGGCTTACAAATTAGACCATGTAAACAACTCAAATGAAGATTTCAACGGTAGTGAGATTAAAATCTTGATGCTCCTAAAAACAGCTCTGTTTTTCAACTTGTTTTTCAACTTGATCTAAACCAGATAAAAAGTGGAAACAAATGGAAATCTGAAATTGGTAAAAAGAGCAAAAGACAGTTGACAGTGAACACCACATGTTGCATTTGTGGAGCACATGAAATAAATGGCAAAGTAATGGTGCAATGGCTGGATGTGAAGAATGCCATCAGTGGTATCACACTAAATGTATATGTAAAAATAATATAAATGTAAATGTCAGCAGGGGCAAATCACTGTCTAATCAGACCATAGAGATAAAAAAAGTCATGAAAATAACACCTCTGTGCCACAATCAGATTCAGCTAAAATTCCACTTGATGCAGAAGGTAAATTACAGTATTCAAGTACACCAGATGATACAGAAAATACAGAAAAAATCAAATTTTTGGAAAAATTTAATTTGATACCAGTTGATATGCTCACTGTGACTGCTGAAAATAATAATTTCCAGAAGCTAAGAAGAAGTAAAAGACTTTCTGATCAGAGAAAAGAAGCTGTTACAGTGCCCCGTAATCCTAAATTGGTTAAAATTTCTTCAGAATCAAATCATAATATAGTCGAAAATGCTAAAGTAGTGCAAAATCAAGAAAATTCAAATACACCGCCTATTGATTCAGAGCAGGACACCAAAAAAAAAAAATAATGCAGAGCATTATGCAAACTCAGTTAAATTACATGCCTGTAATACAGACATAATTTGCACTGATACCTACAAGTTAATGGAAAATGCTTTTGTTGATAATTCTGAAAATTTACTTATGGAAAAAGAAAATGTCTTACGGGGGGATACTGCATCTCAAGTTACTTTGGAATCACAAAAAGAAAAAATGATAATTTTGATAATTATTTGGCAGCTGAAACAGACATGAATGAGCCGCATGTAAGTACTGATAAAAGAGTATTGTCAGACAGCCGTGATGGGCAACAAGACAAAGTATTAGACATTGAAAATGGTAAAGTAAACGAATGTGAGCTAGACAAATTCAATGCACTAAATGCTAGTTTTGAAGAAGTTTATGATTTAATTAATATGGGGTTAAACTTCCATTACATCAGTAGCAATTCTGAAAAAGAATACAGATATTTAGAAGAAATGTTAACTCAGAAATTAGAAGCTTTGGATTTTTTTCAACTTAGTGCGTCAAAGATCTTACGCAGGGAAAGAAAACGCATTATATCTTTAGTCAATTCTTGTCTGTCAGTCCTAGAAAAGGAACGGAAAAACTTCTCAGAATGTAAATCTGCAGATAAATCGGAGCCTCTAAATTTACTACCGGAGTCTGACACTAAAAAGTCTGGTTCAGTTCCTGGCAAAAGTGATCAAGATATTTCTAAGTCTTCAAACCAAAAGAATTTGTTTTTCAATGAAACCGATTCAGTTTCTTCCAATGTTGAAAATTATCCTAAAATTAAAGATCCTTGCTCATTTTCCCGAGAAACAGTGTCTTCTGTTCTTGGCACTGATTTGCCTGCAGATGACTATTTCATATTTGACCTACCAAAACGTTGTCATTTTGATTTGTCAGAGGACATTTGGAATTCCTTATATAAAGAAAAGAAAGGACTTTGTTTAAAAAAAAAGAAACATGTGGGAGCAACATTTCATTTTGGGTATAAAAGAGTCAAATCCACATTGTGTTTTCAAATTCAAATATCACAGAGTGTCAGAAGCAAAAACTAGAAATCTAAAAAGCAATGCTCCTTTATTTTATGCAAAAGCATTATGTAAATTTAATTACTGACCGTTCCAAGGCGGTAGTTCTGTTGTGGTTCTCTGTTGCCTGTTTTTGGTGTCAGAGTTTCTGTGATGTTTTACCTTATGTATGTTCTTATTATTTTTGGTTCGGTTTGGGTTGCTGAGTGGCCACCTTTTGGGAACAAGCTGCTCACTCGGTTGGCCATATGTTCTCTGTATCTTGATTATTTGTAATCTTAGTTGTTTCCAACTATGGTTTGAGGGCTGGATTTGGATTTTGATTGTTTCAGTTCCTGGTCTTTGCATACTTTTTACTTTTAAGACCTGTAGTGTGACACTGAAACTAAAAATGATGTCTAGGTATAGAGTTGATATCTTTTATCAGGGATCATTAAAACACATTTCTGAGCGAAACCATCGTCAGATAACTGGTGATTCCAGAGAAAAGAATAAAAATCAGTTTAAGAGTGGTATAAAACCTCTTCCTCAATTTCTTAAAGAGTATAGCAAACTGACACCAGAGCAACTAATTTCTGGGAATAGGAATGGCATGGGTAAAAACTCAAGAGTCTTTGCACAGATTGCATCAGAAGCACGTCAGTTGGTAGGTATGACAGTGATTTAGTCAAAAGTTTACTACTGCAGCTATCTGAATTGCAGTGGGGTTGTTTGGCAGGCCAGGGATCTCCACCTGTCAGACGGCCCGTTGTATCTGTTGAGTCCTCATCTTTGCTTCTTCATTGGGTTGAAATTTGATTTATGTGTTTACTGTGATGATTCTTTGACGAGTTAGAGGGTTATCATGCGAACCGAACAACCAACTAAATGTTTTGTACCACTTCAGAAACTGAGGGTGAGGTTGGGCCTGTAAAATCGATTTAAGCCCCCCCCCCCCCAGTAATTCATTACTGACCGTTCCAAGGCGGTAGTTCTGTTGTGGTTCTCTGTTGCCTGTTTTTGGTGTTAGAGTTTCTGTGATGTTTTATTTTATGTATGTTCTTATTATTTTTGATTCGGTTTGAGTTGCTGAGTGGCCACCTTTTGGGAACAAGCTGCTCACTCGGTTGGCCATATGTTCTCTGTATCTTGATTATTTGTAATCTTAGTTGTTTCCAACTATGGTTTGAGGGCTGGATTTGGATTTTGATTGTTTCAGTTCCTGGTCTTTGCATACTTTTTACTTTTATTAGAAAAAGTCTGTGCATCTCCTCTCCAGGTCTTGTATTGGTCTAATCATGGTTTAGCTATTTTTAGCGATAGAGCAAAATATGATACATTATTTTGGGATGCAACAGGTAGCCTTGTTCGAAAATGGGATAATGGTAAACAATTTATACATTACGAATTGGCTCTAAAACATCCAGTTAATGGGGAAATGGGAATTCCACTTACTTCAATGCTCAGTGAAGATCAAAGCCTGCCTGTTGTTTTTGACTGGTTGCATTCTTTCAGACATGCAGTTAAAAAGAGATATGGGCATTCTAAGAGCATTGTATTCTCCAAAATGATAGTAAGTGATCAAGCTATGGTTTTAATTTGGCTGCTTTAAAAGAATTTAATGGTGAGACTATGGAGTCATTTTTAAAAAGAGCATGGAATATAGTTCAAGGAAAGGCCAAATTTGCAGACACTCAAGAAACTTAGTTCATTTATGTGCTAGTCATTTTATGACAAGTGTAAAAAGATATTTGAAAAAGAAAGATATAAGTATTCAAAAAATTAATGTTTTCTTATATATGACCAGTCTTTTAATGAATTGCAAAACAGTACTTAATGCTGAAGAACTTCTCTTTGACATTTCTTTTTGACATATTCACTGTCTTATCTTCAGCAACTAAACATGATGGCAATGTTTTTTTCTTATAAAAGGTTAATGAGGAAGATAAATTCTTTTAAAACCCAAGCTAAAGAATTACAATCAACCAGCAGAGAAAGTGATAAATCTGAGTCTCCTGTAAATCCTGATATGTTTACAGAGGAAGAATTTCAAGTTATAAGTACAGCCTCGCCCTTCAAAGAATGGGCCAAATCTAATATAGCTGCAGCTTTAGAAAAAAATAAAGATAATAGTTCACCACCACTATTCATAAACCAGTGGAATTCAGACAATATCTCTGTTACTTGATAAAGAAATTACTGTCAATATTTCCATTGTGGTCCTCGATTTTTATAGGTGACATGTCAAGGCACAATTCATCAGTAAATACCGTTGAGAAAGTAGATCTGATAGAAAATCCCCCCCCCCCCCCCCCAATAAAAAAAAACAACAAAAAAAAAAAAAAAAAAAAAAAAAACAGTATTATAGAAAACAAGATTTAGAATTCTTAAATTTATTTGTCTGAATGATTGTTCCCAAAATCGAACAGATGAATTTTCGGAACTACTGAAAGATCAAACAGTCTGTGTTAGCTTAAGTTTTAATTTTTATTGATTTTAGCGCAGCAGGGTTAAGCTAACACAGACTAGTTTGCTCTACATTATCTCAGTGTAAACTCAAGTGGGATAACAATACAACTTGATCTAGACTGAAATATTCTTCGCCACTGTAAACGGTCCTTAGAACGTCCACAGTTTCAGATGGGAAAAGATAAATATGACTGAGTTTCCCAGCGTATTGATGGTTTGCATCTATGTTTCCTCGTCTTGACATATTTTTGGACTTTTGCTCTGTATGTCAGTCAGAAGCGTGTCAGAAGCTTTCAGGGCTGTAATCATATAACCCATGAGCTTCGAGAATTCATTGCCTGCTTCAGGTATTTTGTTTAATTGTGTGCGGCCCTTATCATCTTTTGGTTGATGCTGCATGCAAATTTTATCATTATTGCCATCTACAGGGTGTTAAGAAAGTTCGAAGATATTATTTAAACTATTACTGAAAGCTTAATAATGTTATGATTTTCGCCAAACTTTGCAAGTGTGATAAAGGAAGCACTACCAACGATATGCAACATATAAATTCTTTTTCGATTTCAAGATGGCGAGAAAATCTAAATTGCCATGGACACACCCACTACAGGGCTGACAATGGTGAAAGCAAAATTTGATTGGCATTAAGAGCTTGATTTTTCACAACTAATTGAAATATTAAAGGTTTTAAAGCACTGGTATTGCAGGGAATATTCTAGTTATTATTTTCATTTAGTTTTTATTATTTTTCGACGGTTGACAATGGAATTTCTGACTAAATCGTAAGGGTTACTCCATTCTCAATTGAAACTTTAAATTTTAGGGGGTAGGGACAGAATCTATATCAGTATTTGTAAACACAGAAGCATTTTGCAGATTTTTTTAGTCTCTTGTTATTAGATTTCTTCTCACATGGAGCATAAGCATTTGATCTGATTTTTCTGTTTGTATTGTTTTGCAAAATCAGTCTTAACAAATTACTCTTTAGATTTATATTCACATTCATTTTTGCGCTGGATTTTGCACTAAAACCTTGTTGTTTTGAAACAAATTAGGTAAGACTATGAAATTGTTCAGGAAACTCTTGAAATATTTTAAACTGGGGTAAAAGCCCCAGCAATTAACAAATTTTCTTGTCATTTAGATGCATTATTGTCGTATAAATGCTATTTTACCAACGCATTTGCATAATTTGACTTTTTGTTAGTGAAATTTCAAATATATAATAATTTTCAGATACATCACAAATATTTCGAAATTTTATTCTTGTCTCCCATATCTCTACGACCCACCACATGATATAAATGATTATATGTCATCTTTTGATTTCAAGTTTCGTTTCAGATGTTAATTCATTACCCCCACCCCCTTTGCAAAATATTAATGCCTCATCTGCTTTTTCATGTCCATGAACATCTGTCAAAATGTGCATGTTGTCTACGATTCCTTACAAACTGTAGCTAGTAAAATACTGTTTGTCTTAGTCTTTATCATTTCAGTTGGTCTTGAAATGATAATTCACTAAGGGGTAAGAATAAATGACAGTTTAATATGCCACATCTTTATGTGTAAAATCCATAATAAATAGCAGACCACTTTGACACCTTGGGTATGAACGGCTAATTTTATAATGGTAAAGTACGGTTGTAAAAGTTGTTACATTTTGATTCCTTTAATATTGAATAGTTCTTGAAACCTTTGAAGTTTTAAGATTTAATGAATGTAACTTATGAAGTTATAAGCAATATTGTAATGTCTTCGAACTTTCTTAACACCCTGTACCTTATCCCGCTCATCTTCATCTTTGTTACCATTATTGTCATCATCATTATCATCAGGCCCGGATCCAGACCACCACATACCGGAGGGGCTCTGGATAACTGGTGGGGCTGGGAGGTGCTGAGATGCATGTGTGTGTGGAAGTGCAGTGGGAGGGGGAGTACATGGGGCTTGAAAATATGACATAATTATGGATCAATTTGATGCGAATCTTTGTTAATGTTCTTTTTGCCTTGAAATATATGTTGTGATATCTCATTCACGCCTACCAATCGCTCTCATGCGAAACCACGGTTCAGAACGCCAATCCATGAGAGGAGTTGCCGGTTTTGCATGAGGGGAGCCAAAATCGTTAACAAATTTGACATCGGCACAAGGTTTGAGGTATTTATTTTCTCCGGGAACTATTTATGCAAAATATAAGAATGCTATTTTGTCACATATAGATTGTTTCTTCAGCACATGAAAGGATTAGGCACATGGTCTTACATTTTTCCAGATATGCATTTAGTACGGCGAAGCATGCGTTGAGGCTCAATCTCGGTGATATATACATGAAGGGAAAAGTCGCATTCTCTTGCTTGATTTTGAGTCGCTGACATTTTCAGTCGCAAAGAAGTGAATAGAACTACTGTATGCGTGAATCCAAACGTTTAAAGTAAGCTTTTTGCGTTGGACAGTTTAGTTTTTAGAACATATACACAAAAACTTGGCGGCGTCAGCCCGGTTCCGCATGAGATAATAGAAAATATAAGGAATTTTTATCAAACACAAAAAACAGCTTCTGAAAAATAATTGGATCAAAACTAACATGAACTCTGTGATATATCATTATTTTACACATTGCAGAAAACCTTCTGGCTTTTTAATCCCCGTTTATCTGTTTTAAGGCATGCAAGAGAGTTTGAAAGAGGGTTTGCAAAAGGCCTAAAACAGACAAACGGGGAATAATAACAGTCTAGAAGTAGTCATCTGCAATGTATAAAATAATGATATATCACAGAGTTCATATTAGTTTTGATTCAATTGTTGTTCAGAAACTGTTTTTGTTTCTCATACAAAGTTCTTTATATTTTCTATTATCTCATGCGGAACCGGGCTGACGATGCCAAGTTTTTGTGTATATTTTCTATATGCTAAACTGTCCATCGCGGAAAGCTTACTTCCAACGTTTGGATTCACGCATACAGTAGTTCTGTTCACTTCTTTGCCACAGACGAGGTCAAAAACTCAAATTCAAGCACGAGAATGCGACTTTTCCCTACACGTATATATCGCCGAGATTGAGCCTCAGCACATGCTTCGCCGTACTAAATGCATATCTGGAGAAATGTAAGACCATGTGCCTAATCCTTTCATGTGCCGAAGAAACAATCTATATGTGACAAAATAGCATTCTTATATTTTGCATAAATAGTTTTCGGAGAAAGTATATATCTCAAACCTTGTGCCGATATCAAATTTGTTTACGATTTTGGCTCCCCTCATGCAAAACCGCAAACTCCTCTCATGGATTGGCGTTCTGAACCGTGGTTTCGCATGAGAGCGATTGGTAGGCGTGTCATTAGAATCACCTCAGATTTAAATGAGATGTCACAACATATATTTTGAAGTAATCACATAGATAAATTATCTCCAATTGTCACCAGATACTCATTTTTTACTGGAGGCCTACATATTATACATAACATAGAGGTCCAGGTGGCGGGGCTAAAGCCCCAAAGCCTACCCCCTGGATCCGGGCCTGTACCATCATGATAATCATCATAATTAACAATGTCATCAGCATCATCCGCAAGTACTTAACATTTTATTTACCTTTGATTGAAGATGTGATATAATTATATCACAAAATTATATCACTTAGTAAGTGAATTATATATAAAAACTAGAAAATGTGTTTATGAAACACTATGCCCCCAACCATATGCTTGTCTCTAGAGAAGGTTCATCCAATAATGCTTGTACCTTTGTACCATAGGCTTACAATGCACTAAGTCAAAAAAAGGGGCTTAACTCAGTCAAAAATTTACGAATTGTTTTTGAAAGTTAATCAGGTCATCTACACCTTGGGCAATATCAACCTGCAAAAATCATGATCCTAGCAACAGGGGTTCTCCAGATATTTTGTTCACAAGCTTCCATAGGCAAATAATGCACTAAGTTAAAAAGGGGCATAACTCAATCCAAAATTTACAAATTATTTTCAAAAGTTAATCAGGTCATCTACACCACAGGCAGTATCTTCCTGCATAAAATCATGCTCCTAGCATCAGGGGTTCTTGAGATATTTTGTTCACAAGGTTCCATAGGCTTACAATGCACTAAGTCGAAAAAGGGGAATAACTCATTCAAAAATTCACGATTTTTTTTCAAAAGTTAATCAGGTCATCTACACCACAGGCAGTATCTTCCTGCAAAAAATCATGCTCCTAGCTTCAGGGGTTCTTGAGATATTTTGTTCACAAGGTTCCATAGGCTTACAATGCACTAAGTCGAAAAAGGGGCATAACTCGGTCAAAAATTCACGAATTTGTTTCAAAAGTTAATCAGGTCATCTACACCTTGGGCATTCTCATCTTGCAAAGCCTCATGATCCTAGCATCAGGGGTTCTTGAGATATTTTGTTCACAAGGTTCCACAGGCTAAGTCGAAGAAGGGGCATAACTCTGGAAATACATTGCCGGCGGAAAAATAAAAAAATATGGGTCTGCTTATTTTCCATACTGATCATGTGTATAAAGTTTCAAGTTCCTAGCTCCTATTGTTCTTGACTATATGCAAAGGTACCTTTGTACCATAGGCCTCAATGCACTAAGTCGAAAAAGGGGAATAACTCATTCAAATATTCACGAATTTTTTTCAAACGTTAATCAGGTCATCTACACCACAGGCAGTATCTTCCTGCAAATAATCATGCTCCTAGCTTCAGGGGTTCTTGAGATATTTTGTTCACAAGGTTCCATAGGCTTACAATGCACTAAGTCGAAAAAGGGGCATAACTCGGTCAAAAATTCACGAATTTGTTTCAAAAGTTAATCAGGTCATCTACACCTTGGGCATTCTCATCTTGCAAAGCCTCATGATCCTAGCATCAGGGGTTCTTGAGATATTTTGTTCACAAGGTTCCACAGGCTAAGTCTAAGAAGGGGCATAACTCTGGAAATACATTGCCGGCGGAAAAATAAAAAAATATGGGTCTGCTTATTTTCCATACTGATCATGTGTATAAAGTTTCAAGTTCCTAGCTCTTATTGTTCTTGACTATATGTAAGGGTACCTTTGTACCATAGGCCTCAATGCACTAAGTCGAAAAAGGGGAATAACTCGATCAAAAATTCACGAATTTTTTTCAAAAGTTAATCAGGTCATCTACACCACAGGCAGTATCTTCCTGCAAAACATCATGCTCCTAGCTTCAGGGGTTCTTGAGATATTTTGTTCACAAGGTTCCATAGGCTTACAATGCACTAAGTCGAAAAAGGGGCATAACTCGGTCAAAAATTCACGAATTTGTTTCAAAAGTTAATCAGGTCATCTACACCTTGGGCATTCTCATCTTGCAAAGCCACATGATCCTAGCATCAGGGGTTCTTGAGATTTTTTGTTCACAAGGTTCCACAGGCTAAGTCGAAAAAGGGGCATAACTCTGGAAATACATTGCCGGCGGAAAAATAAAAAAATACGGGTCTGCTTATTTTCCATACTGATCATGTGTATAAAGTTTCAAGTTCCTAGCTCTTATTGTTCTTGACTATATGTAAGGGTACCTTTGTACCATAGGCCTCAATGCACTAAGTCGAAAAAGGGGAATAACTCGATCAAAAATTCACGAATTTTTTTCAAAAGTTAATCAGGTCATCTACACCACTGGCAGTATCTTCCTGCAAAAAATCATGCTCCTAGCTTCAGGGGTTCTTGAGATATTTTGTTCACAAGGTTCCATAGGCTTACAATGCACTAAGTCAAAAAAGGGGCATAACTCGGTCAAAAATTCACGAATTTGTTTCAAAAGTTAATCAGGTCATCTACACCTTGGGCATTCTCATCCTGCGAAACCTCATGATCCTAGCATCAGGGGTTCTTGAGATATTTTGTTCACAAGGTTCCGCAGGCTAAGTCGAAAAAGGGGCATAACTCTTGAAATATGTGACCCGCGGAAAAAAGAAAAAACACGTGTTCGCTTATTTTTCATACTGATCATGTGTATAAAGTTTCAAGCTCCTAGCTCTTACGGTTCTTGATATGACAGACGGACAGACGGACAGACGGACAGACGGACAGGCCCAAACCAATATGCCCCCACAATTTCTTCGAAATTGGGGGCATAAAAATGGGTATTGACATTTATACATATGTAAGTGATTAAATCACTTACATATGTTTAAATGTCAATACCCAATGTTTTAGAAAGGGGTAAAACATGTTAAATGGAATGAAACTTAATACATTTTTCATGAGTTCTTATTTATTCAGCACCCATTTCATTTCCCATGTTTTCCCATACCCTATCCTGGCACAGGTTCACTTATATTCTGTAGTGATATAGCTAGACATGTGGATGTTAGCAGGATGTCCAGTGTGGGTTCTTGTTAGTATTTAGTCTTGTGGATGTAGTGGGATGTGTGCAATGTGGTTTTGTTGTTGGTGTTCTGTACTGGTTTCATCTCACCTGTGTAATGTGTTCATGTACTTTGCCATTGGTCACTGAGAAATACACATCAGTCATTTGCATTGTTGTCAACATCTTTACTATAAATATGTTTCTACAATATATGTACAGGTTAGTAAATCACCTTAATTTTGCTTTAGTATTTGCATATCTACATGATTGTTCATGTCATTATTTTTCAGGAATGCTTTCTTTCTAAGAGCATAGTGATGCATTTTTCATGCTGCAAGTGCGACTATGCCAATATTGGCCATGCACTTAATTGGTAGATGTAGATGTAGATGTATGGTGGAATGCCAGTAACTCTCGTTGTTAATCTTGGAAGTTATTTAATCAGTCAGTAATGTCCATCTGTCCATGCATGGCATACACATCATTCAATTGCATTTTTGTCAACATCTTCAATAAATATCTTTCTATAATATATTTTCAGGCTTCAATCTTCATTTCAAAGCCTTTACACTTCTTGGGTGATAGTGGGTTATTACAACAACATTAAATATCTTTCTATAATATATTTAAAGACTTTGGTCTTCATTTCTTCTTGGGTAATAGTGGGTAAGTGATAGTTCCGAAAACCACGCCTACTTCAAACAGGTATACATCCCTCCATAAACTGTAAGGTAAAATCACAGACTTATGTAAGACATTGAACCACCTGCGATTTTGTTTGTGAGACTGTCATGTGCTAAGTTGTCGTTGCATTGGTCAGATATACACTATCACGTGACTTTGAGTGGCATTCTGGGTGTGGCTGGGAACTGTGTATTACAAGAAGAAACCCCAAGTAATCAGTCTGCAACACATAAATGGAATTATGGATATCCAAAAACAGGGAATAAATAGTAAAACGGCATACCATAATCATCTTGTCTTGATTATGACTGAGCTGCGACATGAGAAAACCAACAAAGTGGTTGTGTGCCCAGTGCAGACACAGATCAGCCTAGGCATCCCCCAGGCTGAGTAGACTCTTTGCTAAGCACTTAAAAGATAGCTAAGGGTCTAAGCTACCTCCATGGGGACAGCAAAGACTCTGATCAGACTGGGCAGATGCCCAGGCTGATCTGAGTCTGCGCTAGGCGCACAACCACTCTGTTGGTTTTCTTGTGTCGCGGCTCATGTCTATAATAATGACCTCTGATTCTGGGATGGAAACACTATATTCAAAGGAGCAGAAAATCCTCATATCTGTCTATTCCTAAAAAGACAATACGTCTCGGCAGCTTTGGGACCTTGTCACCATTATTTTTCAGGAATTGACATACTCCGACCTTGTTCAATGATAGAAAAGACTACAAAACATTTAGACTTCAACATATTTATAATGTATACACAAAAAAGGAACATCACACTAGTAAACAGCTTACAGTACATTGCTGCCTCCTTCTATCTCTACTCATTATGCTATTCTAGATATAACACTATAATGTCATGGCTTCAATAAATATATGAGGTGCCACACGATAAAACCAACAAACTGGCATGTGTGCCGAGCGAAGACTCAGATCAACCTGGGTATCAACCCAGTCAGACCAGAGTCTTTGCTGTCAGTATGATGGTAGCTTAGACCCTTATCTATCCTGTAAGCACATAGCGAAGATTCTGATCAGACTGGGCGGATGCCCAGGCTGATCTGAGTCTTTGCTGGGCGTATATGCCACTTTGTTAGTTTTGTCGTGTCGCAGCTCACATGTACGATAAGGAGCACTAAAGCTCATTTGCCTAATATGATTTGGTACTGTATTCCTTCTATTTAACAAAGGGCTGATGTGAAGTGAGGGGTAAGCACTCCCGACCTGACAGAATATTTAACACATCCATCAGATTTGTTAACCTGACAATGTTTTGAAAACCTAGGTCCTGATTGCTTGTATGCATGTGTATGGAGCCAAAGACTAATCAGACTAAAAGATGTGCAGACTGCTCAAAGCCTCATTCTATGAAACATTGTTTCTCATTTAAGATAATGTTGTTTTTTTTCACAATGTTTTAACAACAGAATTTTCAGGATTAACTATAAGCTTCCCATCTTTGCTAGCCAATGGTACTAAGTCCAAAATGTTCCTTTCATACCCTTGGCTTGCAAAGATGTAAGCTCCCCTGTAAGGAAAAAAACACATTCAAATAGTTTACTCCAGTTAAAAGGAAATAATTTGTCCATGAGGGAGCAAACATCTTTCTTTAAGAGCTGACCCCCGCTGAGAAAAGAGGCAAAAATGAGTTGACCCAAACTGAGAACTTTTTGAAAATGTACTTGTTCACATAAAACTTTGACTTATCCTGTGCTCTGATACAATTACATTGGCACATCAGATAAAAATACTGTATTAAACCTAATAAATGCTGTTACCCTAATAAATGTCCCCTGCCCCTTTTCTGAAAATAATGTTATATTAGCTTGAATGTATTCCTGTTTGCTTCTCAGAATGTTATTTCTTTGAAATGGGGTCTACTCTTAAAGCAAAGAATTTGCTCCTACAGGAACAAATTCTTTCAAGTGTTGACCTAATCTGTAAAAGGGAGGCAAAAGCATAGTAGAGTTGCTTCCTCTGAATTTACCCATTCACCTTAATACTGTTTATTAGAGGTACAGTCGAACTTCACTGGCTCGAACTCGGAAGGCTCGAATGCCATGCTTCGGTCGAACTGACTTTCCAGTCCCGGCAAAACTCCTATTCATTTTAACTTTACCTGCCACCTTTGGCTCGAACTACGATGGCTCGAGCGCTCGAACCCCAAACCCGGTCCGTAGGGTACATTTTCTATGTAAAAACCCACCGATGGCTCGACCTAATTACCTTGTTAATAATTTCCATTTCAATAACGGTCACTCAAACGTTTGATAATTGTCATAAGACGCTTTGATATTGACAAAGCGTTTTATTTTTTCTCCCAAAAAGTGCAAATGGTCAACGAGTGGCTTAAATTATGACCGATCAATAAATAGGATGTCACCCTTTCTATGATAGAAAATCATAGTACATACAGCTGGACCTTGTGAGTTGGTCTTCAATGGCTCGAACTACCGATCGCTCGAACTTTTTTGGGTGGTCCCGGCGAGTTCGAGCCATAGAAGTTCGACTGTATATTGGCTTTTTAAATTAAATCCCTCTTTCTTAAAATGCAATGCCCCCAGGGCGTTTAATAGGATTTAAACAGTAGCTTAAAATAGTCATGCACTAAATCTAAATCTAAGCTGAACTAAATAAAACACACCATAAAATTGACCACACACCAAATCAAAGCAGGAAAATATATGCAAGTGCAAACTTATTCTTAAGAGGCAAAAGTTGGTGATGCTGTCAGATGTAATCACGGGGGTAATACCAATTTCCCTACCTATGCTGTCAACCGAGCCAGGCAATTACCATACGTGCAAAAAGTAGCTGTTGACAAAGACAATCAATAGCAGTATCAGCTCAGCTGACAAACATTAACAATTCTATCATTTACCTTTATCGTTAATGCTTATGACCAAATTCACGGTCAACTACCACTTTGTATAGTACCTGATCAGTCGACAGCACAGGTAAGCAAATTGGTATTACCACTGTGGTACTATTCCATCCAGTTTCTTTAACAAGCAAGAATGAGGCATGACTAAATGATATATATTCAAGAAATAAAAATTGACACCATGTTTAAGAGACTGGAAATAATTACAATTTAAACAGAACTCCAGATAAGGCGAATTCAGGCTGAGATAATTTTTCATATTTCTCAATGAAAACGTATATTGTGACCCCTCATTATGTACAACTGTCTCAGTGAGGTGAGAAGGTTCTAATGAGGGGTCACAATGCATGTTTTTTATGCAGAAATATGGAAAATTATCCTTAAATCATCCCAGTTATCCTTCTTATCTGGAGCTCTAACTGTTCAGGTCTCCTTAAAGTGTAAAGTATTCAGGTCTCCTTAAAGTGTAAACTGTTCAGGTCTCCTTAAAGTGTAAAGTGTTCAGGTCTCCTTAAAGTGCTCCATCCAATTTTACACTTTATGAAAAACTAAATGATAACTATATAATATTCCATCCTAATTTACACTTTACAAAAACCTAAATGATAACTATATAATATTATAATATTCTATCCAAATTTACACTTTATTTTAAACTAAACAATAACTATATAATGTTTAGTTTGTTTCTTTAGTTTACAACTATATAATGTTTAATTTGTTTCTTTAGTTTTGTAATGTTTAGTCTGTTTCTTGCTTAAAAGCTCCAAATAAAGGCTAAAAAATCTGTTTAACTTGCAAGACAACTTCTATGGGAGTCTCACTTTAATGTTATCCAATCTCACTTCAAACCTCATCATATCTCACAGACTGCAACCCAAAGCTTATGGCATGTAACAATTATGGTTAAAAACATGTAAATTGTGTGTTAATATTTAAAGAAAGAACAAACATCAGTGTGAAACAAGAGCAAATAATTTCTCTCATGAGGCTATCTACTTCTGCTATGGTATATAGAAGTTCTTATGTGATGGTAACCTCTCTGAGTGAAGGGAAGATCTCCAGGTTATCAGTGTTTAATCTGTGCAGACAGCAGTACGGATAATCACAACTGGGGAAAATTCCCTTTCGAGTATTGGCCACATCATAGAAATTAATGTTTTCATGTACAAAGGAATAAACTGAAATGCTAAATGAGTCTGTAAACTATGTGAGCCTCGACACGACAAAACCAACAATGTGGTTGTGCACCCAGCGCAAACTCAGATCAGCCTGGTCATCCGCTAAGTCTGATCAGAGTCTTCACTTTGCGCTTAAAGCGTAGCTTAGGGTCTAAGCTACTTCCTTGCGGACAGCGAAGACTCTGATCAGACTGGCCAGATGGCCAGGCTGATCTGAGTCTGCGCTGGGCACCTCACCACTTTGTTGGTTTTCTCGCGTCGCGGCTCATGTAGTCTTTCCTAGTTCCGTCTCACAAATTTACACTTTTTGAAAGCTTTGTAAAATAGCTAGTACAGCTGCTCAAAAGCAGCTGCCCTTTTAAATTGCCTTGACATGTCTCAATAAATAAACAAACCACAGAAAAGCCAGCAACAGCCAATGAAGCTATATCCTTCCTAGGCTTAACTAGTACAGTAGCTGATAGCCTGGTTAGAGAAATTATAATCTCCTGGTGTGAAAGTAATACTGTTCATAAACGCAAACATGAAAGCTACACACTGTATATAAATGCAAGAAAACAACAGGTATTAATAATTGAATAAATGCCCCCCTCCATTATTTTTAAAACTAATCCAAATGGAGTAATTATAGGCAAAAAATCCACAAATACTATAGAGCCAGAATGTGCATTTATAGGAATAAGAATTTATAGCTCATGGTCTGTGAGTTATTTTATGACATTTTCCAGCTATTTACGTGCAACTGCAGTCTACTTATAGCTGTGGTTGGACATTTTCATAATGGCTAATATTTTTTCTACAATTTGTTTATGTTTGACAAAATGCATAGTTTTGTTTATGTCAGCTCTATGTAGCTAGCCTTTAATAACAGAATATAAAAGACAAATTATACATGTACTCACACATTTTTTAGCCTATTTATTGTATAAATATATATGATGCCACTCTTGGATAGTAAACAATCTTGTATACTGAACACTCTTTTGCACCTGAGTTTATCAAAAGCAAATGCATAAAATCTCTTCCTGTAATAAAATATACATGTAGTGTCAAAGTTCAGTGCCATAAAAGTTCTAAAACTGGGACACCTTATATCATTACCATAACTGTCCTAAATATGCAACAGTTTGGTTTGAAAATGCAGAAATGCATCCAAAAATGCGGATGGAATGGCAAAGAGTGTAGACCTTGATAAGACTGCTCCAATGGGAACTGTCTGATCTGGGACTACACTGTTTCTCTAACCTATCTGTCCCAATATTTATAATTTTCATGGTATATGTATATGATGCATATATGTGTATTCAAAATATTCCATGTATATTAATCCTCATAAAGCGTCAATTTAAAATGTAGGAGAAAATACACACTTAAAAATATCATATAATTCAAACAGCAAATCTAGTACGATACAACAGTATTATCATAATACATGATTTTCATAAACAGTCTTCAATAAGTGTATTGATATCAACATAAACCTGCACTTAAGTACATATAACTATGGCTTTTAAACATCATTTCTGGTCTGCATAAGTCACAGGGTATAATCGATTCCGCTAATTTTCGCTTCCTGCAGAGACTGTACATCATATTTGGCTTCTGCCGAGACTGTCCACAACTCTTGCTTCCTGCAGAGACTACTGTACATGATAAATGGCTTCCTGCAGAGACTGTCCGCGTGATTCTGCTTCCTGCCGAGACTCTCGGCAGGAAGCAGAATCATGCAGACAGTCTCGGCAGGAAACCATTTTTCAAGTACAGTAGTCTCTGCAGGAAGCAAGAGTTCGCGGACAGTCTCGGCGAAAGTTCAATATGACGGACAGTCTCTGCAGGAAGCGAAAATTGGCGGAATCCATTATACCCTGTGTAAGTACACAGTGTAAGTCCTAGCAGACAGGAAATGATAGTCAAATGGTACAATGATAGTTGGTTTAAACATATTTTATTTCATCAATTATTTCACATTACAACATATAGACTTCATAACTAAACACAATGAATGGGATCAGAATGAAAGCTAAAAGCTTATAGAGCTCTTCTCCTTAACAGCTATAAATTGTATACTATTATATACAGGTCTACCTCATTATAACTCCCCTCGCTATAACACGGATTTCAATATAACACGGTCATGTCTTGGCTCCCAAATGGTTATTTTCCTATTGTTCTAATGTAAATAACCTCATTATAACACGGTTTCACTTATAACACGGTCTGTTTCTATGGACCCCAAAGATAGCGCTATAATGAGGTAGACCTGTATATATAAATAATATTCAATAAAACATCAAAATATTGTAATTGTTTAAACACAAGCAATTCGTATCATAAGGATACACTGACACAGAAAAAGGGCAATTATGATAGTTAAATGGTACAATGATAGTGAGATGGTACAATGATAGTGAAATGATACAAGGATAGTGAAATGGTACAATGATAGTGAAATGATACAATGACAGTGAAATGGTACGATGATAGTGAAATGGTATGGTAGTGAAATAGTACAATGATACAATGATAGTGAAATGGTGCAATGATGGTAAACTAGTATGATATAATGATAGTGTAAACAATGATACAATGACAGTGAAATGGTACAAAGTTAGTGAAATGGTACAATGATAGTGAAATGGTACGATGGTAGTGAAATGATACAATGACAGTGAAATGGTACAATGATAAGGAAATGATACAATAATAATGAAATGGTACAATGACTGTGAAATGGCACATTGTATGCTCCTGCAGACAGAAAATGCCCGAAATGATGATATAAAATTTCTCAATATTTTTTTCTTAAATCATCTGACTCAGTGTAAAATATAGCATGACCAAGAGGTAAATCTGTTTACTGATTCAAAACCTTAATCTAAAGGTTTTTGGTTCCTATGGAAACTGCAATACCAATTTACAAATGAGGATGATAACATTATGCCCAATTGTATGTGAAAATATCCAGACATATCAAGTCTCACTTAATATTGCCCTTATGGAGCTAATATGTGTTTAGCACTGTTTTTGTAAGTCATGGTATATATGCAGCCTGTTCTACAGTCTAGGGTCAGAAGTATGTCCATAAAGTTGATAAGGAGGAGTAACAGGGATAATTCTGAGATAATTTTTCTTATTTCTCTATTAAACATATGATGTGACCCCTCATTAGAACCATCTTGGTGAGGCAGTTATAATTACATGTCACAACATATGTTTTTCTTGAAAATAAGGAAAATTATTTCTAAGTTATCCCTTCATATCTGGAGCATTGATTATTAATGGCACTTCTGTCCAAAATATTACAATTATTTAGATACTGGTAGCAGGCTAAAATTATTGCAAGCAAATATTTGATTTCAGTTGTTCACCCTGCATAGCCTGAGTCTGAATTTTAAGTTCTGGCCCCGAGGTTATAAAACTTGAGTACATTCTCACTCAAAATAAAGCAAACTGATTGGCTGCTTCCGAGCACATGCTCGGAAGCAGCCAATCAGTGTGCTTTATTTTGAGTTTGAGATCATTCTCAAGTTTTATAACCTCGAACCCAGCTTTCATGTCACTTATTTGACAACCTTGTTTCTTGCATCAATTGGAAACCTATTACTCTCCAAATTTTAGCTGAGACATGCTGTATATTGACACTGGAGAAATATCTTACAAAAGTCATATGTAAAATGTGTTAACTGCAGTGTTCATTTAGTTTTCTAACGGCAATCATTGTTTACGACTGCCCCGGACAGAAGAAGTTTTCTGCCAAAACTAATTTTCTTGTGTACATCTACATGTGCTAAAGTGTAGGAGAAAATAATTTTGTGGAAATCCTTATGGTCCTTTGGTGTAGGTTAAAGCTTGTAATAAATGATGCCCCTGATATTATGTCAATGTAACTAACACATATATTTACAGATATAAAAGATAAAACAATACAATGGCAATGTAATAACTAATGAATATCATTTCTAAAAACTAAAATAAGGTCCTACCTCAGTTTATTTGATCTGACAGCAAGAAACATAACATAAATGAGACATGGCTTAAAAATTGTCTTAATAAAACAATAACTCCCAGCTAGCACATGACAATGAAACAGCATCATACAGAGTCCTAGATAAAAGGGAGTATTTGGTGATAATTAGGGATAATTTTTGTTAGTTCTGGATAAAAACATATGTTGTGACCCCTCATCTGAACCGTCACGATGTGACGGTTCAGATGAGGGGTCACAACATGAGGTTTCAATGAGAGATAAAGAAAATTATACCTCAATTACCTTCAAATAAACCTCTTATCTAGAGCTCTGATCATATCAATTCTAATACAACATCCTGGCATAGCATCATTCTTGATCTGATGTTGTTTCAATGTTGTGTGTCTAGCGGGCTAATATAGACTAGAAGTACCAAATTACCCATCTATATCTGAGTTTAAAATACATGAATAAATCTAACAATAGTTGTGTAAATGCATTCAACAATTGCTATCACATTTACATACATTGTGGTGATCAAATGCAATAAATAAAAATTACCAGAAAATTGAATCACACTAACACTTAAAGTGCCAAAAAAATTCCATAAAATTGAATCATGCTAACACTTTAAGCGCCAAAAAATATCCATAAATTGAATCATGCTAACGCTTAAAGTGCCAAACAAAAAAAAATCAATAAAATTGAATCATGCTAACACTTAAAGAGCCAAAAATAAAACCAGCTGGCTCTGCAAACAGTGTAGATCCAGATGAGGTGGTTCATATTGAGCCACCTCATCTGGATCTGCACTTTTTTGCCTAAAGTCTTTGAGTTCTCAATATGATTTAGAGCTTGGACAAAATATTTATTGTAATTTTGCAGACTTAAATTTTGTCATCTGATTTTTTTGTGCTTTAAGGGCTAAATGAAGAGGTGCCTTACTGCTATCCATCTGCCAGAGCCCTACATAATGACTATATGATTTTTATATTTCTCCACAAACTGTATCTCCTGATCCCTCTATTGAACCATCTCAGCCAGGGGGATATAAAGAGGGGTCACCACAGTCATGATTTTATGAAGATATTCAAGAAATTATCCCAGAATGCCTTAGACTGCCGAATAAGAGGGTGGAGGTCATATGTTACTGGTAGGGGGCTACATATACGGAGAATATCTGAGCTATGCCACTGGGAAAAGGTACTTTGTGTCATGATCGTACAGTGGCCACCCAGACTCATCCCAGCTTTCACCGTATAGATTCCTCACAATATATACAAGCTTGATGCATACAGCTAGTCAATGCTAGCAAAAGCCAACATCTAAATCATTCTAGTGACAAAGTTCATGTGATTTCGTTTCTGGGATCAAACATGTTGGAACAATTTACAATGTGAATGGGTACACTTCAAGGGGCAGCAACTCTGCCATTTCCATTTTTGCCTCCCTTCTCAATATGGGTCTACTCTTAAATGAAATAAAATATTCTTCCTTTTGTTCAAGAGTAGATCACATTGTGGAAGGAGTTTGTCATCCAGGGTCACAAAAGCTGTCACTTTGTAAAAATGGCAGGACACATGGATGTGTACTAATATACCTTAACTAAACAATAGGTAGCTGTAGCTAACATGTACCTGCATTTAAAACTAGTAAGTCATAATAAATGGTGGTCATGGCAGAATAAGCACTACATTCTAAAATGTCAGTGATATAAAAAGGTCGTCATAGGTGAATATAAGCACATATTAAAATGTAAGTCATATTAAATGGTGGTCATGGCTATTAAGCATATCAGTCATATTAAATGGTAGCCATAACTGTATTAGGGTGTATAGGTCACTATTACTGTTTCCTGCCATTTCTTCAACTTTCCTGACATCCTGTTTGCTTCCCTGGAAGATGAAATCCTTCTTAAAGGAAACAACCATTTAAGAAAAGAATTTTATTCTTTCCTTTGATAGTTGACTCCCAGTAAGACGGCATGCAAGAATGAAAATGGTAGTTATTTCCCCTGAAGGTGAACCAATTCACCCTATACAGGATAAATAGCAAACCGTGCTGGCCCTGACCAGACTGCTTCTTTAGGAACAGTCTGAACTGTGGCTACACCAGATGCACTTCTTTCCTGATATGTACAATTTTTATGATAAATGTTACCTACGTTCAATAAAGACTATACACCTGCTCTGTCTGATCAGTGCCTCCACTGTTTACCTACATCTAGAAAATATCAAGCAAACAGATAGATCCCTTATCCGACTCCAAAATGGAGCAGATTGATCTGGTCCTTTTCTCTTGCATTCACTATCTTGTACTATTTCTGTCTAGTTGCAAATATACAGTGAGTCTGATGTTGTCTGTGTGTGGCCTATAGTTTACTCTAAATCTGAAAATAATACAAGCCCTGACATGACAAAACCAACGAAGTGGCATGTGCACCCATGGAAGACTAAGATTAGCTTGGGAATCTGCCCAGTCTGATCAGCCTCTTTACTGTGGATCACAGCTAGCTCCATGCGGACAGCAAAGACTGAGCAAACTGGTAGGATACCCAGACTGATCTGAGTCTTTGCAGGGGGCACATGTCCCTTTGTTGGTTTTGTCGTGTTGCTGCTCATTATATTATTATAATCAGCATCATAATTATACAGACTGACCAGACTTAAGGAATGCAGACTAGCCTGTCTCCTACCTCATATTTATATTAACTTACAATTACAACAAAAATAATCTAATACTGACAAAGTGTGAAAAAATTCATACTTACCTGGTTATAAGACAGGAAAAAACAACCCCTAAAATCTAGATCCATCTTAAAAGTCAGATCTAGAATTGTGGGTCTGTTTTGGAATGGAAAACACCATCTTTCAGCAGAATGACACCAGACTGATTTAGACATTTGGGAGGTCATTCTAGAGGAAAAAAAATCCATCAACCCATCTTATAACCAAATAGTTACTGTAAAGTTCAGTTTCCCGGCAATAGTGAAACTATCAGAGCACCACGTCATAAGGAGAGATTTTGATGATAATTCTCAAATGAGCCATGACATGAGAAAACCAACAAAGTGGTTGTGCACCCAGTGCAGACTCAGATCAGCCTGGGCATCTGCCCAGTCTGATCAGAGTCTACGCTGTCGGCATAGCGCTAGCTTAGACCCTTAGCTACCCTTTAAGCGCAAGCATAGACTCTGGTCAGACTGGGGGAATGCCCAGGCTGATATGAGACTTTGCTATGGGCACATACCACTTTGTTGGTTTTGTCATTTCGGGGCTCAAATAATCTTTTCTGTTCTCCATTAAACTTATATGGTGACGGTCTCACCTAATGCGAGGTCACAATGTATGTTTAAAGGAGGAAAAAGAATAAGCCCTGTCCAAATACCAGTTGGTTTGCACAACTTGCACTTAGGCATCACATAAAAAAATGTTAAAACATCCAAATGATGACTTATTTAGACATTACCTTATCATCAAATTTTACCCTTATTTGACAAGCTTATGGCAATACTTCCAGTGGACTTGCAACATATGGACAATGTCGACACAACATTGATGCAACGTCTTACGACATTGCATCAATGCTGGGTAGACAACTAGACATTGCACCAACGTTGCCTGCCCACCCGGCTTATCATGTTTCAGATATGGCAATGCATCAGCATGTTTCAGTGGCATTATTCTTATCAGTATTCTCTTTCAAGTCTCCATTCTCCAAGGGCTGTAACTCCGTCACATTAATTTCTATATCTGCCCGCTCGTCTCGAGCCCATGGCTGCACCTCCCCAGAGGCAAAGGCAGTATAAAATAATGCCCCGAGTCCATATATACCAGCTGCTATATAAAACACTATCTGCCACTGTTCTCTAGACTTGTCCTAAAATAGATAAATATTGTTAATTCTAATAAATTCTCCAACTACAATAACTGAAACCTCTCCCTATCTTTTTACCAAAGTAGAATCGATTTGATCACAAAACTCTGAAATGTGCATATTTATGGGCATATGTTAATCTCATGGTTCTCAAGGTATTTCATGAAACAGACAGCTATTTTTTTTAGAAATGAAACAGTATTTCAGACATACAAAGATGATGGATGGATGATAATGGAAGGCTGTGTGCAAATCCTCATCTGCCTTATTATTTGCATATATAGAAAATGTACCCACACTTGTTAGGCTCCTCAGACTGAGCAAAGTATTATAAAGAAAATGATTTTAAATGCTTTGAAAACAAATTATTTATGAAAATGCAATCTTTGTGTCTGCGTGAATTTCACTTGCTATTGCCTTGGCAATGGTATACATCACATATTCTTGCTGCTTTTATTATCACTGTGGAATAATTCTGATGTCATGGTGGCAGTATTATGCTGTCAACCAAGCCACATCACTATGACATAAATAATTACTGGTATGCATTGTATATCACTGCAGCTATTGAGGATGACATAAAGACATCACCATATCACTAATGCGTCACCAACAGCTGCAGTGGTATATATTATGCATACCAGCATAGGTATGTCGAATATACCATTACAACTGCAATACAAGGTAAAACTCCCAAAAGCAAACAGAATTTTCTAAAGTAAATGAAAATAAAATACTGCAAAAATTCAAAAAATTTGGAAACCTCAAAAAAATTACTACAACTGACATAGAAATTGAACAGTTTGGTTGGTAAGAGCAGTAATGTGCCTTATAATTGTTCATTAAGGTGCAGTCTGATCTGGGTCTGTACTGTTGCTCAGACTTATCTGTCCCAATATTTTGAGTTTTTACAGGCAATTTAGCTTGGCAGTAAATAATGGAAATGACTCTTACCTTTGTTATAACCCCTACAACCACAGGGGACAGGAACCCTGTCACTGCTGCAATAGAGTTAGAGATCCCAAACAAAATCCCTGCAAAGGCTGGGGCTATATCCATATGGTTCACCACCCAGCCACTGTACTGAGCCCCAGTAAGGCTGACCCCTAGGACTAGTAGAGTAACAGCAGCTCCTGGCTGTGTACAGTCTATATATCCCAAAATAATCAACATTATTGCTGGCACTACCATCCCTGCAAACAGAAGACAAATTTGCACTGAACTTTTCATCTCAAAACAATCTGAAACAAATATGAATTTAAATGTCAGATTTGAAAATCCTCATTTCTTCTGTGAAAAATCTATGCCAGGTTTTACTAAGATTGGCTTTTGACCACCAAACTTTGGTCTGTTTTTTCCCTTACTTTCTCTCAAGAATGCCATTTACTGTAAAACACTTATATTTGGCGGTCACTTTATTTTGGCGATATTGGCGGAAAAGAAAGAAATCGCCAAATTAAAATGCCGCCAATATAAGCTCATGATACCGAAAGAAGAAAAAATATTGTTGAGCACATGATCCTATTTCCTCTACCAAAATATCAAAGCTAATACACATCACATATATAAGCGCAAAAGAAGATGCTTCCCTAACAACAAGAGGGAGGAAACGGAGTATGAAAATGTTCTCACCATACTAATTAGTATTTCAATTAAGTTGATTAAATCAGAAGGAACACAAAAAATTGTTTACTTTAAACAATTAACTACCCAAATTGTAACATGACTTTAATAATAATTGCTTTTGTTTTAATCACCCTGACAATATAGAGCTCAAATAAAGAGCAAAATATGACGTCAGAAGAATATTTTGTTCTTGAGAATCACAAAACCGCCAAAATAAAAATCCGCCAAAAGGTCCATATTTAAAAACCGCCAAATTTTGCTGCCGCCAAATATAAGTGTTTTACAGTATGGGACTTATGAATAGCAGTGCCCTGTTTCATGTATTGGAAGAAAAACTGGTCTTGAATTACATGTATTTATAATGTACGTGTGTGTCGTTTATATAAGAGACATGAATAAATCTGCTTTATTTCTTTCATTTGTTTATAGATAATCCAGTATTTATGAATATGCAGCTGAATGAAAACCAGAGGACCAATGGTCCTGTAGCTCACCTGACACTTGGTCCTGGTATAAATTTTAATGCTTTTATACATGTATATAGCACCAGGGCAGGGGCAGATAACCCCCCTCCCTTGGGGATTAATGTTGAGTCCCAATTCTATATACCAAGCCACAAGGTCACTGGGCCTTTGTTTCTGGACAAAGATTTCTGAAGGGTTTTTATCATATATGGGCATGGTGGCCACCATGTTCATGTGACCATGACCATCTGAACAAACTTTGATTCCTTTGACCCAGTATAAAAGCTCCATATGAAATACAGTAATCATTTGTATAAACTATGATGGGCCTGAGTGCCCAATGCTACATACCGGTACCAAGTTTCAAGGTTATAGGCCTTTCGGTTCTCGAGAAAAAGACGTCTGAAGAGTTTTTACCATATATGGGTATGGTGGCCATCTTGGTCAAGTGACCAAGACCATCTGAACAAACTATTGTTCCTTTAAGCCGGTGAAGCTCCATGTGAAATATGGCTTCAATTGACCCCAGTGGCCTCTGAGAAGATGTTTGAAAATGTTGATGGGTGACAGAATCTCAATGACCTTGTACAAAAGTCAAAGAATGACCTTGACCTTTAACAACAAAATATCTTCATCTGGTCATTTAGTCAACCATATATACCAAATATTGTACCTTAGACTTAAATAGTTTCTGAAACATCCACTGTTTAAGCATTTTCCCATATAAAAGCCTATATAATGTACCAAAATTGACAGTGTCATAAATTAGGTCAAGGTCGACGCACGATCATTTGTATAAACTATAATGGGCTTGAGTGCCCAAAGCTACATACCAGGTTTCAAGGTCATACGCCTTTTGGTTCTGGAGAAGAAGATTTTGAAGGGTTTTTCCATATATGGGCATGGCGGCCACCTTGGTCAAGATCCCGAGAACAAACTTTTATTCCCCGATCACACTTAGACTCCATATGAAATTTTGCTTCAATCAGACCAGTGGTTTCAGAGGAGAAGATGTTTTGAAAACCTTGATGACGGACAGACCAACAAATTGACCTTGACCTTCAGTGACATAATATCTTCACCTGGTCATTTAGTTGACTATATATACCACATATTGTACCTTAGACTTAAATAGATTCTGAGAAATCCACTATATAAGCGTTTTCCCATATACATAAAAGCCTAACATACCAAAGTTGACCATGTCGTAAATTAGGTCAAGGTCAACGCAAGGTCATCATTTGTATAAACTATGATGGGCCCGCATGCCCAAAGCTACATACCAAGTTTCAAGGTCATAGGCCTTTTGGTTCTGAGGAAGAAGATTTTTGAAAGTTTTTTACCATATATGGGCATGGTGGCCATCTTGGTCATGTGACCCAGACCCCGGGTATAAACTTTCGTTCCCCCATCCCACTGAGACTCCATATGAAATTTTGCTTCAATCGCCCCAGTGGTTTCAGAGGAGAAGATGTTTGAAAATCTTGACGACGGATGGTCCGATGGAATGACCTTGATCTTTAGTGACATGATATCTTCATCTGGTTATTTAGTCGACCATGTATACCAAGTATTTAACCTTAGACTTAAATAGATTCTGAGAAATCCACTGTTTAAGCGTTTTCCCATATAAAAGCCTAACGTACCAAAGTTGACCATGCCGTAAATTAGGTCAAGGTCAACGCAAGGTCATCATTTGTACAAACTATGTTGGGCCCACATGCTCAATGCTACATACCAAGTTCCAAGGTCATAGGCCTTTTGGTTCTGGAGAAGAAGATTTTTGAAGGGTTTTTACCATATATGGGCTTGGCGGCCATCTTGGTCATGTGATCCAGATACAGCGAACAAACTTTCGTTCCCCTAACCCATGGAGGCTGCATATGAAATTAGGCTTCAATCGGCCCAGTGGTTTCATCAGAGGAGAAGATGTTTGAAAATCTTGATGACTGATGGTCCGACGGAATGACCTTGACCTTTAGTGACATAATATCTTCATCTGGTCATTTTGTCCACCATGTATACCAAGTATTAAACCTTAGACTTGAATAGTTTCTGAAAAATCCACTGTTTAAGCATTTTCCCATATAAAAGCCTAACGTTGCAAAGTTGACCATGCCGTAAAATAGGTCAAGGTCAACACAAGGTCATGATTTGTATAAACTATGATGGGCCCGCATGCCCAAAGCTACATACCAAGTTTCAAGGTCATAGGCCTACTGGTTCTGGAGAAGAAGATTTTTGAAGGGTTTTTACCATATATGGGCGTGGCGGCCATCTTGGTCATGTGACCCAGATACCGCGAACAAACTTTCGTTCTCCTAATCCATGGAGGCTGCATATGAAATTTGGCTTCAATCAGCCCAGTGGTTTCAGAGGAGAAGATGTTTGAAAATCCTGACGACGGATGGTCCAACAGAATGACCTTGACCTTTAGTGACATAATATCTTCATCTGGTCATTTAGTCGACCATGTATACCAAGTATTTAACCTTAGACTTAAATAGTTTCTGAGAAATCCACTGTTTAAGCGTTTTCCCATATAAAAGCCTAACGTACCAAAGTTGGCCATGCCGTAAATTAGGTCAAGGTCAACGCAAGGTCATCATTTGTATAAACTATGATGGGTCCTCATGCCCGATGCTACATACCAAGTTTCAAGGTCATAGGCCCACTGGTTCTGGAGAAGAAGATTTTTGAAGGGTTTTTACCATATATGGGCGTGGCGGCCATCTTGGTCATGTGACCCAGATACCGCGAACAAACTTTCGTTCCCCCAACCCATGGAGGCCGCATATAAAATTTGGCTTTAATTGGCCCAGTGGTTTAAGAGAAGAAGACGTTTGAAAATGTTGACGACGGACGGACGACGACGGACGGATGGACGACGGATGCCTGGCTATACTATAAGCTCACCTATGAGCCTAAAGGCTCAGGTGAGCTAAAAATTGTTCTTGCTTTTTAACAGACTGAGTGTTCAAAATTCTGATCACTGCAATACATATCTTCTTGATTTCTGCTATTCCCAGGCAAGACAACAACCCCATGTGCTTAAACACCTTTTAATTAACAATGAAATGACAAAAAGTAGCTCTTCGTATCATAACAAATATGCATCATAGGTAGAGCTGCAGATAAGAAAGGGTAACAGGGATACTTCAAAAACAATTTTTCTTATTTCTTAATGAAAACATTTTGTGACCCCTAATTAGAACCGTCTCGGCGAGACAGTTCTAATGAAGTGTCATAACATGTTTTTATGCAAGAAAAAACAAACATTGCTAAATTATCCCTGTTACCACTTCTTATCTGGGGCACTGATAAGAGCATGGCTTACCAAAGTTAGTGAAGGCTTTCCTTGTAATTGCAGTATTCAGGCAACCTTTGGACTGTATGAAGTCTGCCAGCCAGCCAGTTATGTTTATCATTGCCCAGAATGCTATATATGGTAGGGCTGAATAGATACCATTCTGAAATTCACATATTATATATTAAAGCTAAATGGGTGACCTTGAGATGAAGCAAATTTGCTATTTTCATTTTTTGCTTCCCCATTCAATTTAGGTCAACTCTTAAAAGAAAGAATTTGCTCCTAAGGGGGACTTTTCTTACATGGAAGCAAATACATAATGGTCTCCCTTTGAAATATAGACATAATCATAGAGAATGAATCTGCCAACATTACAGCAGAAGTAAACAAATCCATAGTTGAGCCAGGTCATGTGACATCCAACAATGTGGCAATTCTGTCGTTTGTTATTCAGATCATCCTTCTCTTTTATACAGGGTATTCAAAGACCTCAATGTTTGCTCTATAGCTTGGCTCACTTCCATAGATGGCTGATGTGACAAGCAAAGGCTCTGATCAAACTGCAATTCTGTGCAGTCTCATCAGAGCCTTTCTTTGTCACTAATGCCACATTGTTGGAAATCACATGATGTGGCTCATTTATGGTAGATGTTAAGACACCTCAATCATCTCTGTAATTCCAGCTAGAATTTGGATAAGTCATTGTTTGCATGATCAACATAATAAACAGTGAAATCATCAGTCTATGTGGATACACTAAATGGGCTGATCTGCAAGTTTGCTGCTCTTAAGTGCTATGTGAAATATTTTGTATTATTATATGACCAAGGTGCAACACGCAATTTCATTGGCTCTTTTGACGTCACGTGCCGGTCAATATTTTGTGATATTCACCGGCCTGTCATTGAATATTACTTTTACGCTGATGTCATTATATTTTCGTGACGTAACTTCTGATTTACGTTAATGTTAATGGCCTAACGTCGCGAGATAATACCATTAAGTACAATCATAAATATCTAAGGAACAGAATTTGGAATTATCATATAATAAAACAATTGTTGACCTTTATTTCGGTGAATATGCAGTTTTATTGACCTGCAAACATAACATATTTATACAATATTTCGACTCCTCTACATTCAATAATCTGCTCATTGGGAATTGGCTAGAACCTGAAATTTTAAATGTATTAAAATCTGCTGTCTAATAGAAAGTGAAATTTAAGATAATAAATATGACTGAAGCTTGCTATCATCTTGCTAAACACACCTAGACCCTGTTACAGTATATACAGCTAGATTCCCCATACTTTTTGTGCAAAAACCATGTTACAGGCTTGCGTCATTTTCAGGTCTGCTAAGCTTATACTAATACACTGTTTTCTCTGAAAGGACGTTTCTCCCATTGAAAGTGGAATTAAGTGTTTGAATATTTTCTCCACTGCAAACTGTATGGCTGAAACCCTGGAACTTACAGTGGAGATGTCCAACTTCAACACCTCACTCATGTAGAGTGGTATACTTGTCAACAAGAAGTACAACCCCCAGTCTGTTGTTAAATTAGCTACCAATATTGCCCAAACAGGCATGGACTTTGCCATGCTGAACCATGGTACTGAAAGAGGCTGAAAGAAAGTACAGCATGCTTATAAAAAATAATTTATATGCACTAAGATATATATTGCATTTATTCAGTTATAAGTTGGGATTTCCCTCTCCATAAAATCCCCAAATATGTAAGTACCAAATACCAAATATGTGCAATGTGGCTATTAGATACATTTTTCTGTTCCAAAACAATCTTAAAGCTTACAAGACAGATCAAGCTCTCTGAGATTGTTTCTGAAGGTAAAAAAACATCTTACAACCAAATAAATACAGAAATATGATACTGACTAGATAAAGTCAAAACTAGTGACAGTATATTCTGCCATATACTGCCAGAAACCAGGCTCAAAGGTTATAAAACTTTTCTATTCTCAGCTGAAACTGTGCTCAAATTTTAATTTGACTAAAATTTAAAATACTACACAAAACTTGATTATGCATTCTAAAACAAGGAAGTATGTCAAAAGCAAGCCCTGATAATTATAAATCTCTCTGCAAACTGCCTAGTGTTTATTTAATATAGGTTTGAATTTTCATGCTCAGCTGAAAAAGCATGAAAAAAAGTCTTATATTGATATGTTGCTTCACGTTGACAGTAAACAGCTATAGTCATGTCGGAACAGTCCGTTTACCTAACCACACTATTCCTGGGCAGGCTTAGACCTCCTAAGCGGTTAACCAGTACTAAGTGCACATACTTTTGACAGTATTTGACAACTGCCCTTCTTGAATCAGCTGAAGGAGAAATGAAAGTATGTGGCCAGACCCATTATCGAACCCAGGACCTCTGACTTATGAGTTAAGTGCCCTACCAATTGCGCTACGTGGCCCGGCAAAACGTTTTATATCCTTGGTGCCGGATATCATTATAAAATGTCATAAAATGTCAATTCTCATTGGCTGATAAAATGGGGTCTTCTCTTAAAGTTAAAGGAAAGAAGTTGCTCCTATAGCAGAAATTCTTCCCTTTCAGAGTTGAAGCCCCATTCAGAAAGGAAGCAAAAATGGAAATGCCACCAGATTTACTTCCCCTGATGTTAAATCGATCTTAAACCCAGTTAAGTGATTTCTACACTGGTAAAATAGATTGATTTCATACAAGCTAGTTCTTTTTTTTTTTTTTTTTTTTTGAAACTTCACATATACAAAATTTTACCAGAATTTATTCACTGGTACTTTTAGTTTGGTCAATATTTCTTGAACAAGAATTCTGCGGAAGGCTATGTCGCACCTGCTGTATGCCTTCACATTAAGAACTCAATGAAAATGCCAAGTGGTTCTGGAGAAAAAAGTTGATTTTATTGGTTTTGCTATTTTTAGTAACGGCGACCATCTTGGATTCTCGACCATTCTCAACTTTTACCATTCTGAAGCTCTGCAGTCTGATCATGCTGCATGTGAAATTTGAGAACCATGGATGCAGTGGTTTCAGAGAATAAGTCATTTGAATGGACTTAAAAGCTAGGGTTGACGTAAATTATTCTAGGGTTGACGTAAGGTCACTGTGACCTAATTCCGCTACAGATTTTTTTTCATTTTGATAATTCTGAATACAAAGGTCCCACTTATGCTTCATACAAAATTTCAGCCAAATACACCAAGCGGTTCTGAAGAAAAACTTGATTTTATTGGTTTTGCTATTTTTAGTAACGGTGGCCATCTTGGATTCTCAACCCACCTGAATCTTATCATTCTGAAGCCCTGCTGTCTGATCATGCTGCATGTGAAATTTGAGAACCATGAGTGCAGTGGTTTCAGAGAATAAGTCTTTTGAAACGACTAAAATGCTAGGGTCGACGTAAATTGTGAACGGACGGATGGACTGACAGATGGACGGAAAACCGGACGCCTATATCGCACCTTGCTAAAGCAGGTGCGACAATAAAAGCATGCCTCATAAGTGGCTTTGTCAAGATATATCTCACAGGACACTAAAGCAAAGAAAGTGTAATACCTTATCTTTATGTGATTTGTCTGCTGACAGTGCCACATCACACAGTGATTCTAAAATATAATCCCTCTCTATCTTTGATATTCTCTTGTGTTGTGTTGGAGAATCACTAACAAAAATCATCCACAGAACAAACCAGATTGAACTTAATATACCTGAAAATACATGTAGACTACAATATTAATTCTAATAAACGCCACTGAGCTAACGAATCCCTTCTACCTTTTTTTCAAAAATCATGTTTTCCATCAGCTTTACGAAAGGAAACATGAATGCCTGTTTGCTTCTCTGGAGGACATACTCTTCCAAATAGAGTTCACTTTTCGATGAAAGGATTTGCTCCTCTAAGAGCTGACCTCTACTAAGTATGTGGGCAGAATAGAGAAAATAGTAGAACTGCTTCCTCTAAAAGTGTATCCATTCAACCTTATACTGTTAGTTACAAGCATTTGGGTATGGCTGATTCACTACAGTTTGGGCTCTAAATAAAATACACCACCCCAGAAGGGTTTAATAGAATTAATATGGTATATAAGCTATCTCCATATGCAACATATGAAGCTCAAAATGTTCTCTCCTTTGAACTGGAAAGAACAAGGACATACTGGATATGAGTAATGGATTCATTTCCTTGACTGACTGATTGATTGATTTGTTGCTTAACATCCATGGTAAACAGCTATGGTCATGTCTGGATGGTCAGTTAACCACACTATTCCTGGGCAGGCTTAGACCTCCTAGGCAGTTAACCAGTACTAAGTGGACTTACTTTCACCAGTAACTGACAACTTCATTTCCTTGAGCCCCTGGGGTACATCGCTATTAGAACTAGACAATAAACAGCAAAACAAAACTATGAATGTCCAGGTTTGAAAGTTGCATATGGTTAATCTATAGGTCTGCTCTGGAGATTTTATAACCTGTTATGACCATTTTGAAACTATCAATATTCCCTAAAGTTATTCAACTGTTTCACATTAGGACCTGATGTCTGATTTTTTTTCTCTCTTTTTTTTTTTTGCAGCTCACAAGAGCTAGTTGCTTACAAAATTGTATTTGCATGCCAAGTATAACAATTTTATGGTGAATGGGTACATCACTGTGTTTTCCTGCCATTTTTATAAAGGGGACTACTTTTGTGATTGACTGTTTGCTTCCCTGCCCAACTTAGTCCTTTCAAAATAGGGTTTACTCTTAGAGGAAAGAAGTTACTCCCACAGAAGCAAAGAAGTGACACCATTGAGAAGGGAAGCAAAACAGAAAACAACATAGTTTCTTCCCTTGAAAGTGTACTCATTCACTTTAATACAACAAACTCAATATGAGCCGCGACACGACAAAACCAACAATGTGGTTGTGCGCCCAGCGCAGACTCAGATCAGCCTGGACAGCCGCCAAGTTCGCCCAGACCCTTCATTAAGTGCTCAATGGGTAGCTAAGGGTCTAAGCTACCTTCATGCGGACAGCGAAGACTCTGATCAGACTGGGCGGATGCCCAGGCTGATCTGAGTCTGCACTGGGCACATAACCACATTGAAGGTTTTGTCGTGTCCTGGCTCCATTATATTTTGATGCCAAGTATAACTGTTAAGTAGGACAAAGTCTCAATCATAGAAATCCAACTTACCTAGAATGTAAAATATAGAGGGCCAGCCTCCAGCAAAACCATATTTACATAGTAGACCAGCTAGTGGGAAAGTGATCACATTACCAACTTGTGCTCCTGTAACACAATGTAGTACAATTCTAAATTCCTGGTACCGAGATTTGTCAATGAGTCAGTATCCAAAGATATACTTGCTGTTAACCACATGGAATATATGTTATGGCAACTCATTTAGAATTATTAGAGTTGCATTTTAATGAGCCAATGAAAGAATGAAATGAAAAGGTGTGAACAATAGAATCCCATTTACAACTGAAAAGACTTTTGTCTCCAGCGGGATTCGAACTTGGACTGCTAGCAGCCAAACCCTTAATCCACTAAAGAACAGAGTGTCACTACTAGTTTAGTTTTTATACTTCCAATTTTGATACATGATGTACTGATCTGGAGATAAGAGCATATAATAAGAAACAACCTATACCTGGCAATTACATGTATGATTTACAATGTGTGAGTTATGACTGACTGTCTCACGCCTGCCCCCATTTTTTCTGTGGGTTGGGTGAGAGGGGGTAGCAAGAGGGAAAAAATAAGTTCATGCGGTATTGTTACTGGAGTTTCAGACGGTTTTGTATATGAATAGCCTTCACAGAGTTAATTGTGTTATCACACTGTAAAAGCCTTCTAAGTACAATGTAACAAATAAAAGTTTGAGATAATAAACAGTTGTTTCATACATGAAAAATGAAATATTATTTCAAAAATTACATGTTTCATGAAAAGAGCCACAACATGAGAAAACCAACAAAGTGGTTGTGTGCCCAGTGCAGACTTGGATCGGCCTGGGCACCTGCCCAGTCTGATCAGACTCTTTACTCAGCACTTAAAGGGTAGCTAAGGGTCTAAGCTACCTCCATGCGAACAGCGATGACTCTGATCAGACTGGGCAAATGCCCAGGCTGATCTGAGTCTGCGCTGGGCGCACATTCACTTTGTTGGTTTTCTCATGTTGTGGTTCATCTGCACACGGCACAAATATGTCATTTATGGCCTTCACCATCACATGCCAACATTATCTATATACCTGCATAAGTAAATGATACAAGCTTGCTTCTTTCTAATGGTGGGGCCCAGTTTCCCCATATTGCATGCATAGAGGGGTAGCACACACCCTGTAACATAAAAAGATCAGAATTAAAAGCTTATCCACAGAAAAAAAATCAGATTTTTTTACTGTAATTAATACTGTAAATGCTAGAACAGAAGAGCCTGCCAAACAGGGAAGACCCTGAACAGACTGCTCCTACAGAGCAGACTGATCAGGGTCTGCACTGTTTGCAGTTTCAGTCTTAAAATTCAAAGTATGATAGAGCTTGGATGAAACATTTTATGGAATTTTGCAGATCTACGCAGATCTTTGGTGTCTGCTTTTTTGACATTCTAAGAAATAACCGCTATTCATTTCTTTCATGAGCTCTTCCTTATGATATGAACTATTATGAGCCCCCTCATCAGGATCTATCCTTTTTGCAAATTCAGCTATTTTTGTCTCTGCCGCTTAAGGTCTAAAATGCACATACTAATAAAGCTCTTTCAGGAGAACACTGATATACCGTAATGTGCGTATATATTGGGACACCTAAAATAATGAATTTTCTATTTGGGACAAATGGAAAATTTGTTATTTTAGGTGTCCCAAGTACTTATGCACATTAGGGTATGTCTAAAGCCTTAATGATCAGTTCTGCTTCTAAGTGCAAAAATAATATGTTTGGATATCTTTGTAAATTATGAAAATAGGCTACTGCAAAAAATTCTGTTTAACAGTAGTCAAAATCAGGAAAAATGTGTACAGTTTAGATAGGATTCTGCGAAATACATGTACATGTATTAATATATCAAAATCTTTTTAAAGATGCACAGTGATAGGTTTAGAAGGAAATATGATATCTAATCATTTTAGCTCAAGGTTGATTGTCTAGTTTTTGGCTTGACTATTTGATATGTTTATGTTTACTTCAATTCAAAGTAAATAATTATATCAACCTGTAATAAAATATTAAAACAAAACATCATCAATCTAGTATCATATTTCATACAAGTAGCCCAAAGGGCAACAACTGCTCACCTGAGAGACATGGTAAACCTACAGTGATATTTAAGATGCTCAGGAGCAGCTAACTCCACAGTCAGTGGTCCAATCAGGCTGAAAATTAAACTCATCCAAAACATTATGTATGCCCTCATTTAATATATGCAAGTTTAAAAAGTATCAAATCAAGATCACAACAGACAGAGCTGTCAAGGGCAGCTAACTTCGTAGTGGTTGGCCTGATCTGGCCAAAATTTGAACTTGTTTAAGATATTATGCATTTCCTCATTACCTGCAAGTTTGAAAAGGATCGGATCAGTAGAAACTAAGAAAAAGTGGCAACATTGATTTTTTTGGATGCTCAGGGCAGGTACTCCATAGTCAGTGGTGGGATCTAGCCGAAATGCTAACTAATCCAAGCTTTTATGCATATCCTCATTAGCTGCAAGTATGAGGAGGATCCGATGAAAAACGAAAATGTGATGACGTTGTTTTCTCCATTATAAGACTATGGGATTTTTTATTAAACGCTCAAGGGCAGCTAACTCCGTAGTCTGTGCTCAAATCCGGCCAAATTTCGAACTCATCCAAGCTCTTATGTATGTCATCATTACCTGCAAGTATGATAAGGATCTAATCAAAAACCTTGATTGCAGCACCCTGAAAGTCAAACTTGCTCGAGATATTGTCATGCCCTACATTCGTGTGAATTTATTTTAAAATCCGTTGAGAAATGTAGGTGCTAGAGCGATGACAAAGTTTTTCTAAAAATAGCCACAGTGACCTTGACCTTGGGCACAGCATCCTGAAAGTCAAACTTGCTAGAGATATTGTCATACCCTACATTTGAGTCAAGTTATTTCAAAATCCATGGAGAAATGAAGGTGCTAGGGCGAAGACAAAGTTTTTCTAAAAAAAGCCACAGTGACCTTGGGCACAGCACCCTGAAAGTCAAACTTGCTTGAGATATTGTCATGCCCTACATTTGTGTGAATTTATTTTAAAATCCATTGAGAAATGTAGGTGCTAGAGCGCTGACAAAGTTTTTCCAAAAATAGTCACAGTGACCTTGACCTTGGGCGCAGCACCCTGGAAGTCAAATTTGTTTGAGATATTGTCATGCCCTACATTTGTGTGAATTTATTTTAAAATCCGTTGAGAAATGTAGGTGCTAGAGCGATGACAAAGTTTTTCTAAAAATAGCCACAGTGACCTTGACCTTGGGTGCAGCACCCTGAAAGTCAATCTTGCTCGAGAGATATTGTCATGCCCTACATTTGTGTGAAGTTATTTTAAAATCTGCTGAGAAATGTAGGTGCTAGAGCGCTGACAAAGTTTTTCTAAAAATAGCCACAGTGACCATGACCTTGGGCGCAGCATCCTGAAAGTCGAACTTGCTCGAGATATTGTCATGCCCTATATTTGTGTGAAGCTATTTTAAAATCTGCTGAGAAATGTAGGAGCTAGAGCGCTGACAAAGTTTTGCTAAAAATAGCCACAGTGACCTTGACCTTGGGCGCAGCATCCTGAAAGTTGAACTTGCTCGAGATATTGTCATGCCCTAAATTTGTGTGAAGTTATTTTAAAATCAGTATAGAAATGTAGGCAACAGAGCGATGACAAAGTTTTTTCTAAAAATATGTGATGACATTGTTTTCTCCATTATAACACTATGGGATTTTTTTCAAACGCTCAAGGGCAGCTAACTCCGTAGTCTGTGCTCGATTCCGGCCAACTTTCGAACTCATCCAAGCTCTTATGTATGTCATCATTACCTGCAAGTATGATAAGGATCTAAGCAAAAACAGTTGAGAAAACGTGATGACGCCATTTTCCCCATTATAACCCTATGGGATTTTTTTTCAAACGCTCAAGGGCAGCTAACTACGTTGTCTGTGCTTGAATCCGGCCAAATTTCGAACTCATCCAAGCTCTTATGTATGTCATCATTACCTGCAAGTATGATAAGGATCTAAGCAAAAACAGTAGAGAAAACGTGATGACGCCATTTTCCCCATTATAACCCTATGGGATTTTTTTCAAACGCTCAAGGGCAGCTAACTCCGTTGTCTGTGCTCGAATCCGGCCAAATTTCGAACTCATCCAAGCTCTTGTGTATGTCACCATTACCTGCAAGTATGATAAGGATCTAAGCAAAAACAGTCGAGAAAACGTGATGACGCCATTTTCCCCATTATAACCCTATGGGGGCTATCTGTTGCCATGGAAACCAGAGTTCTGAGCTGATCGGCACCAAAACCTAATGCAGCCTTTCCCCCACCCAAATGATGCTTCAGATAAAATTTGATTGCGATCAACCTACTGGTTTCTGAGATATTCATGTTTGAAAGTGTTGACGCACACACCCACGCACGGACGGACGACGGCTCGACTCCCATCCTATAAGCTCACCTCTGAGCCTTCGGCTCAGGTGAGCTAATAATATTGCCATTTTTTCTCACTGTATATTATCAAACGTTATTAACACTGCATAGTTGGATGGATGAAATGTGATTTTACACCCTTTTGAACAGTGCTCCAGTAATAGCTGAGTGATGACAGGGTGATAATCTAAGATTATAAGCAATGGAATCCTGTTTAAGGCTGAAAAGACTTCTGTCTCCAGCACATTCGAACCTAGACTACTGGCTTAGCAGGCCAGCACTGAACCAAGTGAGCAACCAAGGCTCCTGTCAGGGCTATGTAGCAATGTTGTTTTTCAGTACAGTCATAACGTAGCATCCTGGGAGGGTCTTGGGAATAAATCCCTATCAAGCACCATCTGGCATCTGCACTCATTATGTTAGCTGTTTTAATCAAGATCTGGGTTTGAGGTTATGAACTTTGAGAACAATCTCAAACTCAAATTAAAGCACACTGATTGGCTGCTTCCGAGCATGTGCTCGGAAGCAGCCAATTAGTGTGCTTTATTTTGAGTTTGAGAATGTACTCAAGTTTTATAACCTCTGGGCCAGTCTACATAAAGGATAATGTGACCTTGTCTTGGTCTACTTTCCTCCATCTTTTCTGTCCCAGCATTTTTGGTCACAACAGTATGTCCCAGCTGTTACCTTTTATAGCTGATTGGTTGTCTGTGCAATATGTTGTATGACCCCTGTCACTACCATCAAAGTTCTAAGTATTAGGACATATAGGTCTGAGCAAATAGTGCAGACCAAGAACATAAAAGCAGTCTGATTATGTTCTATACTGTCTGTTATTCTATCTGCATCTTTTGGACATGTTACAGCATTGTAACTAAACTGTCCCATGTTTAGGACAATTACAGTACATGTACATGTAATTATTTTAGAAAACTCAGTTAATAGATTTTTCAAGGTAATTACTTCAATGCAACAACAAAAGCTACAGACTATGCTGAAAATTTCATACTATGAGGGAGCTCAATTACTTTTGTGAATTCCACAGCACTGCTTTCTTGGGAAAATAAGAAAACAACTAGAAAATGTGTTTATGAAACACTATGCCCCCAACCATATGCTTGCCTCTAAAGAAGGTTCATCCAATAATGCTTGTACCTTTGTACCATAGGCTTCATTCACTACGTCGAAAAAGGGGCTTAACTCAGTCAAAAATTCACAAATTTTTTTCGAAAGTTAATCAGGTCATCTACACCTTGGGCAATATCTTCCTGCAAAAAATCATGATCCTAGCATCAGGGGTTCTCCAGATATTTTGTTCACAAGGTTCAATAGGCTAACAATGCATTAAGTTGAAAAAGGGGCATAACTCAATCATAAATTCACAATTTTTTTTTCAAAAGTTAATCAGGTCACCTACACCTTAGGCAGTATCTTTCTGCAAAAAATCATGCTCCTAGCATCAGGGGTTCTTGAGATATTTTGTTCACAAGGTTCCATAGGCTTACAATGCACTAAGTCAAAAAAGGGGCATAACTCGGTCAAAAATTCACGAATTTTTTTCAAAAGTTAATCAGGTCATCTACATCTTGGGCAATGTCTTCCTGCAAAATTACATGATCCTAGCATCTGGGGTTCTTGAGATATTTTGTTCACAAGGTTCCATAGACTATGTTGAAAAAGGGGCATAACTCTGTAAATACATGACCGGCGAAAAAAATAAAAAATACGGGTCTGCTCATTTTTCATGTACATGCCACATATGAAATTTCAAGATCCTAGCATAAGCGGTTCTTGAGTTTCCCACCTGCCAAAAAGCGTTACGGACAAACAGACGGACGGACGGACAGACGGACTCACGGACGGACAGGCCCAAACCAATATGCCCCCTCAACTTCTCCGAAGTTGGGGGCATAAAAATTTAACCCCAAAATTTCAGCTTATCTGGAGCTCTGGTTCATGTATATATGAATCAGCTAATTCCAAAATCTGAAACTGATTCTTTAATCTATGAATTAAGGTGATGGGTACACTTTCAGGGGAAATAATTCCCTTTATTTGTTTCTGCATCCCTTTCCAATGAGTCAACTCTTAAAGAAAAGAATTTGATCCCTAAGGAGCAAATCCTTTTCGTTAAGAGTAGACCCCTTCCTTGTCCAGGGAAGCAAACAGGAAGTCACAAAAGTTATTCCACTTCGTTAAAAATGGTGGAAAAACAGGGAGGTGTACCCAATTACCTTAAATGACTCAAGCACTGATACAGTTAAGCTGATTACCACTGAGCCAGGAATGGCAGTAGCATTGTGGGCCATGCATTGGACTACGAATCAAGGGGTTGCAGGTTCAATACTCCATTTCTCCGATCTTTCAGATGAGACTTTAAACTGAGGATCTATGTTTTGGTGGGATGTTAATCCAGAGTTCACTCACTCAATCACTACTACTGAGCTTGCTAATTTGGACCTACACCAATTGAAGAAGTTCTGATATGGTCTTTAAGGCTGAGATGGAAAGTATTACCCCAATTTGTATCTAAACTTATATCATTCTTCAAGCACAAGACAAAAGGGATAGTTTTAGAGTAATTCAGGACAATTTTATTTTCATCAGATCAAATGTTGTGGCCCCTCACTAGAACCACCTAGCAAAAGTGGTTCTAATGAGGAGCCATAACAAGTTCTAAAGGGGAGTAACCACAAATAATCTAAAAATTGGGACACCTAAAACAACTACTGTAATTCCTCCAAACACGAAACAGCTTGGTTTTACAATGCAGTAATGCATCCAACGAGTTACAGATTGAATGGCAAACAGCATAGACCCTGATCAGACTGCTCCTGAAGGAGCAGTCTGATCAGGGTCTACACTGTTTGCCCAGACCTATCTGTCCCAATACTTTGATTTTTTATGGATAACTCTTAAATTTTTCTCATAAGCCCCACCTTATCAGGAGCTTTGTATTGTCACTAAATCTGTACTGACACCGTCAATGCATTCAATAGAAACTATTATCAGCAATTTTTGTGTAAGTTGCATTATAGAGCAACTGCATTGGATGGATTACTTGCGATTTTATGTCCCTTTCAACAGTATTTCAGTCATATCAGGACAATGGGCGGGTGATAATGAAAGGCTGTGTGCAATGGAACCCCGTTTACGACAGAAAGAACCCCCCCTCTGGGGGGGCTCAAACCCGCGACTGCTAGATCAGTAGGCCAGTGCTTAACCCACTGAGCTACCGGGGCTCCAACTGCACTGGAAACCCAAACAAAATGGTGTATGAGAGCAGTAAGATCAGAGCTTTCACTGCTGTCTGCTGAATCATGTCCAATTATTTTAGGTAAACACAGTATTCACCTGACTTGACAAGGACAGTAATACATTTCCTCTGAGACAACAGACATGGCAATTTATCAAATGAAGACTTGCTAAAACAGACACAACATGGCTTAACAACATGTACATGTAATGAGCCTTGAAGAACAATTACCTGAACACTTTTCAAAAACTTGAATTAAACTTAAAGAGCCTTTCTGAACAAAACTGGGTTCTGTTTACTTTCCATGGCCATTATATGTGTGAACTTTAAAAAAATCCTAAGTTAGCCATGCCCTTCTTGCACTTCATAGCTGTGCAACTAATGACAAATGGGGGGCAATAACTCTAATATCAAGGAATGAAAAGTCAGTGAGCCCTGAAATGCAGGTCAAGTCCTAATTATCATGGTTGCTAGAGTTCTTGCTTTGATTATAAAATGAAATGTACTGACTCATGTTTCATGACTCCAGCGTAATAGATCTAGAGCTATACAGATAGACAAGAAAACTTGAAGCATATTTTGCAATTCAGTGAGCCCAGAAATACAGGTCAAGGCCTAATAATGATGGTTACTGGAGCTCTTGCTTTGATTATAAAATGAAATGTACTTACTGAAGTTATTCCAACAATGATTCTCAACACTATCAGGAATATATAACTAGTCTGCGCTGCCACAGGGGTGAGAAATGTCGCAACTGTTGCTCCAAGCATGCTCAACCCATACACTCTCTTCCCTCCAATCCTGGTTGCCAGCCATCCTCCGGGGATCTGGGTAATGATATAGCCCCAGAAAAAGGATCCCAGGATCAATCCCTGCACAGTTTTGTTCCATTCAAATTCTCCATCCTGTTTTCAAACAGATAAAAGTGAGTATTTTCATTATAGTTAGTATTTCATTATTATTTTAGGTGTATGAGTACACTGCCATGTTTTTTCCCACTATTTTTACAATGGTAACAACTTTTGTGACTTCCCCTTTGCCTCCCTGACAATGTAGCCCTTCCAAACTAGGATCTACTCTTAAAGGAAACAATTTTGCTCATAGAGGAGCAAATTATTTCCTTTAATAATGAAGAGCCCTGATCAGAAAAAGGCGAAATGTAAATGATGGAGTTGCAGCCATGTTTTTCCTGCAATTTTTACAATGGTAACAACAAATTTTGTGACCTTCTGTTTGCTTCCCTGTGCTGGACAACATAGCTCTTTCAAAACAGGATCTACTCTTAAAGGAAACAAATTGCTCCTAAACAGAGCTCCAGATAAGAGGGGGTATTGAGGATAATTCAAAGATAATTTGTATTATTTCTCAAGGAAAACATATGTTGTGACCCCTCATTAGAACCGTCTCTACGAGACGGTTCTAATCATGGGTCACAAAATATGGTTTTGTGGAGAAATATGGATAATTATCCCTCAATTATCTCTGTTACCCCTTCTTATCTGGAGCACCAGAGCAAATACTTTCCTTTAATAGTATATCCCCTATCAGAAGGGGGCAAAGTTGCTTCCTTTGAAAGTGTACCTAAACACCATGAACACCTAGAGTTACCATGTCATAAAATATGTGGTGTCCAGTAAATCCCTTTAATACTTAAAGTTTTGACTTCACCCAAAAATTGAATTATGGATATCTACCCAAGCTTCATGAATACTGGATATCCGAAAATTGATTTTTGGATATCCATAATTCGTTTTTTGGAATGAGGAGTTTTGCATAACTAGTATAATTTGATTTAAGTTTATCCATAAATCAGGTTGATACCGTATTTGGATATCCAAAAACTGAATTATGGATATCCAGAACCGATACCCTAAAATCAAGAATAAATAATAAATTGGCACTCCACAATATTTAGCCAGAATTTTTGTTCTGTTGCTACATTAATTATTTTTGCATCTTTTAAAAATCCTTTTAGATTTGTATGTGATAATTTTTCAATTCAATTTCCAACTCTTTATATCATTACTGCCTGTGAAATATCTTCTTAGGAAATTCTTTTTGATCACAAACATACAAACCCTTTAAAATTACATGTAATTAGCCACATGGTATGACAACAATGTATTCCATCAGTCACTCTGATTTGCAGCAACTGTACATTTAGTATTTACTCTGTGTGTGCATGCACTTGCACATGAACGTGTGCATGTGTGTGTGTTTCAATTCTCATTACGAAGTTCCCACAGCACCTCAGCAGAACGTATCCATAGCCCCAGTAACAAGGCACTGTTTGTCTGTCCATTTAAGTATTTACCTGGAAATCCCCAGCTTTTGTTTCATTTGAAGGTCCTGCATGGATATGACCACACTGTTGTTCAGGCTCTACGCTGGTGCTGCTGTCATTGGTCGAGGAGTTAGCCTCTGCCAGTCTCAGAGCTGTCTGGTTCACCATACATACTATGGCCACACTCATATTCACACGAAGAGCGTACACATTCACAAAGCCAAAGAAGCCCAGTACTGCCAGGGCAAGTCGACTTGAAGTCCACCATGGTACTAAAATATCAAACATTAAAAACACTTTACATGTGCCATTAACATGTAGCATGCTGTAGGTGACCCCAGTTGCTCAAAAGGGCTAGGCCAACCTGAAAGCAATGCTCCAGATGAGATTAGGGATATAACTTTCAATTCCTGCAAAAAAACGTTCTCCTATTTGTATATAAAACATAATGTTGTGACAACTCCCTCATTAGAACCGTCTCAGTGAGACAGTTTTCATGAGTGAGTGGTCAGAACATATGTTTTTGTTCAGACAAAAGAAAACATTATCTAAGAAGTAGCCTCAAAATGCCATTGTATCTGGAGCTCTGCAACCCAGCTTATCATGATCATATTAAGAAATGAAGAACACCTGGAAAGAGTACCCTAACCTGGTTAAGCAACACTTTCTTGAAGCAAGATTATCATGGCTTCAGAGGTAAGGGAACCTCTACACAAGGATAAGCCTTCAACAAGACCTGTCCCCGTACAGAATAGCTTGCCTAACAACTCCTCGCCCATCACATAAAATACTTTAATGTAAAACTTTAACATTTTGCTAACGCTGCCACCGCCAAGTTGAGATAAAAATGCTCAGCATACTAGGGGTTGCAACTCTTTAAGCCCCAGTGACAAAATTTGCAAACAGTGCAGATCCTGATGAGGCGTCTCATTATGAGCTGCCTCATCTAATATCTACACTGTTTGCCCTCTAGTCTATGAATTCTTCATATGATACAGCTTGCACGAAACATTTTTGAAATTTTTGCAGACGTAAATTTTGTCGTCTGCTTTTTGGTGCTTAAAGGGTTAACTACCAGCAGAGCTCCAGATAAGAAGGGGGAACAGGGATAATAAAAAGATAGTTTTTCTTATTTCTCAACGAAAACATACATTGTGACCCCTCATTAGAACCGTCTCGGTGGGACAGTTCTAATGAGGGTCACAATGTATAATTTTATGGAAAAATTAGGAAAATTATCTGTTAATCATCCCTTTTTACCCTTCTTATCTGTAGACTGTAGCTCTGTACCAGTCATGTAGATGCAAACATTTTCCACTACATTCCACTTCATTACCATCTAAAATTGTAGGGAATCACCACAAATAATGGACCAGAAGTACCTTGGCCAACAGTGTAGACCCAGATCAGTCTACAGAATTGTCAGATCACATAATAAGAGTCTGCGCTATTTGGGATTCTTCCAGCAATTTTCACACTCCAGATGCTAAATCAACTTGTTAGAATAATAGGGAATATACATGTCACAGTGCTCCAGATGAGGCCAAAAAAAAAAAGACCTCTTGTTTCCGGTTACTCTACCGGCCCTATGTTTTTTGGGCCTACATAAACTTTTTTTCATGGCCTTATGGGATTTTAAAGTGTATTTTAAGGCTATTTTTAAGGATTTTCATACATTTTGCATACAGAAAAGTTTTTATATAAAAAAACCTTTGCCTACCTATCGACCCTAATCGACGCTAAAAATTTTGAAGACGTAACTGTAAATTTTGGCCTATTAAACAAGGGGTTACAAGGGTAATTCTGGGATATTACTTTATTTCTCGAAGAACCATCTCACCAAGATATGGGATAACTTTGATTAATTCTCAATGAGATAACTTTGCTTATTTCTCCATGAAAATCAATGTTGTCAACCCTAATCAGAACCTCTCAGCGAGATGGTTCTAATGAGTGGTCATAAGATATGTTTTTGTGAAGAATGACGGAAAATTATCTCTAATTATCCCTGTGAGTCATGGCTGTGCCCCTTCTTATCTGGAGCACTGGGATAATTATGGTAATTACATGATATGGTTTCAACAGTTACTGTTGATGGTGTCCCAATATTTAGGTTATTTTCATGAAATACATTCAACATTCAATAAGTGACGACTGGCCACATTGGGGACAATGACAAAATGTTAGGGTCACTGTTCATGTAGTGCACAGAATCCGATATACGAGCGACAACTGTATTGTCTATGGTTTGACCATAGTTTCGTACCACATGACTTCCGCCATTTTTTCATTGTGCATGTCTGGTCCGATCATGCTTTCTCTCTGGTTGGACTATAGTTTGCTGGTTCCCCGACGTCGGTATAGAAATGAAAACATCAGAAACCGATATTTTTGTATCGACTGTGATGATAGGCTGACAAAAGAAGAAGTCATAGCAGGACAATGGGAGGGTGATAATGAAAGGCTGTGTGCACTGGAACCCTGTTTACAGTTGGGAAAATTCCATACCAGCTGGATTTGAACCTAGGACTGCTAGATCAGCAAGCCAGTGCTTCACTAACTGAGCTACCAAGGTTCTTCACCAAATGGAAAAATCAATATTCTGCCAGTATCATTTTTACCTCCATTTCCAAGGGGTCAACTCTTAAAGAGGAGCAAATTCCTTCCTTCAAGCAGACTCCATTTTGGATAGTAATTTGTTGCCCAGATAATAGAAATTAACAGGCTGTCACAAAAGTTGTCCCCCTTTGTAAAAGGCAAAAAACATAGAGGGGTAAGACAGTTTAATACAATACCAGATTCAAATGTCCCAAAAAATAGGGTAATTATGGTACCCAGCAACTTCAAAGGCTGTTCTCTTGAGTCAGTACTTGTCTGAAGCTTAATTAAAAAAGCTATTTTATTGTTATGTAATTTCTTATTCATGTCACTTTTTATTATGGCTGGCATTTGCTACCTACTGTAAAGGCTCCACACACTGGGACAGCAGGACCTGACAAAATAGTAGTAACCCAAATCAGACTAGTCCAGAAGCACTCTGAACTGGCCGGGTCACAGCTGTTGATGATCGATCTGCATCTTTTTATACATTTTCAAAACACAAAGTTTATTTTTCACTACAAGGAATGAGTGTGTGTCTAAATATCTGGGTGAAACATGGTGCACATATGCACAGCAGACCTACATAACTTTCACTACCAAATGGGTTACCTCAGTTCTACAATTTTTACAAAGAGAAATTATGTGTGACTTCCCCTATGCTGCATTGGACAATGATGCCCCTCCAAAAAAGGGGCCCACTCACACAGGAAAAAAAAATGTCTCTCAAAAATGCAGGGGCAATTATATCCTTTTATAGCTGAACCACAATGAGAAAGGAGGCAAAAATGAAAACGGCAGAATAGCCTCCCTTGAAAGTGTATCTATTCACCACCAGTGTGCCTAAAACACTCAGTTCTATGCTACAGGATCAAACAATGTCTTGGAGATTTCAGAAGAGTCTTTAGAAAATACAGGGCTCCAGATAAAAAGGGAAAAACAGGGATAAGCCAGGGACAATTCTCAATGAAAGCAAACATTGTGACCCCTCATCAGAACTGTCTCAGTGAGACGGTTTTAATGAGGGGTCACAATGTATGTTTTAATGGAAAAATAAGTAAATTGTCCAATAATTATCCCTGTTGCCCATTATCTGGAGCTCTGCTTACAGCATGTGCTAACAATGAACATTCAGATCAGGCTGCAACAGGGTTGCCATCCATCCTCCACTTCTCAATTCCCTGATGTTTTCAAATTGTCCATACCCTTTTACAAATCTAAAGTTTAATTATACTCCTTACTTCAACAGTGATGTAATAATCACTTGAAACTGAGGGTTGTGGTAGGGATTAGGGTTAACAAGAGCTGTCAGCAGACAGCAGAGCTTGCTTGAACTGGTGATTGCCCATCAAGAACACAAATTTCTATGAATATGATCTTGACCTTTAAGGTCAATTAGAAAGGTGATGCTGCCACCTTGTAAAACTCTTCCCAGAGCAGTATCTGTCAACAGTCTGAGTATAGCTTTCCATCTAGGCACTGTGAAACTTCATGTACATGTATAAACCTTTAGCCTGGGACCATGACCTGAAGGTCAATGAGAGAGGTGGGCATTGGTACTGTGTAAAACTCTGGACCAGCATCAAACGGAATTGCTAAACCCAGCTCAGAATTGGATATTGACCTTGAACGAATACCAGTGTAAGGTGGGCACTGCCATGTCAGGTGAATGTGGTCAATGTGAGAGAAGAGGAGACTATAACACATTATCTCCTGCATTGCCCCCTCCATGACAGTGTAAGGATCAGGCTGCATACAATGTTGCATCAAGAGCCTTGATAACAAGATACTGCTGATCATGGGAAGACTAAGCACTATCCCCACTGCAGAGAGACCATACTTGAGCATTTGAATGAGTTTGTTTCAGAGACAGGAAGGTTTGACAACATAAAGAGTAAGAACACGAAAGATTCTGCCTCACAAGTCGTCAGAGTCAAAGTTTAGTATATATACTAAACAGTAAACTATGATTCTAACTTGAAAAGTGCGACGATGCTCCAGAGAGGGCCCTGCACTTACTGGGAGAAGAAGAAGAAGAAAAACAGGGGTCCCTATAAAACTAGAAACGGAACCAAAACGAAACGAAACGAAACGCAACGAAACGCAACGAAACGAAACAAAACGCAACGGAACGAAACGCCAACGAAACGAAATAGAAATAAAACGAAATGGAGCAAAATCTGAAAAATACCATGAAAGTATCACAATAGAACAGCACCACATATTAATGCAAAAGGAAGACTAAAAAAGCCCCATGTTTATCCCTATACATTGCTGTATGAAGTTACCAAGTTACTGAGTATTTGTTAGATCAAATACATTAACTTTTAAACAGATACTTGGCTGAATTGTTGCGCATAAAAATAATTGTTGAGGACCGAGGCAAGAACACTATTTCAGGAACCTGGGTCATATGTATGGAGCTGGTAGCCCGAAAAATGTCGAAAAGCTCATTCGACGCTCCACAACAATAAAAAAAGTAAAAATAAATATTAATTATCTTTAAATAACAATCAAAAACTATAAAGATAATAAAGAAAATGTCCAGACCAAAACACCCTAAGACCAAATGAGGCCCCAAAATCGTATGTGAGTTTATCAAATTAAACAATTCAGCCAAGTAGATCTATCTGTTTAAAAGTTAATGTATTTGCTATAACAAATACCCAGTAACTTGGTAACTTCATATAGCAATTTATAGGGATAAACATGGGGCTTTTTTAGTCTTCCTTTTGCATTAATATGTGGTGCTGTTCTATTGTAATACTTTCATGGTATTTTTCAGATTTTGCTCCATTTCGTTTTATTTCTATTTCGTTTCGTTGCGTTTCGTTCCGTTGCGTTTCGTTCCGTTCCGTTGCGTTTTGTTTTGTTTCGTTTCGTTCCGTTTTGTTTCGTTGCGTTTCGTTTCGGTTCCGTTTCTAGTTTTATAGGGACCCAAAAAACAGTGATTCAAGCCCCTGTGAGTCTATGAATCACGTTTAAGATTTGCCTGGATCCGTAGAGGGCCAGTGTTAAAAGTGCGATGTTAAAAGTGCTGACTGATCAGACTAGTGTAGAGATGGGCATGCTGAATGAGTATCCATCCTGTTCGCACATGCTAGAACGTGCCTTTTTCACATGATGCCAGTCATTTTTATATCAAACGCCTATTTCCATGCCTCTTTAACATCGAAAAGTCAAACAATATCCATACCTTCTTTTGGGTCGATTGCTCTTTTGGAATTATCATCCGTGTCGGTTAGATTGTAATCCTTTTTCCCCATTTTCCTTGCCACGTCTTGAAGTTGAACACGTGGACAGTAACTGCAACAAATAACTTCTTCTTACAATCAGTCAATGTAGAATTAATTATATATAGTAGTCTGAAACAAACAGTTTTATCTCGTTTTAAAGTCAGTGCCGATTAAATTCAAGAATTAACGTACAAACAACATTTATTATCTCATGATAAGAGCGACCAGGTAACACTTCTGAAAAATGTAAACAACAAGTGATGCAATGTGCATACTTGTTTAGGAATGTCGGGAGTCGCGTGCGTCATAGAACAGTCATACTAGACACCGAAATTTTTCTTCTTTCTTTTGTGGGAAGGGTCACTGCCGAAGCTTAGTTGTTAAGGTGAACGTGACCGCAGGGCAATAATAACAATACATTACATTTAAATTTCTGTGCTATTAAAGTCTTTACAAATAGAGAAACACCAAACTGTGCTCTTACATAGCTTTTGAGTCAATGAATACACGTCCAACGTCTTTTAGAAGGCTGTCCAGCGTCGTACCATATCCATCGATGATTCATAATCACGTCCAACGTCGATACTGTGAATTCGCATCCAGCGTCAAGCATCATATATGGCAAGTGGAGAATAACTTAAAGACTTAGTTGTAATCATAAAAATTTGCATAGGTAAAACACCGGCACCAGGTTGATACCGCAAAGATTCGACTAAAATTGAAAATTGTATGCTAATTAAGCTCTATGCAGACAGTGAAGACTCTGATCATACTCGGCAGATGCCCAGGCTGATCTGAGTCTTGGCTGGGCGCAAATGCCATTGTTGCTTTTGTTGTGTCGTGGCTCATTTATGGACTGATTTCAATTTAACTTCACACAAGTACTGAGTGTAATATTACCTAGAACACCTCTGTTCTTTTAAGGTGAGGTGGGAGTAATTCAGCGCCGCCGTGCGACAGTTTCTGTCGCTACTTTACGTAATGACGTCAAACGTTCCATTTGATAAAAAACAAGATGGCGTCAGCGTTAGCCGCTTCTGTGATCACTACATGGTCCGCTCACAAAATGCAAGGAGGATGAGAGCTGGGTTAAATTTCAAGGAATAGAAAGTGCCGTTGAGAAGAAACTGAGAAAAATATAGTTAGTTTTCGTGCGGAAGACTACTAGACGGAGTTCGCATCTGTTGAGTTGCAACAATTTATATTAATAATTTTACACAAGAAAAGGAAATAGACAGTGCCGTAGAGAAGAAACTGAAAAAAAAGTGTAACTAGTTTTCCGTGGGAAGAAAGCTGTTCTCTGACAGTTTCTCATCAGTTTGGTAGACGGAGTTCGCAGCTGTTGAGTTGCAATAATTTTATTACAAATTTTCATACGACAACAAAGGCTCGTGAAATTGAATCCAGAATTGTAAAATGAGTAGTCAGATCACTGTCTACACTTCGACCACGCACTTTACAGTTAACATAGTAGCAGCCATAGTCAGTCGTTTTCATACCACCCACACTTAAAATACTAATCAGCAAAAGTTATGCCACATTTCAGTTATATTAAAAATTATTAGACTGTCCTTAGCATTTGAACAACGCTAGGCAGCCGTATCAACGTCGATGCAATGTCGTCAGAATCTTTTATCGACGTTGAAACGATAATTCGACGATCTGTTCTGTCAATTAGCTAAAACAATGTGACGTTTCTTTTTCCTTGCATTTCTTTCACTTTTCTGTCTTTCATTTCTTCTTTCTGTTTCGAGCGTATATCAGAGAGTCGTTTTATTGTATCTCCTAGACACTAACATGTTAAGGTGAATCCCAGCTTCCTCTAATTTTTAGAGAGAGAGAAAGAAACCGAGAGAGAGAGAGAGAGACAGACAGAGAGAGAGAGAGAGAGAGAGACAGAGAGAGAGAGTCGCCGAAGTCCAGTCGTTGGAACAATAGTGCAGAACATTATAGGCTCTTTCTTGGGTCGGGTCAGGAACTGGAGAACTTGACTCGCTTACACTGTACAAACGACAAGTGGACAAGGGCATTGTTCAAATGTCATAACATGTGGAAGCCCGCCCTAAAGTTGTTGCTTCTGAGAGTTTGTCAACTCGGGCGCAAGTCAACTGTTTTGGAGGGCATAATGACAACGTTTTCGATTTTTTAAATTAAAATATAGTTAAGACGGCTTATGCAGATATTGAGAGAAAAGTATTACATCTGCCTTCATCCTGCACTTTCCCGACGATGACAATCATGGGTGATGAAAGTCCTAGACAAATTTTGCCGGGAGCATACAAAAAGCGATAGATGATGTGTGGCGCGAAAATTAACGCGCAACGTTGACGTTTCAGTCTTAAGAGACGGCAAGTCGGGCATTTTATGCACATTAGCTCGAAAGTTAAGTCGGCGACCTACTGTTTTTATTCGTCCGCAACTTTCTACGCCACCTGGAGTATTGTGTGAGTTCTGTTGGATATTAGCGGGCGGCGTAGAAACTAAGGGTGCTGATCGAAAATGTAAAAATGACCGCACTGTTTTACTTCCTATTTCAAAAAAAAAAATATATATATATATATCAACGAAATGCTGAATAATTGTATTTTTCGGAATGAACACGGAAAATGATCATTTTATGAAAAAAAGAGAAATATGCGGACAAAAACTTTGATCAACGCAGTGCCAAAAGTCATGATTTACTATATATTCTATACATTTTGAGGGTAGTCAACTTAAACTAAAAAATCTCCGCGGTATCTCGTATGCAATCTTTACAAAAAATATATCAGGCTGTTCGAAATTCAATGCGGTTTTCAAAATGAACACGGAAAAATGGATTTGAATATAAGGAAAAATAAAATTAGAAGATAAGTATGACTTGCCCACTATCTCGCAGTGTATTTCATTACCTGTTCGATTCGCGAATATCGATTATCGATTTTAATGACTGATTCTATCAGTCATTCAAAGCTGTCACAAGCGTATTTTGGAAAGTGGCTTTCACAGCTGTATTCTTCCGCTCAGAAATGAAGTGATCGTAAGTTCATTTCGCTAAAAAACGTCAGGGAATTGAAAATAAGTTTTGTACGCGAAGTTAAATGAGAACTTATATAACGTATTCTTGTGCAGGTATAATTGTTTATGTAGATCTGTAAAATGATAAGCATCCAACTCATGACATCAGCGGTCAAAAAATATAACGAATACAAATTATTAAAAATCATTCCCCCAATTACCGTGTTCGCCCCTTTAAGTGCACCTGTTTTTTAGCGTCCCTCATACTTTATCAAGTAGATTAAATTAGCTGCCGCTAAAAAACAACAACAGCAGCAACAAAAACAATGCTTTACTGTTATTCTGTCATTGCAGAAAATGTAACGTAAAAGAAAATCTGTAGTACTGTTGGTTTATCTCTCGCAAGTATTATACTGGACATCATACAGTAATTGCGTGTTTATCGCTGGCTATTCATATAACTGCCATGTTGTAAAAAGTGGAGTGGACACCCTCGTGGTCCACAGGTAATGCGAAATACCGCAAACACTGAGTTCTTAAAAGTCAGTGAAAAGCAGTAACCGTTGTCAGAATTCAGAAATTTCTCGTGTACATGAGATAGAACTTTGGCAGGTGTACACGTATGAAGTGATTTGTGCTAAATGACTTATTTACATAATTAGAGCTGGACCATACACAAGCAACAGGGCTGATGTTTGAAATTATTTTGAGCCGACGTGGCATGACTCTATTCTGATAGAATCTGTCATTTCAGGGCTATTGGCCCTTTGCTTAAAGATCGAGTGGCGTGGAAAGTTATCCATGGCTTTAATGTAAGCTTCTATCAGTGGGCCTTTTTACCATGTATTACTTCCATGTTAATAATGCAAAGTTATTTTTATAAAGCCCCGTACCTTTCAGTTCAGTTTATATTTTAAGTAATATGCAACCTTCATGACGCAAATGACGCAGTGGGTTGACGCGTCGTTACATTTTAAATTATTATCATCATTATCTATCATTGGGCCATACTGTGTTTGTTTTTGAAAGAAAAAAAAACGTGTTTTGGTTCTGGAGAAGAAGATTTTTGAAGGATGTTGCCAGCTCACCTAGGGCATCTGAAAATAGGACAAGGTGGAAAGTCATAGTTCAGAATGAAGGTTTTTAACCAAGAGTGACGAGCAAAAAAAAAAAAAGAGCATTTTTTATAGAACGCCATTATAACGTCGGGTCGAAAAAGTAGGAAAAAATTGACGTTTTCGAGGTCAGATATCTTGAAAACGACATCGGCGACCCCCCCCTCCCTGTTATATTACATTTTCTGAAAGAGGGACTAAAATGTACAATATAAAAAGTATGAATAAAATCGTGTTCGGCAATTATCTTTTTTAAAGATACTTCTTGTTGGCTATATGGATGGCCTTACTTTGGAGTGTTTTTTTTTTTTTTTTTTAATTTTTCTTTAGATTCCCATGTACAGATATATTGTCGCCTTAAACAGAGTTGTCAAGATCACATACTTTATGATTCTTTTGTTTTCTTTCCTTAGAAGTGAACAAGTATTTGTGAGTATATACTATTGCCAGCAAGAATCTTCCATATTGCTATAATCAGATACAAAGTAGAGCTTTGTAGACTCTAACCATACTACCAGGTATGTCATGGTAGGGTTGGGAAAGGGGGCAGTAGGGGTAGGGTGTCAGAATTTAGATATCAAAGAGCAAGTTTGTGGGTGGCGGGGGAGGGGGGGGGGGCTGGGTGCAACGATTATTTTTTATGTGGGGTGGGGTCTTGGTCTTATTTAATACCTCTACTTTCACAATAATAAAATCGACCCCTACCCCTACAGTTAGCTTATCCTATCTTCTCAAGCTTTTTCAAACTTTAACAAATTTTATGGTGACGCTAAATACCGAAAGGTCAAGCCCAACACCTTCACCACCTCTCGCTGCATACCCCCCCCACGCCCCTTTCTTCGCCAAACCTCCCTTTCACCACTCTGCCCTAAGTTTGGGTGGAAATACGAAATATCCTTAACAACAGAGTATTTTGTCAAAAGTGTCACACCGCCTAGCCCACCAATAGAAAACGAAAGTAGAATGACCATATATGGCGCGACAAATCTGACGCATGCGTTTTAAAAGTTTACTTCCGGGTTGAAAACATCGCGATACAGCCGGTTTCACATGCAAATACCACTTTAGATACCGCTACATTAGCAGTTATGGCAACTTACAAAGAAAGTGAGTTACTTTTGTTGATTGTTAACATTGTGATTTAGAGCCTTTCTTTTCCTGCTGACCGAAGTATTTGTAAACAAAAAAGTCCAAAATTGGGAGGGGTGATCCGGATTATCGGAAGTAGGAAATAAGCAGTTAGATGATTGCCCAATTTCGCCGAATAACAGCTGTCTGACTGTCGAATTTAACGATTGGATGAAAGTAAATTCTTAGAATAACAGGATGCATCGACCGGATAGGCTGGCGTTCGTTATTTAAAAGCTGCAAGCAGAGTATCCAGTTTCGTACTTTTCGCTTGTTCACCACGGGTTGATTCGCATAGTGCTCTTTTTCATCATTGGGAATGCACTCAAGGTTAAGATACATCTACATCTACCAATTAAGTGCATGGCCAATATTGGCATAGTCGCACTGTGAACAACCTTAAAACATTCGTGCTGGGAGGTTCTTATGTACAGTTAAAATCAGATAAAAACATGTTGTTCACAATCACGGTCTTAGGACATCTGCACTGACAAGGAGCTTGAAGTCATCCAGAGTCGGTGCAGATATGACCTTGGCAGGCAGACTATTCCAGAGACGGACTGTTGATGGAAAGAAGGATCCCTTGTAGGCGTTGATGGAGCAAAATATTGGCAGGAAACGTTGATGGTGTCCTCTAGTTGCTACTCCTGTGGCTGTCAGGTACTGGCCTGAAGGGATTTCAACGAGGTTATTGACGATCCTGTACATCATTGTGACTTTGCTCTGGTCTCGCCTTGATTGAAGGTCCTCCCATCCAAGTTCTTGCAACATTGAAGTGACACTGCTGGTTCGGCGGTAGTCATTGCAGCAAAACCTGGCGGCACGCCTCTGTACAGACTCCAATTTGGCTATGTTGGATTTTGTCACTGGCTCCCATACCGTCGAAGCATACTCAAGCTGTGGACGAACTATGGACTTGTAGCATTTGGCCTTAACATCCTTTGGGCAGCTTGAGAGATTTCTGCGAAGGAAAGCTGTAGTCTGGTTGGCCCTTTTCGTCACTGCATCAATATGGCTGTTCCAGGACAGTTTACTGTCTATGGTGACTCCAAGGTACTTTGCTTTTGACGTTTCTTTCAAGGTCTGTCCATGAATGCTGTAAGAGGTTGGTATGACGTTTCGCTTGTTGGTGATCTGGATGTGTTCACACTTGTCTGGGTTAAATACCATCTGCCAATCTCTTTCCCATTCCTGTAGATGATTAAGATCTCTCTGTAGTGACTCTGCATCTTTCTGGTCCCGTATAACTCTGTACAGCAGACAGTCATCCGCGAAGAGACGTACTGAAGAGGAAACTCTTGAGGGCAGGTCATTGATGTATACCAGGAACAGGAGAGGTCCGAGTACTGTACCCTGTGGAACTCCAGATGTGACAGCGGCAGGAGAAGATGTCTTTCCATCGAGGACTACTTGCTGGTTCATATCTGCGAGGAAACTTTGGATCCAGGATAGGTTCTTGTCTCTGATGCCGTAGTGATGGAGCTTGACTGCCAGGCGATGATGTGGAACTTTATCAAAGGCCTTGCTGAAATCCAACAAAATAGCATCAACTTGTTGCCGTCTGTCTAGTCCAACTGCGAGGTCATGTATGGTGGTGATGAGCTGTGTCTCACATGATCTCTTCTTCCTGAAGCCGTGCTGGTAATCACTCAGAATCTTGTTGCTTTCCAGAAATTTCATGAAATGACTATGTACTATGTGTTCCATGACTTTGCAACAACAGGATGTCAGTGAAACTGGCCGATAGTTAGCAGCCTTGCTCTTGTCTCCTTTCTTGAATAGAGGTGTCACAAAGGCTCTTTTCCAGTCATCAGGAATCTGACCTTGTTTGTAGGAAGCTTGATATATGAGTGTCAGGGCTGGTGCAATGGAAGAGGCCATCTCCTTCAGGAATCTTGGTGAGATCTGGTCTGGGCCACTAGCTTTGTGTGGGTTCTGGCCATCAAGCAGTTTTTTCACTCCATTTACTGAATATTTAGGGGTGGCGCAGTATTAGCTGTGCTTGTTCCCATGGTAGGCACTGAAGTGTTGATACATATATATGTTCTTTATGCTCCTTTCAAGAATATTTCTAGTGAAGCTCTTTTAAGTGGGAAATCTGTATCTAATCCTTTTTTCCCAGAACTATTCCTGTGTGGAATAGTCTCCCCTATTTGGTGGTTTCTGCCAAAACCCTTAAGGCCCTTATTTAGATTATTGGTCCAGAGGCATGTGTTGTAGCATGCCTTTGATCTGCTTCAATGGCCCACCCTGAAAGTTTTGTTTTTCCCTTGAGCTAAATTCTAGATTTAGCCACCCACCCACCACACCTGAGGTAATGATCAGAAAATGATCGTCTTCAGTATCGAAAGATAGAGCTAGAGCTTTTGACACTGGTTACTACATTTATTTGTTACAGCGAGAATAAGCGACCGATAGAAACGCTTAAAACTTCCATTGTGGTGACATGTTTCTCTTAGTTAAAAAGCTTGAGAAGTCCTATACCTACATTTTCAGGTGAATCTCGCAAATTGGCGTGATAAAACAGATCGAAAATAGTCTGCGTGAAACCACAGGAGAGCTAGTGTTACTTTACTACCACTCACTATTATGACAATTTTGTCAAAAACTAAGCCACAAGTTACTGCCGACGAGTATCACTCTGAAATGGACACTAATGGCGGCGCATATGTCGCTGGTTCTCACGACAACACTCTGACGTGATTTCGTCAGGTAACAATGGCAATATGGCGGTAATTCACGTCACCGGCCCCTGAGGGCCGGTGTGATCTTCCTACCTGTTCCTCAGCGCTGGTCACGTGATACCGCAAACAAAACCGGCCCCCGGCGGCCGGTGGTGACGTCACAATCGGCGCCGGTATACCGGCACCCTGATGCTATAAATACTGAGCAGATCGCCTCATAAGCAGGCTGTAAATCCTCTGATGAAATCCATACTATTGGAAGAAACTAGTCAGGTATGCTCTCGATATTATTTGCGCTTTTTAATGCCGATAAGCTGAACATCAGGACTATGGGCCAAGTTGCAGTCATTCTATCCCACTTGTTGACAATCTTTTTACCTTGGCCCCTAGCTCCTGATGTTCCATGCCGTCCAAACGGAGAATCCAATGACCTTGTGAGATTGCAAACGATTCCCTCTTTAATAGGAGGAGAAAATAATGACAACCAGTCATACCGATGGCACTCACACCACCATCTTATTCTCAAATAACACACTTATGTGAGAGAATGGGATTATGGGAGAAGCGTTGTAAGACAGTCAACAATGTAGCTCGTCTGCATGTTCACCCATTTGAAAGAATAACCTTTCTTATTTAGAAAGCCGACCGACGGCTGAGTGCATGCAATACGGGTACCGAAGATGACTGTCTTCATCTAGAAAGCAGTGATGTGTAGGCACATGTAACTCGCAATATTGCTTGTATACCTATCCACTGCAATGTACAAACATTTAGGTTTTATTTAGACTTATAATTGACGCCGTTTGCATATTCAAGCCGTGCATGGCAGGCATGACAAACAATGCAGTCAAATAGCTTCATATCCCATGCGGTCAGGATCTATATTCTTGAGTAAATTGGAGTTTGCAGCCACAATTTCTTACTAATAAAATGCAGGTGTGAAAACTAAAGTGCAATGACATCAAATGATTGGCAGCATATTATTTTTACTGAATGTAACTTAGTTGCATTATGCACTAGTCATTTGCAACCACGGCCCCCCCTGGGGCCGGGGAATAGGGGGATATTAGGGCTGGCACGATTAATCGAAATATCGGTTAATTAATCAATAAGCAAAGCGAAAACAATTATCGATCGACAAAATTAAGTAATCGTTTATCTGCTGAAAATGTCCTGTCACTTTCTGCAATAAAATATCAGAAACTTCTCTCATTATTCCCTTCTTATTTCCTTCCAAACGAAAACGGAAGTCTCGGAGACCAACCAGAAACTTTGAAGAGTATTTGTGATAGGGCGAATAGGTTGTAGCGAATAGCATAAACCCATTGTGTTCTGGTCAGTTCAGACGACCAAGTTAATGTTTTGCGCAAAACGCGGAACATTTTATCAGTTCAGTAGCCTCGCTTATAATTTTAATCCAGTCTTTTTAAGAAAATGATTAGAATTAGGTCCTTATTAACACGCAAATTGATAGATATTGTCCCGGTAGTTGTACTGAAAGTAGGTACTACCAACTACCGAACAATTGGCTGTGCTACCATTTAGTGTCTGTATTTGTGTCATTCATTTTGCCCCGCCGATTTACCTGTTAGAATGACGTCACTGAGCTCAAGATGGTCGCTTGTTTTGTTATTGCCAATTAGCTGCCAATTAGGAAGCCAATTAGTGTGGGTTGGCATTAGAAGACAAGATTTAATCAATTTAGGTAAATGATAATTTGAATAGTTATCAACCAGTGATTTTTTTACAAATCTCCTTCTTTGAGTCCCAGGACTCACAAGACCTAAAATCGTTGCATCCCAAGCTCAAGGGTTTGCATCTTTACTGGGATGCAAAAGCAATATTTTCTCTGCATCCCAAACTTAAAGGGCTTCAAAGGACAAGCCCTATAAGTAAAAAATAACCAACGTCAAGCTCCTGTGGTCACAGGAATAAAATAAATCACCTGTTGTCTCATTGTCAGACAGCGTATTGGATTTGGAGACATCCGTTGTCATTTCGGATTCGAAGTTTGATCGGTCGCATCATGATCTGCAACATCTGGCCTTGCGTGTTTGTCTTGCCCAAGAAGACCAAATAATGTTTGCTGCTTTGAATCAAGTTTGATCTTTTTCTTGTTTTTCCGGAGGCATGATTACTTATTGACCCGGTGTAATAATAAAAGTTTGCACTTAGGTAAAAGACATCACCGTGGTCGATAATACTATGTTCCTCCGGTACTGGACAACTACTATTGATTATTGGTATTACAGGTAGACTTCGGTATTTAGTGGGAGTAGGAAAGACTATGGTACTGTTTTTTACCAGTAATATAACAATCTGCTAATGCACCGTTGCTATATTCTTAAAACGAAAGTAGCTTTGTAAACGAAGCCGAAATCGGAAGTTGGACTACCGATCGGCTATTTTTATGCGTCCCGGAACGCAGCCAAGGAAATATTTTGCGTCCTCTGGGAAAATTATGCGTCTAAGACGCAGGACGCAGGGGTAAAAAAATCACTGATCAACTGTATTGTTTGTTAGTGTACCTTGTCAAAACGTTTTAGCACAAATCTGTGCCACCAAAGCTTCTAAACGTACCCATTTTCAATTTGACTCGTTCAGCGATTACTTATTAGTTAATTATGGAAACGACTGGACCAATAATAAATTACCATTTTGGCTTTGATTAGCCAGCCCTAGGGGATATTGACTTTTCACTCTGCAAAGCCCTGGTATATGCCCTGCACTGTGGGGACATTTTTATGTCAAATCCTGGGTAAAGGCCCCCCCCCCTCCCCCTCCCGCTCCCCCTCCCCCTCCCGGGATCATACAAATATAACAAGAGTTGTTTGTCAGAAGACAACAAAGCGCGCCTCATGGGAGCCTGAATCTCACAATCACTGAACCATAAAATGTAGGTCACAGTGATCTGCAAATAGATGAGGTCATTCGCAACGTCAGACTGATCCATTATGTCAGGTATCATGTTAATCCATCAATCAGTGTTGGAAATATAAGGCAAAATCACTGGATCTTCAATAAAGGTCAAGGGCACAGGAGTCAGCATGGATGCTTTGCAGCTGCTGCAATTATAGGGATATGCTATTTAACCAAGTATCAACTCTTTTGTCTCGAAGGTATCTTCAAAACTAAAAATTTTGCCTTAAAAATAGTGCCAAACAGCAAAGTCAGTCAACCTTGACATATAGGTCAAGGACATAGGATGTTTGATCTAACCAGTTGACTGATTTCTTTCTGATCTAACCAGTTGACTGATTTAATTCTGACAATTATTGTTGTCTGATCTACCAATTCTGCTTTGACTCAGAAATATCATACATAAAATTATATGTCTAAAATGAAGAGCATTTAGGACAAATTGAATGGTAAACAAAATATTAGTCAAAAATATTAAATATCAGACCGTCTTACAAGGTTGGAAAGTGCACAAAGTAACACATTTTTGGACATATTTATGGGTCTGCTTAAGGTTTTATAAAACAGACTCCTCATTTTCTCATATATTTTCTGATGTCTCAGACTCCAGCCTACAACTACGTGTGAAAATGTTTTGCCAATTACAGAGTATACAGTATACTCACTGCACATGATGAGTTGCCTTATCTGGATATTCACTGTTTGCCCTCAAGTATTTTAAATATCAATATGGTATAGCTTGGAGGTAACTTTTATTAGCCCATTCCATGCTGGATACCCCTTTAGGGGTATCTGGGCAAACAGTGTGGATCCAGATCAGGTCCCACAAACGTGAGGCCTGATCTGAGATTCAAACTGTTTGCTGCTTAGACATCATTCCTACAAGAGTTAGTTAGACCAATATTGTCAAAATATTCTTGATATTTGATGCAGACGACAATTTCAGCAGACGACAAAAAATACCCAGAATGCAATGGGTTAGAGATAAAGTTTGTTGTCTGCCTTTTTTGCGCTTTGATTTATTGATTATATTTTGTTTTCATTACAGGGTGCACATTTGCTACTTTGCCTAAGACAGCAAGAGGTGTACCACTTGTTCTAGGTGAAGATCCAAAAGGCAAGACTTTCCTCTACACCAATGATAAAACCGTTGTTATCAGAGATATTGAGGTAGTATGAGTTTTAGATTAGCTTAAAGAATTCAGTTTAAGTCGGACTTATGAGTTCTTAACCCTATTGCACTCAGAACAACCAAAACTCCATAGAGTTTTGGTTGTTCTGAGTGCAATAGGGTTAAAGTGATATTTTGTATAGTAAATAATTTCCTTGGCAAGGAAACTTGCCTCAAACATATCAGATAATGAGATGAACTTGCATAACATAAAAATGGTATAAAGATGAAACTAGGGTTTTTCCCCTTCATAATAACCAAAAAATCTAGATCCGACTTAGATGCTTGCCTGAGCCAGCCGTCCATGGCTTGGCTTATATAAGGCAGGCACATTGTCCATTGTCACCGTTCATCCCTCCATAATTTCAAACACCTTCTCCTCTGAAACCACTGGGCTGACTGTCACCAGATTTCATATTTAGCCTGCAGGGCTTGTGGGAACGAAATATTGTTCAGTGATCTGGGTCACATGACAAACATGGATGCCAAGCCCATATTTGGTAAAATCCTTTAAAAGTCTTCTTCCCCAGAACCAATAGACTGATGGCCTTTTAACTTGGTATGTAGCGTGAAGAAGTCAAGTTCTACCAAGTTTTTCCAAATGATGGTCTTTGGTTGACCTTGACCTTTTCTACAGCAACTTCAAATAAGAGAAAATTCTACAACATAAGATTTCGTGGCAAGTTTTGAAGATTTTTGCCTAAAACCTTCAGCCCTCTAGGGGCTGAAGGAATTGAAATTTGTTCAAACAGTCTGAGCCACATGACCAACATGGCCGCCATGCCCATATATGGCAAAAACCTTTACAAATCTTCTTCTCCAGAACCAAATGATCGATGGCCTTGAAACTTGGTATATAGGATCAGGTACTTGAGTGCTATCAAGATATTTCAAATGATGACCTTGGGCTGACCTTGACCTTTCTAAAGGCAAGGTCAAGTATGGGAAAATGCTAGAACATAAGATTTTATGGCATATAACACACATTCAGCGCTACGTAAATTTTTAAAAACAATGCAATTTTTTATACCCCCAACTTCAAAAAAAGTTGGTGGGGCATATTGCTTTTGGCTTTTCCATCCGTCTGTGTGTGCATGCCTGTATGCATGTGTCACAGTTTTTCGTGCTTGCTGTAACTTTGGAACCCTGCTAGCTAGGGTCTTGAAATTTCATATATGGATTCCTCATGGAAAAATAGCTGACACATATTTTTTTTTTTCTTTTCCGAATTATGCCCCATTTTGGAGTTACGCCCCTTTTAGAAAAATGAGCTGACTATCTTGTTAGCAAGATAACTCAAAAAGTATTTGAGCTATGGCCTTGATATTTGGCACACTGATTGGGTATGGGGAGTAGATTACCTGATTAACTATTGGGAGAATTATGTAAAATTTTGATGGAGCTATGGCCCTTGTTTGAATTTGGCATTTTTTCAACTTTTGAACCGCTTAAGCTAAGAAGCTGATTTTTGGTATAGTAGTAGTCCTTGATGAGTTAAATACTTTAGTACAGGTTAGGTAACTCTGCATTCATTAATTATGGAGTTATTTCGACTGATGTTTAATACTTATGCAGCTTCTGAGTTCCAGAACCACTGGGCATAGGGTCTAAAAATTTTATATATGGATACCTCATGGAAAAATAGCTGGCACATATTTTTTTTCCTTTCCGAATTATGCCCCATTTTGGAGTTACACCCCTTTTAGAAAAATGAGATGATTGTCTTGTTAGCAAGATATCTCAAAAAGTATTTGAGCTATGGTCTTGATATTTGGTACACTGATTGGGTATGAGGAGTAGATTACCTGATTTACTCTTGGGAGAATTCCATAAAATTTTTATACCCCGCCACACTTTAGTGGTGGGGTATTATGTTATACCTTTCGGTGTCCGTCCGTCCGTCCGTCCGTCCGTCTGTGCTCACCATTTCCGATCGATAACTTGAGTATTTATTCATGGAATTTTTTCAAATTTTGCATACATATTGTTATCGGCGATGAGTGGTATGGGATTGTTAATGGGCAAAATCCGTCCATTTTTAACGGAGTTACTGCCCTTTTTCGTATTGAAAAAATGGTTTCTGGCCTGTTATTCCTTTACTGTTCATGATATCTGAATGAAACTTCACAGATATGTTGCACATCAAAGGTTACATATTGTGACTAAGGACCGTCACTCTGACTTTCCCAGTTTGTGAGTTATCCGCCCTTGATAGGTCTGAAAAAAGGTTTTTGACCTATTGTTCCTTTACTATATGGAATATCTGAATATAACTGCACAGATATGTTTCACATCAAAGGTAACATATTGTGACTAAGAACCGTCACTCTTACCTTTCCCGTTTGTGAGTTATCCGCCCTTGATTGAATTAAAAAATGTTTTTTACCCGTAGTTCCTTTACTATGTGGAATATTTAAATGAAACTTTACAGATATGTTTCACATCAAAGGTTACATACTGTGACAAAGAACCATCACTCTTACCTTTCCAGTTCGTGAGTTATCTGCCCTTGATAGGTCCGAAAAATGGTTTTTGACCTGTAGTTCCCTTTCTATATGGAATATCTGAATAAAACTTCACAGATATGTTTCACATCAAAGGCTTCATATAGTGACTAGGAACTGTCACTCTGATCTTTCCGGTTTGTGAGTTATCCGCCCTTGATTGATCTGAAAAACGTTTTTTTATCTGTAGTTCCTTTACTATATGGAATATCTGAACGAAACTTCATAGGTATGTTTCACATCAAAGGTTACATATTGTGACAAAGAACCATCACTCTTACCTTTCCAGTTAATGAGTATTCCCCCTTGATAGATCTGAAAAATGTTTTTTGACTTGTAGTTCCTATACTATATGGAATATCTGAATGAAACTTTACTGATATGTTTAACACCATAGAATAGGAAACAGAGTCTCTCAGCTCAAAGAAATGCTTTACAGCCTGATCTAAATCTACACTGGTCAGAATGCTCCACGTTGTTGGGTGGTTTATATTAATATTTATTTACAGTAAGGACATCATATCTCTGTCTATCTCAGTTCTGTGGCTCTTTAGCTATTATATATCTCAAAAAATAAGTTAGGATGCACAGCAGTGGCGGGGTATCATGCAGTGCCTGCGGTGCTTTTATTGATGGAGTCATGGCCCTTGTTCAAATTTGGCATTGTTCCAACTTTTGAACCGCTTAAGCTAAGAAGCTGATTTTTGGTATAGTAGTAGTCCTTGATGAGTTAAATACTTTAGTACAGGTTAGGTAACTCTGCATTCATTAATTATGGAGTTATTTCCCCTGATGTTTAATACTTATGCAGCTTCTGAGTTCCAGAACCACTGGGCATAGGGTCTAAAAATTTTGTATATGGATACCTCATGGAAAAATAGCTGGCACATATTTTTTTTCCTTTCCGAATTATGCCCCATTTTGGAGTTACACCCCTTTTAGAAAAATGAGATGACTGTCTTGTTAGCAAGATATCTCAAAAAGTATTTGAGCTATGGTCTTGATATTTGGTACACTGATTGGGTACGAGGAGTAGATTACCTGATTAACTGTTGGGAGAATTCCATAAAATTTTTGATGGAGATATGGCCCTTGTTCAAATTTGGCATTGTTCCAACTTTTGAACTGCGTAAGCTAAGAAGCTGATTTTTGGTATAGTAGTAGTCCTTGATGAGTTAAATACTTTAGTACAGGTTAGGTAATCCTGCATTCATCAATAATGGAGTTACTTCCCCTGATGTTCAATACTTATGCAGCTACTGGGTTCCAGAACCATTGGGCATAGGGTTTAGAAATTTTATATATGGATTCCTCAAGAAGTCATGCCGCTTCAAAAACATGAGATGGATGTCTTGTTAGCAAGATATCTCAAAAAGTATTTCAGTTATGGCCTTGATATTTCGTATACTGATCAGATATGAAGCGTCATTACCTGATTAACTTTTGGGAGAATTCTGTAAACGTTTTGATGGAGTTACAGCCCTTCTTTGAATTTGGCATTTTTCCAAATTCTGAATTGCTTAATCTAGGAAGCTGATATTTGGTATAATAGTAGTTTTTAATGAGTTTAATATTTTAGTAAAGATTAGATGACTCCTTTTCAGACTTAGACATTCTTAAGTTTGACACCTATAGTGGCAAGCATATTGTTGGGGGCATAGTGTTTCACAAACACAATTTCTAGTTTAGATTTCTATGCAGAAAACTACCTTTTGATTTTGCCTTATAAAAACACTTTTTTAAGCAGCATGTACGTCTATTCTGTATTCTCAACTGAAGAGAACAACAAAAATAAGAAGTCTGCTAACTTTCAGGAAGATACATTATTTTTTATGGTTTTATGCAGATTTTTGCATTTACCATAAATCACCACACCATTCCATTCGGTATCTGGGCAAACAGTTTGGATCCAAATCAGGCCCCACTAACGTGTGGCCTGATCTGAGATCCAAACTGTTTGCTGCCTAGACATCATTTCTACAAGAGTTAGTTAGACCAGTATTGTCAAAATATTCTTGATTTTTGATGCAGAGGACATATTCTGCAGACAACAAAAAATACCCAGAATGCAATGCAACTTATTGTTTCAGAATCCAGGCATAGCTGATCTGTACAGTGAACATTCCTACCCTGTTAATGTTGCCAAATACTCACCTTCAGGATATTATATCTGCTCAGGAGGTAAGATCAGAGCTCTAGATTGATGCTTCATCTTGTTGTTTTGTCATTTTGTTATACCCCGCCACACGTTAGTGATGGGGTATTATGTTTTCACATTGGCTGTCTGTGTGTCCGTCCGTCCATTGTACGCCCGTCCGTCCGCACTTCGTTTCCATTCCATAACTTAAGTATTTATTAATACCGTATTTCTTCGGCTATAAGACGGGGATTTTTCCCGCCGAAATGACCCCCAAAATTTGCCCCCGTCTTATAACCGAGGCTTTGGACACCCTAGCTATTTTCACCAAAGTCCCTGAGCAGCTGGTCACGGTCCATGTTTGTAAATATACAAGGCGCTCCCATTTAGTTATGTCCAGGTGCATCGCAAAACCCAAAAGGTGTTGAGACATAAACAATACCTCTAGTACCGATCACATGAAATGATACCGTATGCAAACACTGATTGCATCTAGCAAAACCGTTCTACTGTGTGCCCTCATTAAACTCCTTTTGAATTCCAAATCCGCAAACAATGTGTAACATTATCATCTATATTTTTTTCCTAAACATTCATATAGGTATTTTTCTGCAACCTAGATGTAAAAACGTAAGGCACTTTTACTCTTTATCCGTCGGTATGACCCGAGTGACCTGTCAAAACTGAGTCGGTTATGTAATTATTTTGAGAGCAGTATTGATCGAGTGTAAGATCAAAGAAGCTGCAAAAAGTGAGCCGGTCAATGACGTTTATAGGTGACACAATGTTTGTTGAACTACTGGTGTTGGATTGGATATTGACTGTATTTATGCTAAATATTCGGCTAGTGAATAAAAACAAAATCTGTTAATATGGATTCTTCCATCTTCAAACTGGGATGCAGGAATATGTTTTCTCCACTTGTGTACATGCAAAGCTAAATTTAACTTCTGGAAATACGACCTTTGCTCATACTGGATAAAATAATGAGGTAATTAATCCAAGATATTTATGCACATTACGGTAACTGCATAGGGACCATTAAATATATGTAGACATCGGTGACCGGTGATGACCTTTGGGGAAGTTAGTAGTAAATCTAGCATCTCAGCAGAATGAAGTCATCCGCCCATGTTGGGGAATTGGCAGAAAATAGGCCCGTCTTATAGGCAAGGCTAAGCTAAATACTTGCCCAGACAGTCCAAAAAACACCCCCCGTCTTATAAACGACTCGCCCTATAGCCGAAGAAATATGGTAGATTTAGTTCAAATTTTGCATATGGGTTTGTACCAAGAATGTCTCACTTGGAATTGTTAATGGGCAAATTTCGATAATTTCTGACAGAGTTATGGCACTTGTCAATTTACAAAAAATGGGCAAATTTCGATAATTTCTGACAGACTTATGGCACTTGTCAATTTACAAAAAATGGTTTTTGGCCTCTTGTTCCTTTACTATTTGGAATATCATTGTGAAACTTCACCAAAATGATCGTAGCAACAACAGCTGTATGTTACCATAGAAATTTTGCCCTCAGGGGTTACCTGCCCCTGCCCTGGGGCTATTATACAGGTATATAATCATGAGAAATAGTTATATAAATTCAGAGTTCGAAGCGTTCTTCCTGAAATTTACAGCAAATGATCAGAGTAATAAAAGGCTTCTGTGATGCTCAAAATTTACCCTTTGTGGATTACCTGCCCTTGCCCCTGGGCAATATGGATGCATATAATGATGAAAAAATCTGTATAAAATATTGATTTAAATAGATTTTTCTGAATCTTGCAGCTATTGATAGAAGTAATGGAAGCCTCTTGAGATGATCAAAATTTGGCCCTGCCCCTGCCACATATACATAATATATATATAGCAACATAACGTTAACAACTCAGTTAACGGTGTAGTTCTTAAAAGACTTTGAAAATTGATTAAATTCATGAAACCGGTTAGTCATAATTTGGAATAAAATATATCAAATATATTTGTGCATCCATAGAGTGTTTTCGTATTATATATATATATATATATAATAAATCAGCAAAAAATCAATGAACTTGGTTTGCAGTGGCTGGGTATCACACAGTCGTTTCCTATGCTTTTATCTTATTTATCCATATTCTCCATAATGTTAATTTTTAGCTCGCCTGAACGAAAGTTCAGGAAGAGCTATTGTTGTCACCACGGCGTCGGCGTCAGCGTCCGCGTCGGCGTTCGGATTGGATGTTTTGGTTAAAGTTTTTTAAAGACCTATATCTCCCTAACCCATGGATGGATTCTTTTGATACTCGCACTGTAGTTAGATATTGGTCTAAGGTTTAACAGGGTACCACCCCCACCCCACTCCATGACCTTGATGTCAAGGTCATGGACTTAGAAAATTGGTAGTGTTTTGGACTGGATGTTTTGGTTAAAGTTTTATAAAGCCCAGTATCTCCTTAACCCATGGACAGATTACTTTGATACTTGCACTTAAGTTAGATATTGGTCTAAAGTTTTCGAAGGTACTACCCCCACCCCCCTCTGTGACCTTGATGTCAAGGTCATGGACTTAGAATATTGTCTTTTTATTGATTGGATGTTTTGGTTAAAGTTTTTTAAAGACACATATCTCCTGAACCCATAGATGAATTCTTTTTATATTTGCACTGTAGTTAGATCTACAGAGTACTACCCCAACCCCGCTCAGTGATCTTGATGTCAAGGTCAGGGACTTAGGAAATATTTGTCTTTTTTAAAGTTTTGTAATTGCATATTGATTCATAATGCTTTGCAGAGATTTAGTTTATACTTGAACTGATGTTAGACTCTTTTTTGAGTTTTTACAAAACACCTTATACTTACCCCACTGGATGACCTTGAAGTCAAGGTCATCAGCTTAGAATTTTGTCTTAAAGATTTTGGTTAAAGTTTTATATTTATGAAGACATAATTTCACAGTGCCACGATGATGGACTCAGTTGATACTAATACTTGGACTGATGTTAGATAATGCTTCAGGGTTTTGATACATCCTAGCCCCACCCCACCCCATCCCACCCCACCCCCACCCCCTCCTCCCTACCCGTCAGTTTTTTTTACCTCAAGCTCATGGACTTTGAAATTTCATTTCCTTTTATTTATTTAATTTTATTTTAAGACTTATTTCTGAGATAGCGTTTGTTTATAAATGTGTTTTCATTATGGATATGCTTGCATGAAGTTTTATGCATAGCAGTCCACATAGGCCCCACCCCATCCCACCCCACCCCCACCCCTTCTCCCTACCCGTCAGTTTTTTTTTACCTCAAGCTCATGGACTTTGAAATTTCATTTCCTTTTTTTTATTTAATTTCATTTTAAGACTTATTTCTGAGATAGCGTTTGTTTATAAATGTGTTTTCATTATGGACATGCTTGCATGAAGTTTTATGCATAGCAGTCCACACCACCATAGCGGCTGTGTGATGGTCAAGCACCAATTCAGGCGAGCTATGCTGTCAGGCGACAGCTCTTGTTCATCTATGTTACAGGTAAGAAGGGTTTATATGGTAAATTTTGGGAGAATGATCCATATTTCTTCATAAAACTGGTGTTGTGACCAGTCATCAGCACTATCTTATTGAGACGGTTCAGATGAGGGGTCACAACATAACTGAGCCGTGACACAACAAAACCAACAATGTGATTGTGCTCCCAGTGCAGACTCAGATCAGCCTGGGCATCCACCCAGTCTGATCAGAGTCTGAGCTGTCCGCAAAAATGAAGCTTATATCCTTAGCTACCCTTTAAGCGCTTAGGAAGACTCTAATCAGACTGGGTGGATGCCCAGGCTAATCTGAGTCTGCCCTGGGTGCACAACCACTTTGTTGGTTTTCTTGTGTCACAGCTCATATGTTTTTGTTGAGAAACAGAAAAAGTTACCTCGAAGCTCCATTTAATCTGGAGTTGTTTCACACCACTTGTTGTGAGGTCCCAACAAAATTACCTCTTTGAGGCAATTTTGTTGCCACCTAAGGACAAGTATTTGAGGCATTGAGGCTAATGGATGGATGACTTGCGGTTTTATGTCCTTTTCAACAGTATTTCAGTCATATCAGGACAATGGGACTGTGATAATTAAAGGCTGTGTGCAATGGAACTCTGTTTATGGTAGGAAAGATTCTCGCCTCAGTCAGGATTCGAACCCCGTCTGCTAGATCAGTAGGCCAGCCCTTAACCCACTGAGCTACCGGGGCTCCTCAGGCATTGAGACAATTCAAGTTAGATCTTACAACAAGGATTTTTAGGCATTTAGGTAGTTCTAATGTATTACAACAAGTTTTTTGAGGGGCTTAGGCAATTCTAGTGAGGTCTCACTGGCATTTTAGGAATTGAGCCATTTAGTAGCTCACCTGAGCCTTTAGGCTCATAGGTGAGCTTATAGTATAGAGGACCATAGCGTCTAGTTATGTAGAAACACGGACTAGCTCTTTACTAACTTGGTGCACATGTTATTTACATAAGTGACCATTATTCATTACACTATACACCCAAGAAGGACATTCTGGTTGTACAAGGGGATTGGAATGCTAAGGTTGGAAAGGATGCACAGGCAGACTGGGAAAACGTTTGTGGACCCTACTGCAATGACGAAACAAATGAGAGAGGTCTCAGACTTCTAGAGTTTGCAATCTGTAACAGCCTAGTACTGACAAACACCCTTGGCCCTCACAAACCATCAAGAAGATGGACATGGCACAGCCCAGATGGGAAACACCACAATCAGATCGATTACATCTTGGTGAGGAAGCGCTTCAAATACCTTTGAGCAGTTGTCTCAGATGATGGCTCAAAACAGGAGGTTCTCTCAAGGATAGCACAAGCCACTTCAGCTCTTGCCAAGCTGAAACCAATTTGGAGAGATAACAACATATCTCTTGGATCAAAGGTGACACTTATGCACTCACTTGTCATTTCCATATTTCTGTATGCCTGTGAATCATGGACCTTGACAGCAGAGTTAGAGAAAAGAACGCAGGCCTTTGAGATGAGATGCTATCGAAGGTTACTGACCATTTCCTACAAGGACCATATAACCAATGAGGAGGTTCGCAGGAAGATCCAAGCAGCCATTGGAGAATATGATGAACTCCTGACGCTGGTCAAGAAACGGAAACTAAGGTGGTTTGGCCATGTCTCAAGGTCTTCTGGTTTAGCAAAGACAATTCTTCAGGGCACAGTGAAAGGAAAAAGAAGAAGAGGTAGACAGAAGAAGAGGTGGGAAGACAATATCAAGGAGTGGACTGGAATGGATTTTGCCAGCTCAACTAGGGCAGCTGAAGACAGGACAAGGTGGAAAGGGATTGTTTTGAAGTCAGCTGTGGTGCCCCAACGACCTAGTAAGGTTATGGGATAGAATAGAATAGAATAGAATACACAAAATGACTTGAAAAAAAGCTAACAACATGCTTGAAATTAGGGCCTACATAAAAGATAGGTAGCAACTCTGTATAAAACTTGTAGACATTTACCTAGACGTATGCGATATCTTTGGGGAGGACCAAATGTTTGGCAGGATGATTTGCAGGTGGGTAGCTAAATTTAGGAGTGGGCAGCAGCAACTTACAGATGCTGTTTACACAGGTTGCCCTGCAACAACAACAACTAAAAGTAACATCGAAAAATTCTGCAATGTCCTAAAAAAAGATGCCCAGTTCACAGAGACAATTAGAATGGTTGACAAACTTTTCATTTGCACGAGCTCATGGTATTTTGAAGAAGCATTTACAACTTAGGAAAATAAATGCAAGATGAATACCCCATTTGTTGACAGATGAACAAAAGAGGACCTTAAGGAAATGAAAAAAGCAACAACAAAAAAAAAACAACAACTCAAAATACATCAAAAAGGCTTTCAATTTAGTCACTGGTGATGAGACCTGGGTTTGCCATTTTGAACCAAAGCAGAAGTGTTCCAAACAAATATGGGCCCACACAAATGGGAGACATCCAAGTATTGCCAAATGAACATGAACGATGAAGAAGGTTTTGCAAGTAATTTTCTTTGATAATAAGGGTCCAATCATGCAAATGCCGGTGCCAAAATGGGGAACAGTCACAGCAAAGTTCTATAAAAATGTCGTACTAAGAAAACTGAAGAAGTGCTACAAAGATAGGGCCCGAGGTTATAAAACTTTTTTCATGCTCAACTCAGCTGAGCATGAAATTTTACCTGCCAATAAATAGCAAATTACTGATAAGTACAGTTGTTTTCATGCTCAAATGAGCTGATTATGGAATTTTCTCTGCTTATGAATATGAAAATGCCAACATTAGTTGGCATTTTCATATTTATTAGCAGAGAAAATTTCATGCTCAGCTGAGTTGAGCATAAAAAAAGTTTTATAACCTCGGGGCCAGGACTTAAGCGCCTCAGACTCTTGCATGATAATGCTTCCACTCACAAGGCACACCTTGTGAGCGAGTGTTTGGAGTCAGAGAAGGTCACCGTCCTACAAAATCCTCAAGTTTCGCCAAGCTTGGCTCCTTGGGACTATTTGTTGTTCCCAAAACTCAAATGTTTATCTGGAAAGAGATACAATTCGAGAAATGCCCTTGGATCTTCAGTTTATCAGTATCTGATGGGTGTTCCCATTGAAGAGTATGAAAACTGCTTCCAAAAGTGGATTGACCAGCTAAACAGGTGTATTCAGTTAGATGGAGAGTATTTTGAAGGGCAGAGCAAGTCAAAATGATAAGAAAATTTGCAGCAAAGGAGAAACAGTGCAAATGACATAATTTTGAACACCCCTTCAGAACTCCAAATAAGAGAGGGTACTGAGGATAATTCAAAGATAATTTTTTTTATGCCCCCGCATTATATGATGCCGGGGGCATATAGTGTTTCGGTTGTGCATACGTGTGTACGTGCGTACGCTATTAGGTACGTATGTCCATCTATACGTACATGTACGTGATCCTGTTAGACTCAGGTAAAATTTTTGTAAGAGGTAGATTTCAGGGTTCCTATAATTGTAGCAACCTGAAATTTTGTATGAGGATAATTATCAATAAGTACAACAGGAATACACAAGAATCAGGGTATGATGATCCATATATCAAGGTCCACTGACTTCGGACTTAGGCTAATTTTGCAAGGTTAGGATTTTTGTAAGAGGTAGATTTCAGGGTTCCTATTATTGTAGCGCCTTGAAATTTTGTATGAGGGTTTATGTCTATAAGTACAATAGGAATACTCAAGAATTCGGGCAGAATGATCCATATGTCATGGTCCACTGACTTCGGACTTAGGCTAATTTTGGAAGGTTAAGATTTTTGTAAGAGGTAGATTTAAGGGTTCCTTTTATTGTAGCAACCTGAAAATTTGTATGAGGATAAATATCTGTAAGTACAACAGGAATATACAAGAATCAGGTCATGATGACCCATATGTCACGGTTCATTTACTTTGGACTTTAGCCAAAATTGCAAGGTTTTGTAAGAGGTAGATTTTAGAGTTCCTATTATTGTAGCAACTTGAAATTTTGTATGAGGATTAATATCTATAAGTAAAACAGGAATTTGCAAGAATCAGGTCATGATGATCCATATGTCACGGTCCACTGACTTGGTTTCTAACCACGTTCTGTAATACACAATATTTTCTCTTTTGGCCATACAGTGACACTGAAACTGTTGAAACTGTGTAAAGGGCTGCGTTTTGTTTCACATTTCAAACTTTGGGCAATGCTTTGCCTATGGCCTTTTATAATATACAAGTCTGCCTCTATAAACCTACTTATCCTACAAGTGCCAGTACCTTAATCGAAGGCACCTTAATCAAGGCTAAGATTTACTCAAGGCACTAGGCCGGGGCATCTTGGTACTATGGACACATTTCTGGTATATTTCTCAATGAAAACATATGTTGTGACCCATCATTAGAACCGTCTCACTAAGACGGTTCTAATTTCAGGACAAAACATTATTTTTTGATAAAACATATGTTGTGACCCTTCATTAGAACCGTCTCACTGAGACGGTTCTAATGACGGGATACAACATATGTTTTGATGGTGAAATATGAAAATTTATCCCTGTAACCCCTCCTTATCTGGAGCACTGCCCATCTGTCCTATGAAATTTTGCTATGAGTTGATTTTCCCTTCTAAAGCAATCCTAAAAATCAAGGTCCAACAGATAGATGGATGTAAGTATTTGGGATTGTTTTATAAGGGAAAAATCCCCATCTGATAACCCTTAAAGTGCCAAATATTAAAATTGTTGAGTTGGCAAACAGTGTAGATCCAGATTAGGTGGCTTATAATCAGCCACCTCATCTGAATCTTTACTGTTTGCCCTCTAATATTCGAATCCTCGATATGATATTGCTTGGACGAAACATTTTTTGAAATTCTCCAGACATAAATTTTGGCGTCTGCTTTTTGGTGCATTAAGGGATAACTGAAGAAATTAGATACCAAGTGCTCTTACTTCTGATTTGAAGCTTTATCCATTTTTTTCCAGATTCCAGTGGGAAAATAAGGACTTGGGACACTACCAGTAAGGAGCATAAACTGGGGAAAGAATTTGCAGTTTTGGCCGACATCAAAGATGTAGGATGGGATAGTGAATCAAAAAGACTAGCTGTTGCTGGGAACGGACGTGAGGAGTAAGTAAGACTAGAGAAGGGTCCAGTTAAGGTTGGCATTATGTCCCACAACCATAGGTGAGCAGGGACATTATTGGCGTCAGTGCAGATCCCAGGTGCCAGTGATAGCATCGGTGTGACAGATTGTACCAACCATATTTCTTGAACCATCACGTGGAATTTTACCAAACTTCCATGGATACATCATTGAGATGAGCCAAAGAGCTGAATAGTATTTGTTGACTTTGACCCCATTTTTAGCTCACCTGTCAAGGTGAGCTTATAGTATAGCCATGGTCCGTCGTCCGTCGGCGGCGGCGTCCACACTTTTAAACACCAATATCTCCTAAACCAGCAGGCCAATCTTGATCAAATTTTATGTGTAGCATTGTTGGGGTGGGGGATTGACTGCATTAGGTTTAAGGGTAGATTGGGTTCGAACTCTGGTTGCCATGGCAACATATAGCTCCCATAGACTTATAATGGGAAAAACTTCAAAAATCTTCTTCTCTGAAACCATGAGGCCCAGAGCTTACATATTTAGTATGTACCAATGTCTAGTGGTCCCCTACATAAATCCTGCCAACCATGCCCCTGGGGCCCAAATTGGCCACGCCCCGGGGGTCATTAGCTCCCATAGATTTACTATGGGAAAATCTTAAAAAATCTTCTTCTCTGAAACCATGAGGCCCATAGCTTATATATATAGCATGTATCAATGTTTAGTGATCCCTTACTAAAATCCTGCCACCCATGCCCCTGGGGCTCAAATTGGCCACACCCCAGGGGGTCATTTGTTTATATATAGCTATATAGCTTAAGAACCTTCAAAAATCTTCTTCTTTGGAACCATGAGGCCCAGAGCCTATATATGTAGTATGTAGCAATGTTTAATGGTCACCTTCATAAATCCTCCCAACCAAGCCTCTGGGGTCCAAACTGGCCACTCCCCGGGGGTCATAAGCTCCCATAGACTTATAATGGGAAAAACTCAAAAGTCTTCTTCTCTGAAACCATGAGGCCCAGAGCTTACATATTTAGTATGTACCAATGTCTAGTGGTCCCCTACATAAATCCTACCAACCATGCCCCTGGGGCCCAAATTGGCCACGCCCCGGGGGTCATTAGCCCCCATAGACTTACAATGGGAAAATCTTAAAAATTCTTCATTTCTGAAACCATGAGGCCCATAGCTTATAAATATAGCACGTTTCAATGTCTAGTGATCCCCTACTTAAATCCTGCCACCCATGCCCCTGGGGCTCAAATTGCCACACCCCAGGGGGTCATTTGTTTATATATAGCTATATAGCTTAAGAACCTTCAAAAATCTTCTTCTCTGGAACCATGAGGCCCAGAGCTTATATATATAGCATGTAGCAATGTTTAGTGGTCCCCTACATAAATCCTCCCAACCAAGCCTCTGGGGTCCAATCTGGCCACTCCTTAGGGGTCATAAGCTCCCATAGACTCATAAACGGAAAATCTAAAAAAATCTTCTTCTCTGAAACCATGAGGCCCAGAGCTTATATATTTGGTATGTACCAATGTCTAGTGGTTCCCTACATGAATCCTGCCAACCATGCCCCTGGGTCCCAAATTGGCCAAGCCCCAAGGGTCATTAGCTCCCATAGACTTACAAAGAGAAAATCTTAAAAAAATCTTCTTCTCTGAAACCATGAGGCCCAGAGCTTATATGTGTAGCATGAAGCAATGTCTAGTGGTCCCCTACATAAATCCTGCCAACCATGCCCCTGGGGTCCAAATTGGCCACGCCCTGGGAGTCATAAGCTCCCATAGACTTAAAATGAGAAAATCTTGAAAAATCTTCTTCTTTGAAACCATGAGGCCCAGCGCATATATATGTAGCCTGTAGCAATGTCTAGTGGTCCTCTACATAAATCATAATAACCATGACCCTGCAGTGCAAATTGGCCACGCACAGGGGGTCATAAACTCCTACAGCCTTACAAAGGGATAATTTAAAAAATCTTCTTCTCTGTAACCATGAGGCCAAGAGCGTATATATGTAGCAAGTAGCAATGTCTAGTGTTCCCCTACATAAATCCTGCCAACCATGCCCCTGGGGTCCAAACTGGCCACGCCCCGGGGGTCATTAGTTCCCATAGACTAACAACGGGAAAATCTTAAAAAATCTTCTTCTCTTAAACCATGAGGCCCAGAGCTAACTTCTTTAGTACATATGTAGCAACGTTTAGTGGTCTCCAACTTAAATCCTGCCAACCATGCCCACTGGGGTCCAAATTGGCCATGCTGCTCCCATAAACTTATAATGGGAAAGACTTCAAAAATCTTTTTCTCTGAAACCATGAGGCCCAGAGCTTACATATTTAGTATGCAGCAATGTCTAGTGATCCCCTGCATAAATTCTGCCAATCAAGCACCTGAGGTCCAAACTGCCCACACCCCAGGGGTTGTTTGTTAGCTCACCTGAGCCAAAGGCTCAGAGGTGAGCTTATAGGATGGGAGTCGAGCCGTCGTCCGTCCGTGCGTGCGTGGGTACGTGGGTGGGATTTGCGTCAACACTTTCAAACATAAATATCTCAGAGACCAGTGGGCCGATCGCAATCAAATTTTATCTGAAGCATTATTTGGGTGGGGGAAAGGCTGCATTAGGTTTTGGTGCCGATCAACTTAGAACTCTGGTTTCCATGGCAACAGATAGCCCCCATAGGGTTATAATGGGGAAAATGGCGTCATCACGTTTTCTCGACTGTTTTTGATTAGATCCTTATCATACTTGCAGGTAATGATGACATACACAAGAGCTTGGATGAGTTCGAAATTTGGCGGGATTCGAGCACAGACTACGGAGTTAGCTGCCCTTGAGCCTTTGAAAAAAATCCCATTGGGTTATAATGGGGAAAATGGCGTCATCACGTTTTCTCAACTGTTTTTGCTTAGATCCTTATCATACTTGCAGATAATGATGACATACATAAGAGCTTGGATGAGTTCAAAATTTGGCCGGATTAGAGCACAGACTACCGAGTTAGCTGCCCTTGAGCGTTTGAAAAAAATCCCACAGTGTTATAATGGAGAAAACAACGTCATCACATATTTTTAGAAAAACTTTGTCATCGCTCTATTGCCTACATTTCTCAACAGATTTTAAAATAACTTCACACAAATGTAGAGCATGACAATATCTCGAGCAAGTTCGACTTTCAGGATGCTGCGCCCAAGGTCAAGGTCACTGTGGCTATTTTTAGAAAAACTTTGTCAGCGCTCTAGCACCTACATTTCTCAGCAGATTTTAAAATAACTTCACACAAATGTAAGGCATGACAATATCTCGAGCAAGTTTGACTTTCAGGATTCTGCGTCTAAGGTCAAGGTCACTGTGGCTATTTTTAGAAAAACTTTGTCAGCGCTCTAGCACCTACATTTCTCAGCAGATTTTAAAATAACTTCACACAAGTGTAGGGCATGACAATATCTCATGCAAGTTTGACTTTCAGGGTGCTGCACCTAAGGTCAAGGTCACTGTGGCTATTTTTAGAAAAACTTGGTCATCGCTCTAGCGCCTTCATTTCTCAACGGATTTTAAATCAACTTCACACAAATGTAGGGCATGACAATATGTCAAACTAGTTTGACTTCCAGGGTGCTGCGCCCAAGGTCAAGGTCACTGTGGCTATTTTTAGAAAAACTTTGTCATCGCTCTAGCACCTACATTTCTCAACGGATTTTAAAATTTCACACAAATGTAGGGCATGACAATGTCTCGAGCAAGTTTGACTTTCAGGGTGCTGCAATCAAGGTTTTTGATTAGATCCTTATCATACTTGCAGGTAATGATGACATACATAAGAGCTTGGATGAGTTCGAAATTTGGCCAGATTCGAGCACAGACTACGGAGTTAGTTGCCATTGAGCGTTTGAAAAAAATCCCGTAGTCTTATAATGGAGAAAACAACGTCATCACATTTTCATTTTTCATCAGATCCTCTTCATACTTACAGGTAATGAGGATATGCATAAAAGCTTGGATTAGTTAGCATTTCGGCTAGATCCCACCACTGACTATGGAGTACCTGCCCTGAGCATCCAAAAAATCAATGTCGCCACTTTTTCTTGGTTTCTACTGATCCGATCCTTTTCAAACTTGCAGGTAATGAGAAAATGCATAATATCTTAAACAAGTTCAATTTGGCCAGATCAGGCCAACCACTATGAAGTTAGCTGCCCATGACAGCTCTGTCTATTGTGCTCTTAATCGGATACTTTTTAAACTTGCATATATTAAATGAGGGCATACATAATGTTTTGGATGAGTTTAATTTCAGCCTGATTGGACCACTGACTGTGGAGTTAGCTGCCCTTGAGCATCTTAAATATCCCTATAGGTTTACAATGTCTCTCAGGTGAGCAATTGTTGCCCTTTGGGCCACTTGTTTATATAGAGCTATATAGCTAAAGAACCTTCAAAAACCTTCTTTTATGAAACCATAAGGCCAAGAGCTTATGTATTTAGTATGTAGCAGTGTATGGTTTGCCTCTACATAAATCCTGCCAATCAAGCCCCTGGGGTCCAAACTTGCCACACCCCATGGGGTCATCAAATCCTATAGAATTGCAGCCTGTTTATTAGCTTACCTGAGCTAGAAGCTTACATTTTTGTCTCGCCTGCGAAGCAGAGGCGAGACATAGGTATTGCTTTTCCGGTGTCGGCGGTGGCGGCGGCGTCGGCGTAAACTTTTGTCGAGTTTTTGCGTTTAGGTCATTTTCTCAGAAACTATAAGGCCTAGAGCCATGAAACTTGGTTCATGCATACATCTGGAAGAGTAGATCTCAAAGCCATCATCAATATTGAGTCTTGACCTACATTTTACGGTTGACTGAATTTGCAAGTTTTTGTCGAGTTTTTGCGTTTAGGTCATTTTCTCAGAAACTATAAGGCCTAGAGCCATGAAACTTGGTTCATGCATACATCTGGAAGAGTAGATCTCAAAGCCATCATCAATATTGAGTCTTGACTTACATTTTACGGTTGACTGACTTTGCAAGTTTTTGTCGAGTTTTTGCGTTTAGGTCATTTTCTCAAAAACTGTAAGGCCTAGAGCTATGAAACTTGGTTCATGCATACATCTGGAAGAGTAGATCTCAAAGCCATCATCAATATTGAGTCTTGACCTACATTTTACGGTTGACTGAATTTGCAAGTTTTTGACGAGTTTTTGCGTTTAGGTCATTTTCTCAGAAACTATAAGGGCTAGAGCCATGAAACTTGCTTCATGGGTACCTCTCGAAGACTAAATCTCAAAGTCATCATCAATATTGAGTCTTGACCTACATTTTACGGTTGACTGACTTTGCAATTTTTGGTCGCATTTAGGTCTGTTTCTCTGAAAGTATAAGGGCTAGAGCCATGAAACTTGGGTCATGCATTCATCTAGAAGAGAAGAGCTCAAAGTCCTCATCAATATTGAGTCTTGACCTACATTTTATTGTTGACTGACTTTGCAATTTGTCAAGTTTTCACGTTAAGGTCTGTTTCTCGGAAATTATTAGGGCTAGAGCCAAGAAACTTGGTTCATGAATATATCTTTGCTGATTGAGCTCTGATTTTGTGACAAAGCGCTAGCAGGCGAGACACCGCATTCCGCGGAATTCTTGTATAACTCAGGTGAGCGGTCGTTGCCCTTGGGCTACTTGTTTAGTCACAGGAGACCTAAGGTTGTTAAAGGATTTTTGTCGCACCTGCTTTAGCAAGGTGTGATATAGGAGTTCACTGTTCCGTCCGTCCGTCAGTCATTCCGTTCATCCGTATGTCCGTCCGTCAACAATTACGTTGACCATAGCATTTCAGTTCATTTCTCGCAAACTGTGATACCTACAATCATCAAACCTGGCATAAAGCTCCTTCTTAGAATGTTCTCGAGAGCTGTTGCTCTTATTTTTACCCTTGATCTATATTTTATGCTCTGCTGACCTTGTAAAACAGTCCATCAACAATTACGTCGACCCTAGCATTTAAGTCCATTTCTTGCAAACTATGATACCTACAATCATCAGATCATGCATAAAGCTTCTTCTTAGAATGTTCTCGAGGACTGTGGCTCTTATTTTTACCCTTGACCTATATTTCATGCTCTGCTGACTTCGTAAAACCATCCCTCAACAATTATGTAGACCCTAGCTTTTAAGTCCATTTCTCGCAAACTATGATACCTACAATCATCAAACCAGGCATAAAGCTTCTTCTATGAATGTTCTCGAGGGCTCAGAGCTCCTGATAATTTTTACAGTGGTTTCAGTATTTACCAAACAGAATTTTAACCTTTTCAGTATCCGGATGAGTCCTTTCAGTATCGGTACTCCTGAGATCCAGTGGTTGTTCAGTATCTTTTTAACACACAACTGGTCTACCAAAATGTCAGTCTACTTGTTCTTGTCCAGGGTTCTTGCTTAAAACTCTGGACAACAGGAACGACCCAGGCCGAACGGGAATAAGGCCGAAACGACCAGGGGCCGAAAGGGAATTGGGCCGAAACGACCCGTTACGGACCCTGACAGTGTTTAGCTTTCCTTTTACCAGGCATCAGGGGACGATCGGCTGATCTTTGCTGGCTAGAGTTCACTAGAATTAACCACTGGCTTGCCGAAGCCAAAGTTTTCCAGCTTTGCACAACCAGGTGGGGCCATTTATTGACTGTTCAGTCAAGTAACAGACGTTTTTTGCAACATGTTTGTTCAACGAAAATGAAAGTACCTACGCAATAGACCGGGAGGATCATGTGCAATTTAGTGATTGGCTAACGCTTGGTAAATTCCAATACTCATGCTTGTTCCCGGTCTATTCATAAAAACGACCAGTAAAAGCCGAAAAGAGAATGCTGAAAATAGGTACCATGTGCTTTCTGTTTTCGGAAAAAGGTTGACTGCGTATGCTCAGACAGCGCATGCGCTGAAGCAGTGATTAGTAAATGCTAAAAATAGGTAACATTCTGGCTATTGAAAAACGGTTGACCACGCATGCTATAGCGTAAATACGTAGCACATTTGAGGTGCTTTCATAAGCTGAGAAATGACTACCGTATTAGGTACGATTGAAATTTCAAGACACTTCGTATTTTGTCTTTTTTGGTCCGTATTTTACGCAAATACGAAGCTTATCTGGCTCTCTGAGGGCTGTTGCTCTAATTTTTACCTTGACCTACATTTCATGCTCTGCTGATTTTGTGAGGCCGGGCCGGGTAGCGTAATCGGTAGGGCGCCTGACTCGTAAGTCAGAGGTCCTGGGTTCGAATCCCGGTCTGGCCACATACTTTCGTTTCTCCTTCCGCTGATTCAAGAAGGGTAGTTGTCAGTTACTGGCGAAAGTATGTGCACTTAGTACTGGTTAACCGCTTAGGAGGTCTAAGCCTGCCCAGGAATAGACTGAATCGACTGCTGATTTTGTATAATTTTATAATATTCAAAATAACGTTGACCCTAGTGTTAGTCCATTTCTCACGACCGATGATATCTAGAATCATCAAACCTGGCATCAAGTTTCTTCTTAGAATGTTCTTGAGGGCTGTTGCAATTAATTTACCCTTGAAACTGGAAGCCCAATGCAGGTGCGACATAGCATTCCTCGGAATTCTTGTATGTCTTGGCGTTGGCGTGACAATTTCTTATACCCATGATGAACCTAATTATGTTGTCCTCTCGAAAGAAACATTACAGACTCAATGGGCATTGCCAAGTGAATGTTTTATTAGCTCACCTGAGCACAAAGTGCTCAGGGTGAGCTTTTGGGATACCGTGATGTCCGTCGTCCGATGTACGTGTGGACGTCCGTCCGTCCGTCCGGACGTCCGTCCGTCCGTCCGTCAACTTTTGCTTGTGTACACTCTAGCGGGCACAGTTTCGATCCAATCTTTATGAAACTTTGTCAGAATGTTTATCTCCATAAAATCTAGGCCAAGTTCGAAACTGGGTCATGTCGGATCAAAAACTAGGTCACTAGGTCAAATCTTAGAAAAACCTTGTGTACGCTCTAGAGGGCACAGTTTTCATCCAAAGTTCATGAAACTTTGTCAGAATGTTTATCCTCATAGTATCTAGGACAAGTTCGAAACTGGGTCACGTCGGGTCTAAAACTAGGTCACTAGGTCAAATCATAGAAAAACCTTGTGTACGCTCTAGAGGACACAGTTTTGATCCAAGCTTTATGAAACTATGTCAGAATGTTTATCTCCATAAAATCTAGGCCAAGTTCGAAACTGGGTCATGTCAGGTCAAAAACTAGGTCACTAGGTCAAATCTTAGAAAAACCTTGTGTACGCTCTAGAGGGCACAGTTTTCATCCAAAGTTCATGAAACTTTTTCAGAATGTTTATCCTCATAGTATCTAGGACAAGATCGAAACTGGGTCACGTCGGGTCTAAAACTAGGTCACTAGGTCAAATCATAGAAAAACCTTGTGTTCGCTCTAGAGGACACAGTTTTCATCCAATCTTTATGAAACTTTGTCAGAATGTTTATCTCCATAAACTCTAGGCCAAGTTTGAAACTGGGTCATGTCGGGTCAAAAACTAGGTCACTAGGTCAAATCTTAGAAAAACCTTGTGTACGCTCTAGAAGGCACAGTTTTGATCCAAAGTTCATGAAACTTAATCAGAAAGTTTATCCTTATAATATCTAGGATAAGTTTGAAACTGGGTCACGTCGGGTCAAAAACTAGGTCACTAGGTCAAATCATAGAAAAAACCTTGTGTATGCTCTAGAGGACACAGTTTTGATCCAATCTTTATGAAACATTGTCAGAATGTTTATCTCTATAAACTCTAGGCCAACTTCGAAACTGGGTGTTTTTTGTTCAAAAACTAGGTCACTAGGTCAAATCTTAGAAAAGCCTTGTGTACGCTCTAGAAGGCACAGTTTTGATCCAAAGTTCATGAAACTTTGTCAGAATGTTTATCCTCATAATATGTAGGACAAGTTTGAAACATGGTCATGTCGGGTCAAGAACTAGGTCACTAGGTCAAATCATAGAAAAACCTTGTGTACGCTGTAGAGGACACAGTTTTGATCTAATCTTTATGAAACTTTGTCAGAATGTTAATCTGCATAAACTCTCGGCCAAGTTTGAAAGTAGGTCATGTCGGGTAAAAAAACTAGGTCACTAGGTCAAATCTTAGAAAAACGTTGTGTAAGCACTAGGAGGCATAGTTTTGATCCAATCTTCTTGGACATATGTCAAAATGTTTATTGTCCATATATCTAAGCCCCCTATGAAACTGAGTCACGTCGGCTCAAGGTCAAATCTTAGAAAAACTTTGTGTACACCCTAGAGGGCACAGTTTTGATCCAATCTTCATGAAACTCTGTCAGAATGTTTATCTTAATAAAATCTAGGTAAAGTTTGAAACTGGGTCGTGTCGGGTCAAAAACTTGGTCACTAGGTCAAATATAAGAACGACCTTGTATACGCTCCAGAGGGCACAGTTTTGATCCAATCTCAATGAAACTGTGTCAGAATGTTTATTCTTACAATATCCAGGCCAAGTTTGAAACTGGGTCATGCCGGGTCAAAAACTAGGTCAAATGTTAGTATGGTAAAAACTCTTATAAATCTTCACCAGAGCCAGTGAAGTGATTAATGCTCAGGTGAGCGATTCAGGGCCACCATGGCCCTCTTGTATAATATGTAAAGCCACGCTTGTACTGTTGAAATAATGTGCTGTAATAGTCAACCATGTGGTTGCAACGACAATAAAGTTGTAATAAACTGCGCAGTATCTACATTTACATAAAATCTTAATGTTCATAAATGTTGGTCATTTCCAGAAACAATGTGGTATGGATTATCAAGCCATTTCTGTCGCACCTGCTTTAACAAGGTTCGATTTAGGAGTTCACTTTTCCATCCATTTGTCCGTCAATCCGTTCGTCCATCCATCTGGCCGTCCACAATTATGTCGACCCTAAGGTTCGTGTCCATTATTCTCAAGCTATGATACCTACATTCATCTAACCTGCTATAAAGTTTCTTCTTAGAATGGTCTCGAGGAACCTTGCACTCATTTTGACCTTTGACCTACTTTTCATGCTCTAATGACTTTGTAAAATTTCCATCCACAATCACCTCGACCCTAATATTTGTGTCCATTATTCTCAAGCTATGATACCTGCACTCATCTAACCTGGTATAAAGTTTCTTCTTAGAATGATCTCAGGGAACCTTGCACTTATTTTGACCTTTGACCTGCTTTTCATGCTCTAATGACTTCGTAAAATTTTACATTAAAGATTACATAGACCCTAGTGTTTAAGTCCATTTCTGTCCATCTATGATACCTGCAATGATCAAACCCAGACTCCTATCCTTGTAGTTAGTTAGAAACAGAACTAAACGCAACATGTGAATATTTTTTTGTATGTTCAGTCAGCAGTGAAATATAGGCTATGGCCCGATATGCATCACTGCTTTCAGTAGATCTTCTCAAGATGTATCCATGGAGCAAGTTTGAAGACTCTAGCCCTTGCAGTTACATAGAAATTGAGGTAAACACAACAGATGAATGTTTTTTTTCTGTGTTCAGTATGCCGTGAAATATAGGTCATGGTCCAATATGCATCGCAATTTTCAGTAGATTTTCCCCAGACACATCTATGGAGCAAGTTTGAAGACTTTAGTCCTTGTTGTTACTTATAACATAGCTAAACCCAACAGGTGAATATTTTCTATGTTCAGTCAACTGTGAAATACAGGTTATAGCCTGATATGCATGGCTGCTTTCAGTAGAGCTTCCTCAGATGTATGTATCAAGCAAGTTTGAAGTCTCAAGCCCTTGTGGTTACTTTGAATCTGAGCTTAACACAACAGTTTAATATTTTCTTCTATGTTCAATCAACCTTGAAATTTAGCCAGTGGCCTGACTTGCATCGCTGCTTTCAGTAGATCTTCCCCAGCTGTATCTCTGGAGCAAGTTTGAAGACTCTAGCCGTTGGGGTTACATAGAAACTGAGCTAAATGGAAAAGCAACTGGTGAATATTTATTCAAAGGCGCAAGTGCACTGGTTTGATTTTGATGACATTGACTCCATTTGCTGGGTCTCAGAAGTGCTTAGTAATTTTTATGTAGAATATATTTCTTAACCAATGGGTGGATTGTAGTCAGACTTGTATGAATAAGACCCCATTTTCAAGGCCACAGGTGGATTTTAAATGCTTTTGAATGTGACATCTTTAGACCCATTTGATGATATCAACAGAATAATCTGATGATTAAAACAGTGGGTTGGCACAAATTCATGGCGGATAATAGGGGATAAATGGGTCTGTAGGGGGACATCCGTTTTTTAGCTCACCTGAAGTGCTCAAGGTGAGCTATTATGATCGATATTTGTCCGCCGTCCGTCCGTCCGTCTGTCTGTCCGTCGTCAACAATTTCTTCAAACAACATCTCCTCCTAGACCAGTTTGCCAATTTCAAAATAATTTCACACAAATGTTTCTGTTATAGTCCTGAACCAAAATTGCTAAAATGGTTCCACTCTGCTGAACAAAATGGCCGCCAGAGCTAAAAATAGAAAAACCTTTAAATGACATCTCCTCTGAAGCCAATGACTCGATTTCAAAAAAATTTCACACAAATGTTTGACTCATTGCCCTGAACCAAAAATGCTAAAACGGTTCCACTCCGCTGAACAAAATGGCCGCCAGAGCTAAAAATAGAGATCTAAAAATAGAAAAACCTTTAAAAGACATCTCCTCCAAAGCCAATGGCTCGATTTCAAAATAATTTTACAGAAATGTTTGACTTATGGCCCTGAACCAAAATTGCTAAAATGGTTCCACTCAGCTGAACAAAGTGGCCACCAGAGCTAAAAATAGAAATAAATCTTAGAATGACACAGAGGGCACAGTTTTGATCCAATCATCATGAAACTTTGTCAGAATGTTTATCTTAATGAAATCAAGACCAAGATTGAAACTGCGTCATGTGGGGTCAAAAACTAGGTCACTAGGTCAAATCTTGGAAAAACCATTGTAGACACTCTAGAGGGCACAGTTATTATCCAATCTTCATGAAACTTTGTCAGAATGTTTATCCTTATACAATCTAGGCCAAGATTGAAACTGAGTCATGTGGGGTCAAAAACTAGGTCACAAAGTCAAATCTTAGAAAAACCTTGTGTACACTCTAGAGGGCACAGTTATGATTCAATCTTCATGAAACTTTGTCAGAATGCTTATCTTTATGAAATATAGAACAAAATTTGAAACTAGATCATGTCATGTCAAAAACTAGGTCACTAGGTCAGATCTTAGAAAAAACATGTGAATGCTCTAGAGGGCATAGTTTTGTTCCAACCTTCATGAAACTTTGTCAAAATGTTTATCTCCAACAAATCTAGACTGAGGATGCAACTCGGTCATGTTGGATCGAAAACTAGGTTACTAGGTCAAACCTTAGAAAAAAATTGTGGATACTCCAGAGGGCACAGGTTTGGTTCAATCTTCATGAAACTGTGTCAGAATGATTATCTTAATGAAATCTAGGCCAAGTTTGAAACTTGGTCTTGTCAGGTCAAAAACTAGGTCACTAGGTCAAATCATAGAAAAGCCTTGTGTACACAATTGTGGCTTTATTTTGCATTGAATCTTCATGAAACTTTGTCAGAATGTTTATCTTCATGAAATGTAGGCCAAGTTTGAAACTGAATAATGTTTGATCAAAAACTAGATCGCCCGGTCAGATCTTAGAAAAACATTGTGTACACTCTAGAGGGCAAAGTTTTGATCCAATCTTCATGAAACTTTGTCAGAATATAGATTAGAAAGTACAAAACTGCTCCGATTGAACCATCATTAAATGATGATTTTCCCTGTTAGTTCGTCATAACTTAGGTGAGCGATTTAGGTCCATCATGGACCTCTTATCTCTGAAAAACATTTGAGCTGCGACATGACAAAACCAACAAAGTGGCACACGCACCATGCAAAGACTAAGATCAGCCTGGGCAACCACCCAATTCTGATCAGAGTCTTTAATGTGCGCTTACAGGGTAGCTTAGGGTCTAAGCTAGCTCCGTGGATGGAAAACAGGTAAAAAAAAAAATCCGAAATTACTTGGTGTAACTTTAGATTACAGATTGACTTTCCAGAAACACATAGAAGAGGTGGAAAGAAAGGCTTTAAAAGCTGCAGCATCAGCAGAAGGTCAGAGGAGGTCAGTGCAAGAAACATGCTAAAATTGTATCAAAGCCCTGTTCTCCCGACGTTGGAATATGATGTGGGGGTGTGGCAAATAGGTAATAGTGAACAGTTGAACAAATACAGAGAAAGTGTCTTGCGCTGTGCTTGGGAACACCAGGAACCACTGGCTTAGATGCGTAGGAAGTTGAGTCAGGAATTATGCCACTAGATTTGCGACAAGAAGAATTGGCAGTGAGAGAAATTGTAAAAATCATGGCAAAAAACAAAAAGGAGGAAATTACTAAGTGTTTTGAGGTCTTTAAGGATAAAACAGATGGAAAGCAGGAGAAAATTTCATCACCTTTTGGTAAAGCATGCATGCAAGTCAGTGATACAGTTCCTAATACAGGAATCGACATTAGTACAGTTCAGCCAGAGTTTTCTTTCCAGCAATATCTCCAACCCTCCATGGAGCGGCCTGAATACTGGAATAATCTGGCATCATTTAAGTCCTGGGCCCAGTTGTTCAAAGCATCGTTAGGCTAACGAGCGCGTTAAGAGGTCAACTCATTAAATGTTTTAGGACTTACTAGCCAAATACACTGATATTTTTTGTTGAAAATATGTGAGAAGCTTTTGCACTGCAAAAGCTTCTCACATTTTTTCAACAAAAAATATTGGCATATTTGAGTTATTAATGTTAGAAATTTTAACGTTACGTTAACTAACGACGTCGTTAATTTTGAACAACTGGGCCCAGGAGTTCAGTACAGGAAGAGGAGGCGAGAACCTTGGTTGAGGGAAAAATGATGGCAGCTGGAAAGGATGTAATATATGGATTTACTGACCGTTCGTGTAGAGGGAATCCAGGCCCATGTGGAGCTGGAGCATGTCTGTTTTTACCCAGTCATGAAAGGGTTGATCTGAAACAACCAGTTTCTAAACGAGCCTCGATACTCCTTGGTGAGCTAATTGCAATCAAGATAGCCTTAGAAAACATTAGACTAGAGACAGAGAGAAGACCAGTGGAAAAGATACCGTAATCGACCTTATTAGCGCCCTGTGCGCTTAACTTTTTCAAAATGGCGGCAAATACTTGTAGTAAACTTTCTTTCTTGTTAGCGCTTATTTTAATAGGTTATTATATATTGAAAGGAACAAATTTAAAGGTAAAGCATCAGAGAAAAGCTGCTTATAGGCAGCTTTTCTCTGATGCTTAACCTTTAAATTCATAGAGAAGCTTTAGAAATAGAAAATGATATATTCTGTTGCATTTTCAGCTCTTGTAAACAAGCAAACAAAGGAATAAACCAGTAAAAATATGTGCATTTATAGTCCTATGTCTCACAAATTGCCATGGTGTGCGCTTATAGGGGCATGTGCGCTAATTAGGTAGAATATGGTACTTCTGTTTTCAGATTTGCAGTTGGCAGTAAGAATTCTTACCTTGGGTTGGGAGAACAAGTCCTACAGATCTGTTGTAGCAGAAATTCAACAAACAATAACCATATTTAGAAACCAGGAAGTAGCTGTGGAAATTTGTTGGACTCCGGGCCATGCTGACATCTCGGGCAACGAGATGGCTGGCAAATTGGCTAAAGCAGCTGCAGAAGAGGCTGAAGAAATGGACGACATAATTACCCCAGTTACCACCCTAGACATACAGAGAGCAATTAAAGAATCGTGTAAAATAAAATGGCAACAGAGATGGAATGCTGCCTCAGCAGGAAGACATTTGTTTGCCCTAAGAGCCTCTGTGACAACAAAAGTAAAACCTACACAGAACATTAAGAATCAACGTGTTGTTACGCAACTTAGAACAGGGTACTGTCACCTTAATGAATACCTACATAAAGTTGGCCTAAAGGACTCACCTCTATGTACCTGTGGCGATCCAGAGAGTGTGAGCCATTTTATTGAAGATTGTGACAACTCTGCTGAAAGTAGAGAGAAAATTAGAACTGAACTATTTCACCTCACAGGTATCAGTGAATTCTCCATGAGCTTGTTTCTTGAGGTCAAAGAGGAAGATCAATACTGCCAGTATAGAGATATCTTAAATGAAGCTTTTGAGGAGTTTATTTAAAAGATTCGAAAACCTGAAATGTTAGGCTAAATAAGACCCAAACTGACGTAGAAATCTAAATACAAATATAAAAGGCTCAAAACAAAAAGAATATATTTAAATTTATGCAAAAAAAGAAAAAAAACCAGAACCAGCTTAACACATATGTACTTGAGAGGTATTACAGTTGAAGAAGAGTACCAGAGTAACCAGCAATATACCTGAGAGTTAATTCGGCCTGAGGGCTGTTACAACAACAACAACGGCCAGCGAAGACTCTGGTCAGACTGGGTGGATGCCCAGGCTTCGTTGGGCGCACATGCCACTTTGTTGGTTTTGTTGTGTTCAGCTCACTTATAGTTGTAACATAATTTCTGTACATTCTCAAAGTGTATGGGTATACTGCCAGTTTTTTTTTTTCCCGCCATTTTCACAAAGGGAGACTAATTTTGTGCCCCCCCCCCCCCACCCCCGTTGCTTTCCTTGACAATGAAACCCTTCTAAAAGGGATTGATTCCCTCCCCCCCCCCCCATCCCCACCCCCACCCCCAATTGCTTTCCTTGACAGTGAAACACTTCTAAAACAGATTGACTCTTATAGGAAAGAATATGCTCCTAGCAATAATGTCCTGTGTAATTCTGATAAATACTATGTATAGGATTTTTATACCCCGCCACACTTTAGTGGCGGGGTATTATGTTATACCTTTCGGTGTCCGTCCGTCTGTCCGTCCGTCCGTCCGTCCGTCCGTGCTCACCATTTCCGATCGATAACTTGAGTATTTATTCACGGAATTTTTTCAAATTTTGCATACATATTGTTATCGGCGATGAGTGGTATGGGATTGTTAATGGGCAAAATCCGTCCATTTTTAACGGAGTTACTGCCCTTTTTCGTATTGGAAAAATGGTTTCTGGCCTGTTATTCCTTTACTGTTCATGATATCTGAATGAAACTTCACAGATATGTTGCACATCAAAGGTTACATATTGTGACTAAGGACCGTCACTCTGACCTTCCCAGTTTGTGAGTTATCCGCCCTTGATAGGTCTGAAAAAAGGTTTTTGACCTATTGTTCCTTTACTATATGGAATATCTGAATATAACTTCACAGATATGTTTCACATCAAAGGTAACATATTGTGACTAAGAACCGTCACTCTTACCTTTCCCGTTTGTGAGTTATCCGCCCTTGATTGAATTAAAAAATGTTTTTTACCCGTAGTTCCTTTACTATGTGGAATATTTAAATGAAACTTTACAGATATGTTTCACATCAAAGGTTACATACTGTGACAAAGAACCATCACTCTTACCTTTCCAGTTCATGAGTTATCTGCCCTTGATAGGTCTGAAAAATGGTTTTTGACCTGTAGTTCCCTTTCTATATGGAATATCTGAATAAAACTTCACAGATATGTTTCACATCAAAGGCTTCATATAGTGACTAGGAACTGTCACTCTGATCTTTCCGGTTTGTGAGTTATCCGCCCTTGATTGATCTGAAAAACGTTTTTTTATCTGTAGTTCCTTTACTATATGGAATATCTGAACGAAACTTCATAGGTATGTTTCACATCAAAGGTTACATATTGTGACAAAGAACCATCACTCTTACCTTTCCAGTTAATGAGTATTCCCCCTTGATAGATCTGAAAAATGTTTTTTGACTTGTAGTTCCTATACTATATGGAATATCTGAATGAAACTTCACTGATATGTTTAACACCATAGAATAGGAAACAGAGTCTCTCAGCTCAAAGAAATGCTTTACAGCCTGATCTAAATCTACACTGGTCAGAATGCTCCACGTTGTTGGGTGGTTTATATTAATATTTATTTACAGTAAGGACATCATATCTCTGTCTATCTCAGTTCTGTGGCTCTTTAGCTATTATATATCTCAAAAAATAAGTTAGGATGCACAGCAGTGGCGGGGTATCATGCAGTGCCTGCGGTGCTTTTATTTCCTTCCAAAAAACTAGACAGGTCTTATATGACAGATTTTGATTCTTGGGAGCATTTTGGTTTTAAGAGGAATCTAGATATGTGGAATTGTTTTGGAGTGGAAAAAGTCTTGTCTTATAACCAAAGACAGTAAATATCACAGGGTGGGAAAATTCTTAAAATTGCCACTCGCCCAACATTACTAGTTGTATCAAATACTTCTACTATGATAAATTTGATATTCAGCATTGGCAAAATTAGAAAATTTGAGTTGTACTATGATAAATTTGATATTCAGCATTGGCAAAATTAGAAAATTTGAGTTCCATCTTCAGCATAAGGCACTTGTGATGGCAAGCAGACGAGTATATTTTGCCAGCCCTGGACCACCCTTATATTAGGTTGTACTTAGGTTCCATAGAAAAGCATATATATCATAATAGAATCGCGACATGACAAAAGCAACAAAGTGGTATGTGCACCAACTGAAGACAGATCAGCCTGAGCACCTGCCCAGTCTGATCAGAGTCTTTGTTGTCAACATGGAGGTAGCTTACACCCTTAGTTACCTTTAAGCACATATCAAAGACACTGATCAGACTGGGCTGATGCCCAGGCTGATCTAAGTCTTCGCATGGTGCACATGCCACTTTGTTGGCTTTATTGTGTCATGGCTCAGTTAGTGCTATATTGAGACCAGACTATATTAAGGAATAAGGCAAATGAACACGAAAGGCTCACACAGTTTATATTCCTTTATAGTATAGTCTCAGTAGGAGCATGGCATGATAGTGTTTTAAAATATATATCCGAAATAGATTTATAATGAGTAATTAGGCTTTACAGCAGGTTTCCAGAAAAAATGGGGTTTTGGGGATAATTTTCAGACAATTTTTCTTATTTCTTTTAGTGAGATGGTTCTAATGAGGGGTCACAATACCATATACGCGGTAATTTTCGCGGGGTTTCATTTTTCGCGGTATTTTGCGGTCATTTTGAAACCACGAATATTAAAATCGCAAGATAATTTTCTGTTTCTGACAATGTATCAGCAATAGACACAGTGTCCATATATTTTGTTTCCGTTTGCTTCGGTAAATTCTGGTACTTTTCACTTGAGCCAGTTCTTTCATTAATCTGCGGCCGTGTGGCCGCAGATTAATGAACAAACTGGCTTAAGTGAAAAACAATTTTACTTTTTGCGCATGTTCTTGACAGCTAAAAATAAAACTTGCGAAAATTAAGATTAATTTTGCGTTTTGACCCTAAACAGCGAAAATTTGAACCCGCAAAAATTACCTCGTATACGGTATGTGATTATGCTGAAATGTGGAAAATTATCCTGTTGCCCATCTTATCTTGAGCATTGATCTACTGCAGTAAAGTAAGGATTAATCAATATGTCTCAATATCACAGGGTATAATTGATTCCGCCAATTTTCGCTTCCTGCAGAGACTGTACATCATATTTGGCTTCCGCCGAGACTGTCCGCGATTTCTTGCTTCCTGCCGAGACTTCTGTACATGATGAATGGCTTCCTGCAGAGACTGTCCGCGTGATTTTGCTTCCTGCCGAGGCTCTCGGCAGGAAGCAGAGTCACGCGGACAGTCTCGGCAGGAAGCCATTTTTCGAGGACAGTAGTCTCTGCAGGAAGCAAAAGTTCGCGGACAGTCTCGGCGGAAGCCAAATATGCCATACAGTCTCTGCAGGAAGCGAAAATTGGCGGAATTGATTATACCCTGTGAATATGTACATGTACAATTATTATGGTATATTTTCTTTTAACCCTTAATGCGCCAAAAAGCAGACAACAAAATTTACGTCTGCAGAATTTCAAAAAATGTTTCATCCAAGCGATATCATATTGAGAATTCGAACACCAGAGGGCAAACAGTGTAGATTCAGATGAGGTGGCTCATTATGAGTCACCTCATCTGGATCTACACTGTTTGCAAATTCAACAAGTTTTTCATTTTTGGCGCTTTAAGGGTTAAACTGTCTTTCTTTGTTTTCAGCTTTGCTAAATGCATCACAGCAGACTCTGGGAACACACTCGGTAATTTGACTGGCTTTGCAAAAGCTGTCAACTCAGTGGCCTTCAAACCAAGTCGTCCGTATCGTATAGCAATGGGTGGTGAAGACTTTTCAGTGCAGTTATTTGAGGGCCCACCATTTAAGCACTTAGTCACAAGAAATGATCATACAAACTTTGTGCAAGCAGTGAAATATTCGCCAAAAGGTGACATATTTATTACAGGCGGCTCAGATGGGAAGGTGAATATTTCTGTTCTATTACGTTACAATTTACCATAAGAGCTCTAAAAATTGGGACATCTAATATTATCATCATTATTGTCCTAACATTGGAACAGCTTGGTTTTACAATGCAGTAATGCAGGTCTGTGGAAATAAAAAAAAAATTCTTACTTGTCCAGGGACAAGTAAAAAGTCAAACTCAACTTGTCTGGCAAAAAATTACTTGTCCAAAACCACAGATATGATGTTTTCATTATTTTATGGATTATTCAGCCACAAACATAAATCTCATTATTATTAAACAGATTCCGTCTCTCGTTTTAAATAGCCTCGAAGCCTTAAAATTGAATAAAGGCATCGTTTCTGTGCTAAATGTCTGAAAAAAAATCAAACATCCTTTTTCCTAACTCTACACATATAAAACTTTTTCCAGGTAACTGTACAAATTGGAATGGCAAACAGTGTGGACCCTGATCAGACTGTTCCTGCAGGAGCAGTCTGCTCTGGGTCCACACTGTTTGCTAAGTATTTTTCTAAAACAAAGAATTTGTTGTTGTAATTGAAAAGAAAACCATATACTTTTTATCCCCCGACCGAAAGGTTCGGGGGATATAGCGATGAGCCTAGCGTCCATCCATCCGTCCGTAAACATTTTCTTGTCCGCTCTATATCTTGAATACCCTTTGTAATATTTTCATGATACTTCACAGTTATGTAGAACAGGTCATGACAAAGTGTTGCGTACAAGAATGGTAACTCTTGCTATTGTACTTTTTGAGTTAACTCCCCTTTGGGGAATTTTTGGCAAATTTGTGTCCGCTCTGTAACTTGAATACCCTTTGAAATCTTTTATTAATACTTTACAGATATATAGAACAAGTCATGAGGATGTGTTGTGAACAAGAATGACAACTCTTGCTTGCTTACTTTTTGAGTTATTTCCCCTTGATGGTTTTAGCTGTTTTTTTTTGTTGATTTCGTGTCAGCTCTATAACTTTAATACCTTTTGGAATATTTTCGTTTACTTTACAGATATGTAGAACAGGTCGTGATGATGTGTTGTGAACAAGAATGACAACTCTGGCTTTCTTACTTTTTCAGTTATTTCCCCTTGATGGTTTTAGGTGTGATTTCGTGTCCACTCAATAACTTGAATACCCTTTGAAATATTTTCATGATACTTTACAGATATGTAGAACAGGTCATGATGATATGTCGCAAACAAGAATGACCACTCAGGCTTTCTGCCTTTTTGAGTTATTTCCCATTGATGGTTTTGGGTGTAATTTCGTGTCCGTTCTATAACTTGAATACCCTTTGAAATATTTTCATGATACATTACAGTTATGTAGAACAGGTCATGATGATCTACATAACTGTAATGTATCATGAAAATATTTCAAAGGGTATTCAAGTTATAGAACGGACACGAAATTACACCCAAAACCATCAATGGGAAATAACTCAAAAAGGCAGAAAGCCTGAGTGGTCATTCTTGTTTGCGACATATCATCATGACCTATCATCAACAGGTATTCAAGTTATGGAGCAGACACAAAATCACACCTAAAACCATCAAGGGGAAATAACTCATTAAGTAAGAAAGCAAGAGTTGTCATTCTTATTAGCGACACATCATCATGGCCTGTTCTAAATATCTGTGAAGTATTATGAAAATATTTCAGAAGGTATTCAACTTATAGAGCGGACACAAAACAACACAAAATCACAGCTTAAACCTTCAAGGGGAAATAACTCAAAAGTAAGAAAGCAAGAGCTGTCATTCTTGTTCGCGTCACAACAGGTCATGATGATGTGACGCTAATAAGAATGACAACTCTTGCTTTCTTACTTAATGAGTTATTTCCCCTTGATGGTTTTAGGTGTGATTTTGTGTCTGCTCCATAACTTGAATACCTGTTGAATTATTTTCATGATACTTCACAGATATGTAGACCAGGTCATGATGATGTGTCGCAAACAAGAATGACAACTCTTGCTTTCTTACTTTTTAGCTCGCCTGAGCACGAAGTGCTCAGGGTGAGCTTTTGGGATACCCTGATGTACGTCCGGACGTCCGTCCGGACGTCCGTCCGTCCGTCCGTCAACTTTTGCTTGTGTACACTCTAGCGGGCACAGTTTTGATCCAATCTTTCTGAAACTTTGTCAGAATGTTTATCTCCATAAATTCTAGGCCAAGTTCGAAACTGGGTCATGTCGGGTCAAAAACTAGGTCACTAGGTCAAATCTTAGAAAAACCTTGTGTACACTCTAGAAGGCACAGTTTTCATCCAAAGTTCATGAAACTTTGTCAGAATGTTTATCCTCATAATATCTAGGACAAGTTTGAAACTGGGTCACGTCGGGTCAAAAACTAGGTCACTAGGTCAAATCATAGAAAAACCTTGTGTACGCTCTAGAGGACACAGTGTTGATCCAATCTATATGAAACATTGTCAGAATATATATCTTCATAAACTCTAGGCCAAGTTCGAAACTGGGTCATGTCGGGTCAAAAACTAGGTCACTAGGTCAAATCTTAGAAAAACCTTGTGTACACTCTAGAAGGCACAGTTTTCATCCAAAGTTCATGAAACTTTGTCAGAATGTTTATCCTCATAATATCTAGGACAAGTTTGAAACTGGGTCACGTCGGGTCAAAAACTAGGTCACTAGGTCAAATCATAGAAAAACCTTGTGTACGCTCTAGAGGACACAGTTTTGATCCAATCTATATGAAACATTGTCAGAATATATATCTTCATAAACTCTAGGCCAAGTTCGAAACTGGGTCATGTCGGGTCAAAAACTAGGTCACTAGGTCAAATCTTAGAAAAACCTTGTGTACACTCTAGAAGGCACAGTTTTCATCCAAAATTCATGAAACTTTGTCAGAATGTTTATCTTTATAATATCTAGGACAAGTACGAAACTGGGTCATGTTGGGTCAAAAACTAGGTCACTAGGTCAAATCATAGAAAAACCTTGTGTACGCTCTAGAGGACACAGTTTTGATCCAATCTTTATAAAACATTGTCAAAATGTTTATCTCCATAAACTATAGGCCAAGTTCGAAATTGGGTCATGTCGGGTCAAAAACTAGGTCACTAGGTCAAATCTTAGAAAAACCTTGTGTACGCTGTAGAAGGCACAGTTTCGATCCAAAGCTCATGAAACTTTATCAGAATGTTTATCCTCATGATATGAAGGACAAATTTGAAACTGATGTTGCAAGAATCAGAACTAACATTGCAATGATGCCAGCCACAAACTTCTTGGAATACATTAGTTTCACCACAGTGAGATAATGATGCTACCATTCTATCATCTGTGTTTGCCTAGTTAAGTCTAGTTGAAATCCATCAAAGGAACTCAACATGAACGGGAACTTTTCGGAGAAGCGACTCTGCCATTTTCAGCTCACCTGATCGAGCCTTACAGTATTGGTGTTAGCTGCCTCTTTCATCCATCCATAAACATTTTCAAACATCTCTGAAACCACTGGGCAGATCAAATTTCATATGGAGCCTGCACATGGGTCAAAGGATTGGAAGTTCTTCAAATGATCTTGGTCACATGACCAAGGTGGCCGCCATTCCCATGTATGGTAAAAACTCTTATAAATCTTCACCAGAGCCAGTGAACTGATTAATGCTCAGGTGAGCGATTCAGGGCCACCATGGCCCTCTTGTTGAGTTATTTCCCCTTGATGGTTTTAGGTGTGATATCCTGTCTGTTCCATGACTTGAATACCGTTTGAAATATTTTCATGATACTTTACAGATATGCAGAACAGTTCATGACAATTTGTCTCATACATGAATGACAACTCTCTCATTGATACTTACTCCCCCCCCCCCCCCCCCCGACCAAAAGAAAAATTGCAGAACAGGTTATGACAATTTGTCTCATACATGAATGACAACACTCTCAATCATACTTTCCCCCGTCCCCCTGCGCCACCTCCCCCCTCCCCCCCCCCCCCCCCCCCCCCCCCAAAAAAGAAAAAAAAAAAAAAAAGTTTTGTTCTTTTTCAGATTTGGATTCTCTGTCCAAATTCACTTACTAGAGAACTCAAAATTAGGTTTGTAGGGCTTGTACTTTAGAAGATATTCACACATTTTGAGATGTTGAGCTTATCATAGGCTATACATTGTGTGCATGGTGGCTGTCTGAGATTTTACCTCTTTTTAGCAGTCCGGCATACTGTTTTGGTCTGAGTGTTAGATAATCATGCATCTGTTAAACAGATCATGTCAGTCAGAAGCATAAAAGAATGACAATATATTACTTATTCGTGTTTTGAAGTGCATCCTGTTTACCAAAGCACAAGGGGCCTTTGGTCGGGGGATTTGCCATCTCCTCTGATGGCTATTTTTTTCATAGTTGTCCCAGGGCAAGTACATTAAAATTTTTCACTTGTCTTGAGTGAAATGGGACAAGTAGGACAAGTTGAGCATCGTATTTCCACAGCCCTGAGTACTGTGTCCAAAAGATGCAGCTGGTATGGGAAACAGTGTAGGCCCTGCTCAGACTGCTCTGCAGCTCTGGGTTGCTCAGTGTTTGCTCAGACCTATCTGTTCCAATTCTTAGATTTTTAGCTCACCTGGCCCGAAGGGCCATAGTGAGCTATTGTCATACCAATGCGTGCGTCGTGCGTCGTCACGGAATTTGTCCGTCAACACCTAAAGCAAATATTCAAACGTCTTCTTCTGTAAAACTACTGGTCCCATGGTTCTCAAATTTCACATGGAGCATGACCTGACTCCAGGGTCTCAGAATTATAAAATTGGGTCAGGTTGAAAATCCAAGATGGCCGCCGTTGCTAAAAATAGCAAAAACAACAAAATAAACTTCTTCTCCAGAACCACTGGGTATATTTGTCTGAATTTTGGCATGGAACATCAGTGAAACCTTGGTATTCAAAATTGTACAAATGAAAAAAATCTGTAGCAGAGTTTTGTCACAGTGACCTACTTTCTGTTTACATGTGTAATTTTGCTCAAATGCCAATGTCAAAAAATGACCTATTTAAACAACTTCAAACAACTTCTTCTCTAAAACCACTGAGCCCATGGATCTCAAATTTCACATGGAGCATGACCAGACTGCAGAGTTTCAAAATTGTAAAATTGGGTCAGGTCAAGAATCCAAGATGGCTGCTGTTACTAAAAATAGCAAAAACAACAAAATCAACTTCTTCTCCAGAACCATTTGGTTGAAAGTTTGCATGGAACATAAGTGGGACCTTTGTATTAAAAATTGTAATAATAAAAAAAATCTATAGTGGAATTAGGTCACAGTGACCTACTTAGCGTTTACAAGGCCGATTTTGCTCAAATGTCAATATCTAAAGAAAATGCAACCAATTCTGACCAGATTTGGTCAGAAATGGTTCTTGAATGGAATTATTTCAATTTTGTGCCAGTTGACTATCCAAGATGGCCACCATGGGGGCCGTTACTTAAAATAGCACAAACATAAAAATGACAATTACTCAAGAACCCTTGAATGGAATTGGACCAATTTTGTGTCAGAATGTTCCTTGCATGAAGGCGTTTCGATTAGTTGCAATTTGGCATTCCAAGATGGCCGCCATCTGGTGTTACTAAAAATAGCACAAACATAAAAATGCCAATTACTCAAGAACCCTTGAATGGAATTGGACCAATTTTGTGTCAGAATGTTCCTTGCATGAAGTCATTTTGATTAATTGCAATTTGGCATTCCAAGATGGCCGCCATCTGCCATTACTAAAAATAACACAAAACATGAAAATGACAATATCTCAGTAACCGCTGAATGGATTTTGACGAAATTTGTGTCAAAATGATTCTTGCATTGAGATGTTTCAAAAATATCTAACTGTAGACCATTCATATTGGCCTCTGTTACTAAAAATAGAAAAATGTGAAAATTGGAAAATCTCAATGGAGTTGGATTAATTTTGTGTCAGAATGGTCCTTTCATTAAGCTTTTTCGATTTTTTGCATTTTGGCATTCCAAGATGGCCGCCATTTGCCGTTACTAAAAATAGCACAAAACATGAAAATGACAATATCTCAGTAATCGCTGAATGGATTTTGACGAAATTTGTGTCAAAATGATTCTTGCATTGAGATGTTTCAAAAATATCTAACTGTAGACCAGTCATATTGGCCTCTGTTACTAAAAATATAAAAATGTGAAAATCAGAAAATCTCAGTGGAATTGGACCATATTTGTGTCAAAATGGTCCTTGCATGAAGGCTTTTCGATTTTTTGCATTTTAGCAATCCAAGATGGCCGCCATCTGCCATTATTAAAAATAGCACAAAACATGAAACTGGCAATATCTCAGTAACCCCTGAATGGATTTTGCTGAAATTTGTGGCAAAATGATTCTTGCATTGAGGTGTTTCAAAAGTAAATATATAAAGACCAGGCAAGTTGGCCTCTGTTACTAAAAGTAGCAAAATGTGAAAATGAGAAATTCTCAGTGGAATTGGACCAATTTTGTATCAGAATGGTCCCGTTGCACAATAGCCAGGTGAGCGATATCAGGCCCATTTGGGCCTCTTGTTTGCTGTACAACCTACATCATCAGCAAGTGGCATATTCTCAAAATCAGAGCTGTAGATAAGAGGGCGTATTTGGTGATAATTAGGGATAATTTTTGTTAATTCTGCATAAAAACATATGTTGTGACCCCTCATCTGAACCGTCTCGACAAGACGGTTCAGATGAGGGGTCACAACATATGGTTTCGATGAGAAATAAGAAAAATTATCCTTAATTATCATCAAATACGCCCTCTTATCTAGAGCTCTGAATATGACGAGTTTTGTTTGGCTCATTGTCCAGTATCTTACTGTAAATTTGCACATGTACTTATCAAAGTCTCCAAAAAGCCCTTTGAGGCACGTTTTTAGCACGCCTTTGCGAAGCAAAGGAGAGCTTATGCTTTACCCACAGCATCGTAGTTCGAGGTATGCATCAGCATTCCCTTTCACATTCACAGTCTTGTCCATGTCTGTGAGCAGTTTAACCTTTGTTAACCATTTGTGCTTAGCTCTTTTCTCACAAAGTATAAGTGCTAGAGTAATGAAACTTGGTACACACTTACATCAGCACATGATCACCTGATTAAATATATCATTTGTGACTTTGATCTACTGGTCATGGTCTACCAACTTTGAAAAAAATATAGGTTTTGTTTAAATCAGTTTCAAAGTAGCTATAAGGGTTAGAATCTTAAAATTTGGTCAGCACTTGCAACTAGACTAATGCATCTGAGTGTAACCAAACATATAGGTTCACTGAATTTATGATATTTCTCAGTACCTATATGGGTTACAGTAAGGATACTTTGCACACTTACATATAGACAAGATTATTTCATCAACATCCGCCATGTATAGTGGAGCAAACTTGATGGGCTATCTTTCAAGGGGGTGGTCTACCGAGTGTAACATTTGTTTTTATATATCAAAATGATCGTCTGGGTCTCTAGTTATCAAATTCAGCGTTTGCCACCTTGGCAAACCTTGCATAACTCTGTAGTGGCCAGTTATTTACGTTACCCCTTTAAATTTTGAATATCAAAAATATTTATTGAAGTCAATAAGAAAAGTGTTTAAACTATATAAATGTATCAAATCTAAATATTTTCTGTAAGAACAGTTAATGTGCTATAAGTTAGGCTGCTCAGGAAACAGTTCAGAACTTTGGTGTTGTTACTTTCGTTACAATATATCATGTACCCCTTGAAAATTTAAAATTGGAACTTACCGTATTTGTTTGTGGATAACGCGCTAGCATGTACAACGCGCACCCCTTTTACGGCCGTTCTGAAGCTGGAAAAAAGCTAGTTCTGCTGTACAACGCGCATACAGCCTTCTGAATTACAGACTGACATTTCTAAAACTCGTCCGACGCCATTTGTCTACATGTGACAGTACCAATTCGCTGATTGGTCCGCATCTTTAGACGGGTTTTATATTTTTTTACTCGGGCGAATTCGGCTGGACCTCTATTAGCACCAGTGGTCAAGGTTGAATTCGGCTGGACCTCTATTAGCAACAATGGTCAAGGTTATTGTACGCAACAAATATGGTTTTCTTTCGTGAATATTTAGGTGGCTCTGGTAACACAAGTGTGCCGTAACTTGTCTTCTGATATAATGCCATACCCTCGGCGCGTAATCCGAGTATGCCGAAACTGCAATTTGCATTGGTTTGGCACTTTGAACTTTGACACTTCTCACTTAAATCTTGAGTCTTCTCACTGTCACTTAAGTTAATTGGATCCTTTTGTGTTGCTATCACCTCGATAATTGACGCTAATTGACATCTTTAATTCCAATGGCTGGTTCTCTTTGGTCGGTACTAACAAAGTTTTCACACCAATTATCGATAGTTAATGTAATTACATCTTTGTTGCAAATAAACTTAGATTGAAAAGAAAAAATAGATAAAACATATCAAAGCAAAAATCATACATATTTGTACATTTTGTTATCTTTTTTATTTCTGTTTATGGTATTATTTTTATATGTTATTTTAATAAATACTTGCAAAGCTAGATACAGTCATAGTCATTTACAGATTTATTTCGTCGTAGTTTTAATTCAGATATCTTATTTTGTTAGTATATTTCTTTTCATTGCAAACACACTGTGAGTCCGATATTTGTAGGTATTTGTTCTGTTTGGTTCTATGTCGGGAAAAATACCGCATGCCAGTCTACCTATTTTTACTTCGATCAGTTTCCGGTTAAAAAATGTCAACAAATGCATGTGCCGCATGTTTTGGGGCGTATTTTGATCTAGTTGATGCATTTGGGAGATAAAATTGAATAAATACAGTCAAGATTAAGTTGTTATCGATGCGCGAAAAGCATCGGCTGTGCCACGCATCGAAAATGGCCGTAAAAAACGATGTTTGGCTTTGGGGAAAAAAAATTGGAAATTTTGTTCTCATGTACAACGCGCACCGGTATTTCGGATAAAGATTCTGACGGGGAAATGTGCGCGGTATCTATAGCAACTAACGGTAAGTTGTTGCATTTTACAAAGACTCTCTTACAAAAAGGCCCTAAATGATCATTTTTACTTACAATGCAATTTGCCCTTTCAGTGCTTTTCTAGCAAAATAAATATGAGACCTTTAGCATTTATACTTTGTAAACCACGTTCTGTTGAACAGTTACACCTATTCCCTGTTTTTGGCTGAAAAGTCATTTTTCGTATAATTGTTCGTACAAAAAATGGCTAATAACCAATTTAAACTTGACAAATTGGGGCCTTTTGCAAAAAGATCATGTTTACCATGATATAACACAATAGCTTAAAAAATATTTTTGAGCTTACAACACATTTTAGCCAGAGTAACGTACTTAACAGATAAAAATGTTTGCGTAAAGCGTCTGTCATTCACATAAGGAAAACACTCTTTTCAAATTCCGACTTTGAAACAACGCAGTTGTAATAAATATGTTTATTTTTTATCGTAAAATGAAATTTTTGCATAGTAATCGCCTACATAGACGGAAAACAGTGTTATTTACATGACATGCAATGCTCAGATTGCACCGATGTTCAAATGAAGCCTTCATAAGTTAATCTGTGCATGAATTGTTTTTCATTAATATCCAAATAATTTTAAAAGTTTAAACAAAACCACAAAATATCAAATAACTTGTAATAACGTACAGGTTTGTATTCAGAAATGTAACGTTTGTAACATTTGAAAAAACTCCCCGAGATTAAATATTGCTACTGCCAAATATGCGTACGCTTTATTTTTTTTTTTTTTTGAGTAAAAATCATTTTTAGAACGGCTGGTTTAAATCCACTCATGTAACTCATTACTGACAGCCCAAAGGTGGAGCATCTGTTCTGGTGTATCTATGTCATTATATGTGTTGTCCACTTATCTGTCGTCTTCGAAAACTCGATTTGTTTCATACATGTATGTATATTTGCCATCATTCTGGTGTATAACTGGCATATATGGAAAAAGAAAGAAAATAGATGAAAATTTTGTTTGCCTAATTTTGTGTGTTTAAGGCTAGCTTTGTACCCATGAACTTGTAAGGGGCTTTATTATATCTGGCTAGCTGCTGGTATCGTCTTACTACTTGTCTTATATCTTTATGCAGCTATATCCGGTTTGGTATCGTGGTAGGGTTGTTGCGCAGATAACATTAATTCCTGCTCATTGTCCCTTTACTCTAATTTACCTTTTCTATAAAAACAATGTATAAACCCAAAGTTGCCTTGTAGCATATATTGTGACCAAAGTAACGTACATAACAGGTTAAAAAGTATGTGTATTTTTTTTCCTACTGCAGCTACAGTAAAGTACTGTTGGGCTACTGTGGAAAGTTTCCTCGTACTTCATCATATTGAAAATTATGTTTGGAATCATCTGGGCTCAATTTGAGTCAGTTAAGCTGAAGCTGGTGCTAGGGACACCTTATTGCATTATATCAAACAGAAAATATCATTAAAAATCATAAATCTAAACTGAGAAATCGTTTACATTTGAATGTTGTATACGTTACCTTTTTAAATACCAAACCAAGAAGTCAAAGTAAGTGAATTATCATTGACTCAATTAAAAAGGCATTTTGATAATGTTTTTTCAGTAATAATTCATTACTGACCGTTCCAAGGCGGTAGTTCTGTTGTGGTTCTTTGTTGCCTGTTTTTGGTGTCAGAGTTTCTGTGATGTTTTACCTTATGTATGTTATTATTATTTTTGGTTCGGTTTGGGTTGCTGAGTGGCCACCTTTTGGGAACAAGCTGCTCACTCGGTTGGCCATATGTTCTCTGTATCTTGATTATTTGTAATCTTAGTTGTTTCCAACTATGGTTTGAGGGCTGGATTTGGATTTTGATTGTTTCAGTTCCTGGTCTTTGCATACTTTTTACTTTTATAACAATATGTCTTAATCATCTTATCCGTGCCTCTAGGCAATGTCATCTGATTTTGAAAGGAATCAGTTAAACTGAGTCTGCAATGTTCTTTCTCGTGTGTGTTCCTCGCTTCAACATGATCGTCTGGCAAGTCTTTTCAATAATACTGTATTAATATGAAAGGACAAACCTCAGTATTTTACTGCAATTTGTTAGAAAGAAACAATATTTATTTCCGTAGATGTTTCCTATTCGCTTCTGAGAAAGCTATAACCTTTTCAAAAATGGTCTGCTCTTGACGGAAACATTTTTTAGAAGTTTTCCCCATTAAGAAAGGAGGCCAAAGTAAAATTGGCAGAATAACATACGTGAAATTGTATCCCTTCACCTTAAATTCTAAGACTGATAAAAACTTAATTAAATTCTGAAGGATGAGTCACTGGAAGCAAGGGATGAATCACAGAAAATAACAGCAACCTCGGTTTAACTAAGGAATGTAATGTTGCGACACTGTCAATGCCACATAGCACCAGCTATTTCCTTTTTCAAACTGACTCAGAAAGAGCCCAGATGATTCCAAATGACCAGAACATGAAGTACAAGGAAGCATTTCACCTTAGCCACATGCCACTTTACACTAGCAGCAGTACTTTTACTTTTTAAACTGTTATATTCGTTACTTCGTTTTAAATATATTCTATACGGCCAAAAGTAATTAAACTATGGTTTCATATATTGCGTTTATAGGAAAAGGCCATTACAGGTCAAGAAGTGTAAAAGGGCAACGATCAGAAACTGATTCAACTGGTGCCACAACCCTCCCACATCACCAAACTAAAAATAGTAATATAACGCATACAACAAGTACTCAAACGATACTAGTGAGTAGCAAAATATACGTGCGCCCATTCCATGCAGATGTCCACAAGTTAGCTTTCATCAAGCATACCCAGGCACACAAAATGTATATTTTCACCTTCTTTCTTTCTGTTTTACATACATCAGAATGATGGTGAATAAACAGACAAAACAAATCAATTTTTCGAACACTACAGAGAAGTGGCCAACACAAACTATAACATCGTTACACAACAACAGATGCATCGCCGTGGAAATTTCACTGATAAATTATATAGGGTGGGTTTAAGTCAGTCCAAAGTGCCGCTTTAAAAATATTTTTAACAAAACTAATGAAGTTTAGACATATTTTTCAGTAACAACACATAATCTCAATGATTGTTTTCAAATAATGGTTACAAACGTTACCTTTCTGAGTATAAAACAGTAAGTCCTGATTAGTAAATTTCTTATGGTGTGATATTTTTAATGTCATTTGGATATTAATGGGGTAAAAAATAAAAGTGTTCTATGTATAGATTAATTCACGAAGGTTTTCTTTTCTAGTTTTAGGACAATCTCATCTTTGCATGTCATGTAAATAACATTGTTTGCTGCCCGATTAGTTTATTAAACAATGCAAAAATTTCATTTTACAATAGATAATATACATATATATCGCAACTGCGTTGTTTAAAAGTCAGAATTTGAAAAGAGATTTTTTTTCTGGCGGGAATGATAGACGCTTTATGCAAACATTTTAATCTGTTAAGTACGTTACTCTGGCAAAAATGTGTTGAAAGGTCAAAACAATTTTTAAGCTATTGTGTTATATTATTGTTAACATGATCTTTTTGCAAAAGGCCCCAATTTGTCAAGTTTAAACTAGTTATTAGCCTTTTTTTGTACGAACAATTATACGAAAAATGACTTTTCAGCCAAAAACAGGGAATAGGTGTAACTGTTCAACATGACGTGGTTGACAAACTATAAAAGCTAGAGGTCTCATATTTGTTTTGCTAGAAAAGCACTGAAAGGGCAAATTAAATAGTAAGTAAATATGATCATTTTGGGCCTTTTTGTAATAGAGTCTTCGTAAAATGCAACAACTTAAGTTCCAATTTTAAATTTTCAAGGGGTACATGATATATTGTAACGAAAGTAACAACACCAAAGCTCTGAACTGTTTTCTGAGCAGCCTAATTTATAGCATATTAATCGTTCTTACAGAAAATATTTAAACTTGATACATTTATATAGTTTACACACATTTCTTATTGACGTCAATTAATATTTTTGATAATTAAAATTTAAAGGGGTAACGTTAATAACTGGCCACTACAGAGTTATGCAAGGTTTGCCAAGGTGGCAAACGCTGAATTTGATAACTAGAGACTCAGACGATCATTTTGATATATAAAAACAAATGTTACACTCCGTAGACCACTATCTTCCTTTTCTAGGACACTTATGCAATCATATTTGCTCCACGATGTATGGATTTGACATATTTTTTTACTTCATGGACTTTATGATGTGCTTCACTGATTTTCTTAAATTTCTCAGTCTCTACATGGGTCAGGGGCATGATACTTGGCACATACTTACACATGGACAAGATCATTTGACCACAGCCATCCATGTATGGATTTGACATTTATTTTTGCCTCATTGACTTTATGATTCGCTTCACTGACCTTGTGATATTTCTCAGTCCCAAAATGGGTTATAGTTAGGATACTTTGCACACACTTACATATAGACAAGATCATTTCAGCAGCATCCTGCATGTATGGTTTTTATGCCCCTGCCATGAAATGGCGGAAGGGCATATAGATTTTACCCTGTCCATGTGTGCATATGTGTGTATGTATGTGTGTTTGTTTGTTTGTTTGTTACCGAAATCGTGTCCGATCCATAACTTTGGTTTGCATGGTGGGATTCAAAAATTATTTGGCAAAAATGATCATTATGACAAGACAGTGTGTCCCTTGCAAGAACCGTGTCCCTATCTCAAAGGTCAAGGTCACAGTCAGCACTTAAACTTTGTACATAGGCTAAAATGAAATATGTTTGTTGTCTGACCCATAACTTTAGACTGCAACGTGGGATTTAAAAATTATTTTGCACAAATAATCATCATGACAAGATGGTGTGGTGTGTGCTAGAACCACATGCTTATCTCAGAATTCAAGGTCACAGTCTGCAGTTAAACTTTGTACATAGGCTATAATGAAATATGTTCGTTTCAGACCCATTACTTTGGACTGCATGGTGGGATTTAAAAATTATATGGCACAAATGATCATCATGACAAAACAATGTGTGGCGTGCAAGAACCATGTGGCTATCTCAGAGGTCAAGGTCACAGTCCACAGTTAAACTTTATACTTAGGCTATAATGAACTACGTTCGTGTCTGACCCATATATTTGGACTGCATGGTGGGATTTAAAAATTATTTGGCACAAATGATCATCATGACAAGACAATGTGTGGCATGCAATAACCATGTGGCTTTCTCAGAGGTCAAGGTCACAGTCCGCAGTTAAACTTTATAGTTAGGCTATAATGAAGTATGTTCGTGTCTGACCCATATATTTGGACTGCATGGTGGGATTTAAAAATTATTTGGCACAAATGATCATCATGACAAGATGATGTGTCACTTGCAAGAACCATGTCACTATCTTAAAGGTCAAAGTCACAGTCGGCACTTTAACTTTGTGTGTAGGCAATAATGAAATATGTTTGTGTCTGGTCCATAACTTTGTCCTGCATGGTGGGATCACATAATTATTTAGCATAAATAATTGTCATAACAAGACAGTGTGTGGTGTGCAAAAAACACGTTGCTAGTTTGAAGGTCAAGGTCACAGTCAGCACTCAAGTTGTGCATAGGCTGTAGTGAAGTTTTGTCCTGCATTATGGGATTTCAAAATTATATGGCATAAATAATCATCATAACGAGTTGATGTGTCATATGCAAGAATCATATTGTTAGCTCAAGGGTCAAGGTCACAGTCTGCACTTAAACTTTATGCATAGGCTTCAGTGAAACATGTTTATGTTCTGTCCATAACTTTATCCTGCATGGTGGGATTCAAATTATATTGCATAAATGATCATCATGACAAATGCCTAGCTTGAAGGTCAAGGTCACACTGCACATGTAAACTTTATGTATAGGCTTCAGTGAAAACATTTTTGTGTCTGGCCTATAACTTAGTCCTGCATAGGTCTTTTTGATATTTCGTGTCTCTTGATTTGCCATTTATATTGTACAAGTCTGCCTCTATGAACCTTCAATTTCACTTCAATTCTTTATTACACTTAGTTTGCATAAAAATGCAACAACATAAAGCTCAAACATATACTATGCAATTCAAAACAACTCTATGGCCCACACTTGCTCACACACAAAGTCATACTCACATACTTGAGGGCAACATCCTAAATTTAACATAACCAATTGGTTAAAAGAGCTGAGAGTAAGATTCGATTATTCAGAGAGAGAGAGAGAGAGAGGGAGAGAGAAAGAGATTTTAAATTATTCGTCATATGAAATCAAGACATCTTTACTTTACTTGTAGTCTTTACATGTTTATATTAAACTCTAAAACGCTTAAACGCTTTCATGATAGTTATCCTAGTTATCCTACAAGTGCCAGTAGCTTAATCAAGGTGCCATCTTACTCAATGCATTAGGCGGGGGCATCCGTGTCCTATGGACACATTTCTAGTTTGCTTCTTTGACTTTATGATAGGCTTCACTGATTTTATGTTATTTCTCAGTCTCTACATGGGTCAGGGGCATGATACTTGGCACATACTTGCACATGGACAAGATCATTTCACCATAGCCATCCATGTATGGATTTGACATGTACTTTTGCTTCACTGACTTAATGATACCCTTCACTGACTTCATGATATTTCTCAGTCCCTATATGGGTTAGGGCCATGATACTTGGCATACACCTACATATGGACAAGACCATTTTAACACCATCATTCATGTATGGCTTTGAGCTATATTTTTACTTTGTTGACTTTATGATACACTTCACAGACTTTGTGATATTTCTAAGTCCCTAAATGGGTTAGAGCCATGATACTTGGCACACACTTATATATGGACAAGAACATTTTAACCTCGCCATCCATGATTGCATCTGACTTATGTTTTATGCTTCACTTAGTCATATTTCTCATATATGGATGGCAGTCATTATACTTGACACATACATTTGGACAAGAGCCTTTCAACAACCCCATTGCTATGAGAGTCAAGCTCCTGTAAGGTGCGGTTTGTTGTCTTTTGACAACTGTTGTTACCTAGTACCAGTACTCAAATGATCAGTTGCAATAAACAGTACTTAAGGCATAGTTAACATCAAAGACTTATCTTATGTAGGTGATTATGAGGTGATATTGCTGCTGGAATGTCTTTTGGAGGGGGTCTAATAAGGGTAAACTGGTACTATACAGTTTAAGAATATACTATGAAAATCAGTTAAGGAGATGACTATCATACACTAGGAGATAACTATCATACAAGCATTGCGCTTACCATCAGATCATACATTGAAATGATTTGTATTTGTATATATGTATGTAGCTTAACTGAATAAAATACTGTTTAAACCAAAATCAGTTAAAATAAATAACTAAATAACTCTAAGTACATAATAGTTAAAATGCATCTTGTATTTTCACTCAGATTATTTCAGAAAAAAAATGAATAAATAAATGGGTAAATAGGCTTTGCTTATTTTTTTAAAGTACATGCTAATAAAACATGTTTTTATGTAACATATAACTTTAAATCTAAAGATCTGACTTCTGGCAAGCTGTATATTACCGCACTAACCTCACTGTAATTGCAAACTTATATGGCTATTTTTTTACAGCCTCACACATTTTAGTTTGGTTTGAAACTAATATTTATTTTACAAGTCTAGTGACTGGCAAACTAATATTGCATATTGCATTTAAGAAATTAAGACTCGTAACTGTTTGTCTCTATTTCGGATAGCTTGGATACATAGTCAATGATTGTGTATTTCATAATGTGTTCTTTTCATGAAGTCTGTATTCAAATTTCTGGGATTAAGTACAAAAATGGAATTTAGATCATAGACTTTTTATACACCTGTTTGAAAAAGGGAACATATAATGTTATGGCGCTGGCATCTGTCCGTCCATCAGTCCGGCATTAATTTTTTCGTTTGCAGGTAACTCCTACAGTTTACATCCAATTGAGCTGAAACTTGGTATATAGTAAGAGTATGAGATAGACCAGCTCATATCATTTCAAGGTTCAATGATTTTTAGCTCACCAGAGCCAAAGGCTCTTGGGTAGCCTATAGGATATGCAGTTGTCCATCTTTTTCCGTCAGTATTGCCAAGATAGAGTGACTGCCGGATATAAGGGTTTTACAGTTTTTACCAGAAATCTTAGTCTACATGGATGTTTAGATATGATGATTTGAACTTTAAGTTGAATGGGGAAGAAACGTATACATTTTCAGTTTTTGCCCCTTTTCTCAATAGGTTCGACTCTTAGAAGAAAATTTGCTTTGCCAGGAGCAAATTGTTTCGTTACGAGTAGACCCATAATTGAGTTGCTACACAACAAAACCAACAAAGTGGCATGTGCACCCATCAAAGACTCAGATCAGCCTGGGCGTTAGCCCAGTCTGATCAGAGTCTTTGTAGTCAGCATGGAGTTAGCTAAGGCCCTTAGCTACCCTTTAAGCACAAGCCAAGACTGATCAGACTGAGCAGATGCCCAGGCTGATTTGAGTCTTTGCCTGACGCACATACCACTTTGTTGGTTTTGTCATGTCACGGCTCATATTGAGTTGGGAGTCTTGTTACAGGAAAGCCAGTGTTGAAGCCTTAAAGATGTCTCCAGGCAAAAAAAAATGGTAGGAAAACATGGATACCATATTAATTCTATTGAATAGCCCAAGAGGGGGCATTATTTAGAGCCTGAATTGTAGTAAACCACTGTCAACATACCAATAATAAAGTATATTAAGCTGAATGGGTATGCATTTCTCAGTATGGGGGGAGGGTCTTCTGAAAAGAAACAATTTGCTCCTCTAGGAGCAGATTCTTTCCTTTAAAGACAGGAATGGTACTATATAAGGAGGATTAACTTCCAAAGTGTCATTCTGTCTCTTGATCACATAGTGTCAACACCTCCAGTCAGCCAATGACATTATCATCACTGTTAATTCTGGTCTACTGATTGGTTGAATAAATTTTCACACCTATACCTGTACAGGTAACTAATGCTCTTGCTGGGAACCAGACCCCCCGGCAGAGAAGTCCTGTCTTTAAGAGTAAACCCAATATTAAAGAGCTACCTCATCCAGAGGAGTAAATAGGAATTCATACAAGTTAAAAAGCATTATTTTGGGAAAAGAAGCCGGGAGTGTTTATTAGGGCAGGGGTATATATGAACCGCGACGTGAGAAAACCAACAATGTGGTTGTGCGCCCAGCGCAGACTCAGATAAGCCTGGGCATCCGCCCAGTCAGATCAGAGTCTTCGCAGTCCGCATGAATGTAGGTTAGACCCTTAGCTACCCTTTAAGCGCTTAGCGAAGAGTCTGATTAGCCTGGGTGGATGCCCAGGCTGATCTGAGTCTGGGCTAGGCGCACAACCACTTTGTTGGTTTTCTTACGTCGCGGCTCATATTAGGATTAAAAGGGTACATAATTATTCACCTGAAGTTTGATATGTTTTCTAGGCACTGATATTTCATGGTGTGACAGGAGAATTACAAGGCTCTCTTGACGATCCTAATGTCCCTGCAGATTCAATGGGTCCAAGGGCTCACAATGGGGGTATCTATGCTGTAAGTATACAAACTTTTGGTGTAGTAAATGTTATTTTTATGCCCCCACATCATATGATGCCGGGGGGCATACAGTGTTTCGGTTGTGCGTACATGTGTACGTTATTATGTACGTACGTACGTCTGTCCGTCCGTACATGCCGGGCCGCGTAGCGCAATTGGTAGGGCACCTAACTCATAAGTCAGAGGTCCTGGGTTCGATACCCGGTCTGGCCACATATTTTCGTTTCTCCTTTCGCTGATTCAAGAAGGGTAGTTGTCAGTTACTGGCGAAAGTATGTGCACTTAGTACTGGTTAACCGCTTAGGAGGTCTAAGCCTGCCCAGGAATAGTGTGGTTAGGTTAACTGACCGTCCCGACATGACCATGGCTGTTTACCGTGGACGTTAAGCAACAAAAATCATCATCATCATCCGTCCGTACATATGTACGTACGTACATCCGTACGTACGTGATCCTGTTAGACTCAGGTTAACATTTTTGTAAGAGGTAGATTTCAGGGTTCCTATTATTGTAGCAACCTGAAATTTAGTATGAGGATATATATCAATAAGTACAACAGGAATACTTAAGAATCAGTGTATGATGATCGATATGTCACGGTCCAATGACTTAGGACTTAGGCTAATTTTGCAAGGTTAAGAATTTTGTAAGAGGTAGATATCAGGGTTCCTATTATTGTTGCGCCTTGAAATTTTGTATGAGGTTTTATGTCTATAAGTACAACAGGAATACAAAAGAATTAGGGTAGACTGATTCATATGTCACGGTCCACTGACTTTGGACTTAGGCTAATTTTGCAAGGTTGAGATATTTGTAAGAGGTAGATTTAAAAGTACCTTTTATTGTTGCATCCTGAAATTTTGTGTGAGGATTAATATCTATAAGTACAACAGGAAAATACAAGAACCAGGTCATGATGACCCATATATCACGGTCCACTGACTTCGGACTTTAGCCAAATTTGCAAGGTTAAGATTTTTGTAAGAGGTAGATTTTAAAGTTCCTTTATTTGTAGCAACTTGAAATTTTCTATGAGGATTAAAATCTATAAGTACAAAGGAATTTACAAGAATCAGGATGTTATTATACATATGTCACAGTCCACTGACTTGGTTTCTAACCATGTTCTGTAATACACAATATTTTCTATTTTTGCCATGCAGCGACTCTGAAACTATATTAAGGGCTGCAATCTGTGTCACATTTCAAAGGTTGGGCAATGCTTTGCCTAAGGCCTTTGGTATTATACAAGTCTGCCTCTGTGAACCTACTTATCCCACAAGTGCCGGTACCTTTATCAAGGCACCGACTTACTCAAGGCACTATGCGAGGGCATCTCTGTACTATGGACACATTTCTAGTTTATTTTTTTTGAGTTGCTGATTTGATAGTAAATGAATATGACTCAAAGAAGCAGGGCTCCTGATAAGGTGGGGTTTTGAGGATAATTCTGAGATAATTTTTCTTATTTTTCAATGAAAACGAAATATTTGACCCCACATAAAAACTGTCTTAGTGAGATGTAAGCATGTCCCTTAAGTATTTTCTTTAGCTCACCTGAGCCAGAGGCTCCATGGGAACCTATACTGTAAAACAATATTTTTTCGCGAGCGATTTATTTTCTCGATATTCACGAGATAGAAAAAATCCCGGAATTAAATCGCCACGAAAATGTTTGCTTAAAATGACTCAAAATTTTGGGATAAACGCTGAGGAAAAAGACAGATCATTAAAGACACATTTTATATCCATATATTGGAATACACAAAGCACAAATATTTGCTACGTCACAATAAATATGTATAAAATCTGAGTGAAATGGCAGAACCTTAAAATCATATGCTATTCCAGCATATACTAGTACTGGTAGCACATACCATTTGTTTGTTATGAAACTATCCAATTTTATCCAAATGCATCACAAGTCATTATTTTGTAATCCGATACATCATTACAATTATCGGATAACGGGTCAGTGGGTTATTATAGTAGTCCAGCTCTGGCCCAGCCATTTGTCATTGGTTTTTTGTCACTCGAGGTTTTCTCCCATGCGCTTATTTTCCTTCTAGCTTTGAGGGTTTTAATGCGGTGAGCTTTAAATCAAAATGCACAATAAGATTTCACTTGTTATATACTGATATCAAATTACCAAACCATGGGACAGAGAGCAAACATAGTTTATGTCTATTTGCAAAATTGAACAAACAAGCCGTGAAATCCGTGAAAATTATAACCTTAGGGTCACCTTGACCTTTTTTACGGTAATGTCAAATTTGCTTTCTGGTGCTTTTATATGGGAAAATTCTAGAACATAAGATACCTTGGAAACTTTTGAAGATTTTGTCAGTCATCTTAATGATTACATGAAGACTTTTGAGTTCAAAAGGTCTGTCATATTTCAACAATTTCAAACATCTCCTCAGAAGCCACTGGGTATATACAGCCTCCAGGGGTTGATTGAATGAAAATTAGTTCATATATTCCAGGTCACATGACCAGCATGGCTGCCACGCCCATATATGACCAACATTGCCGCCATGCCCATATATGGTAAAAAGCTTCAAACCTCTTTTTCTCCAGAACCAATAGACCGATGGCCTTGAAACTTGGTATGTAGCATAAGGGTCTCGAGTACTACCAAGATTGCTGAAATGATGACCTTAGGTTGACCCTGACCTTTTTTTATGTCAAGGTCAAATATGGGAAAATGCTAGAACATAAGATTTTATGGAAAATTTGGAAGATTTTGGCCTGAAAAGTGGTGTATACAGTCATTTCAATGGTACATGAAGATTAATGAGTACAAGAGGACAAGGTCATTCTTTGACCTTTGACACAGGACTCTCATATTTTGAGAGTTTCAAACATCTGCTCAAAAGCCACTGGACAAATTGTAATCATGTTTCATATAGAACCTCCAGGGGCTGAGGGAACAAAAATTTGTTCAAACAGTACCGGACACATGACCAACATGGCCACCATACCTGTATATTGTAAAAACTTTAGAAATCTTCTCCAGAACCACCTGACTGATGGCCTTAAAACTTGGTAGGTAGTATTGAGTACTTATGTCTCCCCCCTTTAGGGTCGGGAGACATATTGTTTTCCCCAGGCGTCTGTCTGTCCGTCTGTCTGTCACAAATCGTGTCCGTTCTATAACTTGAAAACCGCTCAAGCTATATTCGCGAAACTTCATATAAATATCAATCAACATGAGACGACGTGCAGAGTGCAAGAATGGTAACTCTGGCATTTATACTTTTTGAGTTATTTCCCTTGGAACTTAGTCCATCACAAAATTGTGTTTCAATTGTGTCCGCTCTATAACTTGAAAACTGCTCAAGCTTTATTCACGAAACTTCATACAAATATCAGTCAACATGAGGCGATGTGCAGAGTGCACAAATGGTAACTCTGGCATTTATACTTTTTGAGTTATTTCCCTTGGAACTTTGTCCGTCACAAAATTGCGTCTCAGTCGAGTCCGTCTATAACTTTAAAACCATTCAAGCTATATTCATGAAAGTTCATACAAATATCAATCAATATCAGACGACGTGCAGAATGCACTCTGGCGTTTATACAATGCAAGAACCATAACTTTAGCCTTTATACTATTTGAGTTATTTCCCATAGAACTTTGTCAGTCACAAAATCGTGTCTCAGTCGTGTCTGCTCTATAACTTGAAAATCATTCAAGCTATATTCACGAAACTTCATACAAATATCAATCAACATTAGAAGAATTGCATAGTGCAAGAACCATAACTCTTGCATTTATACTTCTTGAGTTATTTCCCTTGAACCTTGGTAACTGTTCGGAATATCTTGATGAAACTTTATAGCAATCTGCATTATCACAAGACGATGTGTCGCATATAAGAATGGTTGCTCCCCCTTTCTTAATTTTGGAGTAACCTCCCTTTGATTAGTATTTTTAGGCGTTTGTCATTCACTCCCTATCTCCTTAACCTTCCTGTTCGATGGAATCCCGTTTAAGATTGAAAAGATACCCGCCTCCAACAGGGCTCGAACTGAGGACCTACTGAGCTACCGTGGCTCCGGGTCTAATTAGAACAGTGGTTCTATTAAATGAGGGTAGGAACTTGTTTTATGGAAAATAAAAAAAAAGATCTTGCACTTATCAGAGCCAGAGATAAGAGGATAAGTTGTTGATAAGTTTGGGATAAGTTTTATCCGTTGTTCCTAAGCTAAGCTAGCCCCAGTGCAGACAGTGTAGAGTCTGATCAGACTGGGCAGCTGCCCAGGCTGATCTGAGTTTTCACTGGGAGCACATGCCCTTTGATTGGTTTTGTCATGTCACAGCTCAATTGTAACTAACAATATTTTGAAATTATCATACAATTATATCAAATACTCCCCTAATATAAAGCTTGGATGTGTGTTATGATTCAGATTGACTTCAACAAGGAAGGCACAGAGCTTCTCACAGCCTCTGGTGACAAAACTGCTAAAATTTGGAATGTAGATGCTCGTCAATTAGTTCAGTAAGTATTACTTCAGCTTTAATTTGTTAAAAAGAACATATAAATATTTAACTAATGTCAAGCCGATTGTGAAGCAGTGGTAGGCTGAAACCAGAGCTCAGGGGGGAAAAACCATTCACCTTTGATCACACCGTATTCAATGGGTTTTCCAAGATTCTACTGCTTACCGGTGTAATTCAATAGTTTTTGTCTCGCCTGTGAAGCAGAGGCGAGACATATGTATTGCTTTTCCGGTGTCGGCGGCAGCATCGGCGTAAACTTTTGTAGAGTTTTTGTGTTTAGGTCATTTTCTCAGAAACTATAAGGGCTAGAGCCATGAAACTTGAGTCATGCATACATCTGGAAGAGTACAGCTGAAAGCCATCATCAATATCGAGTTTTTGTGTTTAGGTCATTTTCTCAGAAACTATAAGGGACAGAGCCATGAAACTTGAGTCATGCATACATCTGGAAGAGTACAGCTGAAAGCCATCATCAATATTGAGTCTTGACCTAGCTTGTACGGTTGACTGACTTTGCAATTTTTTGTCGAGTTTTTGCGTTTAGGTCATTTTCTCAGAAATTATAAGGGTTAGAACCATGAAACTTGGGTCGTGCATACATCTGGAAGAGTACAGCTGAAAGCCGTCATGAATGTTGAGTCTTGACCTAGATTTTACGGTTGACTGACTTCGCAATTTTTGTCGAGTTTTTGCGTTTAGGTCATTTTCTCAGAAACTTTAAGGGCTAGAGCCATGAAACATGGACCATGCATACATCTGGAAGAGTAGATCCCAAAGCTATCATTAACATTGAGTCTTCATCTACATTTTACGGTTGACTGACATTGCAAGTTTTTGTAGAGTTTTTGGGTTTAGGTCATTTTCTCAGAAACTATGAGGGCTGGAGCCATGAAACTTGGTTCATGCTTACATCTGGAAGAGTAAATCTCAAAACCATCATCAGTACTGAGTCCTGACATACATTTTATGGTTGGCTGACTTTGCAATTTTTTGTCAGGTTTTTATATGCCCGTTTTGAAAAAAACGGACGTATTATGGCATGGCGCTGTCCATCCGCCCGTCTGTCCGTCCGTCAACATTCTTGTGCACACCATATCTCAGTAACCGTTAGAGATATCTTCATGAAATTTGTAGGCATATATATTAGAATGGGGCTAAGTGTCGCGTAAGTAATGGTTGCTCCCCCTTCCTTAGTTTCCAAGTTATGCCCCTTTAATGATTTTTTACCCTACTAGTCTTGTGCCCACCATAACTAGATAACCCTTAAGGGTGTCTTGATGAAACTTCATAGCAATGTGTATGAGGGTCTGACGATGTGTCGCGTATAAGAATGGGTGTTCTCCCTTTCTTCGTTTTGGAGTTGCATACCTTTGATTAGATTTTTTAGGGTTTTTTTGTGTATACTGATCTTGTGCATTCTATAACTTGGTAATCTTTTGGAATATCTTGATGAAACTATATAGCAATGTGCATAATCACAAGACGGTATGTCACATATAAGAATGGTTGCTTCCCCTTTCTTAATTTTGGAGAAACCTCTCTTTGATTAGTTTTTTGGGCTAGCTCCATCCCCTATTCACTCCATAACTCCTTAACCCTTTGAAATATTTCAATGAAACTATGTAGGAATGTGTATAATAATGGGGCAATGTATCATGAGCATGAACTACAACTCTGGCTTACTTCCTGAATTATCGGCCCTTGCATCAATATCAGTTTTACTCTGTAAGTCCGTAACTGTCCGAAATAATTTAACAAATCTTTATGGTGATGTTTTTATTGTCAAGGGATGTATTATGACCAGAAATAGTAATCTAGTGGACTTAGTTTATGAATTATCTCCCTTGTTTGAGTTTATGAATTATCTCCCTTGTTTGACTTTGGCATTTCTCAGCTTCTGAGCTGCTTTACCCTTGAAGCTGATTTTTGGTATACTAATAGTATTTGGATGTGTTAGATGTTTTAATAACATGGCAGTCATTAATAACAGAGTTGTCTGCCTGTCAATCCTTCCATAAACAATCTTGAACAATCACTGAAACGGGCGTATTATGCACGGCTTGCGAAGCTCTTGTTGCGTTTAGGTCTGTTTCTCAGACACTATAAGAGCTAGAGCCATGAAACTTGGTTCGTGCATAAATCTGGAAGAGTAACTCTCAAAGCCATCATCTGTATTGAGTCTTGACCTACATTTTACGGTTGGCTGACTTTGCAATTTTTTGGCAAGTTTACGCGTTTAGGTCTGTTTCTCAGAAACTGTAAGGGCCAAGAAACTTGGTTCATGCATACATTTTTGCTGAGTGACAAAGTGCCAGCAGGCGAGACGCCGCATTCCGCGGAATTCTTGTTTTGCTACAGTATCAAAATGCAGGGAACCAGTTGGGGTGCGTTTGATTTGCTTTAAAAAGCGATATCAGTCGCACTTAACACCAAAATTGTAGGAAATACATGTCTGGCACTCTGAATCAGTATACCAGCGTAAAGTAGTCGGAAGAATCGATACGGCAAAAAAACCCAAATAAACATGGCCGCTGAGGCAGGTTTCCGAGTGATTTTGGATAAAATTTTGCGGCTGTTGGTCACGTTAAACAGGTGCTTGCTGATTACAGGTTCATTTACATTGAAAATCCTTTGGGGGGGGGGGGGGGGGGGGGGAATGCCAAATGGCTGTTTACGGCAGATGCATGCTTAGTATAGGTGGCCGTAGGTACAGGTTAGACTGTTTATGGTAAAAACTGGGCTGATATCCTTGGAACTTGGTATGTGGCATTATGGAAACAGTACTGCAAAATATATTTAATTAATGATTGTGGGTTGATCTTGACCTCTTTTGCGGCAAGGTCAAATTTGGTCCCTTAGGCTTTAGAATGGGAAAAGCTAAAAAAGTGCATTTTTTCTCTGTTATAAGACTCTATGATATGTAAATGCAGTCGACTTCAATCCATTTGAATTCAAGAGGTCAAGGTCATTTAGTGACCTTGGCCAAAGGAACTTGGGTTGAATATTTTAAAGTACTTTCTCTCAGAAATTGTTAGGCCTGGTTGCATTGCGAACCACCATTTTGGCACTGTTACCTTACGTCTACAAAAGATTGGTAAGTTCATGGCAAAAACAAATGGCCCAAAAGTTCATATCAAATTAAAGTCTAAGGGCTCAGGGGAGCATTCAGGACCATATAGTCCTTTTGTTAGAATTTTTACTATATTTTACTATGTATTTCCTTCATTATTTCAGAGAGTTTCTCCTTGACCAGCAGGTGGGGTGTTTATGGAGTGGAGAGAATATAATCACAGTTTCTGTCACAGGATTTATCAACTACTTAGACAGAAACAATCCTTCACAACCGCGGAAAATACTTAAGGTACAGACATTTATTAACCTCTTACTCTCTGTTTGTTTGAAATTAGCTTTAACAAATCATTATTTGTAAAATAGGTAGGGGAGAGTCGGCTAACTTCGGACAGCGGGTAAATTCGGACAGTGACATTGTTTCCTTTATATGGCAGTTGTTTGGAACTAAAACAAAAATAACTGGCCAGACAGTGAAAATCCTGATGAGACGGCTCATTATGAGCTGTCTCATCTGGATTTTCACTGTTTGCAATGGAATGTCCGAATTTACCCTCATGTCCGAAGTTAGCTGACTCCACCCTATCTCAGGGCTGTGGAAATACCAAAATGTGTTGTCTGAAGCCAGTCAAACAGTTTCACTAATTTCCGCTTCAGAATTTTTGGAGAGCAGCAAACTTGTTATGTAAGTGCTATGAATTGTTTTTAACTCACCTGAGCACCAAGTGCTCATGGCCTATCACTATTTCATCTTTCTATAGTCCATCACTTTCTCTGTATAACTTCTACTCAGAAACCTTGAGGCTAAAATTCATGAAACTTTACATTAATTATCTGTATGAGATCCTCTACCAATACTGGTCAAACAAAGAGGATCCAGCCGGGCCGGGTAGCGCAATCGGTAGGGCACCTGACTCGTAAGTCAGAGGTCCTGGGTTCGAATCCCGGTCTGGCCACATACTTTCGTTTCTCCTTCCGCTGATTCAAGAAGGGCAGTTGTCAGTTACTGGCAAAAGTATGTGCACTTAGTACTGGTTAACCGCTTAGGAGGTCTAAGCCTGCCCAGGAATAGTGTGGTTAGGTTAACTGACCGTCCCGACATGACCTGAGTTGTTTACCGTGGACGTTAAGCATCAAATCAACCAACCAACTAAAGAGGATCCAAATGGAAGTCTGGTTACCATGGCAACCAAAGGCAAACTGTTTAAGGTCTAAATATATAGTTGGGCAGAAATTCCTGAGCAAATAGTGTAGATTTAGATCAGGCTTCTGTTGGGCTAAGATATATGGGTAGAACTCCTTGTTTTTCTGGCATTTTTACAAAGGAGGAGAAGACACTTTTTAGCTCACCTGAATAAAAGAGCTATTGTACTACCCCTGGCGTCTGTGTTGGCATTGGCGGCAGCATGAGCAAAATGTTAAAAATTTACGTTAAAGTTTTTAAGATCTCATACTTTCTAAACCCTTTTATCCATTTGAATTATATGTGGTATGATGATAGATATTAGTTCAAAATTTTATTCAACACCATCCCCATCCCTGAACATGACCTATAGGTCAAGGCCATGAACTTAGAAATTTTATGTTAAAGTTTACTTTAAAGTTTTAAAGATATCATTGTTTGTAAATCCTTTAATTTATTTGAATTATATTTGATATAGTGCTACATATTTGTCATAAATTTTATTCAGCACCATCCCCACCCCTTGATATGACCCATTGGTCAAGGTCAGAGTTTTACACTGTACCAACCCCGCCCCTCGCATTGACCTTTAGATCAAGGTCACAGGCTAAAGATTTGTAGTTTCACTCTGCCCAGATGGAGAGTTATTACCCAGACTGATGACAGACACTGCTCCAGAGTTTTACATTGTAGCATCACCTTCCTACATGACCTTTGAGGTCAAGTTCTTATTTTAAGAACATGATGGGCAAGCACCAGTTCAGGCAAGTTATGCTGTCTGGTGACAGCTTTTGTTTTGACTTCCTGTTTGCTTCCCTTTTGGACATAGCCTTTCCAAATTGGGGTCTACTCTTGCTCCTAGAAGAACAAATAAACCTTTCTGAAGCCACGCCTTCTTTAAACAGGCATGCATCACTTCATTAACCACAAGGTAAATAACGAGCTCTGCAACATTTTTAGCTCACCTGAGCACGAAGTGCTCAAGGTGAGCTATTGTGATCGATATTTGTCCGTCGTCTGTCGTCCGTCCATCCGTCCATCTGTCCTTCCGTCCGTCGTCAACAATTTCTTCAAACAACATCTCCTCCTAGACCAGTAGGCCAATTTCAAAATAATTTCACACAAATGTTTCTGTTATAGCCCTGAACCAAAATTGCTAAAATGGTTCCGCTCGCTGAACAAAATGGCCGCCAGAGCTAAAAATAGAAAAACCTTTAAACAACATCTCTGATGAAGCCAATGGCTCGATTTCAAAAAAAATTCACATAAATGTTTGACTCATTGCCCTGAACCAAAATTGCTAAAACGGTTCCACTCGGCTGAACAAAATGGCCGCCAGAGCTAAAAATAGAAATCTAAAAATAGAAAAACCTTTAAAAGACATCTTCGACGAAGCCAATGGCTCGATTACAAAATAATTTCACAGAAGTGTTTGACTCATGGCTCTGAACCAAAATTGCTAAAACGGTTCCACTCCGCTGAACAAAATGGCCGCCAGAGCTAAAAATAGAAATAAATCTTAGAATGACACAGAGGGCACAGTTTCGATCCAATCGTCATGAAACTTTGTCAGAATGTTTATCTTAATGAAATCTAGACCAGATTTGAAACTGGGTCATGTGGGGTCAAAAACTAGGTCACTAGGTCAAATCTTAGAAAAACCTTGTAGACACTCTAGAGGGTACAGTTATTATCCAATCTTCATGAAACTTTGTCAGAATATTTATCCTTATACAATCTAGGCCAAGATTTAAACTGAGTCATGTGGGGTCAAAAACTAGGTCACAAGGTCAAATCATAGAAAAACCTTGTGTACACTCTAGAGGGCACAGTTATTATCCAATCTTCATGAAATTTTGTCAGAATGTTTATCCTTATACAATCTAGGCCAAGAATGAAACTGAGTCATGTGGGGTCAAAAACTAGGTCACTAGGTCAAATCTTAGAAAAACCTTGTGTACACTCTAGAGGGCACAGTTATGATCCAATCTTCATGAAACTTTGTCAGAATGCTTATCTTTGTGAAATATAGACCAAATTTGAAACTAGGTCATGTCAGGTCAAAAACTAGGTCACTAGGTCAGATCTTAGAAAAAACCATTTGAATGCTCTAGAGGGCACAGTTTTGTTCCAATCTTCATGAAACTTTGTCAAAATGTTTATCTCCAACAAATCTAGACCGAGGATGTAACTGGGTCATGTTGGATCAAAAACTAGGTTACTAGGTCAAACCTTAGAAAAACACTGTGGATACTCCAGAGGGCACAGTTTTGGTCCAATCTTCATGAAACTTTGTCAGAATGATTATCTTAATAAAATCTAGGCCAAGTTTGAAACTGGGTCATGTCAGTTCAAAAACTAGGTCACTAGGTCAAATCATAGAAAAGCCTTGTGTACACAATTGTGGCTTTATTTTGCATTGGATCTTCATGAAACTTTGTCAGAATGTTTATCTTCATGAAATATAGGCCAAGTTTGAAACTGAATAATGTCTGGTCAAAAACTAGATCGTCAGGTCAGAGACAAAAAAACATTGTGTACACTCTAGAGGGCAAAGTTTTGATCCAATCTTCATGAAACTTTGTCAGAATATAGATTAGAAAGTGCAAAACTGCTCCAATTGAACCATCATCAAATAGATGATGTTCCATGTTATTTCATCGTAACTCAGGTGAGCGATTTAGGTCCATCATGGACCTCTTGTTGTTTGTGGGACTATATCACATGCTAAGTTGTCGCATTATTGGTCAGTTTTGTACTATCAGGTGTCCTTTGAGTGGCATTCTGGGTGTGATTTGGAAAGGTCTATTCTTTCCTTATGAGTTGACATCCATTGATGAAAGGTAAAATATGAAAATGATAGAGTTGCTTCCCTTGAAAGTAAAAACATTTGCCTTAAAGTGTAGCAGTATTTATGGTTATTGGTATCTTACAACTTGTATGTCAACATTTGAGCCACGAGCCACGACACAACAAAACCAACAAAGTGACATGTGCGCTCAGCGAAGACTCATATCAGCTTGGGCAGGCGCCTAGTCTAATCAGAGTATTTGCTGTTGGCAAGGTGATAGCTTTGACCCTTAGCTACCTTTTAAGCATGCTGCAAAGACTTTGATCAGATTGGGCAGATTGGTTTTGTTGTGTTGTGGCTCATTTGATTCTTTTATCTCTTTTTCAGGGTCATAAAAAATCAATTATGTCACTTGCTCTCTCTCTAAAAGATGATAAAAAGTTTATCTACAGTGGTGATTTTGAGGGATTTATATATATCCTTGATACTATATTTTTCCCCTTTAAAGGCAGAAAAAGAAGATAGGCTTGGTCTTTTATATGATGTGTCGAGCTTAATGTGGGCCTTTAGCAACCACTGCCCCTTGAAGGCTATTGGAAACCTTTACTTTTTTATACTCCCATTTTGGAAAAACGGATGCATTCTGTCATGGCACTGTCCATCTGTCCACCAACATTCTTGTGAGCACCATAAACAGTGCTCCAGATAAGAAGGGGTAACAGGGATAATTTAGGGATAATTTTGCATATTTCTGCATAAAAACATATTTTGTGACCCATCATTAGAACCATTACACTGAGACGGTTCTAATGAGGGGTCACAACATATGTTTTCATTGAGAAATAACAAAAATTATCTTCAAATTATCCTCATTACCCCCTCTTATCTGGAGCTCTGCATAAATGAGTAACCATTTAGGATATCTTCATGAAATTTTGTAGGAATGTGTATTAGGTCAGGGCGATATGTCACATACAAAAATGGTTGCGCCTCCTTTCTTAGTTTTCAAGTTATGCCCCTTTGATTTTTTCCAAACTTGTCTTGTGCACACCATAACTAGATAACCGTTTGGGATATCTTATTGAAACATCATGCAATGTGTATGAAGTCCCAACAATGGGTCAACAATGGCTGCTCTCCCTTTCTTAGTTTTAGAGTTATGTCCCTTTAATTAGTTTTTAAGGAGATTTTAAGGTGTATACTTATCTTGTGTATACCATAACTTGGTAACCATTCGGAATATCTTGATGACACTATATAGCAATGTGCATGATCAGAAGACAATGTGTCACATAGAATGGTTGCTTTCCCTTAATTTTGGAGTAACTTCCCTGTGATTAGTAATTTTTGGCTATTCCCATTCACTTAATAACTCCTTAACCTTTTGAAATATTTTATTGAAATTTTGTAGGTATGTGCATACAGAGCTCCAGATAAGAAAGGGTAACAGGGATAATTCAAAGATAATTTTTCTTATTTCTCAATGAAAACATATGTTGTGACCCCTCATTAGAACCGTCTCAGCGAGACGGTTCTAATGAGGGGTCACAATATATGTTTAAACGCGGAAATATTCTAAATTATCCCTAAATTATCCCTGTTACCCCTTCTTATCTGGAGCACTGTGCATAGTAATGGGGCAATGCACTCTAAGAAAGAACACAACTGTGGCTTACTTAATTCCTGAATTATCTGTCCTTGTATAAATTTCCTGTTTACTCTAACTCCTGAACTGTTTCAAATATTTTAACACAACTTAATGGTGAAGTGTATATCGTCAAAGGAATGTATTAGGATCAAGAATGGTAACTCTAGTTTACTTAGTTTATAAATTAGCTCTCTTGTTTGACTTTGGTATTTTTAACTTCTGAGCCGCTTCACCTTGGAAGCTGATTTTTGGTATACAAATAGTATTTGATGTGTTTAATGTTTAAATAATGTTGCAGTCATTAATTATAGTTGTTTGGCCCGTTCGTCTGCCTGTCCATCCTTTTGTAAACAATCTTGTTCACTCTGAACTCCTTCATGACACTAAAGCAGGTGTATTATGCACCCCTTGTAAAGCTCTTGTTGTCACCTGACAGTTAACAAAAATTTTTGGAAGTTAAATTATAAACAAAGCAGAAACTCTTTGGCAAGTGATATAAATTCTTTTCTTTTTTCTTTCATTTTTCAAAGGGAGACAAATTTAGTTAGGGTTACCACAGTCAGGAAAAAACATTTGGAAAATGAAGTTTTTTGAGATCAGGGAAAAGTCAGGGAATTTTGTGATTGCTCAGGGAAATTATGAAGGGACTTGAAAAGTTAGGGAATTCAAAAATTTTAAATGAATACAGCAGTTTTCCCAAAATATACTTTTTCTATTCAAATGGAAATGATGTCCTTTCTGAAGAAATTGTCCAAGCACATCTCCCTCCCCATTAGAGGCTGCTCTTAGAGGAAAGAATTTGCTCCCTCAAAGAATTTGCTCCCTGAGGGAGCAAATTCTTTCCTTTAAGAGTAACCCCCCAATACAGCACTGTTGAAGTAAAGTCAGTAAAATAACTTTTTAGACCGTTTAAAAGGGTATGGAAAAATTTGAAGTGGAGCATAAGTGGCACCCCTTTAATAGTGGTTTGGTATTGGGTCTATGTAAGAAACCACTTCCATTCTAGAGGAGTCCACTTGTAAAGGAAAGTGTTTACTTAAGGATCTAATTTTTTAAGAGTTGACACACATGTAGTAGAAAGGCAAAAAGAAAATGAATTTCTTCCCTGAAAACGCTTGACTCTAGAGTGTCTCAGCATAAACTGTAATTGTCTTGGATGCTACCAGCAGAAGCAAGACATAGGTATTTCTTTTCCATAGGCGGACAGATCATTAGCATCAGAGGCATAAGCTGTATTGAGTTCTGGTTTAACTGAAAGGCAACACGACAAAACCAACAAAGTGGCATGTGCGCCCAGTGGAGACTCAGATCAGCCTGGGCATCCGCCCTGCCCTGTCTGATCAGAGTCTTCGATGTGCAATTAAAAATATAGCTAAGGGTCTAAGCTAGCTCTTTGTGGACAGCAAAGACTCTGATCAGACTGGGCAGATGCCCAGGCTGATCTGAGTTCGCTGGGCACACAAAGTCATGCCACTTTGTTGGTTTGTCGTGTTGCAGATCAGCTACGTTTTATGACACTGTGAAGACAGTCTAAACACCGCCCCTTGCGGATTTCTTATTTAATTAATGTATATTTCTTAACTCTTGTCACTCTGTTGGGATATTGACACTGGATTATGTGATGAAATACGAGGTAAAGGTCACTCCAATCAGGTTCAAGGGATAGCTGTTGATGGTGATATCTTCGTTACTATAGGAATGGATGATACTATAAGATATAACAGTGCTGCATCAAATGAATACAGGTATGGTATCTTGATTTGTATAAACTAAGAAAATTCTGGGCCCATGTTTTAGCTCACCTAGATGAGGTCTAGGAAGAGCTCTTGCATTATCCTTGGCGTCGGTGCTGGCATTGAAGTCAGTGTTGGCATTTGTGTCCACATTTTCATTAAATTTTAAGAGCTTACGTTTTCCACCATAATTATGATGGTTTTGATTCATATTTAGTATGCTGATAAAAAGAGGTCCAAGTTTTTTTTTTCAGCGATACCCATGCTTAGCTCAATGATCTCTGGGTCAAGGTCACAGACTTTGAAATTTTACATTAAAGTTTTTTGTTACAGTTTTTAAAAAGCTCATATTTTCCAAATCATAGGATGGATTAGGTTCATATTTGGCAGATAATAGGTCCAAAGTTTCTTTCCGCAATACCCAGCCCATGCCTATGATCTTAAGGTCAAAGCCGGGCGGCATAGCACAGTGGGTAGCGCATCTGACTCAAGAGCCAGAGGTCCCTGGTTTGATACCCGGTCTGGCCGCATACTTTCATTTCTCCTTCGGCTGATTCAAGAAGGGCAGTTGTAAGTTTTTGGTGAAAGTATGTGCACTTAGTACTGGTGAACCACTTAGGAGGTCTAAGCCTGCCCAGGAATAGTGTGGTTAGGGTAACTGACCGTCCCGACATGACCATAGCTCTATACTGTGGACGTAAAGCAACAAATCCACACACATGAACCTTGAAATTTTACTATAAAGTTTTATGTTAAAGTTTTTAAAGAGCTCATATTTTCCAAACCAAGTGATGGATATGGTTCATATTTTCCATGATGACAGATTCAGGTCCAAAGTTTTATTGAGCAATACCCTGCCCATGCTCATAATCTGAAGGCCAAGGTCACAGATTTTGAAATTCCATGTGTGAGAAGTGTAAGCTCTTCACTGTTTTTGGCACAGAAAAAAAAAAAAACGGTGGTGTTTTTGCATACAATAAGTGACAGTTCACCATGGTTTGGTTTAAACATATTTTATTATTTTATGAGAATTATCATCAGACAGGCTTATCTAGGAATACCGTATTAATCCTATTAAATGCCAAGGGGGCATTTCATTTCACGAAAGGGGTGGGGAATAGGGAGGAGCGTTATTCAGAGCATAAAGTGTAGTAAATCAGCCACTGCCAAAATACCTCTAATAAACAGTAACAGTGAATTGGTATACTTTCAGAGGAAGTAATTACTATGTTTTGCCTCTTTTCTCAGAAGGGATGGGATCAACTCTTATAGGAAAGAATTCACCCCACTAGGAGCAAATCTTACCTTTTAGAGTAAACCCATTTCAAACAGCCACCTCATCCAGAGAAGTGAAATGTCATTATGCAAGTTAATAAATTATTATTTTTGCAAAAGAAATGGGGTGTTTATTAGAGCAGGGGCATTTATTAGGATTAATATGGTAACTGAATCCTAATCCTGGGCCTGGTTGTTCAAAACTAATGACAGCTAACAAGATGTTAAATTTCAAATGTATGCAAAAATACTGACATTTTTGCCAAAATAAAATGTGAGGTTTTGCAGTGCCAAAGCTTCTCTCATTTTTTGAGCAAAAAATATGAGCACACTTTATTCAATGTGCATTGGAAGACTTAATGAGCCCTTGACTAACAACTGAGTTAAGCTAACGATGCTTTGAACAACTGGGCTCAGATGGCTGCTTTGCTGTATCTTTTGTCTTGATACCATATGTAAGCATCCAAAGCCCAGTAATCAGACTGATCAAAGGTACACCTTTCCTCAGATACAGCACATACTTTGTTTCATCAGAGTAAAAATTAAAATAATGTTTTTATGGATTGTGATGTATGAAAAATGCCACCCTCCTACCCCATCCTGTGAGTAATTTTGGGACTGATCTTGATTTAATACTGTTAAATCATTTCTTATAATGTGTTTACCTTTTCAGTTCAGATGCAACAAAGCTTCCATCATTACCAAAAGCAGTATCACTATTGCGGATTCGGAATCAGTTACTCGCAGTAGTAGGATGTGTTCAGCATGTGAGTATAAGCTATTAGGTATCATATACATTGGTAGCCAGTCTTTGAAGTGACTTAGAGATTAACAAGAAGCAGGAGAGGATTTTTTTTTTACATTTTTAGCTCCCCTGAGTCGAAAGCTTACTAGGTGAGCTTATAGTATAGGCTTGGTCCGACCATCATTGTCCGTCTTCGTCCATCCACTTTTTTAAAAGGAAATATGTTCAAAACTAGCTGGCTGATCTTGATTACATATTTTATGTGTTGCATAGTTGGGGTTGGGGATTGACAGGGATAGTTTTAAGTTAATTTTTCTTATTTCTCAACAAAAGCATACATTGTGACCCCTCATTAGAGCAGTCTCAGCAAGACCGTTCTAATGAGGGGTTACAACTTGTGTTTCGATGGAGAAATATCAAAAAATTATTCTTAAATTATCCATGTTGCGCCTTCTTATCTGGAGCTCTGAATTATTATACATAGTTGTGCATGGACCATATCATTACAATATTTTTGAAACAAGAAACATTTCTAATAGTTACCAAGGGAATAGGTCTGGAATATGATTTTTTTCCAGGTCAGGGAAAAGTCAGGGAATTTTGATATGAGTTGGAAATTTAGAAAACAATTGAAAAAGTCAGGGAATTTCAAAATTTCCCTTTAAATGGTATGGCTAAGGAAGTCTTCTGAAAAGTATCTATATAGATTTACAAAATTTTATTATATGGTCAACTGATTTTATTGGTCTTCAAAATTGTTTTCAGTATAAACCTGGTTTGGAAGGATTCTTCTTTTAATAAAATATCTCTACTAGATCTACTACCATAGCCAAAATTTTGTTAAACTAAGCATTCATGCAATTTTAGTCGACCAGTTTTGCTTTAGAGAATACTAGGAAGACTGATAGGGCTTGGACCTTTTTAGAATCATTTTTCATATTACATTTTTAAGCCTTAATTCTTTATGTATGCCAACTAAAGATTGTGCATAAATAAAAAGATGTTTAAGTAAAAAAAAAAAATAAATAAATAGCAACTGTAAAACTTGAATATATTTTAGGTAGAATTCAACTTTTGGTGGATGAGGAGGGCTGCAAGGGGAGCTGGGAGGCTGTCAGAAACATAGGGTCATGCATGTTTCCTTATATGTTGCACAAAAACGCGCCAGACCACTCTGATCGGAAGTCTGGAAAATGGTCAAAAGTCAGGGAATTTTGTAATGAAAATTGAGTGTCAACCCTGGGTTCGAGGTTATAAAACTTGAGAATATTCTCAAACTCAAATTAAAGCACGCTGATTGGCTGCTTCCGAGCATGTGCTCGGAAGCAGCCAATCAGTGTGCTTTATTTTGAGTTTGAGAATGTACTCAAGTTTTATAACTCGGGGCCTGGTTACAGAGCTCCAGATAAGCAGGAGTTTTGAGGATAATTCTGCGATTATTTTTCCTATTTTTCAATGAAAACTTATAATGTGACCATCATTAAAAGCACCTCAGTGACATGGTTCTAATTAGAGGTCAAAACAGATGATTTTTATTTAGAACTATGAAAAATTATCCCCAAAATTATCCTTGTTACCCTCGCTATTAAAAACTTTTAGCTATACATGTACTTGGTGAGTTACATCCTACTCACCCAAAAATGATGATTTTGAACAATTTTTCACTGTTTTTAACTCTGTAACTCTGGTTTTTGTTGAATAAAATTGCTGGTTCTAAGATGATAATAAGGTTTTTTGATCAGAAAAGTTTAACAAAAATCAAACTTTGTAGTTTCTCTCTTTCAGATTGTGGTGGTAGTTGATGGCAACATCATATTTCAACAGCAGGTGAAGTTTGAAGCCCTGAGTGTTGATATTCATAAAGGGGGCACCACTGTGGCCATAGGTGGATCTGTGAGTATTCAGTGTCTCAGAAATATGAGCCGCGACACGACAAAACCAACAAAGTGGTTGTGCGCCCAGCGCAGACTCAGATCAGCCTGGGCATCCGCCCAGTCTGATCAGAGTCTTCGCTGTCCGCATGAAGGTAGCTTAGACCCTTAGCTACCCTTCAAGCGCTTAGGAAAGACTCTGCTCAGACTTGGCTGGTGCCCAGGCTGATCTTAGTCTGCAGTGTTCGCACAACCACATTGTTGGTTTTGTCGTGTCGCCGCTCATATATTCTCTGATAAACAGAATACTAATATGAGCTGCGACAAGACAAAACCAACATGGTGGCATGTGCGCCCAGTGCAGACTCTGATCAGCCTGGGTGGAAAGTGGAATGTGCCCTCAGTGCAGACTTAGATCAGCCTGGGTATCCGCCCAATCTGATCTGAGTCATCGCTGTCCGCATGAAGATAGCTGAGACCCTTAGCTACCCTTTAAGCACAAAGTGAAGACTCTGATCAGCAGATGTCCAGACTGATCTTAGTCTGCACTTGGCACACATGCCACTTTGTTGGTTTGCTCAAGTTGCGGCTCATATTAGACCTAAGACATATGGTTAAAATTCTAAAAATTGAGACACCTTAAATAATTTCCATAAATTTTCAAAGAATTGAACTTTTTATCTTATGATGCAGCAATCTGTCCAAAAGATGAGTACAGCACAGGGTGTAATCGATTCCGCCAATTTTCGCTTCCTGCAGAGACTGTACATCATATTTGACTTCTGCCGAGACTGTCCACAAACTCTTGCTTCCTGCCGAGACTTCTGTACATGATAAATGGCTTCCTGCAGAGACTGTCCGCGTGATTCTGCTTCCTGCCAAGACTCTCGGCAGGAAGCAGAGTGACGCGGACAGTCTCGGCAGGAAGCCAATTTTCGAGGACAGTAGTCTCTGCAGGAAGCAAGAGTTCGCGGACAGTCTCGGCAGAAGCCAAATATGACGGACAGTCTCTGCAGGAAGCGAAAATTGGCGGAATCGATTATACCCTGTGTACAGACTTTGTTCTAGGAGCATTCCTGTCAAAACTATCATTTATTGTGGAGTCCTATTTTAAAGCTATAAAATCATTTTCAGGACAGAAGGATACATATCTATAACCTTTGTGAAAACACCCTGAGGGAAACAGAAGCATTCCTGTGTGGTGAGGAAAACACTAAATATGACAATGCCCAGGAGGTGCTGGAGTTGAAGTATTCTCCAGATGGAAGTCATCTGGCAGCAGTCGGCTCACAACGAATGGCATGCCTGTATAAATATGAGGACCCACAATATGTGGTAAGCTATGATTGTAACATATTGGTACCTGCAGGTGTTTTATGACAGATTTACTGTTACATTGGATTACCGTAATATGCTCAATAGTTTAAATACACCTAAAAATAATTAATTTTCAATTTGTCGAAAAAAGAAAAATTACTTGGTTTTTAGTGTCCCAAAATTCAATCACATTATTCTATTCTATTCTATCCCATCACCTTACAAGGTCGTTGGGGCACCACAGATGACTTTAAAACATCCCTTTCCACCTTGTCTTGTATCGCATTATTATTATAATGCAAATGAAATCTTGGTATCAAGGTTTCATTTGCATTATCAGCTAGGCAGCTGTCTTGGTGATATTCAACAGCAGATTGAATTGGGATCCAATAAATGGCAGCCTCTGTAAAAGAGTCCCACATGGTTCAGTTTTAGGCCCCTTTTCTTGAATTTTTTTTTTTCACTGATAATGTTTTATGTTATCAATGACTGCAGTTTATACAACTATGCAGATGATAACACCCTGTCTTTTACTTGTTAAAGTTTATCTGTTTAAAAAGGATGTTTTACAGAAAGAAAGTTTTTTACTTATCTCTTACTTAATTTTATCAAGGCAAATTCTGAAAAGTTTCAGGCAATTTGTCTTTTAAGGTAATAACATATTTCAAGCTAGATGATACAGTTGTTAAATCTTGAGTCTGTATTGATTTTTAGCATGATTTTGCCAAGCAAAGACGAGCCTATGCAAATTCCCTTGTGTGCGTCCACATGTGCGTGTGCATGTACATGTGCATTTGCACGGGCGTGAGCAAAATATTCACCTTTTGTGTTTAGCTCAGCTTCTTAGTAACCACAAGGGCTAGAGTCTTCTAACTTGCTCCATTGATGTACCAACATGATTGCTTGGGATAATGACACAGTATGACAAGATGTTTGACCGCAAATTAACAATAAGTCTCAGTGACCTCTAATAGTTATTGTAGGCTAGTGTGACCTTTATTTCATGGTTTGTGACTTTGTATTATATTTGTAATGCTTTTACATGGATTTGCATCATACTTGGGTTGATGGTTTGGGCTGACACAATGAATGATCACATCTTAGTTGAAGGTCATTAATGGACTGAAATTAATGGCAACTGAAGTTTTTGAAATAATTAACCCTTAAAGCACCAAAAATTAACATTGTTGAATTGGCAAACAGTGTAGATCCAGATGAGGTGGCTCATAATGAGCCACCTCATTTGAATCTACACTGTTTGCCCTCTAGTTTTCGAATTCTCAATATGATATCGCTTGGACGAAACATTTTTTGAAATTCTGCAGATGTAAATTTTGTTGTCTGCTTTTTTGGCCCATTAAGGGTTAATAAGATATTTCTTGCATATTCAGAAACTCATTAATATAAAAAAAAAAACTCTTAATATGATTTCAGAAACAAGTACCAGGTGGTCCAGCCGAGAGTAGACAGCACCAGGTATGGCCTGAGGTGTAGTTGGTATGAGGCAGCTCAGGCGTGGAACAGTCTCCCAAATGAAATCAGACTTATTGCAAATTTTTCACAATTTATGAGACTGTTGCTTGCCTGGGACAGTGTTGACTACAAATGTACCTCTTGTTTAACCTAACTCTTATTTAGAAATCTTTGTATTCATATTTTTATTTTAGTAACTTTTAATATTTATTTATTAGCTCACCTGAGCCAAAGGCTCACAAGGTAAGCTTATACAGTAGAACTTCATTGGCTCGAACAGGCTTGGGACCATGAAAATTAGTTTTAGCCAAGGGTAGTTCTAGCCAACCAGGGTTAGTTTCTATACAAACTGACCTCTAGGGGCCTAAGAAAGAGTTCTAGTCAGGAAGGGTTAATGAGCCATCAGGGTTCGAGCCATTGAAGTTTTACTGTAATTTAGTCATGGTCTATCGCCTGTTTACACTTTAAAACAAGAGCATCTCCAAGGTCAGTTGGCCAGTGTTAATGAAATTTTATCAGTAGTATTGTTGGGGTGGAGATTGATTACATAAGGTTTTGATGCAGATTGGTTCAAAACTGTAGTTGCTATGGTAAGCAGACTGAAGGACCCATAGACTTAACATAGGGAAAATGTAATCCCAGGCATGATGCCTGCAGTTTTGATCAGAACTTCTTCAAACTTGCAGGTATCCAGGATAGGCATAAATCTCAGAAGAGCACAAATTTGGGCCAGGTTGGATCATTCTCCTAAGAGTTACTCGGCCTTCAAGGATAAAAACTTTTACCATAGACCTTCTGTAAAACACTTTGGCTGTCACATTATTTTGGCAATATTTGGGGTCTTTCTAGAGATGAAAACACAATTTCTTGAAGCAGACTAATTATGGTATTTGTTTCTTTACAGCTGTTTAAAGGTCACAAGAAGCATTCCGCCCGTATAGACACACTAGCCTGGAGTCCAGATTGCAATCATTTTGCTACCGGTAGTTTAGATCAGAGCATCTATGTTTGGAGTATAGGGGATTTCCATAAGACAAGTCCCACTCCACTTTTCATGAAAAGTAAGTAAGAACTATCTGCTGTATTAATGCTAATAAATGCCCCCACTCTAAGAAACTCCCTCTCTTTATAGAAATGGTGTTATTCTGAATTGCCAAAATTGTAAAATTCCAGGCAAAATATCCCGTTACATAACATGGAATTAAATGACTTGAGAATAATTGTTTGAGAAAATCTGAAGTTTTTGTAGAAAGAATTTCTGTTTGTAGTGTCATTGAAAAATTGGCAGAGCATGGAATACATTGTTTGGCATGCTCCAGAGCCAATGACATCATATATCTGATACCATAGCAACTAAGAGGTTATATGAATGTCCAAGTGATATCATCATGACATCATTCGGCCAAAGTAATAAGCACAACAGTTGGTAATTTCATAGTTGCTATGGTAACAGGTCTATAGTGTCATCTCACTTATTATTTGAGAGGAGAATGGCATACAATACAAGCTATACTCTCTCAAATTAAGTGTGATTCTGCCTAAAATTCACACAATGGAAAAGTGTTATTTTCTCAAGCCTGTAATTCATTCTCAAATAATTTAATTCTCTCTATATATATGGATGTGAGAGGCACCGTGGTTGAGTGGTTAGGGGTCATGAGATGGCGCGCGTGTTTTGCTATCCGACGGCTGGAAAACTCTGTCAACCCAGCAGTAAATGGGCACCTGCTTCGAATAAGGGAAGGATAAGGCAGTGAAAGGAGAGGGATGGGCTCCACCTTTCATCTGCTTTGCCTATGACACAGTGGGCCTCTAAACCCCACTGCCCCTACAGCTATTAGGCTGTTTACCTTACCATGGTCAGTGAAGTATTTCATGCCATTATCAGCCAGTTCAGTGGTGACAAAGTGCTGCTATTTTTCCTGATTGAAATTGGTTCATACTATTCAGAGCTCTAGATAAGAGGGTGTATTTGATGATAATTAAGGATAATTTTTCTTATTTCTCATTCAAACCATATGTTGTGACCCCTCATCTGAACCGTCTCGTTGAGACGGTTCAGATGAGGGGTCACAACCTATGTTTTTATGCCGATTTCGTGAAAATTATCCCTAGTTATCACCAAATACTCCCTCTTATCTAGAGCTCTGATACTATTAGTAGAAGCATTTTGGTGAGTGGCTGGTTTGTTAATGAAGCCTCCCATTTGTAAAATGCAACACCTTAGGGCCTATGGCAAGCATTCAGTATTCTATTCTATTCTATCCCATAACCTTGCAAGGTCATTGGGACACCACAGAATGTGACAGATGACTTTGCAACAATCCCTTTCCACGTCCTGTTTTCAGCTGCCCTAGTGGAGCTGGCAAAGTCCATTTTTGTCCAGTTGTTAATATTGTTGCTCAGGAATAACATGGCTAGGTGAACGGACCATCCCGACATAATCATAGCTGTTTACTGTGGAGGTTCAACACCACCACCACACACAAACACACATACCATGCTTTAATAGAAATTGGCACAAACAAGAGTTTTTATCTTGTTATACCCCCGACATACGAAGTAAGTCAGGGGGTATATAGTTTTTGTCATTCTGTCCGTTCATCTGTGTGTTAGTTCGTTCGTTTGTTTGTTCGTCTATCGGTCCGTTCGTCAACTTTATGTCAAAGTTTTGCGTTAAACCTTTATGGGTTGCTCATATCTCTGTAACCACACATCAGATTCTTTTCATATTTGTTTCATGATATCTCTATAGCATTACCTTTGATGTGGAATAGCTAAGCCCCTGGGTCAGGTCCCAGGGTGGGGCCAGGGGTCAATAATTAGGGCTTAGGTATTTTCAATATGTGGAAGTTTTGCGTTAAACCTATCTGATTGCTCATATCTATGTAACTACATTGAATATTTCTTCCATATTTGGTTCATGATATCTCTATATCATTGCTTTAGTTATGGACTACCTAAGCTGCAGGGTCAAGCTCATGGGTGGGGCTAGGGGTCAGTAACTAGGACGTAGTCATATGCTGTAGTTATTTGGCGTATAGTTCCAATATACTTCAATGGAGCCTAATGATACATGACTAGGTTTATTTCATACGGGTTTACATCACATGAATGCTGCTGCTTCCTCAGGTCAAGGTCACATACGTACAATTTCGTACATATATGACATTTGAATTGAAGTTGTGTTAAAGTGTGCTTTCATTAGTTGGTGGCACTGGTCGGAGGTATATGTAAGTCCCTACTCACTTGCTCTAGTTTAAAGTGTAGTGATACATGTCCATGTTTTTCTGCCAGTTTTTCAAAGGGAGACCTCTTTTATAAATTTCTGTTGACAAAACCCTTTGAAGGAAGGGGTATACTCTTAAAAGGAAAGAATTTGCTCCTTGAGGAGCAAATTCTTTTCCTTAAGAGTTGACCCCTGTTGAGAAGGAAGGCATGATGAAAATGGCAAAGCTGCCTTCTCTGAAAGTGGCCCCTTTCAGTTGAATGGAAAAATGTCAACACCCTGTAAGAATTATACTTATTTTTACAGATGCTCACAAGCTGTCCCAGATAACAGGATTGGCATGGGTGAACGAAAACATACTGGTCTCCTCAGGCAGGGATTGCAACATCAAGCAGTGGGAAATTTCATTTTAATTCACTGACTATATTACTAGGTCATCTTAGATACGTTATTCCAATTACATGTACTGCCTTCTATGTCAGAGTTCAAGGATCAAGTCTTTCACTGATATCTTATTTTGAATTCATTATGTTAACATGTATACTTGAACTCCATATTCTCGCGGCAATCATATTCTCGCGGTAGTGCTTTATAAAAGCCCTCAGCCATACATGTCTCCTTATTTTTATATTGGCTTACAGGCTTCAGGAATATAAAGTACCAGAACACTTTTGATTTCAGTTCTGTCTTTCTTTGAAGCTTTTATGACTTCTAAAAGTCAAATTAGTGAAAAATTACCAAAGGTGGTAACAAGGAACACCCCAGGATGATAAAAGTGGCAATAAAATAGAGCCTAATTGACTGGTCATGCTATTTCTAGCTTTATTTAATTGAAGTATGGTTATATTAACCATTTTAAATAAGAAAATATTTCTGCTTGCATTCAGTTTGCTAATATTGAGGCAAATACCGTGAGAATATGGAGTCCGTATTTCTGCCTAACCGTTTTGGGGTAGTGCTGTGTGCAATTAAAAATATGAAACTCATCAGAAAGTAGAAAACACAAAACTAGCCTTGCGGCTTAGATGAAATACAAGAGGGCTTAACTACATATAGTATGTTGGGTTGTTGGCTCTCCTTAATTAGCCAGACTTGCTTGTATCCTTAGTACCGTGAGAATAGGGAGTGCCAGTCTATATGAAATCTGAACAAGGAAGTACCATCATACGAGTAATGGAAACTGGGAAAAAGACAGTTACCTTTAACTGACAGATTTAAACAGACTGTGTCAGAGCTCTAGATAAGAGGGAGTATCGATGATAATTAGGGATAATTTTTGTAAATTCTGCATAAAAACATATGTTCTGACCCCTCATCTGAACCGTCTCGACGAGACGGTTCAGATGAGGGGTCACAACATATGGTTTGAATGAGAAATAAGAGAAATTATCCTTAATTATCATTAAATACTCCCGCTTATCTAGAGCTCTGCTGTGTCTTTCCAGAGCAGTCTAATCTAGATGTACACTGTTGACTATCTACGGTATTTCTGCTAATGATCACCCTGTCTCTAATAAAGGCTGCTCTTGTTATTTCTTAATAATTCCAACTCAGTTTTCTACTGCTAATTTAGCGCAGTTTGATTGGTCAAGATCGTACAGTAAACAGGGTTTATACTTTGATAAATCCCGTGAACCAGAAATCAGGAACTACTTGGACTATTTTCTTTGCGGCAGTTTCTGAAATACTCGCTTTATCTGACATTTTTAAGGTAAAAATAACCGAGTTGGAAGTATATGAAATGATTTTTATTTCTGTGAATTTATGGATGTGTAAACGCCGCCGAATCACTCACAAACTTAAAATAAGCCCTTCGGGCTTTACCCTGTTTGTGAGTGATTTGCCGGAGTTTACACATCTATAAAATCCACAAAAATGAAATTCATTCCTACAGAAAAGATGGCCAAATTCCAACAAGATTGGCTTGAGACCACCAAACTTTGTTACTTATTGCCCAGCTTTTTGCTCAGTAATGCAATTTGTAGGACCTAGGAATTTGCGATTCCCCCCATGATAAATGGACTTGTTTAAATTTAAAAGTGCTGAAAATTAGTGAGACAGGGCTGAATGGTTTTGGACAGGTTCCTCTATAATTTGTTACAAATGTTAGACATGCATAAACCCTATATGGTACTGACAGCTTGGATGCAAGAGCATTGCATTCTGTTCTCACCCTTATGTCCCATTTTATATGTTAGAGTGGAACAAGGGCTTGAAATTACAGAGACTTGGTAACGTACTGGGATAATGAAATTGATTTTCTAGACAAATGGCAGATTTTCTTCTGCGCTTTCATGCATACACAGTGCTAATAAAATAGTGCCAGTTGAATATTTTTGTATTGTAAAAGAGTCTTACTGTATTTTCTGAGTGTTTTTCTCCTTCCCCATGTTTGATAAAACTAGACTTTTAGTCTGTGTTTTTGTAGAGTTAGAAATGTTTTATGTTAGCAGACTGAGAGAAGTGAGACTAAAAACAGTTGGAAGGGAAGTGGGATGATGGTGGATAAATAAAATGAAATCTGTGTAAACCATAAGGCAGTAGCTATGGCATGATTTTGAATCATGGACTATGCATCTACTTTAAGCTCATTTTATTACTGTTAGCTATTTCATGCACATGGAATTGAAGAAGTCAAATTTCTGTAGTAATTCTGTGTCTGTGTACTGGTACACAAGGGTGTAGCTGTCTATATGCAGATACGCTGGTGCGTGTTGAAATTTTGTCAAATTGACAAGCTGGGCCACGTAGCGCAGTCAGTAGGGCACCTGACATAAGTCAGAGGTCCTGGGTTCAATACCCGGTCTGGCCACATACTTTCGTTTCTCCTTCCGCTGTTTCAAGAAGGGCAGTTATGATTATCAGTTACTGGCGAAAATATGTACTCTTATTACCGCTTAGGCGGTCTAAGCCTGCCCAGGAATAGTGTGGTTAGGTTAACTGACCGTCCCAACATGACCATAGCTGTTTACCATGGACATAAAGCAACAAATCAATCAAAATCAAATTGACAAAATTTCGATACACAGCTGCATATTTTCATATTATTGTTTGGTAAATTAGACATTGTTGTAATACCAGCTGCATACAGGCGTGGCGGTATATAATACCTCTGGTCGACAGGAAGGAGTGCTCTTTATAATGTCATTTTGACAGGCATGAAATGGCTTTATTGTTCAAAATATGTATTTTTATAACAGCAAATTCAGTTGAATGTCAAAATGTTTGGGAACAAATGCTGTCATTGTAAAGAGGGTCCATTGTACCCTCTTATATAACCACTTCAGAAGATCGGAAATGCCAACTGCTTGTCTGCTGTAAAAACATTAGAGGTTTTGTAGTTTCCTGCGCAGAAAAGCCCAGATTTGATGGAGAAAATTTCAAATATTTTCATCAACTCTAAAAACCGCATGTATTTGAGGTCTGTATAGAATAGTCTGGCAGAAGCTTTTGTGAGATCACATAATGTGACTTTCTGTGGATGAATTAAAATAAAATAATACCGTAATCGCCCCATTTACCGCACGGTGCGCTTAACTTTTTCAAAATTGCAACAAACAGGTGTGGTTAAAAAGGTTTCTAATAACCGCACACTCAGAACGAAAAAACAACAAACGGCCATTGTCTACTTTTAAGATGTTAAGGAAAATCGATACGGTAAATTCTCATTTAGTTCGAACAGTTAAAAATAAAAACTGATCAGGGTGTTAGAAGTGTCATGAAAATATTTAGTCTTCGAACTATTTGAATTGCCACTTTCCGGGAGAAAAACAATCTCATGTCAAGTCGCAAATTATATCTCATACCTCTCAGTATTAAATATGTCCTCTGTCCTTATTATGCATGTATTTCATTCTCTTCATCCAGCAATTTGGCGCACGTGCACATTATCGCTATATACGACAAGAATTGCTCTGAGAATTGGCGCCTTTTCGAATGAACGAAAGGCAAAGACTCAGTTCAGCCTGCGCACCCCGGCAACCTCATAACTTCGAAAGCTCGATCCTTCTCGGACCAACATGTACATTCCCATTGTTGATGCAGACAGAGAATACGATAATCAGATGGCGCAGATGTGTAAGCTGATCCCAGTCCGCTGTTCACACTCGTTCACATCATAACACTTCAGCCAACTCCGTAAATATCGGCGAGGATGCCCGATTGACATTTAGACCGATGGAGTTGCTCTCTTCGCACATTGCGTCGGGAAAACAAAACTGAAAACACTGTCGCTGTTGAAACAGTAATGGTAAGTTGAACTTGATCCGTTTTGTGAGTTTCAAAAGGAAAAAGCAGTGTGCGCTTATGAATTTTTTTCCGAAAATGGCCTTGGTGTGCGGTTATAGGGGCATGTGCGGTAAATGGGGCGATTACGGTAGTTTTCTTCATCAGAATTTGGGCTTTTGTAGACTTCAGTAATCATTCAGTTTTATAATTTGTTAAAAGATAAGTAATATCCTCAATATATATTGCTGTCACATTCCTGTGTTCAAAGAAGGGAAAGAGCTGCAGATAAGGGGTCAGACTGATGTGTTTTATGGGATAATTTGTGGTATTTCTCTTGAAATGTACATTGTGGTCCATTATTAGAATTCTTGACAGAGTTTGCAGTGCTCCAGAGAAGAGGGGTAACAGAAATACTTGAGCAATAATTTTCTTTATTATTCCATTAAAACATAGGCTGTGACCCTCATTAGAACCATCTCTGTGAGATGGTTCTAATGAAGGGTCACAACATACATTTTCATTGAGAAATAGAGAAGATTATCTGCAACTTCTCCTAAAAACTCCACCTTATTTGTTGCTCTGATCCATTCTTATGAAAATCCACACATTCTGATGAGAGGCCACAGAGTATGTACATGTATTTTAGAAGAATTAAGGTGGATGGGTACTTTCAGGGGCAGCAACTGTAGCATTAACTTTTTACATCCCTTCTCTATGGGGGTCAACTTTTAAAGGAAAGAATTTGCTCCTGGAGAAAGAATTTGCTTCTCCAGGAGCAAATTCTTTTCTCTAAAAGTTAAACTTTCTCTGGAAAGGTTTTATTGTCCACAGAAGCAGAAAAGAAGGAACAAAAAGTTGTCTCCCTGTAATAAAATGGCAGAAAGACAGCAGAGCAGTGTATCCCTACTCCTCAAAAGAACTTGTCTCAGAATTCTCATTACAACACATGGGTCCAGTTTTTCAAAACTAACCACGTTGTTAGTTAAAGTTTCATTGAAATTTCAAACCTTAAAATCTCAGTGCAAAAGCTTCTCACATTTTTCAACAAAAAATAGCAGTGTATTTGGTAATAAACAGTAAAACACTGAACGAGTTGACCTCTTAATGAGCTCCTTAGGCTATCGATGCTTTGGATAATTGGGCCCTGATATGGAGCTTTGAAGGCTATGTATATACAGATACATTCTCTTTTGGTACTTTCCATGATAGAGTTCCTGAAAATAATAAATTACTTTTACTGAATTGAAGTATATAATGATAAAATTGTAGATACATGTTGTTAAATGGTGTTTTGTTGTTGTATAAAAGGACCTCAGACAGTTTCAGTGTGACTTTGCTTATTTTATGACAAATTACTGCAGATTTCCTCGTAAGCCAATGTTAAAAGATTTTGGCATTAACAGGTAAATTTATGCATTATAAAGAGGTGTAAAATTTTGAAAAAGTATCACATTTGCATACTTACTAACACTGACTTTCTCAAGAGGGGCAATGAAATTTTCAGCCATTCAAAATACATCTATTACAAATTTTCTTGTATACAGAATTTCATTCTGTTAAATTTGCCTAAAATGAAATAAACACTTCAGCTGCTCGTAGCATGCAATAATGTTTAAAATACTCTAGTCTTATTTTAAGACACAGAGGGTCTGATTACTCCACCCACTTTTCAGTTTTTCAGCTGTAGACTACCTTTTCTCCGCTTGCTTCAGCATGCCACTCACATTTAACGTGTATATTGATAGTATACACATACATGCAAAGTGGCTTGTTGGGTCGGGGAGGTGGGTGGGGAACCAAGTAACTTCATAAAATTTTTTTTTTTTTACATACAATCATGCAGTTTAATATAAAAGCTTGCTTTATACACCAAAAATTTAAGTCTGTGTGCTTAAGAATAAAAAAATAACTCTTGTTGGCACTTACACTGAGTCCAGAGTAACACATTTCAACGGAAGTCAAAGTATATCTAAAGTTCATTTTTTACTTCTTTAATACTAGGCAAATTTACATTACAACTGTCAGAGGTCCTTTCTAAATAAAAAATGTCCACCTGCTGAACATATACGTTCCACTTACAAACTACATTTACTAACATTTCTTCATATTTACACTCTCATTCAATAAGGCATGTTGCATGTGTGTAAATATTTGAAGACAGAAAAAGTGGGTATGCATCATAGTCCACTGGCGTCATACAAGTCAAGCTGCTATTGGGACAGATCCTATCTTTGGGGCATATTTGAACTTTGCATGCCCATGGCAGCTTGCACATAATGCAATTTATAATTTAAGGTGAATGGGTACACCTCTATCATGGTTCCATGTTTTCTCATCATTTTTATAGGGGGAAAATAACATTTGTGACTTCTTACTTGCTTCCCTTGACAAAAATGGGGTCTACTCTTATAGGAAAGAATTTGCTCCTATGGGAGCGAATTCTTTCCTGTAAGAGATGGCCCCATTGAGAAGGGAGGCAAAAATGAAAATGGCAGAGTTGCTGCCCTTGACTGTGTATACATACACCTTAAAATCTAAACTCGACCATGTCAGTGGTTTAATTCTTTTATGACAGCTTTTTCAGCCAGTTGCTTTACTTTTGATGGTGTTTTACTTGCATAGTCTTGCAAAGTTATATTTAATTATTTTGCTACTTTATACATTTCTGCTTTGTGAATTATTTTTACAGATGAACTAAATCAGTTTATATATGATCAAATATTATAGGAATTATGAGAAACTCCGGCACTTGGGCATGGATTTACATACCAAGGGTAGCTTTAGAAATGCAGCAGTTTTTCTTTCATTGTTGTTTTACTGCTCAGAATAATGTATCAAAATTTATATTTGAGCCGCAACACAAGAAAACCAACAAAGTGGTTGTGCGCCCAGCGCAGGCTCAGATCAGCCTGGGCATCCGCTCAGTCTGATCACTTTTTGCTAAGCACTTAAAGGGTAGCTAAGGGTCTAAGCTATCTTCATGTGAAGACTGATCAGACAGGGCGGTTGCCCAGGCTGATCCGAGTCTGCGCTGGGCACACAACCATTTTGTTGGTTTTCTCATGTAGCGGCTCATTTATAATCAACTATGGAAGCTTGTTTTGCATGCACTATTTTCTTAGTTTGAGGCAGGTTATGAGAAAAGGAGACACTGCTGGTACAAATAGCTCAAACTTAAAGCACAGTTGCACATGTTGCAAGTCACCTCTTCTCATGGCGGAACTATTTGTTAGCATTTAAGAAAGTACAAGAAGTGTTATGTCAGCCATTGCCGCATCTGTATTGGTTTCTGACATTGCATTGAAGTTTCGGTTAAAGTACTTTATATGCTGCATAAGGGCTTGTCAGGCAAGCTATCCTGTACACATCTTAATTTTCTTTAGCTGCAGGTTATTGTCCAGTGGACATTAATTTTGTGGGATGAAACTTGTTCTTATTTCTTTGTTATAAACATCCAAATAGTGGTTACATGTCATTGGATCACCTCCAGGAGGCAGTTCACATGTGATTCTGGCCCACTGATCTAGCAGTCCTGGGTTCGATTCCTGCTCCGCTGTTTTAGCAGTCCTGGGTTCAATTCCTGCCTGAAACGGAAATCTTTTCACTGTAGACTGGGTTCCATGGCACACAGCTTCATTATTAACAGCTCATCATCCTGATATGACTGAAAGACTGTTGAAAAGGGCAAAATAGCAAGTCCATCCATCAATGTATTGAGATCCGACCATATATGATTGCCATGAGTTGAAAAGTGACCTTAATGGAAAGAGATACACTGTCAGGAGGAACAACACTGCATTTTTTGTTTTTACCTCCCTTCTCAGTGGGTCAACTCTTAAAGTAGAAAATTTGCTCCTACAGGAGCAAATTCTTTCCTTTAAGAGTATGCCCCATTTTAGAGGAGTTTTATTGTCTAGGAGAGTAAACAAGAAGTCAGTCTGTACAACCTTTAAGATTGATCAGACTTTCCTTCTGTAGTTTGTCCTGGATCTGAGGATGTGCAGGCTGATCCAAGTCTCTCTCTTCCTTGCAATTTTCATATGACCTATCACATGATATGCTCTTATGAAGAAATAGGATCACAGTTTCATCCCCAAAATTCTATTTTATATGCAGTTCTGATTATCTTCAGTTATAGTAGCATATTTTCTTTATATAGCATTAGTGGGATTTTTCATTTACTGTTCTTTTGCTGTTGTTGACTGCATTGAACTGCGACACGAGAAAACCAACAAAATGGCATGTGCGCTCAGCATACATGTAGACTCAGATCAACTTGAGCATTCACCCAGTCTGATCAGTCTTCGTTGTGCACTTAAAGGGCAGAAGTCCAGGCTGAGCTGAGTCTTAACTGGGCGCACAGGCCACTTTGTTGGTTTTATCATGGTGCGGCTCATTTTATATAGTATCTGTTGCTGATGGTTATTGATGAATTGTTAGATATATTTTATGCAATATATGTAAACATCTGATTAAATTGACTCAGTGTTGTTTTTTGGCTGCCATAATCCTGGGTAGGAAGTACTGCAAACAATTTCTGTAGCGATGCTAAATATAGAGAGAAGTGTCAGAGCAGGGTAAACTCAGAATATACTGGTAATAAAGACTGCACTTTTTCCTTTCAGCTAATAACCTTTTAACACATTGGCTGGAAGAACAGTTCTACAGTTTTTAAGGCAAAAATGAAAGTATAGTACCTTCAACTAGAAAAGTTGGCAAACATTTTGGAGGCAAGTGACCAAATCTTAACTCTTACATGTCTGCTTAACTTGAAATTTCCATGATGGACTCTTGTTCCTTTGATGTTGAACTTGTGCTATAATCCTTTAGTGGGTATTTAAGATAACAAAAATGCAAACACTATATCCAGCTCAGACTACTGCTAAAAGGCTATCTGATCTGGGTGTACAATGTTTGCAAAAAACAACTTGTTCACTTCCAGGGTTCGAGGTTATAAAACTTGACAATAATCTCAAACGCATGTGCTCGGAAGCAGCCAATCCATGTGCTTTATTTTGAGTTTGAGAATGTACTCAAGTTTTATAACCTAGGGGCCTGTATGCTGTAACTTACAGGATATCACAGGTTATTTCAGAAATAAATCTTAGTACAAAAGAACTATTCTTTAATTTGATCCATAGATCTACATACAAAATGTATATATATGTATTATTACACATTGAAGTGTTAACAAGAAAAGTTTATAAGAAATCACAGTGGAATAATAAGTGAATGACTTGCATAAATTAATACATGCTCCAACATTTGTAACAAATTTCCAGTAAGAGTAACAAGAAAAAAAAACATCAAGAAGAGAACTTTAACAACAAGAACAGAACTATGACTAATGTATATCTGTGGTATTTACTGTAAACATTTGGAAAGAAATGCCCCAGAAATTATATAAATGCTTCATGAAACTACAGGTACTCTGGGGCATTTCTTTTCATATGTTAAGGTATTAGGAGAAATCAAATGGACTTGCCCAGCTTGAGGATGGGGTGAGTCCATCACAGAAATAGTTGAAGTGTCCTAATACCTATGATACAGCAAACCAATGTTTTACAGTGAATGGGAAAACTTTCAGGGGAAGCAGCTGCCATTTTCAACTCTTAAAGGATAGAATTTACTCCTCTTAGAGCAAAGTTTTTAGGTTAAAGTTGGACCCTATTTCAAAAGGCCATCAAAATGTATAGAAGCAAACAGTAACTAACGAAAGTTGTTACCCTTAAAAAAAAAACAAAAAAAACCCAGCAAACCCTCACGCCTTCAGAAATTACTGGATCCCTCATTACTTCCAAAAATCTGATGAACAAAACAATGAAAAAAAATCTTGTTCCATAACAAAACTGTAAATTAATATAAACGTGCAAAAGCAAATACATAAGCGTATAATATATTAAGGAAATAATCAATCATAGAAAAACCCATCACCATAGAAACTGCATTGTTAATCTCATTTATGACATCAAATTTTACATGCTGAAAAACTGTATGAGACAACATCAATTTTGGATAGTAGAGTTTAATGTGACCATTTCAATACAATTCCCGTCTGTAAGGGGGTGGTGGTTGGGCGATCGTGCTGGTTACAACTTCCAGTGCTGGGAGGTCCTACTTATTTGGATAAAGTAGGGCGGGGGCCTACTGTACTTGCAGTAGGTGCGGGTTTGGGATATTTGGATTTTTTTTCTTGTCTACTCATCTATCATTTCTCTTTTTTTTCTCCCCCTCTGTGGGGGATGGCCCTATTTTGACTGAAATACAATCTCAAAGGCCGTAAACCCAAAATCCAGTTTGCAAGGGTATACTTAGTTTACTGGTCATCACTCCATTACCATTGCATCTTGGCAATTCAGACTTTCAGTTGAAAATCCTGTTTAAGGTGAGCGGGTACAGGGAAAGCAACTTTCAATTTTGCATCTCTCCTCAATACCTGTCAACTCTTAAAGGAAAGAGTGAGTGAACTCTGGTTTAACGTCCCACCAACAACGAGGTCATATGGAGACGGGACCTCGGTTTAAAGTCTCATCCGAAAGACTGGAGAAGCGGAGGATCGAACTTGCGACCCCTGGATTGATAGTCTGGAGTGGTATCCACTAAGCTACAGCCGCTCCTTTAAAGGAAAGAATTTGCTCCCTTAGGAGCAAAATCTTTTCTTTCAGAGTAGACCTCATTTTGGAAGGACTATGTTAACAAAGAAGGCAAACAGAAAGTCACAAAGTTGAGGCAGTGGAAGAAAACAAATAGAATACAAGCCTGTACATCCCCATACCCAAACTTCTTAAAGCTACCAAACCATTCCAAGACTTAATGGTGATGTAGCTATGGGACATCATCCATATCTGCAATGATACAATACCCAAGCTTAGTCCTATCTGGCTCCCATAATTCTGTTTATTATATAATCTATAAATAAAACTCATTTCATTGGTTCGGAGGCTGATCATGTAGGGCAGACATTACTTCGTGTCACATAATTTGTGACGTAAAGTCCTAACGTCGCATGGTTGGTGACATAACGTCTTAATGGCTCATGGCTTTTTAATCCATGTCAGCTGAAATTTGACGTCAACAAAAATGGCAGTCTGTTCAACGGAATTTCTAATTGTTATATAATAATTGTTGGCTTTTCTTATGGTGAACACACAGTGCTATTGAACAGTAAACAATTCATATTGACCGTCACTCCACGTCAATCAATATGAAGTTTACTATTCAGTAACACTATATGTCCACCTTAACAAAAGTCAATAATTGTATAATGTCAAATGAAGCTTGCAAACCACCCTCTAAGCTTTCTTTTGCTACATGCTTGACTCCAATGGTGACATGTCATGCCCATTCAGAGATGAAAATTCAAATGTTCTTAAATTAACCTATCCATGAGGTCTTACGGCTAATGACTGCCATGCAATGTCTTGCAGATTCTTTGAAAATTGCTAAGGCACCTGAGTTTATTTCACTGTCGAAAAGATAAGGCATGAGCCGTATGGGTATCTAAAGAATATTATCCTAACCATGAGTTGTGCAAAGGAAAAGATAAAATTAAGCTCACAAAATTCATTCCACAGTTCATTCTCAGAGTTTTATGTATAAATAGGAACAAGGGAGCAACAAAAATCTCTCACAAAAGATGCTGCCCAAATTATACAGCCTACTGGAGCTGGGCCTTCCAGCAAGTCACCTTATTCAGTTCATTGTTGTTCCAGAGAAAGAAAGAACACCTAAAATTTTATCCAAAAACATACAAAAGGGACAAAACATTTTATATTTTCCAGTATCTTTTTCATTACAATAAAGGCAGTGGAGGTTAGAGGCCCACTGTATCTTGGGTACAGCATACAAAAGGCGGATCCCATCCCTCTCCTTTCACTGCCTTATCCTTCTTGGATTCCAAAAACCCATTTACTGCTAGGTTGACATGGACGGTTTTCCAGTTGCCGGCTGACCCAACCCAGATTCAACCAATGACCTGCACCATAATCAATTCACCCTTTGGCGAACATCTCAACCACGGTGCCTTTACCACCCAAACACAGCACCTCTCAGTGGACCTCTAACCCCTACTGTCCCTACCACTTCTAAGCTAAGGGTAACATTTCCCTTTTTTTCATGACCAAAATAAGATTCATATGAATTAACTATGTGAGAATGTAAAGACAAAAGGAAGGCACTCATGTACGATTTTTGACCTGGCAATAAAATATAGTATACACCTTTCCTATAAATCGATTAAGTCGCGCACGAGTTATCTACCCAAGTAGGCTGTGACGTCATCTATAGGATATCCCATATAATTCAGTACAACTGCAATGCTCACATAACATGCATAAAGCAGATGTTTTGTAAATGTAAACTGCAAAAAAATTCATTGAAAGACCAAATTAAAGTACAACCGCCCTGTTTTCATGTGACATTTTTTATTTATATATATTTTTATTTATTTATTTTAATATCATATTGAGAATCCCGACAAGTCGCTCATGATTTTCATGGCCCCTTTCATTGACGCCGTGTTTTAACACCCCGGCAATACATTCACGTTTGTTCAATATAAAAGAGTTACATTTCGTATAAATAAGTTTCGTAAATCTGAAAAAGTTCTTCCCATTTTTCCGGCAGGTAAAACTTCAACATTCAGATAGTAACTATGCATTATTACCGGACAGATAATAGCACTGATATTTATGGTTTCTTGTGCGATACACCGATCTATAAGCATCAGCATCCAGACAGTTTTCCGTAAGTTTGAACCCGAGGTTGAATTTATATTATTTTTTTCCATCTCTTACTTATCTTCGGTTTTATTTATTTGATCCTTTCCATTCTTAAAGCTGCCTTCGAAACACATGTCTAGGTAATACACAATCATAGGTGTTTGTTTATTGCGGCAATGCGCGCAACTCGGTGATTACACGAACGAATTCCGTGTCAGCACACTTTGTTGTCGTTTTTAGCGTGTGTCTGCTTTATAATCAGCTAATCGTTCGTTTTGTATCTTTTGTAATAACGGTCTGAACATTTTCCGCGATTTTCTTTCTTTTCCTTTTGTTTTGGAAGCTGTACTGGTGATACATACTCTTTTCGATTACGGTAATTTTGGGCCGACATTTTAGTCGGAAATTCTTTTAATTTTGTGTCAGATTCCCATGTGCTATAAATTACAAAGCTTATTTTCCGACAAAGGAAGAGCTCAATATATTTGAAACAAAAAAGTTGTCTTAATCTTAACCGTTGAATGTTAGTTTTGAATATACGGAAAACCGGCATTTATTTGGTTACACAATGAAAATCAATAGCCTATCCTATAGATGACGTCATAGGCGTTGCAAGGGACAAAACTCGAACAGACTTTGAATTATAGGAAAGGTGTATAGAATGCATGATTTAACAACAACAAAAAAATTGTGAAAATGAATTTTCATGAGTGTTGTTTGACTTTCTAACAACATGTTTCTCGGTCCCCTCACATGGTCAATCCTGGAACTACCTGAAAAACACATGATATTTCTCTGCCTAAACTGTCTTGAAACTACAGGAATTTTGCAGAACTCTCTATTTCATGCGTATGCACATTGTCACAAAACAGAACAGAGCTAATCCAAAATTCTTTATTTGTACTCAAAATTGTCATAAGGGAAAGTAAATTGTTCAGTTTTACGAGTCTGAAATTTCGTTTTACAGTGGTGTGTCAGCGGAGCAGTGAAATCAAATTTGAGATCATAAAACCGACCAGTTGTTGTAAAACGAAATTTCAAACCATAAAACTGAGAATTTACCTCCCCAAATGAAAAAAATTTTGAGTATAGTTATCCCCAGTCCAATGCATTTTTTCAATAGTAACCTTTTAAGGCATACTACTCTGCAACCAAAGCAGGCACCTTTGGTGATGTAAACCTAGTGGCAGCCAATGAGAAGTGATATTTCACAATGACGTCGGGTTACCCCGAAATACGTCGCAAATTTTTTATGTTATCCAATCAAATGTTGTGTTATTTTGTAAGTGCATTTGAAGAAAGTTTCTGCCACTGTTCCTGCATAAAAAGTCATACTCACACCAGGTAGGTGGCAATCAAAAACACTCATGCAGTCAATGAACACGGATAAAAAACCATTAGAAACAGCATTTTCAATTGCAAACTGGCACCAATTTGCAATCGAAAAACGCTGTATCTAACGGTTTTTGATCCGCATAAGAGCGTTTTTGATTACCGCCCACCATTTCTCACTTCTGATAATCACAGGGGAGGCAATAAAGTAAAGCAAGAACATGCTTCTGATGAAAGAAGGTAAAAAGTACAAGTCATGGTACAAATGTCATGTTAATTATCACAGTAATATAAATATGTAAAATAATCAGTAAACCAACAAACAATGTAAATATACAATCATGTGCAATCATAAACATCATCTAAAATACCTGAAATTCTTTTTCAGTTCATAGAAGCAGCCCAATCGCTGAAATACATTTATGGTTTAAGGCAATGTGCTTTGTGCATTAAACTGCTGATGAAAGCAAAATTTGACACCTTCCCCTTTAAGCAATTTTTACATGGATACATGGGATATTGTATATCCAGATTAACACTGTGAACAAAGGATTATCAAGAGTGCTGGTTGCTTCTTTCATACAAATCGCCTACAATATGCTGGATAAATCTGATATTTGATGCGAACTTATGCCGCCACTCCCGGTTTTCGACGATCAAATTGTGTCCGTTGTGATTTCAAAGTACATGTACACTGAATATCCAGAACCCAACTTATCATTCTAAATGGCAAAACAGTATTTTCTTTTTCAACACCAGAGCATTCTTTTCCATAGACACTTGTGGCGAGTTGACAGAGGAGGCCATATTTGATCACATGACCTGTCAATTTTTGGTAACCACACCTCCCAGTTTTCGAGGATAGAAAATTGCTATTGTAATATTCACCATGAATTGATAAGGAACAGTTAGAGAATGTGGTTATGTTATTGCACAGTGTTTCTGATTTTAGCAGATGGATTTATAATTTTCTTGCTCCTCCGAAAATATGCAGTGCATTGAGTTGATGTGACCTACTCCTAAAAATGTTTTGTTCATTGTGAAAAGGAGCCATTGCACAAGTGGGCAGGGCCTAAGTTTATTACTCTATTTGTATTGGTCGAATGCATCTACTGACGAGTTTGATTTTAGATGGTTTACATTTTAGTAGCATTATGCCATAACAACTCCTGGGCTTATCTCGGAACTGCTCACATCGTCGAAAACCGAGTGTGGTCGAATTCCGGGTGCTTGGCCATATGCAATACAAGCAAATAAAAGGCCTTTTTATACTACACAAAATTGGAATCTCAATTTGAAGTGATTCTAATGAGATTTCAATATATGAGCCGCGACAGAAAACCAACAAAGTGGTTGTGCATCCAGCGCAGACTCAGATCAGCCTGGGCATCCGCCCAGTCTGATCAGAGTCTTTCCTGTCCACATGGAGGTAGCTTAGACTCATAGCTACATTTACTCACTTAGCAAAGAGTCTGATGAGACTGGGCAGATGTCCGGGCCGATCTGAGTCTGCCCTAGGCGCACAACCACTTTGTTGGTTTTTTTGTGTCCCGGCTCACATTTGGTCGGCATCAGGTGAAAACATACCTAAAGATGTAAATAATACTCAAATCAACCTGCAGTAGCAGTCTTCAATTTTCCCTTTTCAGAAGGTTCAAGGGTGACAGACTGCAAATGCTAAAGAGGAAGACTGATCAGATTGTGCAGATGCGCAAGCTGATTTGAATCTTTTTGCACAAGCAATAAGGTCCCTTTTCCAGGGTTGTCACTTATCCTCCACTTCAGAAATTTTCTGACTTTTCCAGATTTTTTGAGTCCTGACCAACCACAAAATTCCCTGACTTTTCCCTGACCTGTAAAAATTTAATTTTCCAGATGTTTTCCCCTGACTGTGGCAACCCTGTTTTTCATGTAACTGTATTGTTTGTTTTTTAGGAAGTATATAACAAATATCAAAATTCATAGAAAAGATTTTAGCCGAGACCAACTTTTCAAACATATACCCCTAATGTGCTTAAGTATCTAAATAATTAGTTTTCCATTTGTCCCAAATGGAAAATTCATTATTTTTAGGTGTCCCAATATATACACACATTACGGTAGACATAAAGGTAAATCAACATGTAAACATTCATTTCTATCACCAGAATCCATCCAAAAGCAGTGCTCCAGTTAACATGAGGTAACAGGAATAATTCTGGAATAATATTTCTTATTTCTCAAAGAAAACATATATATGACAGTGTCTGACATTTTGAGCCTTAAGGAGGTGCTATGTTGACTTAAACATGAAATGAAAGTGACATCATAAAATTTGCACTGAAATTTAATTGGATTTCTGCGGTTACCTGAAAAGAATGATTCAACAGTTCTATCAGCGTCCTTAATTTTCTTCATCTACACACTTTTGAAAATGTTCACATTATAGATCTTTGAAAAGCGATGTCACAATCCAGAGTTATAAAAGTTTATCTAACTAGTGTGTAAATTGTATCCAATCAGTGAAATGACAACAAAAAAAACGGGTTGGTGTGAATTCCGTTTGCTTTTGCAATAAACCTAAGCGCTATTGCTTTGTACTTCTCCAAATATATTCTGGAAGCCCTAATAAACATGAAAATGTTAAAAAAAAAACTCCCTTCTTTGCTCCATTAGGCTCAAATGTCAGACACTGTCTCATCTTGTGACACGTTACAACTCTGGATAGATCTAATGAGAGGTCACAATAGATGCTTTCATGCAGAAATATGGAAAATTACCCCTAAATTATCCATGTTATTCCTTATTTGGAGCACCGCAAAAACACTATAAACACTTTCAAAAAATGTATGAAAGTAAAGTAATCTAAAAACTAATAACGGTATAGAAAAGATAATAAAAACATGTTCAAAACTTGCCACAAAGTAATTACACTCGCCACAAAGAGAAACTTGTTCCAAGGTGAAAAGAAACACACTTCTCAACAAGAAACTGTCTCCCCTTTCACTGAAGGTTTCTCTCAAAGGAAAGACTTTGCTCCCTTTAGTAGTTTTCTCAAAGGAAAGACTTTGCTCCCTTTGAAGTTTTCTCTCAAAGGCAAGACTTTGCTCCCTTTGAAGTTTTCTCTCAAAGGAAAGACTTTGCTCCCTTTGAAGTTTTCTCTCAAAGGAAAGACTTTGCTCCCTTTAGGAGTAAATTCTTTCTTTTAAGAGTAGTCCCAGCTTTTGAAGAACTTTATAACCCAGGGCCCAAGCAAAATGAGTCACAAAATTATTTCCCTTTAATGAAATGGCAAAAAAATAGACAAAAAACATTGAAGTGTAGACACTCACTGTAAACTATCACTCATAACCAGGGCTATCAATGCCTACCATATCACAGCTCTGTAAAGCACTTTCACAAAACTTTCACTTCTAATGAAACATCATACTGGTCTAGTTGATATACAATCATATAAGGTGTGTCCATTTGTAACACGTCTACTTCAATCTTTTCTTTTGTTTTTTGTTTTCAATAGTCACTGAAGTAGAAGGGTCAGTGGCCAGGTGAAAATAAAAACAACAGACCCAAAACCAATTAAGTTCCTGTACTGTTGCCTAGCAGCCAACTCACTTCATATACATACTGGTACTTCAAAAATCCTTTCTTATATTCACATTTTTTGGGAGTGTCAGAACATAATGAGTTCCACAATGACCGAAAATATTGGGATGCAAGTGCCTGAGCAAACAGTGTAGATTCAGATCAGACTGCTCCACAGCAACAGTTAGAACAGGGAATGCATTGCTTGCCAGTAACCCAGCATTTTTTTAAAATCAAAATTGCTATTAAAGTAGACAGGTGAGTTATGCCAATTTAAGGAAACCTGAATAAAATGGTTAAGATATCTCAATAATTGGGTAGTTTTGGTGTTCTCTTACACTACTAAAGGTGTATGTATATACTGCCATGTCTTTTCTGCTGTTTGTATTTTTAAACAATATTGACAAAGCCAGATGGCTGTTATTACAAGAAGATCAAAATATTTTATGGGCACTTGGAGCTTACATTCACTGTTGTTTTGAGAAGAGATTCAAAACATCCATATAATTCTCAGACAGTCGATATACCCTAATTATTCATTAATTCAGTCATTGTATAGAAATTGTTGCTATATGTTACTGTGTTGTTATTGTAATGTCTACATGTGGTATGTGCCTATATGTCTTTTACAATCAAATGTATGTATTTTTTTTTATATACCCCCAAGGGTCCTTGATTGGAAATAAACAATATTCAATTCAATTCAAAAATTGTTCTTTTAAAGGCAGACAACTTCTGTGACTTCAAATTAGCTTCCCTGGCATGAAAACTCTTCCTTTCAAAAGGTGTCAACTCTTAAAAGAATTTGCTCCTACAGGAGAAAATTCTTTCATTTAAGAGTTCCACCCAACTGAAGAAGGAGGGGAGGATAGAAATGGCAGAGTTGCTGCCCCTGAAATAACACTGACCTTAAGTTTTTGTAACAGCACTTTGATCTTGTATAAGGTCTGCGTATCACTGCTTTTTTCAAGCATCTGAGTCTTTTTTCAAGCATCTGAGTCTTTTTTCAAGAATCTGAGTCTACACTGTTTTAGAATTCAAAACTCAAGATAAGCAAAACATAAGGGTACAAAATATTTTTTTTATCTTATTTTCAAAATGGTTTGTTGAACTACCTCAATATATTCACTTCTAGTTGTAGGTTCATGTTGGGATTGCCTTAAGGTGATGCGGTACACTTCCAGGGGATGCAAATCTGCAATTTTCCATTTCTGCCTCCCTGCTCATTAGGGGCAATCTATTATAGGAAAGAATTTGCTCCTCAGGGAGGAAGTTCTTTTGAGGAAGTTTTTAAGAAAAGAACCCACTTTATAAAGGTTTTGTCAACAGGGAAGCCAGAGTCCCCCTGCAAAAATTGCAGCTATACATGGTGCTATTCCCATACATTTTAATGGGGCAGTTCCAACAAGGCCTCCTCATATCTAAGTAGTGAAATATGAAAACTATCCAAAGTTATCTTGTCTTTTCTGAGTCTATGTTGCTTTAGAAGTATCTACGAGGCCTGAAGCTGTGTTGAAGAGGTTGATAGGATTGTTGCCATCAGTAACCAGCATAGACTCCAGTCCCAGGCTCTGCAACATCTTAGCCTGAAATGATACAATTTTAAGGCATATGAAAGTTTTTAACTTCCTTTTTCAAAAAGAAGGCCACTCTAACACAATATGATCATTGTTTCCCAAATGTTTGAATACCTTTAAGCTGGAGACTACTTTAAAAGTACAGAATTGCTACCACCAGCCCCCTCACACACAAACACCTAATCTAGTCCTGTATTCACTGGAGACAAACATGTACAAAATCTCTACCTGTCCCAGCTGTAAACTTTAGTCAAAGATTCTTTAGGACATCTAGTGCCCATAAAATCATAAATGTATTTTGGCTGAAAAAAAAATGTCGGGAACTTTTTATACTAATATATCAGAGTGATGATGGGTCAAGGTCTACATGGTTATGTGGTTTAAAACATTGTAACACTCAACTGAAAAGAGTTATTTTGAGTTTCATAATGTCTTTACATATTAAAACCTATTAGATACGAAATCTTTGATCTCATTTTTCTCAAAAGTAACAAAATGCCAGCTATGACATTATAGAATTAAGGTGACAATTAGTAAGAGCCTACTACGAGCTGTCTGATATGGTTCTACGCTGCTTGTTCTGACATATCTAAAAATGTTATGGTAACTTGGAGATCTGTATAAAAGCGTACCTGAGTTTCTGGGCCTGCCCGTGATATTGCTGCCAACGTGTCTGCCCCTATTGCAGATACCATGTTGGCAAACTTTTTAACTTCAATATTAGCCATTGATCTCAACATATGAAGTTCCAGGTTGTCTTGATTACGAGCATATGATATCTGACTGCTCCGCATCTGCAAAAAGCATTGCCATAATTATTGTAATATCTCTAACTTTGGAACAGCTTATTCAGTACTCCACTAAATATTTCAACCGACTTTTCCATATTTGAATTTAGACTAGCTTTTCATTTTTTTAAGTGTTAATATTGAGAATGTAAATCTACTTTGAAACTTTCATCTAATGATGACATTAGTGGCTATTGCTAAAATTCTTTATGAAGCGATTCACCCTCTCTTGAATTCTAGCTCTGCCAACAAGCTTCATCACCCAATAAATGTTGAAATGTGAAATTTCAGTTCTAAATGCCAATTTGTACTACTGTATATTAAAACCTATTAACCACTGGATTATTTTCTGTAATGGACTCAGACATCTCTGAATTTAGACTTGGTGCTCCAGCTAAGGAGGCATAATAGGGATAGTTTAGGGATAATACCCATATTTTTTCCATAAAACCTGAAGTTGTGACCTCCCATCAGAACCATCCTCCTGAGACAATTCTAAGGAGGCATGCGTAACAGCATACTGAGAAAAATGAAAACTTAAGAATTATCTTCCAAACTCTGTTTAACTGCAGCTCCTCCAAACTCTGTTTATCTGCAGCTCTGACAGGTTGGACATCCCAAAAGTATAATATTATCACTAGAAGTAGTCTGATCTGAGTCCACACTTTCTATTCAAGCATATTCATTCCATTGCTTAGCTTTTCATAGAAAAGCCTCCAACTTACCATGCTTTGTGACTCCAGCTTAGCATCATGTTCAATTTGTTCAGCCTCTGCCTTTAACCTTGCAGCTGAAACATATTTACATATGTATTATAATAATTATTGCAAAATGGATACTTTAATTGTACTGCACAATGAAACTCCATGTTTTGGATTTTAAGAATGAACCCAACTATCCCAAATGACTATAAAGTATAAGCCACAGAATTGCAATGTCTCGCCTGTCCATGCACTGTCACGAAAAACCAGAAATCTTGATATGCATCATTGGCCTGAAAGACAATGAATGCATGAGCTATATTTTGCCCTAAATACTATGAAAGAAATGCCATGTTTTATAAATGTAGACAATGAAAATATTCCATTTGATGTAATGGGCCCTGCTTTTATACTAAATTAAACTTTATATTTCAATTAATACTTTGATATAATCGTGCTTTGTTTGTGTCATTTAAAATTATAGCTCAGTTAGTCACAGTATTCTCAGTAGTGTTGTTAGGGTCACAGGTTCGTGCCCAACCACAACTGTTTTTTTATCTTCTATCTAGGTGGTATAGAAAAACTAGAGCAAGTGAGCAGGGGCTCACATATACCCCCGACCAGTGCCAATGCCTAATGAAAGCAAACTTTAACACAAAAGTTTAATGCAAAAATGTTATAAAGGAACAAATTCAAAGTCTGTGACCTTGACCTTAGGTCAGCAGCAACCTCCATATACTGTAAACTAGTATAAAATAAAATTAGTCATGCATCACCAGATTCCATTAAAATATATTAAAACAAGCAAAAAACAACAAATGGCTAATCCTAGTTATTGACCCCTGGCCCCACCCATGAGCCTGACCCAAAAGTCCCTATCAAAAGTAATGCTATAGAAATATCATGAATATATATACAGAAGATATTTGCAATGCATTTACAGAGATATGAGCAATCAAAAAGGTTTAATGCCAAACTCTGACATAATGAAAATGCCTAAGTCCTAATTATTGACACTTGGCCCCATCCAGGAGGCTGACCCTGGGATATAGACTCTTCACATCAAAGGTAATAGTCAAGAGATATCATGAACCAAATATGAAAAGAATCTGACATGTGGTTACAGAAATATGAACAATTTAAAAATGTTTAATGCAAAACTTTGACATAATGAAATGCTTAAGTCTAATTATTAACCCCTGACCTCCACCCAGGGGTCTAGATATATCAGATCAAAGGTAATGCTATAGAGATATAATGAACCAAATATGAAGAGAATCTGATAAAGTTACAGAAATATGAGCAATTACAAAAGGTTTAACGCAAAACTTTGACGTAGAGTTGACGAACGGACGGAATTACGGACGAACGGACGAACAGACGGAATGACAAAAACTATATACCCCCTGACATACTTCGTATGTCGGGGGTATAATTATGTCAGAGAAGTATAAGTTAGAAAGTTAGCAAGTACCCTCAATTTCACTGTGGCACTCTATCAACATCCTCTCAGCCTGAGCCTGTGCCTCAGCCTTGGCCTGTCCTGTAGACTCTACTGCTGCCGTAACTGACTGTAACTCCAGTAGTTTACACCGCTCCTTCTCTGCGTCACTCTCATTCTGAAGTTTCTGTCTCTCAAGATGACCTCTTGCCACTTGTTCATTTCTCTCAGCTTCATGCCTAGCTGCTGCTTCTATGGAACTAGAACAGAGAATGTATCCCAATACAACCCCAAAGCAGAAAATGGGATACAGATTTAAATAAGTCCTTGGACATTCTTCTGAATCCCATTTGTATGATTTTTGTATTGTTTGTACTTACATTTGTTGAACATTATATGATTATTATACAAATAAATTAGTGTTTAAACCAACAGACAATGTATTTAAATTTGTGATATGTTCACAAGTTTTCATTTTTCAGATATGATATTAAAAGTTTCGTTTGGAAAATGAAAAATTCGAAACAGTGGCACCATCATTAGTAAGTCTTCATAATAACCGTTGCTTATCGGCTCTCATACATATCTACTGTCATCAATACTAACTTATTATTTTAAACTTTCATCTGCTGATCAACTATCTATACTTCACCCTTTGCTATTAGTAAGTTTCAATAATAAAAATTATTAACAGCGACAATTTACTGCTTTGCTTTATTAGCCAGCTGAACAGACCAGTGTTAATATATTATTGTCTAATCTACTATCTATAATTCCCTTTCCTGTCTTATAGACTAATATTGACTTACTTTGTAGATATTTCAATAGCCAACTGAACTGACTTTGTTAAACTGTCTCTCATCTTCTGATCAACAGGCTCAATACTCTGAATATCTATGCTGCTGATAACCTGCAAATGCAGTCACAAATTATTTATTCTTAACATGTTGTTACCTCTGTGAAGCTACATTATCTCCGGTTGAGAGAGTATGTGTAATTCCACAGTAATTTTCCTTATTTCTCATCCAAAACATGTTGTGACCTCTCATTAGAACTGCCTTGCCTAAAGGGTTCTTACAAGTAGTCACAACATATGGGCTGATGCCCAGACTGATCTGAGTCTTCACTGGGCACACATGCCACTTTGTAGGTTTTGTCATGTTGCAGCTCATATGTGTAACAGAGTAGAAATAAATACGATATCCTCAGAAGCCACCTATCACCACCTCTGTAAAGGCCTTCACAAATCATGCTAATCCAGTTTCAACTGACAAATAGGAAAAATCATTGAAAATAGGTAAAGCCAGGCTCTGTGCAAAGCCTCTGTGTAATTTATAATTAAGAGGCAAGGTATGCAACCATATCTCATTTCTTTGGGGAATACAGTTTTACTTTCATTAAATTATTATTTTTTTCTTTAATATAAATTATAAATTAGACACCATTCAACATAGCTTCAGATATAATGTGACTCACTATAACAGCAGTCTCTTCTGCTTACGCCTCCTAGCACCAACAATGAATGTTACAGATTATGAATGTTATAGACTGACTCTGAACAGTGAACTCGGGCATTTCTGTGAAGTATTTAAATTTTCATCAACTCTTGAGCTCTAACCAAATATGCATTTTACAAAAGAACAAAACAAGAATCACATACTGCTTTGTTTGCTTTTGCACAAAGTTTTTAGTTCTTGCTAGTGACATTAGCTTGGCAACAATTTTTGTCTCACATCATACTCAAAATTTCATCAGATCTCACAGATTTCAGTCCAAAGCTTATTCTGATACTCACCAGATTGTTGACACTGAATTTGAGCTGTGGCATCATTGCCCCTGTAGCTGGGTCCCGGAAGATGGCATGCTGTATCACCTGAGCTGAGTGACGATGAAATTCATCAAAACTTATCAATGCTACTGCTGCTCTAATCTTGCTGCCTGAAGAGGGATAAATACCAACTGGCAATTAATTCTTGATTCTTGAAAGCATAACTCAAGCTACACTTTTGAAACTTGTTATAGTGTATGGCTAGGATGTGTACATGTGCACTCTACTATGCCAATTGGAGCAGAGTTAAGCCCCTTCTTTATTCTTCCAAAACAAATCTTCTTAGCATTATTCTAACTTCATTTTTCATCCTACAGTAGAACTTCAATAGCTCGAACCCTGATGGCGCGTTAACCCTACCTGACTAGAACTATTTCTTGGGGCCCTAGAAGTCACTTTATATAGAAACTAACCCTGGATGGCTTGAACTACCCGTGGCTGGAACTAATTTCCATGGTCCCAAGCCTGTTCCAGCCAATGAAGTTCTACTGTATTTGTTTTTCTTTTCAACAATATTCACCAGGGCCTGGTTGTTCAAAGCATAGACAGCCTAGCGAGCTTATTAAGAGGTCAACTGGTTAAGTGTTTTGCGACTTTATAGCCATTGATATTTTTTGTTGAAAATGCAATGCAAAAGCTTCTCACATTTTTTCAACAAAAAAATATTGGCATATTTGCGATATTAACTTTTGAAATTTTCACAGTAAATAGTTTTACTGTTTTCATAATTTTAATAGTAAACCAAACATTTACCTACCTATTTGTCTACAAACAAAGCCAATAAAATCTGGAACTGAGAAGATTTTCGCTTCACTCTCTGGATTCCCTCTCTCATACTAAAATATATAGTATCAATCACTTAATTTAATGTACACATTCAGAAATATTCAGATAGCATGTCTAAGCAAACAGTACAATCCAGGGTCTACAGTATTTGTCAACCACTATTTCAAAGATGGCAGATGTCTAGGCAAAAACTGTCCTTTTCAATAGCATTTTTGTTGAGACTGCTAAACCACTTCGCATAGCCAACACATCCCAACTATTATATAACAAATCACTTGCTAGGACAGACTTGACTGAAGTCCAATATCCTACTATATCAGTGAAATCTACAACAAGACCTGTCCATGTACATGATAGCTCCAGTGCTTCAGATAAGAAGGGGTAAGAGGAATAATTTAGTGATAATTTTCCATATTTCTCCACAAAAACATATCTTGTGACCCTTCATTAGAACCGTCTCACCAAGACAGTTCTAATGAGGGGTCACAAGGTATGTTTTCATTGAGAAATAAGAAAAATAAACCCTTAATTATTCCTGTTACCCTTTCTTATCTGGAGCTCTAAGCTCACTTCATGCAAAGTGAGATACTGATGCAGATGCCAAGGCTAACACAATGAAAACTGCTTCAATCCTTCTTGTTCTTTTGTGAGTGATTGTGTTATTGTTTAATGTCCACGATAAACTACTATGGTCATGTCGGGATGGTCAGCTAACCTAACCACACTATTCCTGGGCAGGCTTAGACCTCCTAAGCGGTTAACCAGTACTAAGTGCACTTACTTTCACCAGTAACTAACAACTGCCCTTCTTAAATCAGCGGAAGGAGAAATGAAAGTAAGTGGCAAGACCAGGTATCGGCCCCGGGACCTCTGGCTTACAAGTCAGATGCCCTATCAACTGTGCTACATGGCCCTGCCCTCTTTTGTGAGTGAACTTGGGTTTAACATCCCAATAACATGTAGGTTATATGAAGACAGGACCTTAGTTTAACATTTAAAGCCAAAAAGTGGGGGATCGAACCTTGCTCTTTCGTACAGGCCACTAACAATGATACCATTTAGTACTTATAAAGCAAACAGAATGGCAAATAAAACAGAAGCTACCCTTTCAAAAAAAATTTCACTGATTTCAGTCTTGCATATCATTTGTTTTTGTTTTTCCATTAAACAGCTGAAATTATATATTGTACAATATATGTACATATTTGGGGGTTTGATTTTAGTCATTAAATCACCATTGCACAAAATGATGATAAATTACCTCAAAATGATTATTAAATGCCACTTGTATTCTCAACCTAGCATGGTCAGATGTCTCTACCTGAAAAATACATGCAGATGAACAAAAGACTATACCTTGTAGCGTAACATGCAGCAAAAGCAACTCGAGGGTTGAGTCGGGTAACTTCGGACAACGTGTAAATTTGGACATACCATTGCAAACAGTGAAAATCCAGACGAGGTGGCTCATCATGAGCCATCTCATCAGGATTTTCACTGTTTGCCCAGTTAATTTTGTTTTTATTCCAAACAACTGACATATAACTGTATGAATTTACCCGCTGTCCGAATTTAGCCGACTTTACCCTACTCTTCTGTAGGCAAGATAATACTTACTACTTACAAGCTTCTGATCATATCTCTGTATTGTGTTCATGTCTGGATGAATTTAAGGGTTGTCAATGGTTCTACAGTTCACAAATTTTTACTATGAATTTGGTACTTTCACCACTTTTCTGTTACCCTATTGCACTCAGAATGGCCAAAACCCTGACTGCAATAGGGTAAATAAAAAGACCCCTTCGTGAAAGGGTTTCATTATGCAGGGAAGCATACAGAAAGTCACATAATTGTTCAGCCTTTGTAAAATGGTGGGAAAACATTCTTTCTTACTCATACACTTTTATGTACATTTACCTGAAATATTTGGGCAGCCTGTCTGCACAGTGTTTTTTTTTTTTTTTCTTATTTTTATTTTTTTTCTAAATTAAAATTAGAATTTTCTACATCAAAATTTGAAAATTAGATCAAATGTCTCCTGATACAATGAAACAGAAATGGATAAAAATTAATGTATGAATAATCGTACTCTGAATCATCTTTTCTAGCTATCAATTCTCTACAAAATTGTAATACTACATGTATATCTATACTTTCTTACATTATTTTACAACATATGACAGAACTGAAACAGACTTGTTGTAAAAGCTTAAACGTAGTGATACATGTATATTGTAAAATGAAAACAAAGTCATAATGCAGAAATTCCATGAATAACTGTGTCTTGCCTGTCTGAGCATTATCTCAAACAGAAATAAAAACCAGAAAATTTCTCAAAAGTTTACTCCGCTGCCACAGATGGAACGGAGATTCAACTAGTCACAGACGTGACAAAATTTAGAACTGAGACTGTTTAAATAAGACAGGAAAAAACACTTTCACTGCAAAAAAACATTAGCGATTTATAATGTCAACAAGGACCCCCCCCCCCTACCCCCTTTTATACACCTCTCACTTCCTGGTATTAACTGCATATCATACAAAAGTAATACCTCTAAGATATCTGTAATGAAATCTGGTCCAAGCATCAGGCAAAGTGACTTCATAGCATCTGCTTTCTTTGGTTTACCAGCTGAATAAAACAAGCAGTACAAAGAGTTGTCAGAATATAATTGAGCATTCCTTATGGTAGCTTGGCATTCTGGTTTATCCAAAACCTTAAGGTACAGATAAAATACCATGAATGCAGGAAACTTTAAAATATAGATCAGCTATAAGTGGCACACAGTGTTTCTATCCGACAAAAGGTCAAACTCAGAAATGAATGGCTGATGAAATAATCTGGTCCTCCTCAAACCTTTAAAATTGCCACACATACTCAGTTCCTTATACTTTATATAGGCATAAAGACTGATTTAACCTCATATCAATACCAATGCAATATTCTAACACTTGTCGCCTATATAGCCAATGGTAAAATCTAGTGATATATTGCGCAACAAATCACTGGGCCTACTAGCGTGATGTTATTTAGCGCCATTCTAACGTCATTTTGCTTCGTTTGGGGACGTCAATTTTCATTTCCATAAGGATAGACAGTCTAACATCATTTTCTTGCATCAAAAACTTACATAATACATGTAAACACCTCTGTTACAGTCAAAGTTCTTGGCAGGATTTCTTCATGTAATCATGGCGCGAAACTGGAAAAATCTGAAGGAAACACTTGCGTTTTCGTCATTTCTTGCGTGTTAGAATCGAAAAAGATTCTTGCTTACAGTGATTTGTTGCCCAATACGTCACTGGTTGTTGGTCAGTCATCAGTGAATATATCACTCACTCTTCACGCTCATGATATATGCACTTCACGAATGACCTCCATCAAGTAATATATTGGGCAATAAATCACTGTAAGCAAGAATATATTTCTTAATTATGATGTATCACAGACATTGCTTTAACCCTACTGCACTCAGAACGGCCAAAACTCGATAGAGTTTTGTCCGTTCTGAGTGCATTAGGGTTAATGCTTTGTGTATTCTGGACTGGCAGCCTATATTTTCTTTCACTTTAACTCACCGCTAAGACTGAGTATATTAAAGTTCTCATGTGGATCTAGAATAACAAGGTCTGGTCCAAACACTACTCTGGCTGTCTTCTCAAGATAATTGTTAATCTGTACTGCTGTATTACCAGGACATCTATATGAGACAACTCGGGTCTTGTTTCTACCCTGAAATGAAAGTAGAACATTTCTATAGCATGAAATAGTGCGGACGCAATAACTTGGCAATGCTATTATTCTGTGTTTATTTGGATTTGATGGCTGATTAACCATATAGGAGTTCAGCTTTATCCAACCCAAGGGAAGGAAAGGAATAAATTTGATAATTTTTTTTCCTTTGTTTTTTTTTTCTCGCTGAAATTCATACATTAGAAGCATTTCCTGGGTTTAAGCTTGCACATGGTATCATTTACATGTAGATACATTAGAGTTGCCAGTTAACTGTAATGTTTCTTCCCCTTTGATTTATGTGAACATTATTCCAGATGTTTTGAAGTTTGGTTTAATATCAAATTTTTAACAAAACAGAAATGTAGGTCATGTGTAAGAGCGAAATATCAAATTTTTAACAAAACAGAAATGTAGGTCATGTTTAAGAGCAGCTGAATTTGCAAGTGATGCACAGATTTTTCTTCATAAGATCATGCAGCAAAGTTTTTATGCAGTAATACAGTTACTGCAAGGATTGGTAAAGTTTGCCAGGGGTGTCGTGTCAAAAGGGTAAAGTACATTTTTGCATATCAGTATCTCCCTGTCACAAACTAGAGGCAAACCAGAAACTAAAATTAAGCATTATCTTGTGTCTCAACTGTCGACACGTCGTCAAAAAATAGTGCTAAACCAGAAACTCAATGGAAAGTTTGAGTCACCACCAACCCCCATACTGGCACTGCCAGAAAAACAATACCTATGTTGCTTTCTGCCAGCCATGAGTGAGACAAGAAGCACAAATAAGCCGCAACATGACAAAACCAACGATGGGGCTGTGCGCCAAGTGCAGACTCAGATCAGCCTGGGCATCTGCCCAGACTGATCAGAGACTTTGCTGTGCACTCAAAGGATAGCTAAGGGTCTAAGCTACCTCCATGCAAACAGCGAAGACTCTGATCAGACTGGGTGGATGCCCAGGCTGATGTGAGTCTGTGCTGGGCACACAACCACTTTATTGGTTTTGTCGTGTCACGGCTCAAATATTAATAGCTGTGAACTTAAATTGAATAAGACATGAGCTTTTGTCCCCATGAACATGTATAAAATAACAAGCTTTACCTTGAGTATCTGCGGATCAACTGACTGTTCAAAGTAGGCAATCTTTCTGATGTCTTCAGACCCAGTACCACCGCCATGTCTACAATGTATACAGAGGCTTTAACAGAAATGGCTCAGCAAACATTGCAGACCCAGAAAATACTGCTCCTGCAGGATCTTCTCTGTTTGCCATTCAGCCAATAGACTTACAGAACATCCCTAACATGAAAATGGGCTTATTCTAATTCAAAACTGGATGCTAAATTTCCCATAGTGAAAGCAGAATATGAAAAGTCCAAAACAAATGTTAAACTAGAATTTTTTGTTGTTGACAAAACAGGTGTCCCCCACCTGCGCTTTCCTAGCAAAATCATTTTACCTAAAAGTTAAGACCTCCTGTGACCTTGAATATAGGGTCAAGGTCACAGAAACTTAGTAGTTCTTATGCACCTCCTGATTATACATTTGTCTATGTTTGGTCATAATCCACCAATCACTTCAGGAGACAGCAGAATAAGCCATTTTTCCAACATTTCTTGACCTCCTGTGACTTTGAAAATAGAGTCAAGGTCACCAAAATATAATCACTTCTTTTGCATCTCCCAGTGATATATCTGTGCAAGTTTGGTTTAAATCCATCCATCCATTCAAGAGACAGAGTGCAGAAAAGGCATTTTTCAACACTCTGTGACCTCCTGTGACCTTGAAAATGGAATCAAGGTCACTAAAATCTAGTCAACTCTGTTACATCTCCAAGTGATACAGCAGTGAAAGTTTGGTTAAAATCCATCCATCCATTCAGGAGACAGAGTGCAGACAAGGCATTTTTTCACCACTCTTTGACCGCCTGTGACCTTTAAAATGGGGTCCAGGTCACCAAAATCTAATCACTTTTTTCCATCTCCCAGTGATATATCTTTGAAAGTTTGGTCAAAATCCTTCCATCCCTTCAGGAGACAGAGTGCAGACAAGAAGCTACACAGATGCTGACGCCGATGCAGATGCCAACACCAATGGAATCTGCACCACAAACAATATGTACCCCCATCCCCCTCCAAATGGGAACATAATTTCCCATTGTTGATATTGGTAATTTTAAAGTAGTGGGAGGCTTATATGTTAAAGGCAACTCAAGACCTATGATTCAACTTCACCTCAAATTTTTTTATGTGAATACATGTATTTACTGCCATGATTAACAGTTAAAGGATATTTAGCTCTAAACACCAGCTATTTACCGATAACAGCCAATTTTAGATTTCCCAAAGTGTAGGTGTACTATATATGGCATCTCTCTACAGTGCTCCAGATAAGGAGTAACAGGGATAATTTAGGGATAATTTTCAACATTTTTGCATTTAAACATATATTGTGGCCCCTCATTAAAACCGTCTCTCTGAGACGGTTCTAATGAGGGGCCACAACATATGTTTTCTTTGAGAAAAAAAAGAAAATTATCCCTGAATTATCCCTCTTATACTTTCTTACCTGGAGCGCTGCTTTCTATAGCTGTCATCTCCCTGATATTGTCTATTTCATGCCTGCTAGAGAGAGGCTGTACTCACCTCCCTGAAATAGTCGATTTCATGCCTGCTAGAGAGAGGCTGTACTCACCTCCCTGAAATAGTCGATTTCATGCCTGCTAGAGAGAGGTTGTACTCATCTCCCTGAAATAGTCTATTTCATGCCTGCTAGAGAGAGGCTGTACTCACCTCCCTGAAATAGTCTATTTCATGCCTGCTAGAGAGAGGCTGTACTCATCTCCCTGAAATAGTCTATTTCATGCCTGCTAGAGAGAGGCTGTACTCACCTCCCTGAAATAGTCTATTTCATGCCTGCTAGAGAGAGGCTGTACTCATCTCCCTGAAAAAGTCTATTTCATGCCTGCTAGAGAGAGGCTGTACTCACCTCCCTGAAATAGTTGATTTCATGCCTGCTATAGAGAGGCTGTACTCACCTCCCTGAAATAGTCGATTTCATGCCTGCTAGAGAGAGGCTGTACTCATCTCCCTGAAAAAGTCGATTTCATGCCTGCTAGAGTGAGGCTGTACTCACCTCCCTGAAATAGTCTATTTCATGCCTGCTAGAGAGGCTGTACTCACCTCCCTGAAATAGTCTATTTCATGCCTGCTAGAGAGAGGCTGTACTCACCTCCCTGAAATAGTCAATTTCATGCCTGCTAGAGAGAGGCTGTACTCATCTCCCTGAAAAAGTCGATTTCATGCCTGCTAGAGAGAGGCTGTACTCACCTCCCTGAAATAGTCTATTTCATGTCTGCTAGAGAGGCTGTACTCACCTCCCTGAAATAGTCGATTTCATGCCTGCTAGAGAGAGGCTGTACTCACCTCCCTGAGATAGTCGATTTCATGCCTGCTAGAGAGAGGCTGTACTCATCTCCTTGATATCGTCTATTTCATGCCTGCTAGAGAGAGGCTGTACTCACCTCCCTGAAATAGTCCATTTCATGCCTGCTAGAGAGAGGCTGAACTCACCTCCCTGAAATAGTCTATTTCATGCCTGCTAGAAAGAGGCTGTACTCACCTCCCTGAAATAGTCTATTTCATGCCTGCTAGAGAGAGGCTGTACTCACCTCCCTGAAACAGTCGATTTCATGCCTGCTAGAGAGAGGCTGTACTCACCTACCTGAAACAGTCGATTTCATGCCTGCTAGAGAGAGGCTGTGCTGTAGTTCTATGCACTGATAAACTCTTTCACAATACAGTAGAACTTCAATGGCTCCAACAGGCTTGGGACCATAAAAATTAGTTCCAGCCACGGGTATTTCTAGCCAACCAGGGTTAGTTTCTATATATAGTGACCTCTAGGGACCCAGGAAGGAGTTCTAGCTAGGAAGGGCTAACGAGCCATCAGGATTCGAGCCACTGAAGATCTACTGTAGTTGTATTTTTGTGAAATATTTATGAAGTTTTGCAAAAAATAAAACTTTTGATAATATTTCTGACAAGCAGTACCTTAAGAGATTTTCCATGATCGGAGTTAGCTCTTTCTCCCAGAGTTCTTCATATGCCTTCAACATGTAGGATTTTGGACCCATCTCAGATCGCACCTGAAATGTAGTTTTTCATTTGCAAGTGCTATATGATATTGCACGAAAAGGAAAAGTGTCTAATGGCATGCATGAACAAGAAAGATAAGTCTCTTATTTAGTTTTGGATTATTTCATCCTTATCAACATCCAATCTATTCCGCAATCAACTTTAAATGACCAAAATACTGTTGAAAGGCCATAAAAAGCCCAAACTTTCCATCAATTATTTCAGTATTTATGTTTAGGGAACAAATGGTGATACATGTATCTGTAATGGGGAAATAATATCACAATAATCTTAAAGTGTCGTCGACAGAATGCAGTGTATTATACAGAATGCTAAACAGCCCTGAGAAAAGTCTCTGACCATATCAGCCACGACACGAGAAAACCAACAATGTGGTGTGCGCCCAGCGAAGACTCAGATCAGCCCGGGCATCCACCCAGTTTTACCAGACTCTTCGTTAAGTGCTCAAAGGCTTGCTAAGGGGCTAAGCTACCTCCATGCGGACAGCGAAGACTCTGATCAGACTGGGCGGATGCCCAGGCTGATCTGAGTCTGTGCTGGGCGCATAACCACATTGTTGGTTTTCTTGTGTCGCGGCTCATTTGAATTTACACCAAGTGCAATTCTTTCAAAATTTCTCACACATTAAAGCTCTGCGTATTTCTACAAAACTGTATGATACATAAAACATGAAATATCAGTCCTTACCTTCCCAGTCTGTTGATCCTGAACGTATATACCTTCATTCTTACTCAGAGGAATCTGTTTTCTGTACAAATTATGAATATCAATGTTAACCTCAACATTATTCAAAGTCTATTCACATAACACTTCGAACTTCTTATCAAAACAACAAAATACTGGAATTTGGGAAAGGATCATGACAAACTAAATGACCACCAGCTTTAAGGTGAACAGGTTGTTTATTGATCTACCGGTTTTGCTCTTACCAGCCTCATGAGGATACAAGTAATTAAACTCACAGAGCTAAAGTAGTAAAAATGCGGAGGAGCTGGTCACGTGATGTCGGAATAAAATAGTGTAATGGCGTTAGAGACAGAAACGTAATGTTACTTTGTCATGGAAATGCTTCCAGTTCTAAGTTTAATCAGTCTCTTTTCACAGGTATTAAAACTTAATGCTGAAATCTGCTGAAAGTAAATATGACTATAACAAAATAAAAACCAAATAGTTCAGTCTTTAGTTGAATACTCTGTGGGCTCTTCCCGATGTGGTAAGTAAAATGTCAATGTCTTTGTTTTAACTCCCTTTCTGGTATTGGGTGGAAAAATATATAATGTATATATAGATTTGCATCAGTTTGTTTAGTGTATAAGCTAGTTTGTATCCCACCCTGTTGGTTTTTGGTGATATGTATGTCTAAAAAGTTAGCCATTGTTTCACTTGTTTCATGTATAAATGTTAATGTTGAATGTGCACTGCTCAGGCCGTGAATGAAGGAGTACAACTCCTCACTAGAGTATGGCAAGATCATGAATATAATATAATATATAATAATATAAGAATATAATGAAAATAAGAATATAATGATCCACGACACGAGAAAACAAGAGGACCAATGGTCCTGTAGCTCACCTGACACTTGGTCCTGATATATATTTTAATGTTGATGATGGGCTTGAGTGCCCATAGCTACATACCAAGTTTCAAGGTCATACACCTTTTGGTTCTGGAGAAGAAGATTTTGAAGGGTTTTTACCATATACGGCATGGCGGCCATCTTGGTCAAGACCCTGAGAACAAACTTTTATTCCCTGATCACACTTAGACTCCATATGAAATTTCGCTTCAGTCAGACCAGTGGTTTCAGAGGAGTAGATGTTTTGAAAATCTTGATGACGGACAGACCGACAAAATGACCTTGACCTTTCAGTGACATAATATCTTCATCTGGTCATTTAGTTGACCATATATACCATGTATTGTACCTAAGACTTAAATAGTTTCTGAGAAATCCACTGTATAAGCGTTTTCCCATATAAAAGCCTAACATACCAAAGTTGACCATGTTGTCAATGGTCATCATTTGTATAAACTATGATGAGCCAGCATGCCCAATGCTACATACCAAGTTTCAAGGTCATAGGCCTTTTGGTTCTAGAGAAGAAGATTTTTGAAGGGTTTTTACCATATATGGGCATGGTGGCCATCTTGGTCATGTGACCCAGACCCCGGGTATAAACTTTCGTTCCCCAATCCCACTGAGACTCCATATGAAATTTGGCTTCAATCGGCCTAGTGGTTTCAGAGGAGAAGATGTTTGAAAATCTTGACGCCGGATGGTCCGACGGAATGACCTTGACCTTTAGTGACATAATATCTTCATCTGGTCATTTAGTCGACCATGTATACCAAGTATTGTACCTAATACTTAAATAGTTTCTGAGAAATCCACTGTTTAAGCGTTTTCCCATATAAAAGCCTAACGTACCAAAGTTGACCATCCCGTAAATTAGGTCAAGGTCAATGCAAGAGCATGATTTGTATAAAATATGATGGGCCCGCATGCCCGATGCTACATACCAAGTTTCAAGGTCATAGGCCTTTTGGTTCTGGAGAAGAAGATTTTTGAAAGGTTTTAACCATATATGGGCGTGGCGGCCATCTTGGTCATGTGACCTGGACCAAATATATAAACTTTCGTTCCCACATCCCACTGAGACTCCATATGAAATTTGGCTTCAATCGGCCTAGTGGTTTCAGAGGAGAACATGTTAGAAAATCTTGACGACGGATGGTCCGACGGAATGACCTTGAACTTTAGTGACATAATATCTTCATCTGGTCATTAAGTCAACCATATATACCAAGTATTGTACCTTAGACTTAAATAGTTTCTGAGAAATCCACTGTTTAAGCGTTTTCCAATATAAAAGCCTAACGTACCAAAGTTGACCATGCAGTAAATTAGGTCTAGGTCAACGCAAGGTCATGATTTGTATAAACTTTGATGGGCCCGCATGCCTGATGCTACACACCAAGTTTCAAGGTCATAGGCCTTTTGGTTCTGGAGAAGAAGATTTTTGAAGGGTTTTTACCAAATATGGGCATGGCGGCCATCTTGGTCATGTGACCTGGACCAAATATATAAACTTTCATTCCCCCATCCCACTGAGACTCCATATGAAATTTGGCTTCAATCGGCCCAGTGGTTTCAGAGGAGAAGATGTTTGAAAATCTTGACGCCGGATGGTCCGACGGAATGACCTTGACCTTTAGTGACATAATATCTTCATCTGGTCATTTAGTCAACCATGTATACCAAGTATTGTACCTTGGACTTAAATAGTTTCTGAGAAATCCACCGTTTAAGCGTTTTCCCATATAAAAGCCTAACGTACCAAAGTTGACCATGTCATAAATTAGGTCAAGGTCATCACAAGGTCATGATTTATATAAATTATAATGGGCCCGCATGCCCGATGCTACATACCAAGTTTCAAGGTCATAGGCCTTTTGGTTCTGGAGAAGAAGATTTTTGAAGGGTTTTTAACATATATGGGCGTGGCGGCCATCTTGGTCATGTGACCTGGACCAAATATATAAACTTTCGTTCCCCCATCCTGTTAAGGCTCCATATGAAATTTGGCTTCAATCCACCCAGTGGTTTCTGAGAAGAAGATGTTTAAAATTGTGGACGCCGACGCCGACGACGACGACGACGGACGACGGACCAAGTCTATACTATAAGCTCACCACAGGTGAGCTAACAAAGTGGCTGTCAGCAATGCACAGACTCAGATCAGCCTGGGCATTCACCAAGTCTGATCAGAGTCTTTGCTTTGCGCTTTAAGGGTAGCTAAGGGTCAAGCTACCTCGCTGCAGGACAGCAAAGACTCTGATCAGACTGGGCAGATGCCCAGGTTGATCTGAGTCTGTGCTGGGCAAACAACCACTTTGTTGGTTTTCTCGTGTCGCGGCTCATATCATCTATATATCTCCACCATATTAATGGTGAAAGTGGGTATTTGAATAGAAACTTCTTTCAAACTTGTCCACAAATATTATTGCACGACTTGGTGCGCATTTGGTTGCCATTGTGGTTCCAAATATTTGTTCACAATATTGGCCATTGAATACTGGAATTTGTTTTTCTATACTACACTTCTTTTACTTAAGAAAATATTTATCTACATGTATATAGATTTCACTTAACACAATGTTGGAGGGCAGATTACATAATATTAATTCACAATGGCAAAGCTGAAGTGAATGGAATGGATTAGTATTCATATCTGCCTGACAACACATGTATAAATCAGCGATAATTTACCAGTAACAACAGCTTACCATATTAATCCTAATAAATGCCCCTGCCTCTTTTCCAAAAATAATGTTATATGAACTTGCATGAGTTCCTGTTTGCTTCACTGGATGATGTTCCCCTTTCGTAAAATGCAATGCCTGGGAGGTGTTTAATAGGATTAATAAGGTATTTCGATTGTAACATGATAATGAAAATGAAAGATTACTGGGACAGTTTCTACAGGACTAGTTTGTGGCTGACATTGACATCAGGCGTCATCAAGCCGTGAACTTGTATATCATGATGTTAGCAACATGATTTGAGTCATCACATGACAAAACCAACAAAGTAGCATTGCACCCAGTGAAGACTCAGATCAGCCTGGGCCTCCGCCAGTCTGATCAGAGTCCTCGCTGTCTGCACGGAGGTAGCTTAGACTCTTAGCTACCATTTAGGTGCACAGCAAAGTCTCTGATCATTGGATGCCCAGGCTGATCTGAGTATTCACTGGGCGCACATGCCATTTTGTTGGTTTTATCATGTTGTGGCTCATTTATCACAAATTTTCACATGACACTGCTTTCTGTATGCTCAATGAGACAAATGTCAATATCATGTTAGAATTTACCCCGATGTTTTAGCCTTTAACCTACCAGCTATCTTTACTAAATTGCAATGTAAACCATTCAGCAAGTCCTTACAGTCCATATCATGAACATCTGAATAACACATAATTCAAATAATAATCAGATAAGATCCTGACCAGGCTTATTGTCTGAGGATTTAATGTTAGGGTTAATACAACTGTGGACAGATTGAGGGTAGAGGGAATTGATGACAAGTGGACCACTAAACTGCACTTTGTTAAATAGCTGTGAAAACAGGAATAAAATTATACAGATTTTTGTTATAAAAACGACCATGTTCACTCAGAGCTAGAGGTAAGAGATAAGTTGTTGATAATTCTAGGATAACTATGTTAATTCTCCATCAAAACATATGTTGTGACTCCTCATTTAAGCCAATATAGTTCTAACGAGGGGTATTTTTGTGGAGAAATAAAAATGATGACATGTATAAAAGTCATGTAATCAACAACTTCCAAATCTTACTTCCATGGATGAGAGTATCCGATATCAGAGTTTGGGATAACACTCAAGCTGCTCACCTCTTGGTAATGACCTTGACCTCTATTGGAGGAACATATTCATAAGGGCCTAGTATCATCCAGCGCTCACCACACTTTCTCTTCTTCTTTCCTTTCAGCATGGTATCAACAAAAACATCAGTTGATTGTAACAAGAGACCTTCATCCTCAGCTAAGATGTAGTTGTTCTGGATCCCATTTTCCAATCTTTCTCCTGTCAAGAGAAACTGATCAGATTAGAATAACGGCTGACAGTCATTTAAGGTGAATGGATACACCTCCATGTTTTTTTTTTTGAGTTTTTTTTTCACAGTTTTTACAAAGGGAAACTTGTTCTGTGACTTCTTATTTGAGCCCCGCCAAGAGAAAAACACAGACTCAAATAAGCCAGGGCATCTGCCCAGTCTAATCAGAGTCTTTACTGTGCACTTAAAGGGTAGCTAAAATTCTAAGCTAGCTCCATGCAGACGCCCAAGTCTGATAAGACTGGATGGATACCCAGGCTGATCTGGGTTTTTGCTGTGCCCACATGCCACTTTGTTGGTTTTGTCATGTCATGGCTCATTCACTTCCTGGAACAATCAAGTCCTTTCAAACTGGGGGCTAGGCTACTTTTATACCTCAAGTACATGTAGATTTGTTATGTTTTCTTATTATTCCTTTGTCAAGTCATAATGTTCAAGAGTACTGATGTTGACTTCGGAGCCCCAGTAGCTCAGTTGATTAAATGCTGGCCTGCTGATCTCATGGTCCTGGGTTTGAGCCCTGCTGCAGGCGGGAATTTTTTCAATCATAAACGGGGTTCCACTACACACAGCCTTTCGTTATCACCCACCCGTTTTCCTGATATGACTGAAATACTGTTAAAAAGGACAAATCACAAGTCATCCATCCATCCATCAATGCTGACTTTGAAAATCGTGAACACTAATACACTGTGAACTTCTTTTCAATTACAGTATTTTACTTCCAATTCTGAATTTATCTGGTGCAAACTTATGACAAGTCTTTCCCTGTAAATGCATTAGGGTAGTTGCCCATACTGGGGAAAATGAGATACAATTGACAGTGTGCATGAAAAGGAACTCTAAGCTATATGCATACAGAAAATAATACTAAATACTACTTAAATCTGGCTGCACAGCCGTGCAAACTGACAGGAGTCTCCACTTTTCAGATTCCTTAAAATTTATATATCTATATACTGCAAATGCCTAATTGAAGACTCTGCTCAGACTGAGTGGATCCTGAGGAAAATCTAAGTCTGTTTCTCATGTGGTAATGCACCTTTTCAAATGATCCCAATCATATGTTACATACCTGGATGTAAAAAGAATGTGCAGCAGCCCCGCCTCAACTCTCGCTTCCCTAGCTGGGGTTTGAACTCATCATCTACGGGGTCAACAACCACACAATATTGAGCCTGGGTCAATACAGTCTTTTTAACCTGCTTAACTATTTCCTACAAATAGAGAATAATGCCATTATTTTATCTTTTTCATGTTACAGCAAGAGATTCATAAGGAGATCATACGGATGGAAAACAACAACAACAAAACTTCTATTTCTGCCTTTGTATAAAGGTGAATGTCATTTCTTCATCCTTTTAACTTCACAGGAGAATGAATCCCTTCCAGAGTGGAGGCTGCTCTTAAAGAAATGAATTTGTTCCCTGAGGGAACAAATTCTTTTCTTTAAAAGAAGCTCCAAATAGAATGGGAGAAAAATGATCTCTGACAAGAATTACCTCCCCTGCAAGTGTTATCATTCACCTTACCATTATCATTCTCAATAAATAGTGATCACCCTTTGCATCCCTATTCTGACAGTATATTTCTTAGGTAGAAATACGTCCAATGCTGACTTTGAAAATCGTGAACACTAATACACTGTAACTTTCTTTACAATTACAGTATTTTACTTCAATTCTGAATTCATCTGGTAGAAGTATGTGCCTTATGGTTACATAATATCTTATCCAAAGTTAAAAACTGGATACTTCATTACCAAAATGGATTAGCTATGTTAATGATGTCAGTAAAATGATAAGAGAAAAACTGACACTTACCACACCAATCTCAGGATAATATTCATCCTGCTGTTCCCCGGTCAACAGCCATTCCTCACCTGCAAGTCTACAACATAGTAATCACACTTCTGATATCATATCTCATTTTTAAGATGAAGTCAGAAACTTCAGCAGATTATATGATAGAACAATGCGTTCCAACTAGCTCAGTGCACTCACAGAGCACAAGACTTAGGAAGAATGGCAATTTCTCTCTTCCGACGGTGAAAAGTTATGGAATGGAGTCTTTTGCATATCGAGGATGTATTTTATGGAATGACTTGCAATGTAATATCAAACAAATACAAGGTTTTCAGTCTTTTAAAACAGTGGTTAAATCTCAATTTTTAGATTGGAATTAGATAACTTTTTTTGATGTCACAGTCTACACAGTTTTCAGTTTCATTTTTCAATTTTAACTAGTAATTTTCAGTCTTAGTCAGTATCTTGGGTTTTTACTGTGTTTCTTTAATTAATTAATTGATTGAATCGTTTTCTTTGTGCCTCACTATGACTTGTAAATTAGTACTAAAGAACCACAATGGAAATAAGAGAAATCACTTTCTCTTTTTTCTGTCATCCTTGGTAGTGATTGGCAAGCCATGGAACACTGCATGTGATCTATGTGCTATATGTTTTATATGCATTTTACATTTGATGATGTCAATCTGTGATACAGAAATAAATCAATCAATCAAATTTCAAGACAAAAGGAGTAACTCATGACTGTTCAGGAATATTTTTCATAATTTCTGCATACATACTATATGCAAACTGCTCATTAGAATGGTTTAAGTATTGTAAAAGCCATGTCTACTGCAAATCAGACTGCTCCTGGAGGAGCAATATGGGCCCAGCTGTTCAAAGCTTCATTAACTAAACAAAGTCACTGGTCATGGATTCATTCTAGTGACCATAAAGTCAAGGGCATTAATATATTTTGTTGAAACATTGAATGAAGGTTTTGCACTACAAAAGCATCTACCGTCTTTTGGTAAAAAAGGGCAGTTTTATGGCATAAAATGTTTAACAATGGTATGTTTTGTGAATCAACAACATCGTTAGTTTTAAACAACAAGGTCCTGATAAGGGTCTGTAATATTTGCCATTTGGCCAAGGACTTCTTTGAAACATCACATGACAGTAAAACGACATCATTCTTATAGCAAATGATTAATCTCTCCAACACATGAATTTAGCTGGTAAATATATACTGACTGTCAAATGAAGACTATTTATTTTACACACATACTATCATGACTGTGTTTCTTTATCCCATCTTTATCTGCTACAATTCATGAACAAAAAGATACCCCCTCCCCACTACCCCACCCAGTCCCTCCTCTCAAAATCTTACAAATTCTAATCAAGAGAAAGTACAAACTCTGACAGCAAACTGTTTAGTTGGTTTACCATCAGCAACTAATCTTCTATCCTCTGACCCTAAAAGGGATGGTGATAACTTTTTAACCCTATTGCACTCACTAAGTGCAATAGGGTTAACAAAAAAAAGCTCCCTATAATCTGGACCTCGAGTGTATGGGTAGACTGCCAAGATTTTTCGCCATTTCTACAAAAAAGAACAATGCCTCTTTGCTTCCCTGCATGACATTGCCCTACCTCAGTGGGGTCTACCATCTGCAAGGGAGGAGCAGATTCTTTCCTTGATGAGTTCCCCTCCCCCACCCTCCATTATGCAGACAGGTAAGATGAAAATAGCAGAGATGCTTGCCCTGATAGTGTAACCATTCATCTTAACACCAAGTACTTAATGCTATAAGGCCTTACCAGGAACATGGTACTCTGTTGAGATGATAAAACTCACACCACACCTTACCTTTTCCTCCCCGTGGAGTCAGCCAAGGTCTCTTGTGCCCTTAATATCAGACCTGTATCAATTGTTAATGTGGTCTTCTTCTCCACCGTAACAACCTACAAGAATAACATCTAGAATACTGACTTGCAATTTACAAATAACAAGGAAGTTTTCTCTTGCTCACACAATTTGTTCACTTTTGGGCTTAACCAGCCTATCACAATAGACTACTTTCATAAAAGCCTTGCGCCTCAGTTTTGCCAGCTTCGCCCCAGGCACATCCAGTATGGCAACATATGCGCGAATCTTTTTGTTCTGCTATTTTTTTGTTCATACCTTTGTACCACTGAGAAAATTTCCATTGTCAAAGACACAAAGCGCAATTTTGTCTTGTCCTTGATAGTCTAGATCAACTAAATGCATCAACTGTCTCTGGCCAGTTGGCTGTTATAGTTCAGTCAAGTATCTAGCATGATCTTGAGTTGTGAGAATTATCCTTGTACTAGGGTTGCTTGAGGTTCATAATATGACATGTTTGTTTAACTCCAAAGCTTGATCTTAGCTGACCTCTTAGTGGTTGTGCAAATTACAGACAGCAGCATCAACGGCAATGCCTTAATTTTATATTACATCCCAATGAAATAGTGTATTGGGCTGGTAGATTCACAAATACTACATTCAATTACTGCAAATAGTTGGATGCCTAAGCATTTCTGTGCTAGATCCTTCCACTGTTTAAGGTCTATGGGTACACCACAAGGCTCCAGATAAGAAGGGGTAACAGGATAATTTTCCTTATTTTTACATAAAAACATATATTGTGACCCCATATTAGAACAGTCTCAATGAGACGATTCTAATGCTGGGTCTACATATGTTTTCACTGAAAAATAAGCAAATTTATCTCTGAAAAGTCCCTGTTACCGTTCATTATCTGGAGGTCTGGACACCAACATATTTTTGCTGATTTTTTTTTTTTTTTTTTTAAACTATTTTTTTTACTTCCCGTTTACTTCTCTGGGTATCCAAGTCCTTCGAAGTAAGTACATTGTAAAGGAACAAAATTTGCTCCTAAAGTTCATTCCTTTAAGAGTTGATTCCCATTGAAAGGGGACATGAAAAATGAAACTGGCAGGGTTGCTTGTCCTGTTTACCCATGCTTCTTAAGTCTAACAAACTCAGCTTTAGTGTAATGGGATATTTCATAAGAAATACCAGCATGCCCTGCAGGCCTTGATCAGCTCTAAAGCAGTCCATACTCGGTCTGCATTCCTTGCTTTGAAAATTATCCAAATCTTTTGGGTAAATATGCTTGTTACTTTATATCATACAAATTTATACATACTTCTTCACACACCCCTGGAAGGTATGCCCCAGGCTTCTTCACAAACCATTCTTCCCCAGTCACACGTTTCCTGTCAAACAAATACAGCCTCAAATAAGATGAGGGAATGAGTGCAAGAATTTTACAGCCTCCGTCAAGTTGTATATAATTTAAAGAATAAATACATGTTTCAACCGAAATAGGTTTCTAACAATACAAAAAGGATTTTACACCTGTGGTCATTTCTTATTAAATCTATGAAACGAGCTTTCGGTGAGTTTCATAAATGTCATATGAAATGACCACGAGTTTAAGATTCTGTTTATTATATGACCCTTTAAATAGAGGATCTTACATGAGTGCTCATGTATTATTGAATTTATTAAACGAGTTGGGGAAAACGATAAGATGCGAGGCTTTGCCGAGCATCTTATCGTTTTCCCCAACGAGTTTAATAAATTCAATAATACATGTACATGAGCACGAATGCAAGATTCTATTTATCATAGACACTGAAATCGCATTTTATTAGCAAATTTTGCACTAAAACGTCATGATTTCGCCATTAGAAAACGCGACATTTTTATGGACATCAACACATAATGCTACGATGTAATTTGCATATTTAATCCACTAGTGGATTATCGTTTTTATTGCATGGCTTTATTACACTCTCAGATGCGACGTCATATGATAAAATGGAATTTTAACACCTTCAAACTGAACATTGATGACATGGACATTGTCGATGACGTTACGCTTATGCGCCAAATTGTTATTACACATGTGGTCATACAATTTTTATGACACAACGTTATCCACTGAATAACATGATGTCATATGATGAATGTACTTCCAATATTGTTTCTGTTCAAACTGTTGGAGTATACCTTAATGTTTTCTTGCCAATTTTTACAAAGAAAACTTTTGCAACTTCCTATTTTCTTTCCTGGATGATACAGCCCTTCTAAAATGCAGTCAGCATGAAGAAAAGAATATACAGGAGCAAATTCTTTCATTCAAAAGTTCATCCCAACTGCAAAGGTAGGAAAAAATGAAAATGACAGAACTACTTCCCTGAAAGCGTGCCCATTCAAATTAATATTAATCCCCGTTGACTCTCCAGTACTGCAGATAAGAAGGGAAGATTGGGTCAATTTAGGGATAACTGTCCATACTGCTCCATAAAAGCATATGTTGTGACCCATCATTAGAACCATCTCTCTGAGATGGTTCTAATGAGGGGTCACAACATATGTTTTCCTTGAGAAATAAGACAAGACCTGTCCCCGTACAGGATAGCTCACCTGCAGTGCCTTGCTTATCACATAAAAAAACTCTGACATAAAACTTTAAAGTGTGACGTCCACATCCACGCCGACATCCAAAAACCCACCTTATCTGGAGCTCTGCTTTCCATATAAACATGCTAAAACCACAAATTATAATTAAAATCAGGGGACACAAAATGTTTTTGGGACAAAAAAGGGAAATAATTCTATAGTTCTGAAAATAATAATAATAATTACATGTGTATATAATCGAGACTTTATTTACAGAGGGTAATACACATTTAAGTGATAGTGTTTAGCCTTATCTCGATTTCAAAAACAAAGCAAGATGAACTTATGAAGTTTTTAGGAAGTTCAAATACCAGGCAGGCAATTAATCAGGCAATTCATAAAGGCATATATCAGACTACAAATCTTTTTTTTACTTTTGTTTCTATGCTCAGACTTTAAAACTGGTGAGTAAACTTTAAATCTGGCCAAAAGAACAATAACTAGCAAGTTTCATCAAAATCCCTTAAAAACTGTATTAGAGGAGTTTCATGGACAGGTCTGTGTATACAGACAGATAGGTGAGTGAAAATGTTTCTCATAGCCTAGTGAACACAGGAGAAGTGGGGGATAGAGGATCACTCTATCACAGATAGATTGACTGAAGGACAAACTGGTGTTATGACACCATATTAGATCTACCTGCCAGGGCAGTTTCAAATGACAGACCATAACAAATTGGCATGCGTGCCCAGGAAAGACTCATATCAGCCTGGGCAGTGGTCAAGATAGATCAGTGTCTTTCCTTTGCGCTTAAAGGGTAGCTAAGAGTCTAATCTAGCTCTATGCAGACAGTGAAGACTCTGATCAGACTGGGCAGATGCCCAGACTGATCTGAGTCTTCGCTGCCTGCACATGCCACTTTGTTGGTTTTGTCGTGTCATGGCTCGTATGAGCCATGTCATGTGACCGTCTCATGTATATTGGGTAATCAGAGACCTCACTGTTGGCTCTATGGCTTGTTCACTTCCATAGATGGCTGATGTGACAAGCAAAGGCTCTAATCAGACTGCACTTGGCACGAGCGCAGAGCCCAAGGGATATATCAACTTACAACTGAGCGATAAACAGTGAATTATTACTCAACACTTAAATGCTAGAGTTGAATTATTTCGATTCTAATACTCAAGAACACTTAGCAAGTATTCTTTTCATTCAAATTCTCCCAACCTTCCTGCCAGCACGTTCATGTTCCCAGAAATATTCTTAACTGTATCTAAGATTAATGTACCTTTTTATGGCAATTTTAGAAAGAAAAAGAGATGTTACACCGTCTTACACCTCAAAACGTCACAAAATTATGTCAGTAATTGCCAGTGACGTCAGCAATTAGACTTACATGCTCCAAAACTGTGAATTGTTTAAGGAATGAATTTCATTTTTCTGAGGTTTATCGAAGTGTAAACTACATTGGGTCGCGTGCAAAGTGTGTAAACTTTGCTAGCAACCCAATGTAGTTTACACTTCTATAAACATCAGAAATATTAAGTACATTGCTTTTATTTACATTTGTTTCAATCAAAATCTTTATGAAAAATCTCATATACCGTACAGTAAGCGCTGAAATTGAAGCAGTACAACATTTACATGCAGTTTTTCTGCTAACAGTGGAACAGAGTGAATGGCTTCATGATGTCACTGACGTCCAATCAGATTGTAGAGTGCTTTGTTTATATGACGTCACGTGACTCAATGTTATTATTGGAATGTAAACTACATTACGTCCCAAGGGTTTACTATAGGGCTTTTCAGTAAACACACCAAGAATGTAAATATTGCAGAATAAAACACAAAACTTTTCCATTGCTTCTGTAGGCCCATTGTGTTAGAATTATCTTCAAATCCCACCCTCATCTAGACCTCTGTGAGTACAATATCTAAGTTGATAATAAGCATGGCATATTTACCTTCCAGTTTTGTCTGTAAAATCTTGAATGGCCCTCAGTCTCAGTGCCATCCCATCATTTATAACCACAGGCTGGACATGTGAAAGTATTTCCTATATAAAGAAATCATATATTACAGTTTAACTGCCTCTTACGGTCACCTCCCACCGACGGTCACCTCCTAACAACTGTCACTTTTAATTCCGCCCGTTTGATTTCCTATATTTTTCACCTCTGATCAGTGGTCACCTCTCTTTTCCGGTCAGCCGTCACAATTTTTTTTACAAAAAACGGTCATATTTACCTCTGTAACGGCCAATTTGTTTTTCAATTACCGAGCGATACTTTACTGTTTGTTACTTATCAGGCTATCAGCTAATAGCAATAATGTATTTCATGGTAAATGTGAAGATCACACAAAATATTTACATTTGCAGACATATCCATCATTAAAAATGTTGCTTTACTGGTACTCAGTGATCAAATACCAACTGAAAGCCCGTAAGTCAAACCCTCCGAACAACAGTCACCTCTCTACAACAGCCAGTTTTGGCTGTTGCGGATGTTAGCCGTTGTAGAGAGGTTGCACTGTATACTTAAGAATTTTTCCTATCATACTCCATACCAACTTTTGACCAATATCAGCCCCCCTGCCCCACCAATATGGATTGACAGTTGATATGGGTTAAAATATGAAACATTTTTTATGTATGATGTATGGGTCTAATGCAGGTTTTAAGGCACATTATGGATTGATTTTGGGGTATAACTTTGGCTGCTAGCCTGATACATGCATGAATATCATGCAAGCATATTGCATATGCAAAACCTATGTTTTACAAGTAAAAGTATTGAAGTAAGAAGTATCAGAAATGTATCAAAGTAAGAAATATCAGATCATGTTCTTGGGTATCTACTTTATGTTTTACTCTCTCTTAGAAGTAATATACATAAAAGGCCTACAAAATTATGTGTCAAGAGAAGGATACGTGCACATAACAGATATATTGCAACATCAAACAACTAAAGGATTTCTAAGGATAATCACAGAGCCCTAGATAAGAGGGAGTATTTGGTGATAATTAGGGATAATTTTTGTTAATTCTGCATTAAAACATATGTCATGACTCGGACTGACTCCTCATCTAAAGTCTCGACGAGACGGTTCAGATATGGAGTCACAACATATGGTTTCAATGAGAAATAAAAAAAATTATCCCTCAGCTGTCATCAAATACCCCTCTTATCTAGAGCTCTGATAATCACTGTCATGACAGTAGTTATATCAACAATACTAAGACCACGTTTTTTTCAATATTGAAACAGTTTCAACATTCCACACTTTAAATTCCATTTTTTTGCCACAGACCAGGGCCCCAGTTGTTTACAAGTAATTTCATCAGTTAATGGTCAGTTAGACTTACAGCATTAGGAGTGGGAAAGTACATCAATGGTCCCTCTAGCTGCCACATTTCTCCAGCCTGACGCACATTACCATCTTCCTCAGTGAAGTCAATCTGAGCACGAAGACGTATCGCGGAGTTGGCCTTGATGACAGGCTGGGGTTTAATGGCTTTCTTGTAATCATTACTCCCAGCACCAAACCTCTCTGCATCCACAAGAGATTCTCCAGGATATAGACAAAATGGTTCCTGAAAAAACAGCCATTCATATTGAAAACTATACACAAGAAATTCAAAACACAGTTCCGAGCCACACCCAGAATGTCACTCAAAGTCACCTGATAGTGTATAACAGTCCAATGCAAGGACAGGTTAGTATGTGACAAAGTCTCACAAACAAAATCCCCTGTGTTCAATGTCTCACATAAGTCTGTGATTTTACCTTGAAGTTAATGGAAGGATGTTTACCTATTTAATGTAGGCATGGTTTTTGGAACTCTCTAATGGACCTGACTCACTCATCAAGGCCAAAGTGGCAATTCTAGGCCTTCTATGGAACAAACTGTTCATTAATATGAGCTGCAACACAATACAACCAACAAATTGGCATGTGCACCCAGTGAGACACAGATCAGCCTGGGCAGCCGCCCAGTCCAATCATAGTCTTTGCTGTGCTCTTAAAGGGTAGCTAAGATCCTAAGCTAGCTGCATGTGGACAGCAAAATCTCTGATCAGTTTGGGGGGATGCCCAGGCTGATCTGAGTGTTCGTTGGGGCACATGCCACTTTGTTGGTTTTGTTGTATCATGTCTCAATTATGCATGTGCATCTTGGTAGATACTGATGTAAGGGTATTCATACCATCTACCAAGTTGGGAAGCTTTAAAAAGGTTTTCACAATGAGCATTATGACTTATGCTTTGAAGTGGATTTTTTCTAAAAAATTTGGGAGATACTGATCATCAGCTGCAAGGATGCTTCATACCAAGTTTGGTCAAAATATAGCTTTTCCCTTGTCTTGCTTTGCTTTGTGTTCCCTATTTGTGCCACGATACCAGAAAGCCAATAAAGTGGTTGTGTGCCGAGCGTAGACTCAGATCAGCCTGGGCATCTGCCCAGTCTGACCAGTCTCCGCTGTACGCTTAAAGGGTAGCTAGGAGTCTAAGCTACCTCCATGCGGAAAATGAAGACTCTGATCAGACTGGGCAGATGCTCAGGCTGATCTGAGTCTGCACTGGGTGCACAACCACTTTGTTTTCTCGTGTCATGGCTCATTTGTATTTTCCTTTCCCATTTGGTGTTAAGGGTAGGATGTGGTAAGCCACTGTGTTGGTTCCTGATGGTTGCCTCCTCACCAACTTCATATGATAAAGCATTCAACTATGAGGGGCAATCAAAAAGTCCTGGGCCCAGTTGTTCAAAACTAACAACCTCGTTAGTTAATGAGGTGTTAAAATTTCCAACTTCAATATCTCAATTATGCTAATATTTTTGTTGAAAAATGTGAGAAGCTTTTGCATAGCTTCTCAAATATTTTCAACAAAAATTATCAGTGTATTTGGCTATAATGTGGCAAAGCATTTAACGAGTTGACCTCTTAACGAGATTGTTCGGCTAACGATGCTTTGAACAGCTGGGCCCTGATATGTTAGGTATAAGTTTTTTATTTTTCAGAAGACTTATTTGAAATCTTTAAAAAAATACTTATAACTATGCCATACTTCTAAATGAATAACTAAACTTCCATCAATAGTGAGTGTCTAGTGAGTCAGTGCCCACTTTGTTCAAAATGCCTCTGATGATCAATCTGTCATAAGGATTCTTACACTGCCAAAGGCATTCATAATTCGAGTATGAGTAAATTTCTACTTTTTACAGAAAAATATAAATGGAAGACAGTAGGCATTCATAATTCGAGTATGAGTAAATTTCTACTTTTTACAGAAAAATATAAATGGAAAACAGTGTAGATCCTGATTACACAGAAACAATCTAATCTTGTCATAAACCTGACTTACCATCCAGCAAGTTAGAGGTTATTGGTATGAGTACATCTCTATTTTTCCCACCTTTTTTTTTTACAAAGGGGAACAACTTCTTGACTTCCTGTTTGCTTCCCTGGATGATGTAGCCCTTCCAAAAATGGGGTAAACTCTTACAGGAAAGAATTTGCTTCTAAAGGAGCAAATGTTTTTATTTCAGGGTCAGCCTAGAGGGAGAAGTGGGAGAAATTGTCTCTCTAAGCTGACTGACTTGTCCCTGTTTTGAGCTGAGGGAGAGGCCAAAATATATAAAACATATTGAAAATCAAAAATTTGGGATAAAACTTCTTCCTGAAATTCAGAAAATGTCACAGAACTTCTCCCTGCTGAGAACCCTAGGGTCATGACCCCAGTCAGTATTTAAGCCAACTCCCACTGATAAGGGAGGCAAAAATGAAAATGGCAGAGTTGCTTCCCCTGGAAATCTACCCATTCATCTTAAAAGATGCATACATGGTTAGTGGTCATCTCACCATTTTTACAAGTAATTCTAAGAGTACAGTATATATGTATTTGCTTGCCAGCTAGCAGCAAGGGTCCTTTAATACTCCTTATGGAGAAAATCTTTCCTTTCAGAGCTGCTGCACAGAGCTCCAGATAAGAAGGGGTAACAGCGATAATTCTGAGATAATTTTTCTTATTTCTCAACGCAAAACATATGTTGTGACCCCTCATTAGAACCGAGATGGTTCTAATGAGGGGTCACAACATTTGTTTTTATGGAAGGGTCACAGTGTTTGTTTTTATGGAAAAATAAGGAAAATTCTCCCCAAATTCTCCCTGTTACCCCTTCTTATCTGGAGCACTGAGAGTAACCTTTGTGAGAAGGGAGACAAATACTTTCATATCAGAGTAAATATGATGGTAAAACATGATTTTGACTTCAAATGCATGTTAACGAATTGGTATTTCACATACTCACACAATGAAATTTGACGACAAACTGTCCCAGTTTAAGCTCTAATAGTTTCCCTGGTACATAATTCCTGAAAAATAGGACAGTACAAGTTTAAAACTTTAACATTAGGTTAGCTGCTGATTTAAATAGCAACTTATCTAATTTAGCAAAATATTGTGGATTATCTCATAAGTCATAATATAATTGAACAAACCAAGGAATATCTGTGACTTATATAACTGTTATAATCTGTTCCGAATATCTTTAAATTCTATAAAATGTTGATCAAATAATAACATAGCACAAGTCGATAGCCAAAAGCCTATAGCGACAGTGAAAACTGAAGTGCAAAAATTTTAAATATGGAAATATTATGTAAAGCTCTTACACCTGTGATGAGTTTAAGTGTTCAATCTGTATCAGACTGAGGTGCCCTGGTAGCAGAGCTTTAGATAAGAGGGATTATTTGATGATAACTAAGGATAATTTGAGCCGCAACGTGACAAAACCAACAATGTGGGTGTGTGCCCAGCGTAGACTCAGACCAGCCTGGGCATCCCCCCAGTCTGATCAGATTCTTCGCGGTCCGTATGGAGGTAGCTCAGTCCCTAAAGCTACCCGTTAAGCACTTCGCGAAGAGTCTGACCAGACTGGGCGAATGCCCAGGCTGATCTGAGTCCGTGCAGGGCGCACAACCACATTGTTGATTTTCTCGTGTCGTGGCTCATTTTTCTTATGTCTCATTGAAACCATAATTATGTTGTGACCCCTCACCTGAACCGTCTCGTTGAGACGGTTCAGATGAGGGGGCACAACATATGCTTTTATGCAGAATTAACAAAAATCATCCTTCATTATCACCAAATACTCCCTCTTATCTAGAGCTCTGGGTAGCTCAGTGTGTTGAGCTCTGGCCTGCTGACTAGCAGTTCCAGGTTCGAGTCGAGCTGGAGGAAGAAATCATTTCAACCATAAACAGGCTTCCATTGCATACAGCTTTTCATCATCCTGATATGACTGAAATATTGTTGGTAAGGCTGTAAAAATTGAAAGTCATCCATTTACCCATTGTATCAGACAGTTCAAACAGTCAAACTGTCCTTTTCTCTGATGATTTCAGAACTGTTTAAAATTTGTATTTGTTAAATCTATAGGGTCAAGTCGGGTATCTTCTGACAGGGAGTAAATTTGGACATAGCATTGCAAACAGTGAAAATTAATGAGCCATCTCATTAGGATTTTCACTGTTTGCAAATTTAATTTTAATTCCAAACAATTGACATACATGTATAAAGGAAATAATGTCACTGTTCGAATTTAAACGCTGTCTGAATTGACCCAACTTAACCCTAATTTTAAGACACGTCACAGACAGACTCAGTGCCAGAAGGTGCACGACCTGCAGGTTACAGATTCTTTCCCTCAAGCAACCTTGGGAATATCAGAGCTCTAGATAAGAGGGGTATCTGATGATAATAAGCGAGTTCGTGGTTCCGAGTTTCCGGTTGGACTGGAGGAGAAAGGTCAAAGGTGAAGTGGTGAAAAATCTGATAGGTCATCATTACGCTTACCTGGTCAGTCAATATAAAACACCTTTTTTCCTGATTAAAATTATTGATATGATTGAAATTTGTTTTCAACTCAGAGAAAATGGACAGTCATATTATTTTAGCAAGATAGAATAGACAGGGAATTATTATAAATTGAAATATTAGTCAATATGTCGGTGTGTTACGCTTTGCGTATGCGGCTTTTGGCATCCGTGACCTCTGACCTCTGTGAGCAAAATCTGAGTGTGCGCATGCGCAGTGCGGAACTCCAAACTCGCTTATTGAGGGATAGTTTTCTTTATTTCTCATTTAAACCATATGTTGTGACCCCTAATCTGAACCGTCTCATTGAGACAGTTCAGATGAGGGGTCACATCTGACTGAGACGGTTCAGATGAGGGGTCACAACGTAATTATGTTTCAATCCAGAATTAACAAAATTATCCCTAATTATCACCAAATACTCCCTCTTATCTAAACCTCTGATCAATATCCTTATGGAAACTGGACATAAAATGCAGTTGACTTGCACCTGCTACTATTAGCTACTTTATACTTTACACAATCATGTAGAAAGAAAATTATATTTTCTCTTATATCATAGTCAGTTTTTATTTTTCGAATATTCATCAGAGCTCAAATATGAGTATTTGAAACAATCAAAAATATTTTTTTTTATTTGTTTCTCTGGGGAATTAATAAGGGCCACAATTTATAACTTTTTTTGTTTTGTTTTTATAAGAAATTTTAATTGCAATTAACTCATTACTATCAACTCAAAGATCATTATTATGTGGATGTTGATAAAAATTCTGAGAAACTTTCTTATTTTCTCATAAAACATATATTATGTCATTAAAATAAGTGGCTCCAGGAAATGGTTCTAAAATTGGACCATATTCTATGGCAGGCAGATCTATGATGGGAATTAATATGTTTGTATGCAGAGTAGTAAGAAATTTACAAAGAAGCAAAGAAGTTTCATAAAATCTCACCTAAATTGAAATTCAGTGCTCCAGATAAGAAGGGGTAACAGAGATAATTTAGGGATAATTATCTATATTTTTCCATAAAAACATATGTTATGACCCATCATTAGAACCGTCTTGTTGAGACGGTTCTAATGAGGGGTCACAACATATGTTTTCATCGTAAAATAAAAAAAATTATCTTCGAATTATCCTGAATACCCCCTTTTATCTGGAGCTCTGTTAATATCAGTTTTGGATACCCCTCTTATCTGCCCAGCAGGCACATGACGCTGAAATGACATTGTTGACGTCGATGCGACGTGATGACGTCGCATCAACATCAGTATGATGTCATTTTGACGTTGTGTGCCCCTGGGTGAGGTTCTGCAGATAATATACTTACGACATTGGGTTTTTAATGACACAATAATGAGCTGGTGGGATGACAATCATAGGCAAGGGACCTGCGATAAGCCTCTCATTACTTTCAAGGACCACCGTCTGTGGACCAACTTCTACTCGGGAAATATTGGAGTTCTGAAAATGTTAAAGAAATAGAGTAGACTTCCGCAAGTGACACTTCTGGCGGTGGCACACCTGTTTCTTTGGCATTTTGTAAGTACCGTAAATATTCTAAATATTGGGACACCAAAAATATACCATAATTGTCCTAAAATTGGAAGAGTTTGGTTTTACAGTGCACTAATGTGTCCAAAAAATGCAAATGGGATGGCAAATAGTGTAAACCCTGATCAGACTGCTCCTTGAGGAGCAGTCTGATCTGGGTTTGCACTATTTGCTCAGACCTAACTGTCCCAATATATAGAGTTTTTACGGTATTTCATTTCTGTTAAAGTGAATGGGTATACTTTCTGGAGAAACAACTTTGCTAATAAAAGCACTCACCCCTACCAACCTCTCTGGCCTCTTATCTGCAATAATATCCTGAGGAGCAAATTATTTCCTTAAAGAGTTGACCCTACTGAGAAGGGAGGCAAAAAATTAGAGTTGCTTCCAATGAAAGTACACCTAAACAAACATAATAGGGCCTTAGAAGCTGCTACGGTTACACTACTGCTACCGTTAGTGTAGCGGAGCGAAACGCAGTGTCAGGAGTCGCATGACTAAATTTTAGTACACCAATTCACCTTTATATCTGTAGTTTATTTGATGTATTTTGGCAGTGGCTGATTAACTACACTTAAGGCTCTAAAAAATGCCCCCTTTCATTAAAAGCATCATCCCTGGGGTGTTTAATAGGATTAATACAGTAGTTTAATTTCACATCTCTTCTCAATTGAGGTCAACCATGAGAGGAAAGAAATTCTCCACTTGCAGCATCTTTTTTTTTCTTTCAGACTCCTTTCTTTGATGGCTTCCTCTACCTGAGAAGCAAACAGACAGTTACAAAGTTGTTTCCCTTTGTAAAAATGGTGGAAGCAGGTATACCCATATGCTTTTGATTTTATGACATGAGTATAAGAAAACTTGCAGAATCCTTGACTAACACATTTGTTTACTCTTTAAGCTCCAGTGACGAAATCAGCAAAATTTGCGAACAGCGTAGATCCTGATCAGGTGGCTCATAATGAACCGCCTCATCTAGATCTACACTGTTTGCCATCTAGTCTTTGAATTCTCAATACTACATGTCTTAAATAAGGCATTTTTTTAATTTTTGCAAACGTTAATTTTGTTGTCTGCTTTTTGATGCTTAAAGAGTTAAGTTAATGATGCTGTGAACAACTTGGCAAAGATTGTCTACTGGAAAATGTTTTTTGGTGCAGGTGATCACTAGCAAATGTGTTTTTAAGTGCAGTCCAAAGTATACAAGCAGTTTCTGAAGGCTAGGGCAGTTACATGGAAGTCTGTTTAACATAATAATCTTCCTTCTTTTGTTGGTTTCCTTTTATACTTGTAGTTTACTTCCTTTGGTAACATCGCAAAAAAAAAAAAATAAATAAAAAACATGAGCCCCGACATGAGAAAACCAACAAAGTGGCATTTGCGCCCAGTGCAGACTCAGATCAGCCTGGGCATCTGCCCAGTCCGATCAGAGTCTTCGCTGTCCGCATGGAGCGAGCTTAGACCCTTAGCTACCCCTGAAGCACAATCAAGCTGGGAGCTGCTGAGGCTGATCTGAGTCAGAGGCTGATCTGAGTCATCACTGGGCGCACGTTACATTGTTGGTTTTCTCATGTTGTTCCTCACATCATGATTTTAAATATCTACCGTATTTATTTAGCTATAATAAGATTGCGTTTTGCCATCTCTAGAATGACCCCCAAAAAAACTGAATCAGTCTTATGGAATTCAGGTACTTGATGGATTTTTTCCCTTCTTAAACAATTTCAAAAATCTAGATTTGTCTTATAAGACATCTTGATTTCTGAAAGTGTTTAAGAAGGGAATGTCTTTATCACATTAATATATGGGAAGCATCTCAGAGGTTAAACACCTCTAGTCTGCATGTAAGGGGGTGATGGATGGATAAATGGAGAAAAACATCTGCACTGCGATTTATTGTCCAGATTGACGCAGTACAAGATTTTTGTCCTTATTTTCTACATATTTGGTAAGAAATTGCAAGAATTCGAGAGAAGTTTGAATCAATGTCAGTATCCACGTAAAGCGAGGTTGACCGGGAAATACCGGTGGCGTGAATTCTCAATGGTAATTACCGTCTTGGGAAATACTCCAAATTTGGCCAAAGTGGGAAATACTGGAAAATATGGGGTTCGTAGAAAAACCGAAAACCACAGAAATACCGAAAAGCACCTGAATAACCGAAAAGCAATTTCTTAAATTAGTTTTAAATGAGAATAATTATTTTAAGTAAGTATTGTAGTACTATTTGTGATATTTTTTTCAGTTCGGGTGTCATACTATAAAAGCATTGTAACAGAAAAGGGCGATAATAATTTTCAGCATTTCTCCCAGTGCTTTTCGGTTATAACAAGGCACGGGGACTGTCATCTGCTTTATGTAAAAACAAAACTATTCAAATTAGTAAATGATATAGCATGATTGTGAATAGTCAAAAACAGTTTATTTCATATATATGTACTGAATACACCAATCTTAGACACAGAATTTAATGGTAAACATGACTAGTTTCAGGTGCTTTTCGGTTATTTGTTAGTGCACTATTTGTGGATTCACATTGTCAATCATGAAACCAAGACAACTGTAGTCTGTAAAATTACTCTTTTTAAAGCATCTTTAACCCATGAAAATAATATATCATATTGATAATTCCTATAAAAACTGATTTTCAAAATTGCTTTTCGGTTATTCCAGTGCTTTCCGGTATTTCTGTGCTTTTCGGTTATTCTATGTACCGGAAAATATGAAATTTTTGAGCTGTTTCAGCCAAAAGATTCTGTTGTATTTCTATAAATATGAGTTGATAGCACATTTTTCTTATCATTTATATGCATGTACATATCATGCAAAAGAGATTATAAATTCCTTGACTGGTCCATGCCAGAAGACTTTTTGGTTGTTACAAAGGTTATAATTTCAAAGAAAACTGCCTTGTAAATTCTAAGTTATTGTAGTGTATGGGTATAAATACCACTACTAGCGCCTCGCTATAGAAGCATGCTTTTATGGCGACGTGGTTAGAGTGGTGAACCTTTATTGTAGTTAAGCAACGGTCTGCACGGTTAGTTTCCTGCTGGATCGATAAACAATGCCCCACCCACTTTCACAGTTCAGTCTCAGATTAAGGAAAATCGAACTTTTTGCATTAAAACAATCACAGATTCGCTTTCAAAAGCATGATGAAGAAAGATTAATAAACTCACCAAATCTAAGACGTGGACGAATTCTAACGGCGATATCCCAATTATTTCATCCATTTTCTAACTTTTTGTAACCAGGTAAATTTTCTACTTTCACTTCCGCTGTTTTAGGGGTAGACGATTGACGAAGTGTATTCGAAGGGGACAAAACTGGTCCTACTAAACACTATTGGTTTTTCCACTTTGCTTTTGATTAGACTGACGTCAAATAAGTACGTCAATGATGAATCAGTGGCATGAACAATCAAAATTACAGCCTATTTTAAGGCATGAGGCATCGAAGTAAAGAGCAAATAGGGTTTCTCGACTCAGAAGAAGAATAACCGATAGATAAAGAAGCTTTATTTAACCTCGCATATTAGAAACAGACATCTGGAGAAGGGAGTGAGGAAGAGGGCATGGTACTCTTGACGGAGACAGGATTTTTTTTCACTGGCCTCTGAAAGCAACACCCCCAAGAACTAAAGTGAACTAAAGGAGTTCCATCCTTGATAGGATCTCCGTATCATATAAGTCGTCTTCACATGAGTTGTACAATATTTCAGTTCAGTTCAGTTCAGTTCAATTCTCCTAACGACGTTCCCCAAGTGGCTCAGCGGTACGTACCCATAGTTGCACGCACTTGGCGCCATGTGTCCGTCCAAGTACAATATTAGAATCTTATTGTTCTTTATATGAGGCAGTATACACCAATGACGCAGCAGGGCGAAATTATCTCTTTTAACAGTTCGTATTTTCACTAGGCAGCATACGTAGGGCAGTTACCTCGCGGCTGCAGACTCAGGGCTCTGCTAACATTAGCCTTTAGTGAATAAACCTCACTAATATCCACAAATTAACATATGGAGAATGATTTATACTCCCAACTGAATACCAGTTTTGATTACGTCAGTCTCTGGATCACTTAACACTGATCTTTTACTTAACGATCACCACATCAACCCTTTTTCCACAGGCACAGACGAGAAATAGTGCTCCTGAAGATCTGTTACCATTTCCGTCCGTATCTGTCGAAGCAGAACATCATTCACACTATTCCTATCACCAGTTCGTGCACTGGCTTCTCAGTTATCACCATCAATCAGAATCTCAACATAGTTACAAAAATTTACATAGACGAGGTAACTAAAAGACATTGCTCAAATATGGTATAAAACATCTTTATAATGACTCTTAATATAGCAGTAGTAACTATTCACTTAACTGATCTGCAAGGGCGTAGCTACGTATACGGCAAATACGCAAGTGCGTATTGAAATTTTGTCAAAATTGACAAAATTTCAAAACGCACCTGCATATTTGCATGCTGAGATATTATAAATTAGACAAGAGTTCAATATCAATTACCAAAGTGGCTGAAATACTAGCTTTCCTTTCAAGAAGTATAGCATAAAACATGGTTGTGCGTATCATGAAATTGCCCCTAGTTACGCCCCTGGATCTGTACTGTAATGACTGATAATTTATTGTTTATGTTTTGCGGCACTAAAGAGGTTCTCTCTAAATGTAGAGCAAAGCATAAGTTTCTACTCAAAAGCTCCATCTTAGCCAAAACCCATCACATTTTCCCCAATTTCAATGACAAGATTGAAATCAGATAAAATATAAGAATCTTGTTTTAGGAATTTGGCCTTTTTGGAGTGATGTTTTAGAAATTTTAAGGAGGCCTCAAAATCTTAGAATTTTTAAGGAATTTTAGGAACGCTTGAAAGCCTGAGTATACTGTTGTAAAAATGGCCACAATTGCCGTAATGGCTTTGTCTCCCTTGAGCTAGTGATTCTTTTGCAACTCAATTTCAATGGAACATTTACTTAGTAATGTGGCAGGTCACTAATATATTGTATGTGCATGCGGCGCTGCCTGTGTAAAACAATTGTAAATAATATTAAAGCATCACTTATAATCTGGAGGGTTTGGGGGTGCCCCCCCCCCCCCCCCACCTCGAAGCCAGCGAAATCTTAATAATTTAAATGAAATGATCTGCAGAATATATTTTTTACTAAATTTTGGATGGAGTCAGATTGTGGTTTTTTTTTCTTTTTACTAATTTTTTAGGCAAGATTATTTTTTAAAATCCCCCGATGAGCCTATTTATTTTTTTCTTGCATATGCTAAGATAGATTTTACCAGGCTGATGTGTTGTAGGGTCTAATCTGATTCTTTGCACAGTGGACATAGCCTGGAAACTTGATACTGGTTAAACTTAGCCCTTAGGCTTTGAAGAATATAAAGAGCGGCGGTAGTGTAGTGGATAACGCGATGGACTACCAATCCAGAAGTCGCAAGATCGTTTCTAGACTGATTTCAGTCGAAGATGTTAGAAAATCTCTTAGCAATATATTCATTTTTAACTTTTTTTTTTCTCTAAAATCTTTAATATATGTTAAACTCCTGACTCCCAACATCTTCATGATGTTGAGTCAGGTACAAAAGTATCAGAGAGGGACAAGTAAAAAAAATCTTAACATCTTCGGCTGATAAAAGTCTAGATCGTTTCCCCTCTTCTCCGGTCTTTCGGACGAGACTTTAAACTGACTCTCCGTTTGACCTAGTTGTTGGTAGGACGTTAAACTCGAGTACACTCACTCGCTCGAAGAATATATGTTCCACATGGCAGTTTAACCTGTACATATGCTTTTGACAGACTGTTTGAATTATATTTACGGTTTGTCCATACTGGGTGAACTTTTCCAGGTGTAAACGAGGCAGTCTTCAAGAACTGTAAATTTGATTTATTTTCAGCTTCTTTTTACATGTCGTCTGACCTTGACCTTCCAACATAATTTCTCTGTCGGACTGTCCAGAAGCTCTTTGACATTAGGAAGACCATATTTGTACAATTAAAATCTTAAAGACCTCTTGTAATGGCTACGTTGAAACGCGTTGAGCACGGGTCAGTGTACTCGTAAATCGTTGAGCACGGAGAAACACGGACTGTTTACACGTGACTCTTTAGAAAATGTTGGCTTTCAGACAAATTAAGATGTAAGTTCTACCTAACACTTATCAATATCAACCAATATATCTTACATATGCTAACAATGGTTTATTTGGCAAAATACGCCATTCTTTTTTTTTTTAAGTATGATGCCATAAAGTCAAGTTCACCATTTTTCCTGCAAACACCTCTTTTGAGGCATTTTTTACATGTCATTCATGCATCAGCATCTTCAGCTATTCAGAATCCCTAAGGTGAACCGACCAGGATCAAGTATATATTCAGAATATACCTCACTGGGCGCTGCGGGATAACACGGGTATGCCTGCACCGGGTAAAGCCGTAACCGTCACAGAAAGGTATCCGTTATTACACCGTGACTTTGAAAATGGGTGGTGTTTTGCAAAAACCTATTTCATGGTGGTATCATAAAAATTCTTGATGAAATTTTCATTGATAAATGTCTAAAACATATATGTTTATTTCGAGATGATATTGACTTAAGTTAGACTAAACATTGTCGATACTACGTGTTAACTTTCACACGTAGTTATGGCTTCAAATACCTAGGAACACTCGTCTCGGATGATGACTCTAAAAGGAGGTTCTCTCAAGGATTGCGCAAGCCACTCCAGCTCTTACAAAGCTGAAGCCAATTTGAAGAGATAACAACATATCTCTTGGATGAGAGGTGAAGCTTATGCGCTCGCGCTCCCTTGTCATTTCCGTATTTCTGTATGCTTGTGAATTTTGAATCTTGACAACAGAGGTAGAGAAAACGCAGGTCTATGATATGAGGTGCTACCGAAGGTTACTAGGGCCATATAAACAATGAAGAGGGTCGCAGAAAGATCCAAGCAGCAATTGGAGACTATGATGAACTCCTGACCCTGGTCAAGAAATGGAAACTAAGGTCGTCTGGCCATGTCTCAAGGTCTTCTGGTTTAGCAAAGACGATTCTACAGGGCACAGTGAAAGGAAAAAGAAGAAGAGGTAGACAGAAGAAGAGGTGGGAAAACAATATTAAGGAATGGACAGGAATAGACTTTGTCAGCTCAACTAGGGCAGCTGAGACAGGACAAGGTGGAAGGGATTGTTTCGCCAAAGACCTTGTAAGGCTATGGGATAGAATAGAATAGCTGGCTTCAACAGCTCCAGAATACAGTGTGAGCATAAATTCGGGTTTTAAAATTTAGTGTATACACTCTCCAATGTATATCAAACCAACGTAAGTTAAACAGCATGTCAACCTACATCTTTACTTTTTCCTTTTAATCTTAAGTGACTAAAAACCCCTTGTAAATAAACTCCATGCCCCGCCTTGTTGCTCCGTGCTCAACGATTTACGGGTACACTGAGCCGTGCTCAATGCGTTTCCATGTGGCCAGTCTGAACGGGTTGAATATATAGGGGCCGGTATGAGCTATCGGGGCCTGATTAAGAATTTTTCTCTTTCTTTCTTTCTTTCTTTCTTTCTTTAAACAGTCTCACCTATTTTGAATATATGGAAGGTGTGTGTGATCATCGTTGAGGTGAAAATGCAGTTTTATGGACCTGCAAGCTGTATAGTGACCCGGCGACGCCAATCAGAGGCCAATATATTAAGTTTGCAGGTCCAATAGGTTGCCTCGTCACCGAACAATTATCAACAGAATGTTTATTTAGATGCAAATTCTAAGACCAACTAAACTTGCATCATGACGTTGAATCAAGACTGATTCAATGTTGTGTGACTGCTGGGCTCTGTCAACGAAGCAGTACAAGGGTACCATCTGCGGATCAGAACAGCAGTAAAAGAAGTACTAGTATACAAGATACGGTGGATCCCCTGCCTCCTCACTAACCCTTCTTCCTTCCCCAGCCCCGCCCCCCACCCACCCAAATCATCCCTGTTCCTACGCCTATGTGGCTTCTTATTGTCAACAAAAAAGGCAGTGTTTAGCGTATAATGCGTTTGAAAATGTAACATAAACTAGCAATTATGTCAGTTTTGAACTGGCCCATTCGTCTGTTTGTAGAGGAGATAGTCACCAGAAAGGGTCAAGTCGGGTAAATTCGGACAGCAGGTAAATTCGGACAGTAACATTGTTTCCTCTATAATTATGTCAGTTGTTTGGAATTTAACCAAAATTAACTGGGCCAACAGTGGAAATCCTGATGAGACGGCTCATTATGAGCCGTCTCATCTGGATTTTTGCTGTTTGCAATGGTATGTCCGAATTTACCCGCTGTCCGAAGTTACCCGACTCGACCCTAATGTTCGCCTTTCCTGGACTGTGCGATAGAACGCCAAAGAAGAACATGGGTAACAATCGGACGTGTATGGCTACATCTACATTTGCCCGCCATTTTTGCAAAGGGAAACAACTTTTCTGACTATTTGTTTCCCTGGATTGCACGGCCCTTATAAAATGTAGTCTATTACAGGAAAGAATTTGCTCGAATGAGCGAATTCAATCTCTTTAAGTGTTGACCCCTTTGGGAAGGTCACCTATTAACAGACAAAACGTTTCCAACTACGCCGCTACTTACAGTCAAGGGACATAATTATCCGCTACTTTCAAAATGGCCACCATTAACAAAGAAATGATGCACTGAATTCAAACTAGCACTGTGCTATTATCCTGAAATTTTTTTCAATGAAATTTTGAAAAATAAATTTCCTTTCTATTAACTACATACCGCTTTCCTTCAATTTTTTGCTGTTTATCTCTGAAAAATTAAAGCAGCATGTTTTTTTCAAGCAGGCTGAATTGGTCCCATTTGTTAAATGTGTGAGGTTGGCTTTCAAACATAAATTTCTTGACTTCACTTTGTGACAAACCATGATTTTTGAGGAAATTTCGTGATTGTAGTGTATAAGAAAAATACAGACAAACTATCTAGTTCCTGGGCCTTGTGGAAATTTAAGGGCTATGTCATTTGTACAGAGGGGGTCCTGATTTTGAAGACTGATCTTTAATTGCAAATTATTTAGTACTTGTTAATTTTGAAGTTTGTTTGGTATCTTTTCATACTTTTAGGGCATTCATACTTCATTACTCCTGAGCTAGATTCGTGAAAGCTTCAAAAACAAACAGTCACAAAACAATAGAATTGACTTACTGTCTACAGTGAGGCTCCTGCCAGTGACGGGGATGTAATTAATTGTCTCTCCACATCCCAGATTTGTAGGAAAATAAAACATAAAGTAGCTGACAAGCATCACTGGATGTCCATTCACCCCCATTGTATGTCAATAATCCAGTCCCTCAACTCCTTATTGTATGCCATCCTTTTTATCATCCCACCTCCCCCAACCCCACCCACCTCATATGATCCTTATATTTTCTGACAACCCTTTGTCGTTTTCTCGTAATTATCTTTTCTGTAAAACCCGTACCTGATAACAAATTCCAGCATACCACTGCATTCCCCCACAGTCGTCTTGCTGTTAATTTTCACTAAACTCAAATTAAAGCTATCTGCTTTGGATGTAAACAAACATCTACCATCACAGTCTGGCTTCATTTCTTCACAACTCAAACTATATTTTTCCTTCAGCAGTCATGAAACTGTGGCCCCAGACATGCAAAATATGCTCATTAAGATTTATAACTTTTTGTCATCTCTAAATCAACTTAACATTTCATTTTACAGCCACCCTGTCAAAATTATTGTGCTTGGTAGCCATGCTGTTTACCCATCATGCACTCTGTGTCCATGGTGATGACGTCATCAAACAACCTTGTGACATCATCATGAGGTTATAAGCAATTAAATCATATAACTTCCAATTATTGATTATCTTTGTTTGATCAGTGCAGAGCAAAATAAACACACTGTGTAAACCAAGTCTACCAATTTTCTTCTTGGGTGGCGAATAATTATGTCCCTTATGTCACATGTTTAAAAGACTAAAGAAAGGCATAGCCTCTTTTATGGTGTGGCCATAATGGGAGTCAAGATGCAGCAACGAAATTATTAAATTAAATAATTGAGCCACGACACGAGAAAATCAACAAAGTGGTTGTGCGTACAGCGCAAACTCAGATCAGCCTGGGCATCCGCCGAGTCCGATCAGACTCATAGCAAAGCGCTTACAGGGTAGCTAAGGGTCTAAGCTACCTCCGTAAAATTCGGTCCGTCTTATTGCATGGGAAGCGGTTAGCGCTCCCGACTTCAGGCAACTGGGTTGCAGGTTCAAGCCCCGCTGGAGGCGAAATTCTGTCTGAATCTAAACAGTGCTTCATTGCATAGCTCTAGCCTTTCATACTTATTCTCCTGATGCCCTGACATGATGAAATACTGTTAAACGGACGTATAATCGCGTCATTCACCCATACTGAGAGCAAGGAACACACCATGAACCGACTGTGCATCTGTTGAAAGCTCGGGACTTCGGAACCGTTAAAGGTATTGCTCCAGATAAGAAGAGTTAACAATGATAATTAAGGGAAAATTTACAGAATTGTCCATAAAAGCATACGTTGTGACCCCTCATCAGAACTGTCTCATCGAGACGGTTCTATTGAAATGTAACAACATATGCTTTCATTGAGAAACAATAAAAAATAAACTTATAATTATTATGAAACCACCATCTTATCTGGAGCTCTGGACTAAAGAGGACTGAACTACATGTACATTTCTAATTCGGAAAACAAATATCAGTTGACTGATTCTGGTGGTGATAGTGAAGACCGGCAGTTGTGTACTTATGGTATTAAAATATCCTAGAGCCAAACATTAGAAAACGATTTATTTAAAAATTGCAACCAAACAAAGTATACAAACACGAAAAGTTCTATAATATTTCGCATGTGGAATGTTTAGAATTTCTATTTTGTTATAATCTAGGTAATCAAGGTGTGCGGGTCCATCCCAATGAGTTTCAGCCATTTCTTAAAAGAAGCAACTTTTGTGACATCCTATTTGCTTCCGAGCGACAAAACTGAAAAAAAGGCAACTGAAAACGTAAACACAAAATATGCATATCTCTCTCTCTCTCTCTCTCTCTCTCTCTGTTGGGGTTGGAAAGCGGGGGTCGTGAAGAGGAGATATGATGAAATCACCCCGTGCCTGGCGACTTCAAACAACTAAAATCTCAGTATCAACAGTTTACATACACAAACACTGTGAAATACCTTTGTGCAGTCATCTGGCACATGTGACACATGTCAATTTTAAGGTGAATGAATTTACTTTTAGGGGAAGTAATCCTACCAATATCATTTTGCCTCCCGTTTTAATGAGCTTAACCTGAAAGGAGAGAATTGCTCCCCTAAGAGATTTTTCGGAAGGTATTCTTCTGTAAGATTCTATTGAATATGGAGGTGTAGAAATCATGGCAGAGATATTGTTCGGGCTGTGAGAACAAACTTGGGCATTTACATGCTTGAGAGACCTTGAATTCATTAACCTTTTGAACCTAAATGACAAGTCAGCAACCTTAGCAAACAGTACAGGCTCGGGAATCTCATCTACTGCCGACTGCTTGCCGTTTTCTGACAGCATTTTTTTTCTATTTCGTTTTTATTTTCTGTCAGATATCCCTTTATTTAAAAATAATAAAAACTGTCCTAAATACAAGACTGGATTGTTGATTTCTAATGTTCAGCAGTGAAACGTTTGATGAAACAGGACATATATACCTATAATGAATAGATACACTTTCAGGGGAAGCAACTAGGTCATATTTATTTTTGTCTCCCTTTTCAATGAAGGTCAACTCCCAGCGCAAATTCGTTCCTCTAGAGAAGACCAACTTTTGGAATGGGTCCTTGTACAGGAAGCAAACGGAAGTCTTTTTAAAAATGGAATAAAAAGACAGAGGTGTTCCCATACACCTTAACCCTTAATGCGCAAAAAAGCAGACGACAAAATTTACGTCTGCAGAATTTCAAAAAAATGTTTCGTCCAAGCGATATCATATTGAGAATTCGAACACTAGAGGGCAAAAAGTGTAGAATCAGACGAGGTGGCTCATTATGAGCCACCTCATCTGGATCTACACGGTTTGCAAATTCTTGGGGCTTTAAGGGTTAAAATGCACTATATATGTAATGTTTTCTCGAAATTTCTCCCCAGCTTTCACTTCTGCATCCGACTGGCTGACTAGTTGGTATGTTACCAACCCAGATATAATGACACTATGTGGACATTAATAGTCTTTATATTGACAGGACAAAAATATTAAAGTCTGAACACACACAACACAATGAAAACGTGATATTTTATGCAAAACAAACTGAGCAAAAATTGAATCTAAAGATTTGATATAAGTTTCAAGTGGGACTTTTAGCAGAAACAGCACATTTCATCTAGTGAAAACAAACATTATATCCGGAAAATAAACAAGTCGCCCAAGGGCAACGATCGCTCACCTGCCAGAATATGCTCAGGTCAAGTGGCCAAAATGTAAGCTTTGGGCTCAGGTAGGCTAATACCAAGGCTGCAATTCTATAGGATTGGATGGTGAGTGTGTAAACTGTTCTACTAAGGCCACTTCTATAAAATCACTAAATGACCTTGACCTCTAGTATTCATATCACAGAGCTCAATAGCAACAGAAAATTGCACTTTTTCATCTTTTCCCATTCAAAAGCCTAAGGGACCAAATCTGACCTTGCCATGAAATAGGTCAAGGTCAACCCAAGGTCATCATTTATATAAACTTTATAGTACTAGAGTCCATGATGCTACATACCAAGTTTCAAGGCAATCAGTCCAGTGGTTCTGGAGAAGAAGATTTTTAAGGTTTCTACCATGTGGGCATGGCGGCCATCTTGGTCATGTGACCGGGATAAAAAATTTATAAACTTCTGTTTCTTTATCCTGTTATGGCTCTGTATGAAATTTGGCTTCAATCAGCCCAGTGATTTCTGAGGAGAAGTCCTTTGAAAATGTTGACGACGGACGAAGACGACAATGACCTTGACCTTAAATATTCATATTGGTTGACGATGACTGGATTTCCATATCAAAGAGCACAATAGCAACAGAAAATGCACTTTTTCAGCTTTTCTCATTCAAAAGCCTAGGGGACCAAATTTGACCTCTCCGTAAAATAGGTCAAGGTCAACCTAAGGTCATCTTTTATATAAACTTTGTAGTCCTGGAGTCCAAGATGCTACATACCAAGTTTCAAGGCAATCGGCCCAGTGGTTCTGGAGAAGAAGATTTTTTAAGGTTTTTACCATATATGGGCATGGCGGCCATCTTGGACGGACACACGGCGCCAAGTGTGTGCAACTATGGTTACGTACCGTTGAGCCACTTGGGTAACGTCGATACGAGAATTGAACAGAACAGAACAATCCTGTTAAGTTTCTATATGAAATTTGGCTTCAATCGGCCCAATGGTTTCTGAGGAGAAGATGTTTGAAAACGATGACACCCAATGGACAAATGACCTTTAGTCAAGGTCACTAAATGACCTTAACCTCTAATATCCATAGGTGTTGAAATTGACTACATTTCAATATCACAGAGCACAATGGCAACAGCAAACAAGGGCTTCGCAAGCGGCGCATAATACGCCCGTTTCAATTTCCTAAAGGAGTTGCAGAATGAACAAAATTGTTTACAAAAGGATACACAGGCCGACAAACAGAGGCAACCACTCTATAATTAAGTAGAACTGTTGGCGAATCCGACTATACCCCCGCTTAACTGCTAACATCAAATGGTGTTATTTTTGTAACAAAAAGCATAGAGAGAGAGAGAGAGAAATCATTGTTACCATGTATACCAAATATGAATGGTTGCTGTGAAATCTGTTACAAAAAATTACATTATTCAAAGTAAAGAGAGAAAGAAAATTGGACAAATACAGGGAAGAAAAAGAGGAGAAGGCTGGTTCTCAATCCCACGATACAGTAAGTAATCATTAACCTGCATACCAAATATAACTACTCTAGCTTGCAAGGCTGTGGAGAAATCTTTGACGAAAAAATTTATTATTCAAGGTATGGAAGAAAGAATATTGGACAAATACAGGGAAGAATAAGCAGGAGAAGGCTGGTTCTCAATCCCACGATACAACATGTCGTCATCAACCTGCATACCAAATATGACTACTCTAGCTTGCATGGTTGTAGAGAAATCTTTGACGTAAAATTTCATTATTCAAAGTATGGAAAGAAAGAAAATTGGACAAATACAGGGAAGAATATGCAGGAGAAGCTGGTTCTCAATCCCAAAGTACAACATGTCGTCATCAACCTTTATGCCAAATATGACCAGTCTAGCTTGTATGGTTGTGAAGAAATCTTTGATGAAAAATTTGATTAAAAGGGGACGGAAGGACAGACGGACAGATGGAAGGACAGACGGACAGATGTAAACCTGTATACCCCCACTTTTTCAAAGCAGGGGTATAATGACTGCAACATTATTTAGATATTTAACACCTCAAATACTGTTGTTTAAGCTGCTTGTCAAAGTAGAACAAGGGAAAGGGAAATAACCTAATTATACTAGATGAACCATTTTTTGTTCTACTATCCTCCCCTGAAAATATATTTTTTGTAATATACACAAAATAGCCAATAAGATTAATGAACGGGATTAACTCTAAGACAAAGAAAGGTAGAGCAGCCATTTTTAAACGCGACACATCGTTGGGACTCCAAAAACATTGCTATGAAGTTTTATAAAGATATCCCAAACGGTTATCTAGTTATGGGGCGTACAAGACTTACAGGGAAAAAATTAATCAAAGGGGCATAACTTCAAAAGTAAGAAAGGGGGAGCAACCATTCTTGTACGCGACACGTTCCCCCACCCTAATACATATGCCTACCAAATTTCATGAAGATATCCCAAATGGTTACTGAGTTATGGCGTGTACAAGAATGTTGACGGACGGACGGACGGACAGCGCCACGACATAATACGTCCGTTTTTTCAAAACGGGCGTATAAAAAATACACTTTTTTCAGATTTTCCCATTTAAAAGCCTAAGGGACCAAATTTGACCTTGCCATAAAATAGGTAAAGGTCAACCCAAGGTCATCATTTATATAAACTTTGTAGTACTGGAGTCCAAGATGCTACATACCAAGTTTCAAGGCAATCGGCCCAGTGGTTCTGGAGAAGAAGATTTTTTTAAGGTTTTTACCATATATGGGCATGGCCATGGCGGCCATCTTGGTCATGTGACCTGGGTCAAATATATAAACTTTCGTTCCATTTGGCTTCAATCGGCCCAGTGGTTTCTGAGGAGAAGATGTTTAAAAGTGTGGACGACGCCGACGACGACGGACTATGGCTATACTATAAGCTCACCTTGACAGGTGAGCTAATAAATGAAACCTCTTGTCTATGAAATTCCTAGATTTTAATAACGAGCCATTGAACTGAACTGAGTGAAAAATGATCTTAGATAATTTACACATACTTCACTGTCTGACTGACAAACATATTTAGAATACAAATTTGGATTTTTTTTATAGGTATGGAAAAGGAACCAATGATTTCTAAGTCTCATCACATATTTGGAAGAGCATGGGTTAACTACTTCGGCCCAAATACACTATGTATCCTTGGCAAAATATTAAACATTTAAATGCCCCTAAGTAATTACGTTTTATGAAATGCGGACAATACATGTATTTAGATTTTCAAAAGAAACATACTAGCCACTAGCCAAGATGCTTTCTTTTAAATAGTATTAAGTAAGAATAATAACTTCACTTTGACATCACTAAAACAGCTGAAAATTGCATGAAATAATAAGTTGAATTTATGAACATAGATAAACTACAATATCTGAGGATTTTACACCTGAAATTTTGCAGATTTTGGCATGTCAGTATGACATTATTTTCAGGAAAAGAGATGTGGGATATATAGTTGAAGAGTGTTTAGTAGAATTCATTTGGTATCATGTTTTTGCAAAAGATAGCTTTTACATGAAATATTATTATCATTTACTGGTACAAAACTTCAGAAACTAGATCTAGCTGTAGATCTACAGATAGGGACTGGTTCAGGGGAACCACCTCTTCAAGTTTCATTTTTACCTTCCTATTTAATGGGGTTCAAAACTCTTAAAGGAAAGAAAAATGGAAAAAAAATTTACTTTACAAGTAGACCCCAATTATGGAATGGTTTTGTTTTTCAGGAAAGCATACAAGAAAGAGTCACAAAAGTTGGTTGTTCAAGTATGTGAAAATGGCAACAAGCCCATAAACCTTAACAGAAACATATAACACAGTCCCTCATTTCATGAGGAGCTATGACATGTTTTTATAGAGACTAAGCAGAAATCATCTCTGAAATATGATAGAAGCCCATCCCAATATGAACTTCATGTAAATTTCCACTAAAATAGGATAATTTTATTCACTAACAATCATATTCTATAAGAAACAGAGGCAGCAACATCATAAAACAAAAACAACTATGTCAAATATATGGTAAAAGATAGGTGTGAGGCCATGAGAAAAATGCAAGTCATAAATGAGCAGCGACATGAGAAAACCAACAAAGTAACATGTGCGCCCAGCAAAGACTCAGATCAGCCTCGGCATCTGCCCAGGCTGATCAGAGTCTTCGATGTGCACTTAAAGGGTAGCTAAGTGTCTAAACTACTCCATGCCAACAGCAAAGACTCTGATCAGACTGTGTAAAAGTCCAGGCTGATCTGAGTCTCTGCTGGGCGCATATGCCATAGTGTTGGTTTTCTCGTGTTGGTTTTCTCGTATCAGAAAGAGACTAGATCAAACTGGGCATCTGCAGACCTTTTGGGCCTTTGCTCATCTGCCCTGTTCAAAACACAGAACAACCGACCCTTTCACTGAAAATCTCAAGAAGGAAAGTCTGTGACAATTTCTCTCCTTCTCTGTATGAACATATATTGTGGACCCTCATTAAAACTCCTTGTCCAAAGCAGTTCTTATGAGTCGTCACATCAAATTCTGCAAAGAAATAGTAAAAAAATTATCCCAGCTAACCTGGACCTGAATGACCTGAATGACCTATGCAGTTAAACAAAAGTATAGATTTTCTTTCTGAAGTTCTTATTAACAGCACACCCTCAAAGGTATGTGACTGACAGCACATTCTTTGCATTATGCCCATCCCCAGCCTCCATTCAGCAGAAAGAAGATATTCAGAGCTCCAGATAAGAGGGGATATTGATGATATTTCAAAGATAACTATTTTCATTTCTCTGACAGTGAAAACATTTGTTGTGACCCCTCAACAAGTCTCACTAAGACGATTTTAATAAGGGGTCACAACATACAGTTTTATGGAAGAATAATGAAAAATATCCCATTATTATTCCTGTTACTCCTTCTTATCTAGAGCACTAAAATATTGTTATTATGATAGGCAGATCCCTTGAGAAATGCAACAACAAAAATTTAGATGTAGCAGTCCATCTTAAAGGCAAAATATAAAATTAAGATCTGATTATAGTTAAAAGAACAATACAAACAAAAGCTTGGCAGTAAACAATATATTTTCAATCAAGTAATCATTTGCATAATTTTCCTAGAAGGCATATAGCCTACTTATTTAGGCTGACTAACAAGGACCTAGGCTGATGGAACGTTAGTCTGACTAACAAGGACGTCCGCTGATGGAACATTTGGCTGACTAACAAGGACTAAGGCTGATGGAACATTTGACTGACCACCAAGGATCTGGACACAGGGAACGTTCTGCTTATTAACAATGATCTAGGCTGACTAACAATGATCTAGGCTGATGAAAAGGTTTCTGGATCATGAACCTATTCGGGCAGAAGCTTTTTTTTCAGAAGCATAATTATGACAAAAATAGAGGAAAAAGAACATATTTAATATAATATCTGGACATGGAATGCATTAAATGTGCTCGTTTTGGACCTGTGAGGAATATCTTTAGGGACCGACCATTTGATATTCTGGGGGGGGGGCCTGGTATTCTTGATGGAGACACAACATTTTATTTCACTGGCCTCTGGAAACAATTTCTTTTTTTTTCACCATGTGGGAGCTAATTTATTTTTTTTACAAACTAACTCAAACAGGTTATTTTTTTTGTTTTAATTTTATAACTGAACTATCAGATCCTTGTTTAGTTGACCTTAATATCCTTTTATTTTACCCACATCAGTATTTTTTTCACCTTTTTTTCTCACAAAAAGAACATGGTGCTGTCTTTAACCAGGCCAAGGGCATGGCTTAGCTTGCTTTTGCAGACCAGTGCCTGGAGCATGTTACTCTTTACATCTAAGGTACAGATACAAACATCCCTGTATGAGTTTGGGAAAAAATTAGGCCTTAAATTAGGGATATTTTGGCCAAAATTTAGGGCTATTTTGGCAAAGTTTTAGGGCTAACATTAGGAATTTAAGGGTTTTTTTTCAACCCCAATATATGGTCAAACATGCTTTATTCGTACTTGAGAAAGTTTGATAAATACTTACTGATAGAGTCACATTATGCACGAATGGCAATTAATAAAATGGCTGAAAGTTATGCGCTAAGAGTTAAGAAAGGGGGGTCTGGGGGGCAACGCCCCCCAGAAGCCAAAGCAATTTGCCAATTTCAATGGCAATTTTAAGACTGGAAACAATAGAGTAAAACTAGGAATGATGATAAAAATAAGGGTTTTTATATTAGGACTTTTGCCTTTTAGAGTGTTTATTTTGCCATAATGGTTTTGTCTCCCATAAGCTAGTGACTCTTTTGCAATTCAGTTTTAGTGGAAACATTTACTTAGTAATGTGGCAGATCAATAATACATGTATGTGAATGTTGTATAGGATGTTTTTGTAAATGTATGCACATGCGTGCCCGCTGGTGTAAACCAGTAGTAGATAATTTTAAGATATTACTATAAATATGGGGGTCTGGGGGGCGCAGCCCCCCAGAAGCCAGAGACATTATAAAAACTCAATTCCAATGGAATTATCTGAAGACAATATTTTTTTTTTTTTTTTTAATTTTGGGTGGAGACAGGAATTTTTTTCTCTTACTTTTGAGGCCAGATTATTTTTTTGAACCCCCTTATGAGCCAGGTTATTTTTTTCTTGCATATCCAAAGACAGGAAATTTTTTTGATAAATATACCAGGCCCCCCCCCCCCCCCCCCCCCCAGAATATCAAATGGTCGGTCCCTTAAAAAGCATTATGAACAATGACATTTCTAAAATCTTAGTGGAACGTTTTATCGCCCTTCTGACCTATGAGGGCGAAATCCGAATAGCTAGGGCGCCATCCTCTCTCTAGTCGCCCTGAAGAGTGATCCCTGGATTTATCACTCTTACACTACATGTATATGATATCCACTTAAGAATAACTTATTATTTAATATTACATACAGAGCTCCAGATAAGAGGGGTTATTAAGGATAATTCAAAGATAATTTTTCTTATTTCTCAACGAAAACATATGTTGTGACCCCTCATTAGAACCGTCTCGACGAGACGGTTCTAATGGTGGGTCACAAAATATGTTTTTGTGGAGAAATATGGCTAATTATCCCAAAATTATCTCTGTTACCCCTTCTTATCTGGAGCACTGACATACATAACGAATGATATTGAGATAAATGAAATATATACAGTGACCATCGGGTCTTTCAATAAATAGTAGCACATCAGATAATAGTATATGAAAAGCAAGTGGAAGATATGTGACAGAATAAATTAGATGTCTAATGTAAATAGGATATGGAAGGGAAAGTGGAGGACGAATGTGTAATCCAGACTTTATCCCTTTGTGATATATCTAGTAAACTGAAAAGCAAATTAAACCACAGTACACTTGTTTTGCATTGCTATCAGGTGTTAAATTAACAGCCATTAAATATAAATATTTAGCCCGTGCAACAGGATCCGTAAATCAGGCTACCTAAGAAAGATTGATCTGTATTTCGCTCAATTTATGGCATGGCGATTTTTCCTCCACACAACGCCTGTACAGTTAATTCTAGAACAATTTCTCTGTCTCATACTTCTTTGGGAAAGTTTACCATATCTTCAGTTTCCGAGCTTTCTAAAACACAGGATTTTAGAAATAAAACCGAGACTTTCCCACGTTGCATCAAAAGAATGAACAGAGCTCTCATTTTGATTAAGTTTTGTTATAAGTCCATGGTCATTTCTACGGTTTCTACCTTTATTTGCTCAGCCTCGCACCTTAGTGATATGTGGCCATGATAAATGGACATATAGGCCTACAAACAATCACAGAATTATGGATGGCCTGTCTAACAGGAGCTCTGACAAGGTAACGAGACACAAATGTCATATTCAAAGTTTTCACTGATTGTCATTCCCAAATTCTGACGTAATCTGCGCATTTTAGCTTTAAAGTTACTCTTCCTTCTTTTTCTGTGGAGCCAAATCTGGCATTGGATCGGTGACCTCCTGCTTCTTGTAATATGCCACGGTTCTAGCCTGTGGCCCGTGGTAAGGATCAAAGATGAAATCCCACAATACCTTTACCCAGGAAGTATGATACGGCTGCTGGTAAAATTCTGGTGCGATTTTTCTTACTTCCGGTAGCTTGTTGTAGGGTATGTATGGGAAATCGTGATGCTCAATGTGATACCCGACGTTGAAAAGAATGAAATTCAATGGACCATAGTAGCTAGTTGTCGCCTGTCCCTTGTTGAAGGTATAGTGTTCGGATATAAAATGACCAGCTAAAGGATGGAACCCAAGCCCGAAGAACGTACCGGCCATACAATATATCAACGACCGCAGTCCGAATATTTTAAAAATCAAAATGTCTGATATGATCTGACTTATGCCATTCATAAGTTCCCAGAAGGTAACTGGCTTGGGGCTCTTGAAGAACGGTCTTATCCCGTGGATGATAGGGTGGAAAAGCAGCCAGATCATTTTCGTGATAGGGTGTCTGAAGAGGTAGGATTCAAGGCGAGTCGGGATGTCAACATCTTGCACTTCCTCGCCCAAATAACGATGGTGATCGGCGTGATACTTTTTGTAACTAATCGCCATGGGAACAATAATTGGAACATTGCATAATAAACTGAGAAGACGATTTTTTGCAGGTTGTCCATGTCCATATGCAAGATTGTGTCCTATTTCATGAATAGCGCTGCCTAAAGAATGGTTCAATACAGCCCCTATACAATAAGCTAGCACGATAATGGAAGTCCATGAAGCATCCATGAGAAAGTAACACATGACTAGCTGAGCTATAACTTCGGCAGTGACTATGTAGGCTATGTTTGACTCATAGCCCATGAGTTGTTTGATTTCTGGGTGTTTCTTGAGAATTTCTTTTCTCCTGATACTATGCGGTTCCTCATCATATATCCATTCATCGTCGTCCGTGGCAATGCGCACGCGCAGACTGGCACACTTGTGAAACCACTCCATCTCCTCACAGGTTCAGTCTGAAAGACACATAAACACACCTGGTTAACTATGTTTTCAAGGATGGTACGAAACGAAAAAGAGTCATACTTTCAAAACTACTTGTTCATCGTGGCTAAACAAATTTGTTTATCAACGATGACCAAGTAGATTTGGAACTATGAATCTATTTCGTTTTGTAACAGCCCTTAAATTTGGTTAGCCACGGCGACAAACTAGTACAGATACTAGTTAGTGCATGAAAACCATTCAATTTGGCATAGTTTTCATAGCTGCAAAGATATGTTAAAATTCACTATGGGACCCGATACGCCATGTATATGATGCAGTATGATGCATGACTGACTTTGACTCAGAGGGCGAATGTTGCCTTAATTCGTTTCTTAGTACGAGCATGTTAGGCCTGCTATATGCTTGCAAACAGTTTAAATAAGGCCTGCTATATGCTTGCGAACCGTTTAAATTAAGGCCTTCTATATGCTTGCGAACAGTTTAATTAAGGCCTGCTATATGCTTGCGAACAGTTTAAAATCTCATAACTATAATATCTGAATAGTTTTAGACTCATAGAAATTTATATAAACAGATTATCCTGGTCAAAGGCACCATTTTGTACAATGTATCATCATATGATACACAGGACACCAGAGTGTTAACATATTCAAATCATGGCCACAAGCGATTGGCCGATACGTCCTGAGCTCCGGACAAAGCGAGGGTTTGAAAATAATTCTGAAATACTTTTTAATATTTGTCAATGAAAAATATGTTGTGACCCGTTCTAATGAGGGGTCACAACATAGGTTTTAGTAAAGGATTATGATTATTAACCCTTACACGTCCCTTTTACCTCCTTCCTATTTGGAGCACTGAATTAATGCCATTTGCAATTTCATAATGATCATTGTTATATGAGCCGCGACACGAGAAAACCAACAATGTGGTTGTGCGCCCAGCGCAGACTCAGATCAGCCTGCGCATCCGCCTGGTCCGCTCAGAATTTTCGCTAAGCGCTTAAAGGGTAGCTAAGGGTCTAAGCTACCTCTATGCGGACAGTGAAGACTCTGATCAGACTGGGCGGATGCCCAGGCTGATCTGAGTCTTCGCTGGGCGCACAACCACATTGTTGGTTTTGTCGTGTCGCGGAAATATGAAACTCCCATACAGTCATGCGTGATGCCTTATCAATTCAATTCAATTCTTTATTCAGATTGCCAAATACATTTTAGCGCATCTACAACACATCATAGAAACAAGATCAATTTTCTAGTTTTCACCAAATATATTACGTGTTAAATAGCATTGCAACATAATAGCTTTAATAGCTTTTTTTTTAATCTTACTTCTTTTCGAAATCAAATAGGTCAAATGTCAAGGTCTTGATTAGGAGGAATTCGATGATAAAACTGTCGTAACCTGCATTTAGGCATGTCCTGATTATTCTTCTTTTTTTTTCGAAATGAATTAGTACTCAAGAACGTAGCGGTGGGTCCTATGGTGCAGGCTGGTTGTCACGAATGATTGTGAAATTCTTACAATCATGAAATGCAATATTGCAATAATATATGAAACCTAATATGAGGAATATATCGAGCGAACATGATCCTTGCTACGGGCATGGAGGACAGTCATGATTGCACGCCCGCGACAGGGTGCTGCTATATGAGGTGCCGTTTTAGTATGAAAAAATCAGTATTTTTGACATCATAAATTTGATTTTTTTATATCACAAAATACATTTTTTTATATAAAAGAATAAGCTTGGTTTTTTGATATCACAAATTGTGATATCAAAAAACAGATTTAGTGATATGAACAAATCTTGGTCATTTTGTGACATCAATAAATTGATAGACTGATTTGTTGCTAACGTCCACGGTTAACAGATAATGATGTTGGGACGGTCAATTAACCTAACCACACTGTTCCTGGGCAGGCTTAGACCTCTTTTAAAAGCGGTTAACCAGTACTAAGTGCACATACGTTCGCCAGTAGCTGACAACTGCCCTTCTTGAATCAGCGGAAGGAGAAACGAAAGTGTGTGGCCAGACCGGGTATCGAACCCAGGGCCTCTGACTTGAGTCAGGTGACCTACCGACTGCGCTACGCGGCCCGGCGACATCAATAAATGACATCAATAAATGCAATTTCTGATATCACAAATTCTATTTTGTGATATCATAAAATCCATTTTGTGATATCAAAAAATCTGGCTCATTTTATGATATCATAAAAATGTATTTTGTGATATCACAAAAGAGAATTTGTGATTTCTATTTTGTGATGTCACAAAATCAAGGCGATTTTTGGTAAAAAAAATGTGATGTCAAAAATCCTTGCTACGGGCATGGAGGACAGTCGCACGCCCGCGACAGGGTGCTGCTATATGAGGTGCCGTTTTAGTATGAAAAAATCAGTATTTTTGACATCATAAATTCGATTTTTTTATATCACAAAATACATTTTTTTATATAAAAGAATAAGCTTGGTTTTTGATATCACAAATTGTGATATCAAAAAACAGATTTAGTGATATGAACAAATCTTGGTCATTTTGTGACATCAATAAATTGATAGACTGATTTGTTGCTAACGTCCACGGTTAACAGATAATGATGTTGGGACGGTCAATTAACCTAACCACACTATTCCTGGGCAGGCTTAGACCTCTTTTAAAAGCGGTTAACCAGTACTAAGTGCACATACTTTCGCCAGTAGCTGACAACTGCCCTTCTTGAATCAGCGGAAGGAGAAACGAAAGTGTGTGGCCAGACCGGGTATCGAACCCAGGGCCTCTGACTTGAGTCAGGTGACCTACCGACTGCGCTACGCGGCCCGGCGACATCAATAAATGCAATTTCTGATATCACAAATTCTATTTTGTGATATCATAAAATCCATTTTGTGATATCAAAAAATCTGGCTCATTTTATGATATCATAAAAATGTATTTTGTGATATCACAAAAGAGAATTTGTGATTTCTATTTTGTGATGTCACAAAATCAAGGCGATTTTTGGTAAAAAAAAATGTGATGTCAAAAAAATGTGTAAAATTTTCCTTCTAAGACATGCCTAAACGATTTTATGATATCATAAAATCACTATAAGATTTTGTGATATCACAAATTCTATTTTGTGGTATCATAGAATATTTTGTGATATCACAAAATAGGGATTTTACAATAAAACGGCATCTCATACTGCTATGCATCCGTTTTGTCGCCATTTGAGGTGGGAAAGAAATTAATAAATGAATCGGATTTCACGCGCACAATATTTTCAAGTCACAACCCAGCAGGCACACGATGTCGCAATGACGTCCCAACGCTGCTGTAACGTTATGACTCGCATAACTTCATGGGCCAGCTGGGAAACTAGCGCCGAACAAATTTTTGTGTAAGTCATAAGATATACAGTGTCGAAAAGGAACAGGTGACATTATTATGTTATCCAAATGGTTGACTCAAATTACGAATCCTGTGAGCAAAAACCTTTTGGTGTCATCCCGACCTTTATACTTAAGTCTTAGTCATGAAATTCTGCACGCACACTGAGCAAACTGTTTTAGTTCGCTTAGCAACGCAAAGTTGAAATAGGCCAAGTCAACGATGCGTCACCGCAGATACCCGATTTTCGGCACGACAGCCAGCAAATGGCAAAGCGACTAATTACGGCAACGATACTAATAGGGTGCGTTCATACAGAACACAGAATTCAATTATCAACAGGGTCACAAGCTTGTATACACGTTTAAAATAATTATCCTATACAAATAATGAAGAAGTTTTCGTGATTTTTTTCTTACTTTCCTACAAAAAAGTGTCTTGTGTCACCCAATAGAATCGCAGCGACAACGTACAGACTCCAATGTGTAGCTTTGAAATAAAGAGTCTCACATTTTGAATTGTAAAGGGATAGCCTAATAGCCGTAGGAGAGACCCACTGTATCTTGGGCACAGCTGATGAAAGGCGGAGCCCATCTCTCTCCTTTCGCTGCCTTATCCTTCCCTGATTCGAAAAAGGTACCCATTTACTGCTGGGTTGACAGAGTTTTCCAGTCGTCGGAAGGCGACGGTGAGCCGCGAACTCACTACCTTCCGGTGACTTTCTGCACAATAACCGAGCCACTTTAACCACTCGACTACGGCGCCTCTCTGAATTGTAGTACCAACATTATGTACATTGTCCTAGAAGCAACAACATGGTGGAGTGGTAAGCGCCACAGGGTCGCTGGTTCGAGTCGGCTGGAGGCAAGATTTTGTCTGAACCTATATAAAACTTAAAACGCTTCATTCCTCTGAATCTTTAACACATACAATAACCTTTCCGTCATCCTGATTGAAATATTGCTGAACTGGTCACAAGACCGTCAAGTCGTCAATCCACCAATGTCCTAGAGAACCTTATATCATTTCTGTCGACAAACCTATAACAGGGCCTGCCCACCGGACAGGTCAGTTGACCTTCAACCCAATCGAAAACGTTAAATGATGCTAGTGAGCTACGGAAATCACTCAGTTCAAAGATCAAGAGTATGATGAATTGAATAGAAGCATTCCCAGCGGGCATATGACGTCCGACTGACGTCGATGCGACGTCTTCGCGTCGCATTAACGTCAGTACGACGTCATGTGCCTGCTGGGATTCGTTTTAATTACTAAATCCAATCTTATGATCTACTTGAAATTCGCGTTCCACACAGTCACAATTTACTTAATCTATTTGCGGTTAAAACAGAACAAAACCATTAGAATATTAAAGATCGCTAACGTCCGATAATAATTTGATAATATGTGACATTTTAACATGACAAATAGATAACAGAAATTACTAAGCATCTTCCTTCACGTCAAACAATATCTCGTTACCATGACATTATCTTTTGTTTGCGAACTTTGTCTCTCTAACGGGCGGCTAATTGAAATGGGCGCTTTAGTAAACAAACTCAGCCGGCACACACCGTCGAAATGACGTCGTATCAACGTCGGTGGGTCCGAGAAAAAGAGGCTCATGACATGCTACAACGAATTACACATCCGCGCAGTCTGATCAGTTTTTTGTTTGAGCCCGAGAAATCAATTACGCGCACAGCGAAGACTTTGATCACATTGTGCAGTATGTTGACCTGGTCCGGGAGAACGTGGCTCACACAGAGCAGTTTCTGACCCACTTGATTCAACTCTACGCCCCCTAGATAGTTGAAACTCAGGTAGAATGACCCAACGACCTTTTCGCGCTATGCAGAAGGCAACAGCCCCAACCCGAGCGAAACTATCCCAGAAATACCGTCTCTGTCTACGGGCACCTCTCTAAAGCTCTGGCTTTTTCACCCTGTCATAAACGATCTAATCTGGATTTTTCAGCTTTAAGGTTAATGGTTACACTTTCAGGAGAAGCAACTCTGCCAATTTCATTTTGCCTTCTTTTTCAATGGTGTCAACTCTTAAAGGAAAGAATTTGCTCCCCTAGGAGCAAATTCTTTCTTTTAAGAGTAGAACCCATTTCGAATGGGCACCGTCGTCCAGGGAAACAGAGGTTGCTTCCCTTTGTAAAAATTGGCAGAAAAACATGACGGAATATCTTAAATACTCTCTTAACGGCGACAAAACCGCCTACGACGCCGATACTTATGCTGGACGTTACGTTACGACGCCGATACCCATGCTGGACTCTACAGGCCAGACAAAAATGGAGGGCCTAGTCGACCCCTAGGAAAAATTTGGTCATGGCGTCTGGGACAGATATAGTAGCAAGATAAAACTCTTGATTAATGAAACGCAACAGATAATACTACAAGGTCTATTAAGGTTAGGAAGTTTACACACCTTTGGATAAAAAGAATGTACGGTGGCTAAATTTTGTAAAAACTTTCCCCTGTCTAATGCTGAACGAACGTCGTATCAAAGCAAAGGATGCATAAAAGGACTGTTATGTCCAAGAACAGAATAAAGCTGAGGGTTTATCATTTTGTAGCAGGATGAATGAATTTGTAATGTAAAATTCAATTTCAAATGAAATCCAAAAGAAGTTTGTAAGTGACGTAGTCCCTAGGGTAGAGGGATACTGCCATATTACTCCTTCCCCGCCCCCATTTTAAAATCCCCATTAGCACCACTTTCACGTGATACATAAGTACTTTCCCCCACCGACCGACAGCAACACCTTTGTTCGTTTACGAGTGAAATAAAACTAGATCTTAACACTTAACACTGGAAAAGAAAATCGTTTTTTTTTTTTTATGCGGGATGAATGCAGTTAGGTTTTTTCTTTTCTTTTTCCTTCCAAAGTTATCAGCTCTTGCGTCAGAATATGCTTTTCAACCTATTTCACGTCAATATGGTGGTGATCAACGTGTTTAGTGGGTACAGGAGATGGTGCGAAATACGAGCATTTCAATGAAAGACTAAAGAACGCCGCTAACAGTGTTCTGGGTTTGACGTTGTGTCAACAAAAACGTTTTGCCTGCGCAATATACATGATATACGCGATGAAGTATAATTTCTGACGGGTACTTCTGAGGTGAGAATTTCAGAAAGCACTGAAATCCAACAACCATAATGTTCATTGTTCAAACTGACCCTATTCTTCTCACAGTCACATCTTAATATTTCAATTGGTAAGCAAAAGGGGCTATCTGTTAGGGAAAAGAACTAAATAATTAGTATTGCTTTCGTTCTGATCCTTAAACTTGTAATTATGAAATGTTGTACATTATCATGTTCATGGAATAAAATATGTTTAAACTAAAAGGGGCTAAAAAAGAAGAAATTATCGAACGGAGATATAGATTACGCCCTGGATTCGATTACAATATGGGTGTCTACGCTAATGCAAGTTAATCACTATGCACTGCTGCTCGCTGTTTCAGTTCAAGGTCTACATGGCACACATGCACCGTCACACGAAATAACTCAGGCGCTCAACCATCAAGTGCAGACTTACTTAAAAAGAATCGAATTTCACGTAAAAGAAAGTTTTTCTTAAAATAGATCAAGATCATATTGTAAGCTGAAACCGACTTAACAGTTCATTCACGTTTCCACTCCTGCTGAAATCCACAGCACCTGAATACATGAATAACATCGTATCAATGCCGATGCAACATAACACTGACGTTCGTGGATAAGCGCTGGCGTGCTGATCTAGCGGTCCCGGGTTGGCAGAAAATAATTCAACCATAAACGGGATCCTCTTGCACTCAGTCTTCCATTGTCCTTATATGACTGACATACTGCTGAAAAGGGTGTAAAATACCAAACCAGCTATCTATCCATCAGTTTTACGGTACTTTTGAGCAGCCTAGTGTCTCAGCGGCACAGCTGCTAGTAACTTTACCCTTAAAGCACCAAAATAAAAAAAATACAGAGGACTGAATTACGTCTAGGAATGTAAAACCAAGCTATATCATATCTAGTTTGCAAACAGTGTAGACACCTCATCTGGATACGCTGTTTGCAAATCTAACCTTTTTTTTGTTGTTGTTTTTGGTGCTTTTAAAGGATTAAGTACTAGAGTGTCGGATAAACATCTCGACATGACTGAAATTATCTCCACTTTGTCAGGGACGAGTCATTTATATTTTCAGGTGGGGGGTTGAGGACATTTTCACACGATTCATCAAAATGTTTACGACCCCGCCCCCCCCTTTCCAACCCCCACGCAGTCTCATCAGATTTTTTTTTCAGACCCCCCCCCCCCCGATAGGTGGCGAAAAATAATGCCCCCCCCCCCTCCCCACCCCTTCCAACTTCCCAGCAGCCCTTCACACACACACACCATATTACGTATTTTATGTCAAACTGACCTTCAAGCAAACCTGTATAAAACACAAGGAACATTCTCTGATTCCGAAAGGTTAATTATTCGTGCAGATTAATGGTCTTTTTTCTCATGCATTTTTGTTTTTTTAAGTCTGCTTATTGACATCCGGAAATCTGATGTTGAATGCAGTTTAAAACTGTAATAATATTAAGGGGGTCTGGGCCACAGCAGTTTTGCTGACACTCTTTTTTTTATATGAAGCGCCCAAGACTGTGTGTTTATTCTTGTAAATGTCTTGAATTTTTAAGTTTGAAAGAATAGAATATGTAATTGTAGGTGTAATGGGGTGGGGGGAGGCGGGGGGCTCGGGTGAAGCCCCCCATTTTTTTTTTTAAATGATTACTGATGGAAGAATTCTGACACCCCCAATATGCCTAAAATATATATATGACCCCAGCCCATGCACCAATGCTTTCTGGTTCAGTACCCCCCAAAGAACATCATCAAAAAAAAAAAAAAAATCCGACCCCCCCCCCCCCCCCAACCCACTTAAATGTGCCCTCCCACCACCTGATAATAAATTACATCCCTTATTCCTCAGCCCAGCCCATCTCATTTTTATTGAGCCGACCGTTTTCAAAGGCAGGCAAAAACCGTAGTGCCCGGAAAACACCCACCTACTCCAAGCCTTGCTGTTTGAGATGTTCTGATTTTTAGGATAAAGATGATACTTTGTATTCTTGCCACAGCATAAATCAATGTGTCGGTAAACAGCTTGCTGCTTGCTTTGCCGGAGAAATTCAATAGTCGGAACTGAATGTCATCTTAATCAATTAACATTATTAAAGTGGCATTAAAATGGCTAAATATGCGATCCATGCATATAATATTGAGCCGCGACACGAGAAAACCAACAGTGAGGTTGTGCGCCCAGCGCAGACTCAGATCAGCCTGAACATTTGCCCAGTCTGATCAGACTATTTGCTTAAGCGCTTAAAGGGTAGCTAAGGGTCTAAGCTACCTTCATGCGGACAGCGAAGACTCTGATCAGACTGGGCGGATGCCCAGGCTGATCTGAGTCTGCGCTGGGCGCACAAACACTTTGTTGGTTTTTTCGTGTCGCTGCTCCTATACAATATGATGCTTACTTTGGCGGTGAAGCAAACCAAAACGCCTTTTATTATGCGCCAGATATCACCAGACAAGAACTAAAAGACGGACAGATGACTTGCGAGGCAGCAAATCATTTCCTGAAAGAGTACCCAGACTCTGGGCGCAAATCGTTTCCAGTGGAACGTATATATATTGCCACACCCGTTTTCCACGCCCAGAGCAATCCAATTCAGGAGAGAATCACATCAATTTGAAATAGGTATAAAATATATTTAAGAGTACATTGTAGTATTGAAGAGTAAGATTGTAGTTAGCTCTCCCGACTACAGATCATAGATCTAAGGTTGTGGGTTTGAGTTCCGCTGGGGAGGAGATGATCTGTCCAAACCTAAACTGTGCTACTTCATACTCCTGATATGTCTTAAATACTGCTGCATCATCCTTTAATAGGTTTAAACAAAACGGTATACCACCCTTACGAGAAAACGCAAACTTTGGCACGGAATATTTCGCAATGAGCAAGGTCTATACTAGTAAGGGTGGTATGAAATAGTTACACCATGGTTTGTCTGCCCGTACACGAGATAATCCACTCGCTAAAGCTCGTGGATTATCTCCTCGTACAGGCGGACAAACCATGGTATAACTATTACATACCTTCGGGACCGCGTCATACTTATAAGGCACCTCATTTGCTTATAGCAGAACATTAGAATCTTGTGCACTCTAATTAGATTTCCTTATTCGTATGACCAGTTAACTCTTTCTAGAAGTCTGCTCACAATTACTTACACCTTTTGCAACGGTCTCAACATGCTGTCACTTGACTGGGTACCAATTACTTATATAACACTAATTTCCGATATTTTAATAATTCTGGGCATATACAGGTAAATCAGTTTGCCGCATCAATCCATTGCCGTTAACTTGATCTAACTTCCCCGCCCTCGGTTGCAAAGCCGGGCCCGCACCCTAAGCCAGTAACTTTAAACTTACATAAACGCAAGTGTACACAGGATCACTGGGTGGAGTACCCATGTGATACACAGCACCTTTCAAAATTCTTTTAGAAAACTGGTGAAATTCAAACCCTCGCGTCAAATTAATACAGAACAGACATTTTGATAAACAGTTAACTGGCCATCACTTAGAATAAATCAATTGAAAGAAAAACCAAATTTTTAATTCAACTCACCTGAGAAATTCACAAATATGCCGGCGTCCTTTATGAATGGACTTCTATGCTAATACCTGTCATAGGCTCACGTGACATTGATCTTATATTATACTACCCGTGTTACTTAGACATCGCCAATACACAACAATGTAAACACTATAGGTCATGTGATTGACCTTTTATCAGGTAAATTATACGGTGGCTGATAAATGCCAATGGCAAGCGAGCGTTTTACAGTGTTTAAATTGGATGGATGACTTGCGAGTTTACGTCCTTTTCAACAGTATTTCAGTCATATCAGGACGATGGGAGGATAATAATTAAAGGCTGCGTGCAACGGAAACGCGTTTGCAGTTGAAAATCGAACCCAGGACCGGTAGATCAGCAGGCCAGCGCTTACCCCACTGAGCTACACGCTTGTCATCGACACATACTGGAATGCTACGTACCATGATTGGCATTGAATAGATTTTTGTGTGTTTTCGATTGTATATAGGCAATGATGTGATCACTACATAATGAGGATACTGTAAATTGTACATTGAAAGGACCGATGGATAGATGGATTCCGATTTTACGTCTTTTTGAACAGTATTTTACTACTGTTAGGACGACGGGATGTTGACAATGAAAGGCTTTGAGAGTTCCGCCTGCGGCGGGATTCGAGCTGGTCAGTTAAACCCCACTGAGTTATTGGGCCCCTATATATTTGTATAGATCTGATAAATACCACTCACGATATAATCTGTAACAGCCTCTTTAAATAGCAATCCATTCTACGCTCCTTGACAGTTTGATGATCGGACTGCCATTGAGCGTCTGAAGGATTGCTCTTTTGGAAACTGGTATGAATCGTATCTTGATTTGTGAGGATATGTTTACACCCAAACGGATCGGGAACAGTGCCTTTACAAAGTGAGCCTTACGGGATGTGTGCAGACGGCCATTACTAAGTGTATGCTTAGACGTACGGACCCATCGGGCACATGAGGTCAAAATGACGTCGCACTGAAGTCGATGCGACGTCATTACGTCACACTGACTTCAGCACGACGGCATTACGACGTCATGTGCCTACTAGGGATAGACCTCTTCAGGTATACACTTCCAGGAGACTGAACAGCTCTGTCGTCTTCTAAATTGGAACCAACTCTTGGAGAAGAGATTTTGCTTTCTGGGAGCAATTCCTTCCTCAATGGTAGACGCCATTTTAAAAAATGTTGCGTTTCCCAGGAAGCAAACAGGAACTCAAAAGTTATTTCACTTTGTAAATGGTGGAAAACATGGCGATTTATCCGCTCCGATCGACAATAATTTCTTTCAAAAGATATAATGATGCGATTTATTTTCCTCCAACTTTCATAACGATTTTCTTCAAAAGGCTCAAAGGAACGAACCACAAGTGGCACCTTCTGTGGTTCTGAGTCTGAACATGTACTCTCCATCTTTGAGCATTTGGACATGACTGAGCCGATCTAAGGCTACTGTGAGAACAACTATTTCAATGACCAGCTTGCCCGCCCAGTCTGATCAGAGTCTTCACCGTTAAAGGGTAGCTAAGGGTCTAAGCTAGCTCCATGCGGACAGCAAAGACTCTGGTCAGACTGGGCAGACGCCCAGGCTGATCCGAGTCTTCGCTGGGCGCACATGCCACTTTGGTTTTGGCGAGTCGCGGATCAGTTCTAATCAGAATAAGCAGAGTTTGCTGTTTCACGCCTACCAATCGCTCTCATGCGAAACCACGGTTCAGAACGCCAATCCATGAGAGGAGTTCCCGGTTTTGCAGGAGAGGAGCCAAAGTCGTAAACAAATTTGACATCGGCACAAGGTTTGAGGTATTTCTTTTCTCTGAAAACTATTTATGCAAAATATAAGAATGCTATTTTGTCACATATAGATTGTTTCTTCGGCACATGAAAGGATTAGGCACATGGTCATGCATTATTCCAGATATACATTATGTACGGCGGAGCATGTGTTCAAGGTCAGTCTCGGCGATATATACATGTAGGGAAAAGTCGCATTTTCTTGCTTGATTTTGAGTCTCTGACCTTGGCAGTCGTGAAGAAGTGAACAGAACTACTGTATGGGTGAATCCAAATGTTGGAAGTAAGTTTTCCGTGATGGACAGTTTAGAATTTAGAAAATATACGCAAAAACTTGGCATCGTCAGCCCGGTTCCGCATGAGATAATAGAAAATATAAGGAATTTTTATCCAACACGAAAACAGCTTCTGAACAATAATTGGATCAAATCTAATATGAACTCTGTGATAAATCATTATTTTATACATTGCAGATGACTTTCTGGCTGTTTTTATTCCCCGTTTGTCTTTTAAGGCCTTTTGAAAACCCTCTTTCAAACCCTCTTGCATGCCCCAGTAACAGACAAACGGGGAATAAAAACAGCCAGAAAGTCATCTGCAATGTATAAGATAATGATATATCACAGAGGTCATGTTAGTTTTGATCCAATTATTGTTCAGAAGCTGTTTTTGTGCTTGATAAAAATTCCTTATATTTTCTGTTATCTCATGCGGAACCGGGCTGACGATGCCAAGTTTTTGCGTATATGTTCTAAATTCTAAACTGTCCGTGACGGAAAACTTAATTCCAACGTTTGGATTCACCCATACAGTAGTTCTGTTCACTTCTTTGCGACTGCCAAGGTCAGAGACTCAAAATCAAGCAAGAAAATGCGACTTTTCCCTACATGTATATATCGCCGAGACTGACCTTGAACACATGCTCCGCCGTACTAAATGCATATCTGGAATAATGCATGACCATGTGCCTAATCCTTTCATGTGCCGAAGAAACAATCTATATGTGACAAAATAGCATTCTTATATTTTGCATAAATAGTTTTCAGAGAAAAGAAATACCTCAAACCTTGTGCCGATGTCAAATTTGCTTACGACTTTGGCTCCTCTCCTGCAAAACCGGGAACTCCTCTCATGGATTGGCGTTCTGAACCGTGGTTTCGCATGAGAGCGATTGGTAGGCGTGCAAACACATATCAGAATGTATATTTTCTTATGATTCGAACTTTTTTGTCATAGGTTAAGCGCTGGCTTGTTGATCTAGCGGTCCTGGGTCACGGGGGTAATACCAATTTAGCTACCTGTGCTTTCGACCGAGTCAGTCAATTACCATGCATGCAAAAATGGCTCTCGACCGAAACAATCGACAGCAGTCTCAGCTCGGTCGACAGTCATTAACAATAGTACCATTTACCGTTATTGGTAATGCTTACGATCGTATGCTCGGTCGAAAGCCACTTTGTATAGTACAGACTCAGTCGAAAGCACAGGTAGCCAAATAGGTATTACCCTCGTGTGGGGTCGAGACCCGCTTGAGGCGGCAATCTTTTCTATCACCCACCTGATATATAACTGAAATACTGTTGAAAAGGACGTAAAATCGCATGTCACCCATCTATCCGACCAAGCCTATCACAAATCGAGTATATTTTTGAAAATGTTGGCACGTATAGGTTTTCGTACTTTGGTGCTATATACCTTACACAAGGTGATTAAGCGGGGCTTATGATTATGAAACGGTTACGAAATCGAATTTTTTTCCAGTCCTGATCATACGAGTGTTTCAGTCGTCATTTGAATATGGCTCTTTCGACAATGACGCATGCAGCAGATAGCAACATGTACTATACTCACAGTCACTCGCCATTAAAATCTTTCGTGAGGTATCGCTGCAAGCTCGTCATTTACAAAAATTTAAAACGTCCTTGAGTTTCCCGTAAAAAAAAAGAATAGGTCATTTTAGTTAGCAGCCCAAATGACCCACTTTCAATTTCACCAACTTTTATGCGGTAAAAATTCAAGGTACAGGCGATTAATATGGTAATTACAGAGCTCTAGATAAGGGGGGTATTTGATGATAATTGAGGGATAATTTTTTTTTATTTCTCATTGAAACCCTATGTTGTGACCCCTCATCTGAACCGTCTGTGTGGAAATAATAAAAATTATCCTTAATTATCATCAAATACTCCCTCTTATCTAGGGCTCTGGGTAAAGTACAATGTAAGGCAAGAATCCCATTCATTTTCTCGATGTTGCGTACTTTCATTGCTCAACAGGGAACCAGAAACGAAAAACCAGACGTATCATTTTTTTAAACAACTTGGTCCTCCTTTTTGGCCAGTTAGGGACGAGTCATTTATTATCAGGTGGGGGGGGGGGGGGGGGGGGGGGTCGGGTACATTTTCATACGAGTCCCCAAAATTTTTCCGACCCCCCCCCCCCCAGTCTCACCAGAATTTTTTTTCTGACCCCCCCTCCCCCCCCAGATAGGTGACAAAAAAGTTTATGACCCCCCACCATCCCAACTCCCCAGCTACCCTTCTCCCACATACTGCATTACCTTTTTTTAAAGCCAGACTGACCTTAATCCAACCTGTATGAAACACAAAGAACATTTTCTTACTTTGACAGGTTGATAAATCATGCACATAATTGGTCTTTAACTTTTGTCAGCATATTTTGATATTTCCCACTTTTTTCTTCCTGCATATGGCCATACAGAAATCTGTTGTTGAATGTCCAATGAACCTGTTAATAATAGTAATAGAGGGGGGTCTGGGGGCGCAGCCCCCAGAAGCCACAATAGCTTTGCTGTTGACAAGGCAACTGGAAAGCTGATATCAAAAATGCAGGCATTAAATAATCCAGAACAAAATCATCTGGTCTACATGATTTTATAGCCAATTGCATACTGTCTTACTAGCAAATTTATGAAAAATATCTTTTTTTGATATGAAGTGGTCAAGTTTTGTGTGTCAGTTCTATAAATGTCTCTCAGCTTGAGTAAAAGCTAACAAGAATACAAGTAAGGGGGGGGTCTGGGGGGCGAAGCCCCTCAGAAGCTGAGACCTTTTTAAAAAAAGAAGACTGATGGAAGAATTCTGACCCCCCAATATGCCGAATAAAATATATGACCCCCCTGCTCCATGGCTTTTTTATTTCCGACCCCCCCAGTACATCACCAAAAAAAAATTCCGACCCCCCCCCCTAAATGTACCCGGCCCCCACCTGACAATAAATGACTCGTCCCTTATAAGACACAATAAAAGCTCATCGACTAACAAACATATATTATCATGGATTCTGGAGGCTGTACCTGTTTAATAATGATTTGTGCTTCGATAATTTTTACCACTGGTAGGACTATGGAGACTTAAAAGGCTCCTGGCCATGCGATGGCGATACGACGTTGTATCCGGATGGTTAAATGCGGTAGGATGTTTCCCGAGTCGTCGCTAGTTGCACATTGTCTTTAGCGTTTGTTTTTCGTCAGTATTATATTTGTGGTAAAAAGGCGTTAGTATTATCATAAATTCAGAATGATCGTGCTGAATGCGATCTTTGACAAGATGGAGTTTTCTGAAGAAGCTGCTAAAATGGGAGAAGAATAGTCATTTTTGCGATTGGTGGATTGAATCTTATACAGACCCAATGCCAAGGGCTAATAGCTGTTTTGTCGACCGATCCGGCACTGTGCAAAATGGCAGTCGATCGAGAATTCGGTCGTACATGTAAGCAATACTAATAAAGGTCAATGAAACGCTGTCAAACGAGCTGATACTCTTGTCGATCAGCTCGGTCAACAGCCACTTTTGCATGTTTGGTAACATGGTATTTTGCCAAGTTTGCTGTGTTTTACTTTCATAGTAAAAATGTTCAAACACAAATCATACGAAAAGCGGTTTTTGGATTCCATTTCTGGTTCACCGTCCGGCGATGCAATTAAGATAAAAGTGGGAGAATGAATGGGACCCCGTGGTTGTACATAATATTTTTACCATTTTGTTCACGTTTATGATATCGAAACTTGGCCATTGACTGACCCAAATAAGTTTTTAGACATTTTCATATGAAATACAGGAATGTTTTGTTTGTGTAAAAATGGCTCATTATGGTCATCTGTAGTGAGAAGCTAGATTCAGCTATCAGAAAATACAGAATTACCTATGGTATACTACATTTTGCAAAGAAAATTTTGGCTGAAGCCAGTCCAGTGAGAAGCTTGCAGCGAATATTTCGAAAAGTTACCGAAAAAGTTCTGTATTCTCTTTACTGTTTTACTTTCTTCAATGAAATTTCACACTATCCGACTTTTCATATCATACAGAACAATGTCTAACCAGTTTCATGCATGCGCCAACAACGTAACGACCTGTAACGTGACCCGGCCCAGCTGACGTTATACGTTGCATTTTTATCGTTTCTAATAACATTTTTTTCTGAACGTTGTTTATCTATGAAATGTATGCGGTAACGTAAATTCATTCACATAAACTTAGAAATATATATCTTATCTTTATGTTCATAACAAGTTTTGTAAGACTATGGCTGAATTTTGACAAAGCTAACTGATGTGGCCTTGCTGCTGTTCGCGACACATCGTCATGACCTGTTCTACATAACTGTGATATTCCAAAGGGTATTCAAGATATAGAGCGGACAAGAAAATGTTTATGAACGGACGGACGGACGCCAGGCTCATCGCTATATCCCCGACTTTTCGGTCGGGGAATAAAAACGAACCGTTGTTATTAAGGAAGGGCCTACTGTGCTTGTAGAAGGTGCGAGTGGGGGCTGTTTCGTCTGCCCTCAGGCTGTCTCTATATTCTATCGCCCTTTTACTGCTGTAAAGGGAGATAACGTTTGTATGTCAGCGAGATCATTTTTAATCGGGGTTGTCGAAACTAATTAGATCTGGCTGGATGGCTGAATCATGCATCTAAAATAACTCTGTTTAAGCATATGAAATGTTATCTGCGTTTGAAACAGTGATAGCATCAATAAAATATATATCTCTTTTAAACATAGAAAAACACTGAGTTAAATATTGAACAGAGATATCAGTTAGAAACATATGCATTTCTATTTGAGTTGGACGGACACACGGCGCCAAGTGTGTGGAACTGTGGTTACGTACCGCTGAGCCACTTGGGGAACGTCGTTAGGAGAATTGAACTGAACTGAAATTTCTATTTGAGATATCTGCATTTGAGATACATGTATCTGCATTTCAAATAAGAACCTTTAAACTTTAATAAGAGATGTATTCATTTCAGTGCACATAAGATATAACTCTATTTAAAATACAGATATATTTACTTTACATAGAGAAATCTTTATTTGCGATACTGATCTGCCTCTTTTGAAATAGAGAAATTAGTAGTCAATTCTAGCTATCTGTATTTTGAATAAGGATTTCTGTATTTATATTAAAATGTGGGAATCTGTTGAAAAATAGACATGTTTTTATATATCAAATTCAAATAATATGCAGATATCGGTATTTTTATCTAAAATTCAGATAACTCAATTAAAGACCTCGTTGTTCCTTGAGTAGATAATACGCATGATATATTTTGTCAATACAGTCAACTCTCGATATCTCAAAGTCAAAATTCATCCCAAACTATTGATATCTCAAAGTAAATTTTCTGGTTCCAGAAATTTTACTTTGAGATATCGATAGTTTGAGATATATATGGACTTGAAATTTAAATAAATCTGTGAAAAATGTCCAATCTACATTTTTGATATAAGAATGGACTTTGAGATATCTGTTCGAGATATCGAGAGTTGACTGTTATATCGTGAGGTTCTCTCTATAGTTTCTTCATTCTTCATAGTAAATGACTGTGGTAGGCCAGGTTTAAACAAACAAATCTATTAGTCTAGTCTGGTCAATCCAATAACTTCGCAAGATCGTTTGGGCACCATAGATGAATTTCCAACAATTCTCTATGATCTAGTGCTGTCTTCATCTGCGCTAGATATGCTAGCAAAGTCCATCCCTGTCTACTCCTTTGATATTGCCTTCCCACTGTTCTTCTGTCTGCCTCTTCTCTTTTCTCTCACTGTACCCAGTAGAATCGTCTCTGATTAAGCAAGAAGACATTGAGAAGTGGCCAAACCACCTTGACCACGATCAGGATATCGTTAGATTCTTCCATAGCTATTTTGATCTTTCTGCGATTAGAGATCACAAACAGACAAAATATTTTGTATATTGCATAATTCATTTACATTAATATAATTTTTTTCATGATTGCATATTTTATGCTTTTCAGATAATTTTTCAGCAAAAGTGGAAATCCACTGAAGTAAACGGCAACGTCACAATTTAACAAACCCTTTTGTCCACCCTCTGTAGCTGAGCATGAGCACACTTTCTGTATGTCATGTAAAAAAGTATATATAAACGGAGAGGTAATGAATTACAGTGCATAATTTCCTTTTACATAAACACAAACAGTACTGTAAAAATATTAAAAAAAAGGTACAGGTGGCCTAAGAGGCCCACTGTATCTTGGGCACAGCATATGAAAGGCGAAGCCTATACCTCTCCTTAACTGCCTTATCCTTATGGTGTGCTCACAGGGTATTAACCAGTCCGTCAGTTTTCGCTTCCTGCAGAGACTGTCCGTCATGCCGGGCCGCGTAGCGCAATCGGTAGGGCACCTTACTCATAAGTCAGAGGTCCTGGGTTCGAAACCTGGTCTGGCCACATACTTTCGTTTCTCCTTCCACTGATTCAAGAAGGGCAGTTGTCAGTTACTGGCGGAAGTATGTGTACTTAGTACTGGTTAACCGCTTAGGAGGTCTAAGCCTGCCCAGGAATAGTGTGGTTAGGTTAACTGACCGTCCCGACATGACCATAGCTGTTTACCGTGGACGTTAAGCATCAGATCAATCAATCTGTCCGTCATATTTGCAGGGATTACCGTCCTCGAAAAATGGCTTCCTGCCGAGACTGTCCGCGTGACGCTGCTTCTTGCCGAGAGCCTCCGCAGGAAGCAGAATCACGCTGACAGTCTCTGTACGAAGACATTTATCATGTACAAAAGTCTCGGCAGGAAGCAAGAGATTGCGGACAGTCTCGGCGGAAGCCAAATATGACGGACAGTCTCTGCATGAAGCGAAAATTGGCGGACTGGTTTATACCCTGTGGTGCTATTACTGCTGGGTTGGCAGAGTTTTCCTGTCGCCAGCTGACCCAAGCCAGGATTCGAACCTGCGAGCTCCTGCGTCATTACCGAGTCGCTCTAACCACTCGACCACGGCGCCTCTCTGTAATTTGAACTAACGAAGATCGAGATCATTCCAAAAATTAATGTGAAAAAAACTACGCCCTTAGCGGGAATCATGTTATTCATATCATGACTGACTCAACGGCCCATAGAGACGGAACTCCGTCCTACCAGGAAGACGGAAAATGAAGGGTAACATTGTACGGACTCTGAAAAGGAAACCCGCACCTCCTGCAAGCGCAGCAGGTCCTTGACTATCTTATCGGTGGTATCGTAACATACCTGGGGTTGCTACAACTTCTCTAAATGAAGGCTTTATGTAAAAGGTTGTAGGAAATTATGATGCTGGATTAACACCGTTAATTAAGACCGGGCTGAAACACTGCTTCATACGACCGATTAACTAGGCCACGATCCAGATATAATTCACGCCCTCTCTACCTCCCCGCCCCCCCCCCCCCCCGGAAAGTTTTGTAGACCATGATTTTTTTAATCTCAGTGTCTTACAAGCATTTTGCAGCATGTAAGCCCTCTGGAGGTTGGGGCATCACAGAATAACAGCCTGTAATAAACGTTACCCATCAAAAAGTAAATGTAATATTGAAACTTAAAAAAAAAAACAATAGGGATTCTCGGGTTGGGCGATGGTGCTTGGTAACTTTCAGTGCCGAGGCGTCCTACTAATGTAGATAAAAGAACGGCAATGGCCTAATGTGCTGGCAGTAGGTGCGGGTAGGCGTTGTTCGGATATTTTTCTCTTTTCTCCCCACCATCTCTCTGGGAGACGTCCCGCTATAGACTTAAATACTGTAAATGACAGTTAAACCCAAACCAACATTGTGAAAAGTTTCCGTAGATTTTACGCTAGCATAACTGGCAACCAGCTGCCAGTCAATTTCCCGTTATTTTTATGGGCGTCTGTCTGTAGAACATTGTTGAGAATTTCGATATGGTAGTGTTATGTTTGCTGCCCTCGAAAATACCTTTACAGTATGACCAAAACAACACCTGCTCTATTCTGTCCTACTCGGCTTGATAATTCCTGCATTTTTTAAGGGCGCCCAAAATGTTACATCAATAATAGCAACGCAGTCTCTTGTGTACCGCCAGGGATAGTTGACTGTGGAATTTCCGACATTGGGGCGTCCTTCTGATATTAACTAAAGGGAGACAAGTGCCTGCTGTGTTTGCAGTACGTGCGGGACGTTTTCTTCACCTATTTTTGTCTTTGTTCTTTGGTCTGAATGTGGCAGAAATACTGCCTCATTCTATTCTATTCTAATCTGTTTTAGCCCATCACGTTTTGCCAGGTCGTTGGGGCACCAGAGATGACTTCGTAACACTCCTTTTCCACCTTTTCCTGCTTTCAGCTGCCCTAGTTGAGCTGGCAAAGTCCATCCCTGTCCACTCTTTAATATTGTCTTCCCACTTCTTCTGTCTACCATGCTCTTTTTTCCTTTCACTGTACCCTGTAGAATTGTCTTTGCTCCCGTTTCCTAACCATGATCAGTCGTTCATCATATTATCCAATGGCTGCTTGGATCTTTCTGCGAACCTCCTCATTGGTTATGTTCTATCTATATATACACTGCGTCACCCTCTAAGTGAGTGTTATGCGCAGGGTTAGTAAGAATAAAGCAAAAAGTGATAGTGAGATTTGAAAGTATGATAGTGAGATTAGAAAAATGATAAAAGTGTTAGTAATGTTAATTGAGTAATAAGATAAAAGCAGGATAAAACAGATCTTATTTTCTTATGGCCTTTGGTGATTTATCTTGCTCACTTCCACTTTTAAGGAGTCAACATCTCTTAAAAGAACAATGTCTGAAGTAAGCCGGTTCCACAAAACAACAGTCATTAGAAAGAACGAATACCGATAATAATCCATAGTTGCATGTACCTGGCGGAAACTAAGTGGATGCAAATGACGAGATGATCTGTTGAGCCGCTCAGAATATGATGGCATTGGCACGGCAAGAAGACCATACGTGATCCTGTAAAACATCGCAAGTCGAGCATCATAGCGGCGGTTTTCAAGGGAGCGCCAACCAATGTTACTCAGCATCTCAGTAACACTGTCATAAGAGAAATGTCTACTTGTCACCATTTGGCGGCCCTTCTTTGCAACATTTCTACTTTTTGAATATTCTGTTTGGTGAAAGGGGTCCAGACAGTGGAGGCATACTCAACCTGGTGTCGGACTAGGGTTTTATAGGCTTATTCTTTTACAGACCGAGTTTTAGTTTTTATATTACTTTTAACAAAGCCTAAAGTTCTATTAGCCTTATTTGTAATTTCAATTATGTTTGTGTTCCAGCTCAGTTTTTAGATAAACTTACCCCCAAGATATTTTGCATAGTCAACAGCCTCCAGAAACTAGCCATGGAGTGTATACCGGGAAATGATAGGATATCTTGATTTGCTGATATGTAGCACATGACATTTGCTTGGATTAATTCCATATCCCATGTTTGTTCCCATTGTTGTAAGGTATTGAGATCATTCTGGAGAGTGTTGCTGTCATTTGGATTGGCAACTGTGAGGTGTACCGCAGTATCATCTGCAAATAATCTGACCTGAGACTGAATATTGTCCGGCAGGTTGTTTATGTAGAGCAAGAAGAGGAGTGAGCCAATAACTGAGCCCTATGGTACACCAGATGTCGCGGGTACTTTTGACGATGACTCCCCTTCAAGCACTACAGCCTGGGTTCGATCCCCGAGAAAGGATTTTATCCAGTTTCGTAGAGAATATTGTTATTATTAAAATGCCGAGTGAGATTTGAGGCGATTATGTGTTCCATAGGTTTGCACAAATTACAGGTCAAGGAAATTGGTCTGTAGTTTGCGGGATCACTTTTGTCTACCTTTTTGAATACAGGGCTTACCCTTCCGGACACCCAATCTTTTGGTAGTGTTCCAGTTTCCAGAGACTTTTCAAATATTGTTTTGACTACAGGGGCAATCTCATTTCGAAGTTCTTTCAACAAGACAGGTTTGATATCAACCGGACCAGCTGCTTTATCTGATTTCAAATTTGCTAAAAGTTTCAGAACTCCGTTAAAGTCAATTTTAATTTCGGGCAGTTCCGGGTATTTGCACTTTAGGGTTTTCCGGTACATTTTGAAAAAGCTGCTGGACTTTTTCAAGACATAGCTGGCCTAAATGTAAAGAGGACAACTGCGAGAAGACTGATTGAAACTGCTGGTTCAAAAGGTTTGCTTGTCCTTTTTTTATTTGTAATTAGAATGTTTTGTTGCTTAAAAGTGGTGAGATTCCCTTAGAGTCTTGTCTATCACTCTTGATAAGGGAGTAGAGCTTTTTTCTGGGCGTAGAAGTTAAGAAAAACAGAAGTCATGTATAGTTTCTAAGCCTAGAAGTTCTATTATAGAGTTAGTCTAACTAGTAGTTAATGAGTCCCATTGAATTCAGAAATCGACGTTACGAGTTGTTACGTCAATATTGACCCAGTTAATGATAGGTTCCCCTCTTTATTTAAAAGTAAGTAAACTTGGAACCAATATTTCTTCTGGCCGGTTTACATCGCGGAATGATTATGTACAAAGTAGTTAGGTATTTTGTCAACATATATAAGAAGTTTAAGACCTGAGTATCTCCATGTAATACATAAATTTATATAAAAGACGATAACAGATATTTCTAGACTAATATGCACAGTGGAAGGAAAGTAAACGATGATTATTTGAGCGTATGTGTATTCCGACTGGAAGAGTACTTCGGTCGACCACTATCTCCGTATTTTCCTAGTGAACATCGTTACGAGATTTGAACAGTTATCTCAATATTCAATCGACTTTGATACCGCTAAATTATTAATGATCAAAAATAATAATTCAGTCCATGAAAGATGAATTAAATTGTTGAATTTGAGCTCGCATAACAAAATTTAAGCCGTGACCTAGATATTCGAGACCGTATCGGGACGTTTCGCGCCAGGGACGTTTCGTCCCAAACAGGCCAAAAACCCGGGATGATTCGTCTCAGGACGTTTCGACCCATATACATTTAGATTTCATCGAGAGATCACCGTATCAAAACGAAAGAACGAATCTGAATACAAAATCCGATACATAAGACTGTACACTCATGATTCTCACTGGCTTTAACTTTAATGTTTAGTTCGTGGATTTACTGAAATTTAAACAGATTTCTCAGCCTTAAAAAACGAAACGCAAGGATTTGTCAGTGTAAGCGGAAGTAAATGTCACCAATACGGCGGTTTGAGCTAAGTCCTTCGAGGATAATCCAGACAGTTACATTAGTTTTTCTTTTGTTTAATGTATTATTAGAAAAGTATACCTAATATTGTATTCATATTTACAGGCATAGTTACTATATTGTACCGTTTGAAACAAGAGTAAAAGCTCTTTCAGTATGAAACTATTAAGTTGCAATCCATCCACACTTGGTTCAAAACTTCATTATTAACAGGATGGGGTACAAGGTAAATATTATATAAAGGTCTCATCTGGCCAAACTAGCTACACTTTTGACTCATCCTGATGTTGAAAGAGTTGTTTGGGGGTATATTGGTGAGTTCAGAGACAGACTCACTTAACACCGGCATAACACCTATGAACACCGGTCTGATTCCTACCTGCTTAGAGATGCATCCTGTATTACCCAGAAACTTATCGATGAATACCGGTCTGCTCAGACACACTCACCGCACTACCTAGAAACATGTCAACGAACACCGGTCTGATTTCTTATCTTAACTGCTTTGACACACTCACTGCATTAACTAGAACTATTTGGATGAACACTTGTCTGAAACCTATCTTCTCAGACACACTGACCCCACTACTTAGAAACAATCTGATGAGCACCGGTCTAATAACTTCACCATCCTACCTTAAAACATTTGGATGAACATCGGTCTGTTTCCTACCTGCTTAGACAAATTCACCGCATTACCTAGAAACATGTCGATGAACACCAGTCATCGACATGTTTTTAGGTAGTGCAGTGAATTTCTAAAGAGGGTAAAATCAGACTGGTGTTCATCGACATGTTTCTTGGTAATGCGGTGATTATGTATAAGCAGGTAGGAATCAGACCGGTGTTCATTGACATGTTTCTAGGTAGTGGGCTGATTGTGTCCGAGCATGTCAGGATCAGATAAGTGTTCTTCAGAATGTTTCTAGGTAGTGCGGTGAGTGTATCTGAGCAAGTACATATCAGACATATATTAATTGACAGATTCCTACCTGCTTTGACAAACTCCAGAGCCGGATCCAGACCCAGAGGTGTTGGGGGGGGGGCACAGATTAGGCGAGGGGTCAAGGGGGCTGCCTAGGCCCCATGTGGGTCCAGGGCAAAGCCCTGGTAGGGGGTGCAGGGGGGCGAAGCCCCCCGCCGGAAAATGATTTTCAGTATTTGTAGATGTCTTTGGGGGGCTCTGATGAACATTATTTTGTGAAATTTATATTCGGTTATTGCACCTATATTTGTCATAAACATCAATATTGTAACACTTGGCACCAGGATATACAAGTCCACTGATCAATTTTGGCCCTTAGTATATGTATATGAAGAAGTAGCTTCTCTCTATTAAGGGTCCAAACATAAAGTCATTGTGCCACCCCAACCCCCCCCCCCCCCCCAAACTCCCACTTGGCCCTTCTTTGCTTTTCTGTGTCTTGAAAAAATCTTAGGTAATATAGTGTGCCCGCCCCCACTCCTCCCCACAATACACAATACTGTTGTGTGCCCCTCCCCCCCCCACTTCAGAACAACTTCTAAAACAGGGCACACACACATAATATTGTGTTCCACCGCCCCTCTCCCCCCTCCACTTCTGAACAACCTCTTAAACAGGGCGCCTATCCCATCCTGTGACCCATCTTACAGGAATGAAAAGAAAAAAAAAGATAACAAAACAAACCAAGTTCGATTCGGACGTGATCACAGCACCACGCTTCATTTTGAGCGAATGACAAGTTCCAGATACATTATCAGTTTATGGCATGTTGTTATTAATCATTTTCATAGTTTGGCCAAACATCAAATGTGCCAACAAGGGCAAACCATGTTCCTTTCTTTTCAATCTTTCGATTTGGTCAAATGGGCATTTACTCGTCCAATCAAATAAATCCTTGAAACTTCCATTGAGCGCAGTGGAGTGTTTCAATCGATACGCGACTCTTATCTACAAAATTGAGCAATTAGCGCGGTAGGTGTTAAAAGATTAAGGATGTCACTGCCGGGGGGCACATAACAGCAGACAGACACTAAGGTGCAACTTCTTAATTTCGGGCCCGCGAAAGGTCAATGCTGGAAAAAATAGCGACTTGCAGGCTAGCTGGGGGGGGGGCACGGGCCCGAGTACCCCCCTCTAAATCCGGGCCTGAACTCAGCACACTACCTAGTAACATGTTGATGAACACCAGTCATCGACATGTTTCTAAGTAGTGCAGTGAATTGTCTAAAGAGGTAAAATAAAACTGGTGTTCGACATGTTTCTTGGTAGTGAAGTGATCATGTCTAAGCAAGTAGGAATCAAACCATTCTTCTTCGACATGTTTTAAGATAGCGGAGTGATTGCGTTGGAGCAGGTCGGTATCGGACAAGTGTTCTTCAAAATGTTTCAAGGAAGTGCGGTGGGTGTATCTGAGCTAGTACGTATCAGACATATATTAATTGACTGATTCCTACCTGCTTTGGCAAACTCAGTGTACTACCTAGAAACATGTTTTTAAGTGGTGCAGTGAATTGTCTAAAGAGGTAAAATTCAGACCGGTGTACATCAAAATTTTTCTTGGTAGTGAAGTGATCATGTCTAACCAAGTAGGAATCAGACCGGTGTTCATCAATATGTTTCTAGGTAGTGGGATGATTGTGTTTGAGCAGGCTGCTATCTGCGAAATGTTTGTAGGAATTGCGGCTAGCAGTGCGGTTAGTGTATCTGAGCAAGTATGTATCAGACATTTATTAATTATTAATTGACATGTTTAGAGGGAGTGCGGTATAGTTATTTGACTGGTTTTCATCGATGTGTTTCCAGGTGGTGAGATGAATGTGTCTGAGTGGGTAGGTATTAGACAAATGTTCAACCAAATGGTTCTAGGTAGTGCAGTGAATGTATTTAAGCCGGTAAAAATCAGACTGATGTTCATTGACATGTTTCTAAATACCATAAAATCGAAAAAGTGATATCATAAAATATGTACGATTGAGTGATATCACAAAATCCAATTAGTGATACCACAAAATAGAATAAGTGATATCACAAAATTGATTTTGTAATCACGAGATCACAGCTACTTTGTGATATCACTAATTCGATTTTGTATATCACAACATCTATTTAGTGATGTCACATTCGATTTTGTGATATCACTTAATCGATTTTATGATATCACTATATCTATCGAGTTTGTGATCAGTAATTCGTTCCTAACTAGTGTGTTCGATATTACAAAAACGATTTTGTGATTTCACTAAATCGATTTAGTAAACATAATATAACACATGGTTTATGACACTCAGGTGAGTCAGTGATAGCACATAATAGTTAGTGAAATCAGAAAATAATGTGATACCACATGTGATATCACATACTTGAAATAGTGGTATCACAAAATCGACATTGTGATATCACAAATTCGATTTTGTCCGAATTATTGATATCACAAACTCAGATTACTGATATCGCCAAATCAAATAAGTGATATCAAACAAAAATCGAATTTGTGATATCGAAAAATCATATCCACTTTACCTTTTGATATATATCCAAATCTGTATAGTGATATCTATGGCAAGCCATTTTACTAATCATAATGCATAGTAGATATCTTATATAGTAAATTAGATATCTAATATGCCAGTTAAGATATCTAATATAACATATAAGATATATAACATATAAGAAATCTTATATCCTCTATAAGATATCTGATACAGGATATATCTTATATAGAAAATAAGATATCTTATATAGGATATGAGTTATCATCTTATTTAATTTTTCATATAAGATATCTTATATAATATATCAGATATCTTATATATTAGATATCTTAAATAGCATGTAAGATATCTTATATAATAAATCAGATATCTGATATATCAGATATGTTATATATTTAAATAAGATATCTCACACCCTATATAAGATAGCATATCTGATATCGATATCTGATTTACAAAACAGGATATCTTATATGTGATACAAGACATCTTAAATGCTATATCAGATAACATATATTGTGTTGCGTCTTATTGAAAAGTCAAATAAGATATCTTATATACCTATACTAGATATCTTATATAGTATATAAGATTCTTATATGATATCTTATATACCTATACTAGATATAGAAGGTCCCCTTGCACGCGACAATGATCAGCATATTCACACAGTTCATTGTTTTTTCTAGTGAAATTATTTAATTCAGATTTTTATATATACTAGTCAAAAGTTCTAACCGACCACTTACTTTTTATAATTTTTCCTCAATGCTATTCGCAATCTCACAATTCAGTGTACAGCCGCAGATAGACCACTAAAAGGTTAAGCATTATTCAGTGCATTGTATCCAGGAGTCACAGATGAATACGGGTACCCCCATTTTCAAAATTAACAAGAATTTGCATTGAGTGGTGGGGTAAGTTTTAACATTTTGACCCAAAGCGGCCACTGTCATGCAGGAAGAGCCATCAATCGTGCATAAATCTGTTTATTCTGTCATTTGCTTTAGTAATGAAGTGGTTTTGTTCACGTAATTTGGATATTTCAAAATGTGATTGTTCACAAATTGTAACGAAATGCTTAATTTTGTGAATTTTAAAAATGGGGGTACTTCTGTTCATCGGCACATCCTGGATGTAATGTTGAGAATTTTGTCAAACCTTTTAATGGCTGAGCTGACTGACATATCTGCCTATTTAAGGATGTAAATAGAACTGTAAGATTGTTTGAGGCTCTGAAGAAAATCGATAAAATGTAAGTGGCCGGTTAGAACTTTTGGCTAGTATACTAAGGCCCGATTTCACGTTAAACTTAGTACATGGATTAGCATTCTGAACACCAAATTTTTAAATTGCGCCTTACGGTAGATAGACCACGGACTGGTTAATACGAGTTATAAATGTGACGTGAAAACGGGCCTAAAACCAATTGTTATTTGCATTTCAACTAACATAAATCTCATTCATCTTAATTTATCACTCAGTTTGTACTACGAATTTTGGAATTCAGAATTCGAAATTCAGAATTGTGAAATAAGAGAGGTAATTGGGCTATCGTCGTACATCGATACTTTTCGATTTTTATTGCCTTCCTTGCATTTTTATTTTGAAGTAAAGGTGTTAGGTCCATATAGTTCAATTTAGCTGCACTAAGGTCTTTTTGCATATCTTTTAGTCTACATTAAACGCGGTCAATATTGTTCTGACTTACATGACCATGCATCATTCTTTAATATTAGTATATAGAGAAAATAGAGAAAATGAACAAAAGGTTACTCAGTTTTATTTATTTATTTATTTTTCTTAAAATGCAAGTCTTAAGTCAAAAATTGTGTTAGCCTAATATTCTGCACTAGCTTACAAATCTTCTGATCAAAGATATGTTACTGTGGTCATTTTTAACAAAATTAATACATCCAAAAACTAAAGGTTTTTGCGTGGCTATATCGAAGTAAGATAATTTGTTGGGGTCGAAAACAACACGGAAGAAGCCTCATCAGTCTGCAATGAGATTCAAGTTTCATTTCAACAATCATTGCGACATTTACTTCTATAAAAGTAAAAAGTATGCAAAGACCAGGAACTGAAACAATCAAAATCAAAATCCAGCCCTCAAACCATAGTTGGAAACAACTAAGATTACAAATAATCAAGATACAGAGAACATATGGCCAACCGAGTGAGCAGCTTGTTCCCAAAAGGTGGCCACTCAGCAACCCAAACCGAACCAAAAATAATAATAACATACATAAGGTAAAACATCACAGAAACTCTGACACCAAAAACAGGCAACAAAGAACCACAACAGAACTACCGCCTTGGAACGGTCAGTAATGAATTACTGGGGGGGGGGGGGGGGGGGGGGCTTAAATCGATTTTACAGGCCAAACCTCACCCTCAGTTTCTGAAGTGGTACAAAACATTTAGTTGGTTGTTCGGTTCGCATGATAACCCTCTAACTCGTCAATGAATCATCACGGTAAACACATAAATCAAATTTCAACACCATGAAGAAGCAAAGACGAGGACTCAACAGATACAACGGGCCGTCTGACAGGTGGAGATCCCTGTCCTGCCAAACAACCCCACTGGAAATCTGAAGCAAAAGAAGGTCACCAGTTGAGCCCCGGTGGACCAAGCAACAGACAAAAAGGCTCCGGTCCCAACCAACTAAAATATATAGCTTTAGGTCGGGGCCATCATAGAGTCTGACGACCGATCCCCCGGTGAGCAATTAAAGAGTGCAGCAAAGCTATCAACCGTGATTGGGTTAATCACTAAGCATGCAGACTGTCGCATAACATTTAAATTATAGCCAATACGTTTGTGACGTATTATTATTTTTCGGAATTGATCAGAAAAATCAGTCCTACCCTTAATCTTTTTGAATTTGTATACTAAGTCACCATAAAATTCTGGTTCCGATAGGCCTTGGTGTAAAAGAAATTTTAATCCGACATCAAATTTTGAAACCAATTCATGGTGTCTGCGATAGAATTTAGAAAAAGCCTTTCTAAGCTTATGATACCGATAGCCCTGTTGAAGAAGTTTAGCAGTTAAACATTTATTACGAGCATTAAAGTCATCTACATGACTACACACTCTAGCAAATCTTATAAGTTGAGAAATATACACTCCATAAGAGGGACGACGTGGAACGTCACCATCCAAAAATGGAAAATTAACTATATCAAAGTCAAAGTCATCACGTTTATCATAAATTTTAGAAGATACAAAACCGTTAGAAATAGATAGATGTAAATCCAAAAAGGGGGCCTCGGTATCTGAAGTATTAGCTTTATTCAATTTAAGTTCAGGTGGGTAAATTTGGTTAACCATGCTTTCAAAATAAGGATTATCAATATTCAGAAGATCGTATAAACCTGCATAAACTGAGAAGTAAAGTCAAACGCCCAATATAACATGACATTTCATGTTATAGTTTTTCTTGTTCGGTATAAATCCAGAGGGACTACTATCTGCTGTTTGTGCAGAAAGTCCTAAAAGATCTTGCAAATATGCCATAGGCTGATCTAATTTTAGTCTGGATAAGGTACTTTACCTGTGTGTAGTGGCGTCTGTCGGTGGTCTTTCCTGACTTCTGTGTATGGAAAATTTTGTCGCGTTTTCTGATAAGTCGTTTTATCTCCTGGGTGATCCAAGGGGACTCTTCTTCACGCCAAACCTTTTAATAGGAATAAACTTTGAAACGCCCTGATTTATAGCAGTTTTAAAAGAGTCCCAGAGCTGTTCTACAGTTTTATCATGATAATTTAACATAAAATCAGAGGCAAAATCAGACATGTATTTCTTAAAGTTATCCCAATCAGCTTTGTGAGACCGCAATATTCACAGAACGCATTTTTCACATGGATGAAAAATCCGGTCGCATTTTTCTCACGTGTGACAAATGCGGTCGCATTTCTCACAGAATTTGAACGCATTTTTTACATATCTGTGAAATCTGCTTTTGATATGTACCATGAAAACGTAATTTGCCAAACGCATGTAACACCCCTAAAATATGACAAAATATCGCAAAAACGCATTTTTCTCTTCTTGAAATTTTTATAACCCTGTTGTTATGAAAGTTATAGTGGATGGATAAACCACGGAGGTAATACCAATTTGCCTACCTGTGCTTTCGACCGAGTCAGTCAGTTCCCATACATGCAAAAGTGGCTGTCGACCGAGACAATCGACAGCGGTATTAGCTCGGTCGACAGTACCATTTACCGTTATTGGTAATGTTTACGATCGTATTCTCGGTGAAAAGCCTCTTTTTATAGTAAAGACTCGGTCGAAAGCACAGGTAGCCAAATTGGTATTAGCCCCGTGTAATCGGTACAGTAAAATTGAAATCTGCTCAGCTCTTCCGCGCAGAAAGTCGCTGGTTCGACTCGCCAGCCAGGCAATCGACTGAAAAACTCTCTCTGTCAACCCTGCAGCAAACTGGCTATCTTTTTCGACTTAGGGCAGGTGAGAGGCAGCGAAAGGAGAGGGATAGAATCCGTCTTTCGTATGCTGTGTCCTAGACACGTTGGGTTCTAACACCAACTGCCGCAAGGATACGGGAAACCTTTACTTTTGCGTTTTAATCTTTTGGAAAAAGCTTCTGAAAGATCGATACAAGAATGAAGGCGATAGGTTGACCAAAGGGTAAAATATAGGCATGTCCCACGAAAAACGGGAGAGGGTGTTGGATAGAGGAAATGTCCTTGGAATAACCGCCGTTTCACAATAGATGTCCAAACATTTAGGATGATACGGTGGTTATTGTAAAGACATTTTTCTCTCCACACATGGGCGTTTTGTCCCACCTTACCCGACTCTACAATTCTTGTACAAGCTAAAGCGGGTAAGGGGAGAATGTACACTAACTATGGCTTGATGCTCGTTCGTATGTCTGTCTGGCCGTCTGTCCGCAAACTTCATCGTTTGTCCGTACGTCTTGTCCCACCTTACCCTACTCTACAATTCTTGTACAAGCTAAAGCGAATAAGGGGAGAATGTACACTAACTACGGCTTGATGCTCGTTCGTATGTCTGTCTGTCCGTCCGTCTGTCTGTCTAGAAACTTCATTGTTTGTCCGTACGTCTTGTCCCACCTTATCCTACTCTACAATTCTTGTACAAGCTAAAGCGAATAAGGGGAGAATATACACTAACTACGGCTTGGTGCTCGTTCGTATGTCTGTCTGGCCGTCTGTCCGCAAACTTCATCGTTGGTCCGTACGTCTGCACAGGAGTTGAATCTGTTGATTGAACAAAGGTTGTTTTTCGCAATATTGGGTTGTGCACATATAGCAGGGAGTTGCTGTGGGTGTTTGAACGGACCAATAACATTGTTCAGGGATGTAGCCTGCATTTGCAAGTATATAAAAGCAGACTGAAATATTACGTGAATTGGTCAGCTTTTAACAACTTCCGAGTGAAGATATGTCTAAAAGATATCATTTCGTTTAGCTTCGTCGTGTATCTTTTTAAAGATACTTCTTGTTTTCTTTTTGTTAGCCGTAGTGATGTCATGGCATCGTGACAAAGGTGTTGTTACGTTCTTAGGGCAGCAGGAAAAGTTAAAGTAAAATAAAAATAAAGCAGAACATAATTGTGGTTTGAAGCATTCAATATCCCTGCGAAAGGGGTATACCCCCGGAAAAATAGATGAAGAGTTAAAAATATTCAAGCGGTATATTGTATGATTTAACTTCCCTTTTGGAAAAAAATCACCAGTAAATAACAATAGAGTCAAAAAAGCAAGGTGTTAGGCTTGTCATGAGGTCAATTAATGACTTAATCGGCAATAATTTCGATATTGTCGGTTGGATCTGAACAGTGCTCTATTCGTCAGAAGCATCTCCCAGTTATAAGTCTACGGGATATTTCACTTGCCATGGCAACCAAATTCTCAAGCAAATGAATAAAAGGACATCTTTCCCCAGCCTTGTGAATGTTATATATGAAATTTGGTTGAGATTGACCCAGACGCTTAGAAAGGTTTTGACGGACGACGAACAGCGGGGACTGCCTTTCCTATAAACTACCCAAGAGCCGAAGTCATAGTTGTAGTTGGAAAGGGATAACTAATCATTCATTCTAAAGCTTCCTTTTCCGTATGTGTGAAAAATGCGTATCTATTAAAAATCGCTACAAAATCCGAACGTATTTGTCACACTGGCAAAATGTGAAGAATACGACTGTATTCATCACAGACGTGTGAAAAAATTCGTTCTGTGAATATTGCGGTCTCTCACAGCTTTCCTATATATAAAGGTACGGATCTAGGTTTTTTTGATCCTATCATAGGTTTAACATCAACATCAGCGACCATGATATGATGGTCAGCGATACCAGGGAAGGTTTCAACTCTGTTAACTAATGTGTAGTTGGAAGTCAGAAAAAGATCCAGGACATATTTACTTCTTGTGGGTTCCTTTGACCATTTGCACCAGGCTAAAATCATCCAGCATGGAGACGAAATCGTCATATAAATATGTGAAACCACAACCAGACTTAATGGAGGGGTTGTGTTCTGCATCCCAGGAAAACTTCGGGTAATTGAAGTCCCCCAGGATCCAGACTTTACCTTGGGTCTTTTTAACCATGTCAAGTGACCTTCTCAATTCCTCAGCACTCTGTACATCACCTTCTTTGGGGTAAGCTGCAACAAAGAGAGATTTGGTAGAAACAATGTCAATTTTCACAACAATGTCAATTTTCACCTTCAGTAACCTTCGGTAGCATCTCATCTCCAAGGCATACGTTCTTTTCTGTGTCAAGGTCTACGATTCAAAGGCATACATAAATATGGAACTGACAAGAGAGCGCATAAGTTTAGCCGTTAATCCAAGAAATATGTTGTTATCTGTCCAAATATGCTTCAGCTTTGTAAGAGCTGAAGTGGCTTGTGTAATGCTTGAGAGAACCTCCGCTTTCTAGCCATCATCTGAGACAACTGATCCAGGGTATTTGAAGCTTGTTACGGTATCCAGCTTCTGTTTTTTGCCTTGATCTCCCTCTGGATGCCACTGGCGCTGTTTGTCATCAGTTTGGTCTTCTCATCACTGAACTCCATCTTTCAGGTTTTGTCAAGACTTTCAGCTAGGTCTTCTAGTTACTGCTGTTCCTTAGCTAGCTAGAGGGCGGTTGCGGTCGGACGAGTGCCTACTGTGCTTGCAGTAGGTGCGGGCGGGGTAGTTTTTGGCTATCTTTTCTCTCTCTGACCTATATCTCTTTTCTTTCTCCCTCTCTCTAAAAGATGGCTCAATAAAGACTCAAATACCGTCTTAAAAAGCCGTTGAACCAAATAACCAAACTCTTCCTCAGCTAGATTGTCTATGTCATCGGCAAACCGCTGACTGGTATTATTTCTGCCACCTATGCTAACCTTTCCTTCATGTTCCTCCAGAGCTTCAGACATTATCCGTTCAAGATAATTGTTGAAGAGGATGGATGACAGAAGACATCCTTGCCTCACTCCAGCTACTGTTATGAACATTCTACCGTGCTGCCATTCTTCTGGACTGCACTTACAGCCTTGTTGCAGGGCTGCTCAATGGTGCGATTTCGATTTGCACTGATATTGCACCCATAAGGCTGCGTGCCATAGCCTGTCAAAGTTTGTTTTTTTAAATCAGTGAAAACATGGTACAGGCTTTGCTGATGTTGAAGGGATTCTGAGGTTGAAGATATGTTCCTCATACGACCGATGAACTCCAATATAGCTTCCAGAGGAAGCGGTGGGGTTGGACGGAGAGAGAGAGAGAGAGAGAGAGAGAGAGAGAGAGAGAGAGAGAGAGAGAGATGTTCAGAAGTTAAATCGAGTGACAATCAGGTGGTTGAATAAAATGAAAACCTCAGATTTTTTTATTAAAAAGTGGGATAGAGACTTGAATAAGTCAAGTTTTGATTTCTTCTGACTTTCGTAGTACATATCATAGTATATTTGAAAGTGAGTTTACCAATTCATATCACCTGTGTTCATATGTTGTTATACAAAAAAAATAAAGTTTAAAGTAACTTGTGATCTTGCTCTCCTTTTTTCCTGCTTGCTTGTGTTTCCTTAAGTATACGCGTAAAAACTTTGAAGTTGAAACTTATTTGCGTGTCAAACTCATTTATTGGTCGTGCCTAAGTTAATATTAACCACAACTTGATGCAATCAGTACAGCTTCTGTACGGTAGTCATTTACGAAAACTTCAATACCCGGTTGTGCCCTTGTTCGGACCTTTACGTAGCATGTGCATCATGGGTCAGGGCCAGACTATGCCTTGCTGTGCGGTACCAGAATATTTGCTAGTTTACCAGTAAATGGTACATTAGCACCATTTACTGGTAAACTAGCAAATATTTTTGTATTGGGAAGACAATATGAAGGAGTGGACAGGGATGGACTTTGCTAGCTCAACTAGGATAGATGAAGACAAGACTAATAAGTTGTAAAATTATCTGTGGTGCAATGTTATGGGATAGACTAGCCTTGACTAGACTAGGTGCATTGGCAAAAATAAATAAATGAATAAAAAATAAATACATGTAAATAAATAAAGATCGATAAAATCATGCTAGGAAAATATCTCTTTTCAACGAAAAACGTGAAGATGCCAGGATTTTCATCATACCAGTATCTAAATGTCAATTATGGATATCTGCATTAATACTACACATAACCCTGTTCAAATATAGAACAGAGATATGTTTTTAAAATTGAGATATCTATTTTTTAAAATAAGATATCTGTATTTCAATTGACGATTACTCTATTTCAGCGAAATGAAAATAAATGTATTAAATTTAGACATGTGTAATTCAAATTCAGGTACCTAAATCTCAAATACATTGCTATTTTGGTATGAAAAAGAGATCTTTGTCTTCTAATGCAGTAAGCTATATAGCAGTTAGAGGTATCTATATTTTCAAAATTAGAGATATGATTAACACAGCTGTCTCTATGTATCACAAAAAACTGACATCTTCTTTTGCAAACGAATTTTCATTTAAAACTAAGTTTTTAAAACTTAAAACGCATTTATGCCTTGTGTCCCATATAAAGGACATTAGCAAACAGTGTTGACCCTTATCAGACGCCGCAACACGCGGCATCTGATCAGGGTCAACACTATTTGCATAAGACAAATATGTATTTTTCGAAAACTGATAGAAATAAAATTAACCAAACACCCCTATATTGACATATGGACTTATCCGATTTTTAGGAATAGAAGAGTCCATTAGACATAAATGGGTTAATTAGAGCAATCCTAGATCAGTTTGCTGAGGTTTCCAGTCATACATGTAAGGTCAACAGCAGTACTCGTTTATGCGTCAAAAATATACCTTTATAAGTAGAGAAAATATTTGTTTTATATCAGATTTCAGCCTGGTTCTTATTATGTCTTATGTCTATATGTATAACATAGATCAGTGCAACTTATTTAAAATGTTCAAGGTTTGCACTTTGTCAAAATTAGTATGCATTGTTTAATCAGGAAAGCACGATTTTTAAAATGCAAACGTCATATTAGGCTCGAATGCCCTACAATCAAGCCTGAAGTCAGTTTGATGAGAAAAAAGAAACAACTAAAAATGGGTTGACAGTTTTCGGCATTCTGCTTAACCATTGAGAGGATTTTCATGAAGTTTTAAAGATTTACTCCCTTGATAATAATAACAATAAAAAAGAAGAAAAATGATTTGATGAAATATTTCATGCAATACATCCGACGTGATCTAACTATGCATTTGAAGTAGAGTTTAGATAGTAATATTTGCTAAAAGTGACTTTAAACAAAAATAAGATAAATTTTTGCACGATCGCGGACCGGGCTCGAAATCGCATTATTTGACAAAAATAATTTATTCATACGTCACAATCAAGTGCACGAATAAGAAAAATACCTGTACATGATCACATGACACACGTGGTCAAAATCGATACGCTTACAGGCCGTGAGGAAATAGGTAATTTGCATTTTAATTTGAAGATTATTTTTCATTCCACATTTAAAAAAAAAAACATGTATTTTCTCAAAACTTCTAAAAAAATCTTTAATCTAACACAACGCATACTTGAAGTAGATCGGACTTTTGTGTCTGAGTTACAGCATTTACCGTGTAATGGCATTACTTTTTGTTGGCACGGTATCTCTTTAACTACTCGATAGATTTTTATAAAACTTTCATATTTTTTTAACTGTTTTTGTCCAAGTTTTCTGCCAGTTACAATCCTTATAGCCAACTCTTTCCCCCATTCTTAAGCCTGTTTCACATCTGCCTTACGGCAGCCGTACGGCCGTCTGCGATAACATTTCTGGCAAAAATCGCTGGGTTTCGTGCGGTTGCCGCAAGATCGTCGTACGAATTTTAGACGTCGCAAGGTCGTCGCAACGTCGCAAACTAAATTCTCAATATGCACATTATTTCTGCTATTTTTTGGCAATCTGTGGACGCCGCAAGGCTGCCACACGACAGTCTTGAGACAACCGCACGATTGACTCACGATTTTGCAGGAGTTCGCAAGTTTGCAGGCGGGGCTGCTGTCAATCATTGCTTGCGTTTGTCTTGCGACAGCCGCACGAGCATCTTACGACAGTCGTGCATCCTGACAGAATGCTATCGCAAGAATGTTGCGAATCGTAAGACAATCGCGCAAGTCGCACGGCAGCTGCATGACAGCCGCACGGCAGGCGCACGACAGTCCTACGATTTTTGCGTCACTTGCGTCTCCCTTAAATCATTTGCTAACTCTACCGGTCTTCAATTGTGCTTGGTAACTTTCAGTGCCATTTTGACAGTAGTAGGGCAAGGGCCTACTGTGCTTGCAGTAGGTGCGCGGTGGGGTTGTTTGGATCTTTTTCTCTCTTAAAACTATAATATCTCTATTCTTGTTCCCTCTTTCTGGGAGACGGCTCGATTTACACTGAAATATTGACTCAAAGAGTCGTTAAACCAAACAATCAAGCAATCAACTTCAACTGGATTTTATAAACATTTTGCAGCAGATCATGGGCTAGCAGAATTATGATCGCACCTTTTTTATTTTGGTTTTAGGAAAGATTTAAATGTTAATAAACCTCTTCCGGAGACAAATCAAATCCGGAGACATAACACAATGATTATGTGACCGTCTTCAAGTAACTATTATTTCTTACGTTTTCGTGTTTATGAAAATATACATTTCCATTAAAAGGAGGGGTTAATAAAAGGAGAAGCTGTGTGTTTGTTTTTATTCACTGACTGTGCAGTTCAACTTTAACATTTCTTAAGGCGAATAAGTACACTTTCAAGGCACGCAACTCAGCCATTTTCATTTTTGTTTTGCTTTCCATCTCAATAGGGGTCAACTTTTAAAGGAAAGAAAAGCAAAGGAGGGGGCAAAATATATCCAGATCTAAGTTAATTCCCTTGGCGGTGTAACACTACATCCTAGGTAACATTTTTATGCATTGTCCACAAAAGTGCGGTTTTCAATCATTTTACCGACGAGATGAAGCTCACATATGCATTATGTGCATTGAATATTAATGCATTTTGCTCCACGAAATGTTTTTACTTGACAAAAAAATGTTTTAATAAACAAGAGTTCTTACTCGACACTAAAGCTCCCTTGATTTTGTCTAACCTTATAAATATCAGAAATTTACTCTTCTTCCATACCCTTTAACTTTGTCACACTCATACTCGGAAGGCCATATTTTTGACAAAAAGAAATATATATATAAACTGAAAGGCCAACAGTGCAGAATGCAGATTCTGACGAGACTGCTTGTTATTAGATTTTGTCTATGACTTTGTTCTATCCAAAAAGTTTCATTTTTGAAAAAGGATATACCCCAGACGCAACATCTTAAGGCAATATATAGAGACACCTGAAAGGGATTTACTTTACTTTCAGGGGAAGTAACTGCCATTTTCTTTCTTTTTGTCTTCCTTATAATATGGGGAAAGAATTTGCTTTTACGGGTTGAAATAATGAATTTCCTCCCTTTGAAGCAAATATTTTCCTAAAAATCAAGGTCTTCTGGCTTAGCAAAGTCGATCCTATAGGGCACAGTGAAAGGAAAAGGAAGAGGCAGACAAATTAAAGAGTGTACAGGACTTTGCAGGCACAGTTAGGACAGCTGAAATCAGGACCACAGGGAAAGACTTGTTGCAAAGTCATTTTTAGTGGCCCAACGACCTGGCAAGGTTATGGAATAGACTAGACTAGACTACTGATGTGTGAAAATCGCTTACGGAATGACAGCCAGTGCAGACACTTGTCAAACTGTTCCTTTATTTCGTCGACACTTTTTTGTCGAGCGTAGCTTTTCAAAAGTTTCCGTTACAATGTCTAGTCTAATTGATAATTATAAACAATGTCACATTGTTGACTCAACATTGAATCAACGTCGTTTCAACGTCATGACGTTGACTCAACGTTGATTCAGTGCTCTATGCTGCTGGGGAAATCACTGGAAATATGCTGTTTAGCATTGAACAATATACTAAACCCTGACCGGTTGAGCTTCAGTAGCTGTTTGACGTTAATAAGAGTAAATATGATCACGTGTTAAAGATTCTTTTTTTGGTAAATACACAAAGCGGTGTCATAAGTATATTTTATTCGGGGAAGAAAAGAATCATATAAGTACGCGGATTCGTGCGGAAAGGTTAAGTTGTGTTTAGAGCAGAATAATTAATAAAATGATCAATAAACTTATAAATCTGAAGTTATAAAAATTGCACGAATAAAATAAAGTACAACAACAACAATGTCAGCGTCTAACGGAGACGTAAAACTGATGAACTACAAAGTCAACGGATTGACTGGTACGGAGAATGAAGCTTTTGAGGAGAGTTCCATAGACTCGAATATCGGGGACCCGACAGACGTTGTTGTAAAAGTCAGGAACCAGAACCAGGTAGGTCAAAGTATTACAGGTCGTGAGAAAACCTCTTCTCAAGGCAAATGGGTACACTTTCATGGGAAGCAGCTCGGCCATTTTCATTATTGCCTGCCTCCTCGATTATGGTCTACCCTTAAAGAAAAGAATTTGCTCCTCCTGGAGCAAATTCTTTTCTGTAAGAGAAGACCAATTTCGGAAGAGCTACGGCGTCCAGGGAAGCGTACAGAAAGTCACAAGAGTTGTTCCCCTTCGTAAAAGTGGTGGAAAGAAAAAAACGCGGAGGTGTACCCATACACCTTAAAGGATTTACTAAGGTCAGGAATGGATTTATTCGTAAAATGCAGCCTTTTCAATGATGATATAATTGTCTTTGACAAAAAAAAAAAAAAAGAGAAAATGGTGAAACATTTGTCGTTGATCAACTGTTTATTATAGAGTCACCAATACACAGTTGCGGTTGCTGGCGGAAATTTTTTCTACCGTAAACGGGGTTCATTTGCTCACAATCTTTCATTATCATCCTCCATTGTCCTGACATGACTAAAATACTGTCGAAAAGGACGTAAAATCACAAGTCATCCACCAGAACGAGGATAAAACAATGCAGAGATACGAGAAGATGCAGGTGAGCCGCGACATGACAAAACCAACACAGTGGCATGTGCGCTCAGTGAAGACTCAGATCATCCTGGGTATCCGCCAAATCTCAGCAGAGTCTTCGCTTTCGGCATGGAGGTAGCTTAGATTCTTAGCAACCTTTTAAGCGCACAGTGAAGACTGTGGTCAGACTTGGCGGATCTTTCATTATCACCCTCCATCGTCCTGACATGACAAAAATACTGTCGAAAAGGACGTAAAATCACAAGTCATCCATCAAGACGAGGATAAAACAATGCAGAGATACGAGAAGATGCAGGTGAGCCGCGACATGACAAAACCAACAAAGTGGCATGTGCACCTAGCGAAGACTCAGATCATCCTGGGCATCCGCCAAATCTCAGCAGAGCCTTCGCTGTCGACATGGAGGTAGCTTAGATTCTTAGCAACCTTTTAAGCGCACAGTGAAGACTCTGATCAGACTGGGCTGATGCCCAGGCTGATCTGAGTCTTCGCTGGGCGACAATGCCACTTTGTTGGTTTTGTCGTGTCGCGGCTCAGGTTACTTGAGCCGTACTAAGTGACATCAGAATAAGGAGCCCTCGCATCCCGGACGTTGTTGGCGGAAAAGTAAAGGCGCAAAGCAGGAAGAATAAATGCATAGTTAGTGTTCTTATCAGAAAAACGGAAATTACGTCTGCAGTGTACTGTATCTGTCATACAATCCATGTAGATTAAACACATAATGGCGCTTTAAACTCGTGAATAAAATAAACAAACACACAAACAAAAAACAACTGGTTTCCAAATAAATAAATAAATTAAATGTATCACAACTGAACTAAGAAAGAAAATAGTCTAGAAGTGTCAGAGAATCTGACTATAGCCTCACCGCACTGTACTCGTATATACCAACTTTTAGGCCAAAATCTTCAATTTTTCCAATGAAATCTTATGTTCTAGCATTTTTCCATATCTGAACTCTCCGTAAAAAAGGTCAGGGCCAGCCCAAGGTCATCATTTGAATAATTTTGACAGTACTGGAGTACTTAATGCCATATACCAAGTTTCAATGCCATCGGTCAATTGGTACTGGAGAAGAAAAATTTTAAAGGTTTTTACCATATATGGGCATGGAGGCCATGTTGGTCATATGACCTGGACGTTTGAAGAAATTTTCATTCCCTCAACCCCTGGAGCTCTATATGAAATTTGGTTTCAGTCGGCCCAGTGGCTTTTGAGGAGATTGTTTGATATTGTCAAAATGAGAGTTCTGGGTCAAAAGTCAAAGAATGACCTTGACCTCTTGTACTCATAAATTTTCATTTACTCATTAAGATGAATGTATATACCAACCTTTAGGCCTAAATCTTCAAAACTTTACGTGAAATCTTATGTTCTAGCATTTTCCCATATATGACATTGCCGTAAAATGGTCAAGATCAACCCAAGGTAATCATTTTGAACAATTTTGATAGTATTGGGGTACTAAATGCTACATGCCAAGTTTCAAGGCCATCGGTCAGTTGGTTCTGGAGAAGAAGATTTTTAAAGGTTTTTACCATATATGGGCGTTGCAGCCATGTTGGTTATGTGACCTGTACCGTTTAAACAAATTTTCATTCCCTCAGCCCCTGGAGGCTCTATATGAAATTTGTTTACAATTGGCCCTTTGGCTTTTGAGGAGATTTGACGACGACGGACGACGGAGCCTGCCTACCCTATAAGCTCCCCCGAAGCCTTCGGCTCAGAGGAGCTAAAAAAGAATAAGATCCATGAGCCCGAGTCTCAATCCAGAGATACAATCATTCATTCTCCATATATGTTCCATATGTGTAGATGAATCGCATAGCTTGCATAGTTTCTGAGAAAACTCTGACACAAATTAACCTTGGAAAGACAGAAAAAATGGACAAATAAAGGGAACAATAAATGTATTGAGCTTGACTCTCAATTCCATGTTTAAACATTGTCAAAATATATACTAAGTTTGAAGAGGTTCTAGCTTCAACAGTTCTTGAGAACACTCTGACACAAATTTTCAAAGTTAAAATGCCAAATAGGGAAAGGAAAATTGACAAAAATAGAAGAATAAGAGAAATAATCCTATATCTCAATCACAAATAATAAGTTTGAAGATTCTAGCATTCACAGTTCCTGAGAAAACTGCGACACAAATTTACCTTGAAAAGACAAGAAAGAGAGAGAGAGAGTAAAAATGGATAAATAAAGGGAGGATTAAAGCTATGGGCCCGAATCTCAATCCGACAATGCAACCACTCATTGTCCATATTTATACCAATTTTGAAGAGTCTAGTTTCTGTAGCTCCTGAGAAAACAAAAGTCTTACGGAATGACGGAATTACGGACCGATCAAATCCAGCATAGCCTCAATATTTTCAAAGCGGGGCTTTAATAATAATAATAATAATAATAATAATAATAATAATAATAAAATTGTATCAAATTAATTGTCCTCTGGTTGTCATTCCGATAGCAATCTGCCTACCGGGTCATGTCTTAGTAGGAATATATATAATTTTTGGGGGAAAATGAGATTAAATTAGCATTTTAGATAATTTGATGATAAAGTATTACTTTTTTATAGATACCGAGGTCGAGATAAGATGGGGCTTTCAGAATAAATATCGTTATCTTTTTCCCATTAAAACGGTATAAGTTGTGACCTCGTTTTTAGAAATGCTTCGCTGGGTCGGTTCTAATGAGGTGTCAGTATGTATTGACAAAAACGATCTCATAAGTATCCTCAAAACCCACTCTATATCAAATATAAGTGTATATGTGATAGTTTTACTATGGTTTGTCCGGCTGTAAGAGGAGATAATCCACGAGCTTTAGCGAGTGGATTATTTCCCGTACAGATGGACAAACCGTGGTATAACTATTTTATACCATCCTTTTCAGTGTAGACATTGCTCCTTGCAAACTATTTCGTGCTGAATTTGGCGTTTTTCTGGTAGGGTGGTATAATCTTATTTTACCGACTAGTATAGGGGAAATGGATCGAAGACGTTCAGGCGGACGAGTTGTGACTTTCAATACCGTGAAATGGAATTTATACCACAGCGCTCTTAAAAAGAGATTTTAGGGTTAGGTTTCCATCTTGTTGTTACTCCTCATAGAACCGTGCCGCTGGTACGGTTTTAATGAGGGTCACAACATATGTTTTACTAATCCCTTCCAAAATGGGATCGACATTTAAAGGAAAGAATTTGTCTCAAATTCTTTTCTTTAACCCATTAATGACAAATGGATTCTACTACCCTTAAGAAATGGAGGAGTTCATTCATCATTCTAGGGTTGTCTGGTAAATTTTCAGTTTTGATTCTTTTACAGGAATGCTTGAATTTTAAGCAAACAGTGGAGACCCTGATCAGACGCCGCGTTATGCGGCGTCTGATCTATATCTGCACTGTTTGTCTGTGTCCCATTAATGGGACGCTAGGCATGAATGGGTTAAATGTTGATCTACACTGTAAGAAATCCATAGATTTTACGGTAGAATAGCTGGAAACCAGCTGCCAGTCCATTTCCCGTTATTTTTACGGGCAGCCGTAAAAACTGCAGGAACCATCACGCACAGTAGGATAGATTGGAACAGGTGTTGTTTTAGTCATTTAGCCCTTCAACATTCGAGTACGTCTAGTTAACATACCACTACCATATCGTGTTTCCAAAAATGTCCTAAAGGCAAACGCCCGTAAAAAATAACGGGAAACGAACTGGCAGCTGGTTGCCAGTTATTCTACCGTAAAATCTACAGATTATTTTTACAGTGCAGGCAAAATGAGAATGGCAGGGTTGGTTCCCTCATCCACAGAGCACCACGGAAGAAAGGTTAACTACCTCGTTGACACTGCTTTTGCTCAGTTAGAGACGTTTTGTTAAAACTGCGTTTTAAGAGGCAAGAGTATCCGTATTTTCGGAAGACCCACTGTTTGTACCTTGCCTTTCTATACCTAATCCGCACTTGCCCAGATGGAATGGTTCAGCCGGTTTAATTCAGGATACGGAATTGGCCGAAGTGCTACGATTGGAATTGTTTTTCAGCTTTATGAACGTAGAAGTCCGCATACTTTCTGGTATCCTACAATACACTCTGATGCTGTAACATACATCACATCAAATTTTCGTAGAAATATGTAAACCAGCATTATGGAATAAAATCATATTTTAATTTACTCAATGATTTCTTATTTATTTTCCACGTGAGGCGTACAGATATCTCAGTCGGTTACATAAACTCTGACAGCAGTGTGAATATGTAAGCTTCACAATTTCGTTGGCTTACCAACGTTCTCTCTGACAGCAGTGTGAATATGTAAGCTTCACAATTTCGTTGGCTTACCAACGCTCTCTCTGACAGCAGTGTGAATATGTAAGCTTCACAATTTCGTTGGCTTACCAACGCTCTCTCTGACAGCAGTGTGAATGTGTACAGTAAGCTTCACAATTTCGTTGGCTTACCAACGCTCTCTCTGACAGCAGTGTGAATATGTAAGCTTCACAATTTTGTTAGTTTTACAATGTCTGTGAAGATTAAGGACAGCTGATAGGCTTCACATGTGGCAGTTTACGGATGAGTTTTGCATGGCCATTGAGACCTCTTGTTTTTAGTACCTACTGTAAATGTACAGTTACGGCGTATGAGTACACTTATATATTTTCTCGACATAACTATAAGAAAAATCTTCAATATTTTTTCTTCAATGTTTTTCTCGAACAGACCATGTCTGATGCACTAGAAGAACATGACGGAAAGATTAGCATAGGCGGCTGAAATATTAGGAATCTGCGGCTTTCCGATAGCTGAGGAAGATCAGGAACTAGAAGCCCTAGTTGAAAATCTCAACAAAACCTGCAAGGTTTAAGATGAAGATCCGTGCAAACGATGCTGGTGAGACGGCGGGACGTGCAAACGATGCTGGTGAGACGGCGGGACAGAATGTAGAACTACAGTAATTTAAATCTCCGAGCCTTGGGAAAAAAAAATAATAAAAAAAATAAAAACACGATAAGATACTTCACAGCAACGGCGTCTCATACTGTGCACATCCCAATGAAAGTTTTATATTATGTAATGAGCGGAGCAACAGGCAAACACGATTTAAATCGCACGAAATACCATGCTTTGACTATTCAAAGAAGTATATGATTCCGTTGAACTTTCATTTTGCGTTTGTAGATTCCTTCTTGCCCATACATCAAATGTACTGACTAAGCTGTGTAGATGCACAGCTGGTCTGAACTTTGACTGTTTAATATGCCTAAAGCACCCATTTTTCATGTTGCGTCATAATTGCCACTTAGAACAGACGAAAGTTCTGCACACTTCAATATCCGGGATCCGGACTTGATTTCTAATAATTTTAGTCATAGCATTAATGATCTTGGTCGCAGGATTCGAGTTTTACACACGATAGTAAACAACGGTCTTGACTGACCTTAAGGAAAGATAGAAATTTTTAAAGTAATTCGTCAACAAAAGGCATCGAAGTTTGTTATCTATATGAGCCGCGACATGAGAAAAGCAACAAGGTGGTTGTGCGCCCAGCACAGACTCAGATCAGCCTGGGCATCCGCCCAGTCTGATCAAAATCTTCGCTTTGCGCTTAAAGGATAGCTAAGGGTCTAAGCTACCACTGTGCGGCCAGCGAATGCTCTGATCAGGCTGATCTGAGTCTGCGCTGGGCGCACAACCACTTTGTTGGTTATCTCGTGTCGCGGCTCAATGTCCATGATAACTAAACAATAGTGTATACGGACAATATGGAGTATGTTTCAAATGATGCAAATGCGAAGCTTGAGAAGGAGAAACTAATGTTTAACTCAGATAAATATAGTATCGTATTTGACGATATAACTAAGGTATGTTTAATAATATTTCTTCTTTAACAAACAAACTGATCCAAAGCCGACGTAGAAATCTGCCACATGGAACAGCTAGATTTCAAAGTCTATCTATCTATCTATCTATCTATCTATCTATCTATCTCCATATACTGCCTCACGCCCTCGCGGGCATTCTAGGCAGGGAATCTCAAGTCTGTTCAACCCGTTCGCAAATGTAGACCAGGAAACTACATTCTATGCGTTTTTATGTCCAAAACAACTTTTGAACTGTTTAACATAGAGAGCTGATTTTTGTATACTATTAGTATTTGACATGTCTATCATTCTGATGACACTTTATATTGCATTTCTTATGGGCAGAGTTATGCTGCTTTTATCAACAATACATCATCGAAGAACCTTACCTGCTAGGGAAGGAGGGATGACGTGATTTTACGTCCTTTTCATCACTCACGATGGTTTAGTATTATCAGGAAAATTGGAGCGTTCTTTTCTGGCTAGGGACCCCGGTAGCTCTGTGGGTTAAGCGCTTGCCTACTGATTTAGCTGACCTGGGTTCGAGCCCCGCTTTAGGCGAGAATCTTTCCTACGGTAAACGGGGTTCCATTGCACACAGCCTATCATTATCACCTACCATCGTCCTGATATGACTGAAATACTGTTGAATAGAACATAAAATCGCAAGTCATCCATTCATCCATCTTTCCTGGCTCTGGGTCACGTTTGACCAGCCAGATTTAATATATCAGTGCACAACAGTACTAGCTTTGGACATGTAGGACGTGACATTGAATGCAGTTCTCACATTTTTTAGAAAAAAAGTATGCTAAGACACATGCATCATGTTCAGTTGGAGCAACACGCACATACACGTACGACTCGTGAAGTCCAATCAGAACACTGCTCGGCCAATTCCGTGAATCACGGAATTAGCCGAGCAGTGTTCCGATTGTCAGGAGGTCATGAAGAAAAGCTGACACACTTTTCAAACACAGCTTTCTCGCCCGACGTCAGATTTCCGTGCATCACGCAAAGTTAAACTAGCACAGGCTTCTCTTTCTGATTCTCATTACGATCATTCTCCAGGAGCCCAAGGATCGTACCTCCTGGCACTGATCGAGACTGTGTGTCGCGTCTCGGCCAGTCATTTCCCGTCCCCCTCCCACAGCCAAAGATTATACATTTATATATCCAAAAAGGGATCGAGATAGTAAAAACCTGCCTTAGTGACCACCTCTATTAAACAAGCAGCCTGTATTAAGCAAGCATTCATTCAATTAAAAAAATGAGCAGGTGAATTCAAATTCACGTGTATTAAGCAAGCGCCTATCTTAAGCAAGTCCTAAATTGCTTCCTTAGTACAGGTTAGACTGTATATTACTGGCCTCGAACTCATGACCATAGATGACTGTCAGTTAGGTCGCATTTAATAGGTTGTTGCTCTTGTGGTCAAAATAAGGCTTCAAAGATAAATAGAACCTTATCAATCTTATCAAAGTTTACAAGTTGAATCGTGACGAGAGAAAATGCGTCTTAAGGAATGTGCGAAGAATGAAAATTTCAAATAGGCTGCGCATCCCCCCTTCTCTGATCACAGCAAAATGATTCTGACCCAGCAGGCACATGAAGTCAAAATGACGTCACATCGATGTCGATGCGACGTGATGACGTCGCGTCGACGTCAGTGTGACGTCATTTTGACGTCATGTTCCCGATGAAGACCAGGCCCCGAGGTTATAAAACTTTTTTCGTGCTCAGCTCGGCTGAGTATGAAATTTTCTCTGCTGATAAATATGAAAATGCCAACTCATGTTGGCATTTTCGTATTCATTAGCGGGGAAAATTTCATACTGAGCTAAACTTAGCAAGAAAACAACTGTACTTATCAGTAATTTGCTATTTATAAGCAGGTAAAATTTCATACTCAGCTGAGTTGAGCATGAGAAAAGTTTTATAACCTCGGGGCCTGTTTATCCTGTTTAAATTTCATGGTTAATATAAGATACATTAAGGTGAATGGGGACACTTCAAAGGGAAAGCATCTATGCCATTTTCATTTCTGCCTCCCTTCTCAATGGGGTTCAGCGTGTCCTTTTTAAAGTATATGAACTTTTTCCTTAGGGCAAATTCTTTCATTTAAATTAGACACCATTTCGGAAGGGCTTCGTCATCCAAGTAAGCAAACATGAGTTGTTTCCCTTTGTAAAAATGGTGAAAAGACATGGAAGTGAATCCATACACTTTAAGATGTGTGGGCAACATACAAGAGAGCTCACTCTGATATCGGACTATTGTCTCCCTTTGCTATTGTTATAGGGAAACATTCGCCCTATACTAGAACGCAAGTTATTTTCCTTGCAGAGGAGATTCACTATTCGAGGGATGCCATCACTGTACTGGTAAAGCTGTTGATAAAGTCTTGTTCACTAGTGTCATTCCAAGACAGTGCATACATACGTACACCTTAAATGAGACAAAAACGCTGCTTTAATTGTTTTTCGATTACTTATTTTGATTTTGTAGAAACCAGTCTTCGACAATACCTCATATCAAGTGGACAGTCAGACACCCAGTCTGCCGCCGGGAGACCTTAGCCCGAACACTGGGAGTAGAGATGTTATGATTTACAATGTCAGTGAATCGCCACCCATATATTTGTCAATTTTCTTTGGACTGCAGGTTAGTTAAATATTTTTTAATATATACTCCTCGCAAAAAGTTTAGCATATAGTGAAAGGAAAAATAAGATTATTAGACATAATAACAATTTAATTCAGACTTTCTGTGGAAGTTAATGTATTCTATCATCAAAACTAATAATTCATCTTCGTAGAATTAGCAAATTTGATTTGAATTTGAGAAATAACTGCACAGGGCGAGCACGGATGTACATGTCGAAAAAACACATTTTGGGAAGAAGAAAAAAAAAGTCTTTTTAATGCGCTGTGGGTGACTTTTCTTTTACACCGATTTAACGCTCGGTAATGCTAAATTTTTTTTGGTGAATACAAAAAAACTGCTTTTACTATCTTCAAATGTGAGCATTTTTTTCTCTCGAAAACGTGAATTTCGGGGACATTCATTTATGTGCTCTCTTTATACAGTGCTTGCTCAAATCAATTTAAATTTGGTGTTTTTGCAATGTTTAAGCATTGGTGTTGAAGAAAGAATGCATTTATCTTAATATCAAACAAATGATCTTTGTACAATTATTATAAAAAATATGCTAAACTTTTGGTGAGGAGTATACATTAAAATTCATAGAGTTTCTGTTCAACTGCGGGTTTGAGATGTTTTGCGTTTGTTGCGGCCCTTGGTCGATGCTAACGGCCAAAGCAAAGCGAGGGTCGTAAGTGTTAGAATGATATTCTTAGACACATCAAATTAATTTTCAATATGTTAGTTTGGTTTTTCTAAGCAATTAATGAACTTTTATATTCATCTGTCTTGCCTCATACATATAATGCACATCTAAACCTTTCTCATATGTAAATATTCTTCTGTTACCTATTCCACCTGTGTGTTTTTAGCTCGTCTGTACCGAAAGTACATCACACTTTAAAGTTTTACGTCAAAATTTTTTATGTGATGGGCAAGGCACTGCAGGTGAGCTATCTCGTACGCGGACAGGTCTTGTTTTTCAAGAGTTTGCAACTTGGCAAGATATACTATTCCAGCTGCAGCGTCGTCATCGTCGGAGGTTTTGTCGTAAATGAAAGATGGCAAAGGCATGTATCCCAGCGGGCACATGACATCGGAATGATGTCGTGTTGATGTCGATGCGACGTCATCATGTTGCATCGACGTCAACACGACGCCAAGTCGCATCGACGTCAACACGATGTCATTCCGACACCATGTGCCTGCTGGGATTACGTATATACAGAGCTTCGCAGAATTTTCACTTGTTATTTTCTCTGATAATGCCCTTTGCTTTTTGCAGCAAGCTCTGTTGTCATTGTCTGGTAACCTGTCCGTCAGTCTGTTGGTGGCAGAGACCGTCTGTGCTGAGGAGGATGATGAGTTTAAAGCTCAGCTGCTGGGAACCACCCTATTCATGAGTGGCGTCACAACGCTTTTGATGACTTATTTTGGAATAAGGTAGGTGAAAATGGAAATAGGAATAACCAAGAGAACGCCATACGAAAAAATACAGTAAACTCAAGTAATCGAAAGAAGATTAAGCATGTATACTTATCAATGCCTTCCCCTGAGACTGGAACAGCATGGTTACCGTCCGAGGCGAAGTTGACACTTTTCCCAGATTCAAAGTCGAAAAATGGGGTTACACTGCTACAGGGTTGGCGCGTAAATCTGCACACTTTCAAGTCGCGACATGGCTATTGGTATTTTGTGGAAAGGAACGGAACTGAACAGAGAAATTTTAGGGAATAAATCCCATTGTTAATGTATAAGATTGACAAGCGAGCTGTTCCGTTCCTTTCCGCAAATTACCAATAGACTCGAGACACTACCTACCATATGCATTCAGCCAGTCCGGACCAGTCTTCCCTGATTTCTATATACGGCGAAAGCGTGTGTAGATGCAGCGTAACTGAATTTTCGCTGTTTGTGCGTGCCGAAGTGTGCAGTTCCTCTCGACGAGACTGGTATATGATAAGTGAGACATAGTGTAAAAGTACGTAGAAAGTTGTTGCGGCAGTCGTTGCAGCGTCGGTTTCGGCATTCGATATTTTTTTCAGGCGCCAAGTGGAGCTATGCTGTAGCTTTTGTTTTAGTAAAATGAAACTAATATTTATTCATATTTATTCCAGATTACCACTGTTTCAAGGGGCAGCACCAGACTATGTAATCCCTCTCCTAGCTATGGCTGCGATCAACAAGGACAGGTGTGTTATAGACGCCGCCACTTGTAAGTTATAGTCGCAGAATACTTTATCGACCCGTGTAGACCCGTTTCACGCACTGTTTGTTAACGCTGTTTTCAGCCACAAAATACTGTGAGAGAACATAAACTGCTTTTGGAGGGTTGAGGTCGAATACCAGCGTCTACATGCAGCCGAGTAGCTGTCGCCCGTCCAAAGTCGATTTAACCCCACTCCATGGGAGAACGCTGCAAACACTAGAGACTTCCAGCTATGTTCGTCGAGCTTTCTTCATGTATAATAGAATTAAACTTTTTCCAAATTTGAAAAAAAAGCCTGACATAGAGAATGACTGAAGCGCTTGTATACGTCGTGTAAACACAGTTGTTTACAATATGCTGTTATATTTTCAAGAAGATTTTTGGTAAAAGGTAATACATGCAAGTTATGTAGTTCATTCACATGTACGAAGAAAATACTGTTTTCTGATAATAGTGCTTACCGATAAATCGATTGAAATTAAACTTAAAAAGAATCGATTTTTCCCTACCCTGTCATTGAGGAGCGTCAAAAACAAAGGGTCGTCAGTGCTTGTAAGCGAATAGCAAATACTCAGTATGCACATCTCCACTAGCTGATACGGGATCTATGACGATCACAAACACCTTTTTTGGGGTACAGCAGAAACGAAAAAGAAAGAAAGAAAAAAAAACACTCTATTGCCAGAGTCTTTCCTGTATGCACTTGCGCTTAGGAACTTTCATGCACAATACAGCATCCTGATCAAGTTTTCCAAAATGGTCTAAGGGTTTAACAGATCAGCAGTCAACTCTGCTGTGTTAGCAGAACTAGGTCTTTTACCTCTTTCTGTGAGTGCCTTAAAACTAAGTATTGGCTTTTGGTTGCATTTGTTAGAAAGTGGCGAAAATAATATAGCAAACACGGCATATCTTGACAGTATCAATATAAAAAGAAGTTTCGGTAGTAACCTTAAATCATTTTTATACCACATTGGTTTTGGTCATTTTTGGGAACATCAGCCAGCTTTTAGTAATGCCAAACTAACGAAGGCCATTTGTAAAGTCCTTTCTAATAGATATAAAGCTTTTTGGAAAAAAGGTTTATTCGGTGATGATAGAAACTCAAACGGCAACAAATTGAGAACTTACAGAACTCTTAAGAGTGATATTTAAATGGAAAAATACCTTCTAACAGATATTGATAAGAAAGCTATTAGCATCTTTGCTAAAATTAGAATTAGTAATAGTAAGTTGTATATTGAAGAAGGTCGTTTTCAAAAAGTTCCTCTTGAAAGCAGAATATGTCGATTGTGTAACATTGGAGTTGAAGATGAAATGCATTTTATTTTAAACTGTACCCAACTTAACCGAGAGAAAAAGATTTATATGTTCACTGAAATTGAAAATTGCTTCCCGCCTTTGAGTTCAATGGATGCGTTTGATAAGTTCAAATTTGAGCCGCGACGCGAGAAAACCAACAATGTGGTTGTGCTCCCAGCGCAGACTCAGATCAGCCTGGGCATCCGCCCAGTCTGACCAGAATCTTCGCTAAGCGCTTAAAGGATAGCTTAGGGTCTGAGCTACCTCCATGCGGTCAGCGAAGACTCTGATCAGACTGGGCGGATGCCCAGGCTGATCTGAGTCTGCGCTGGGCGCACAACCACATTGTTGGTTTTCTCACGTCGTGGCTCATTTATTTTAGGAAGTAATGATTCTGATTTTACTAAAATATGCATGCATTAGTGGGGTTAATAAGATGTACTTGTTGAGAAAATCGTTGCATAATACTTGAAATATGAGAATTTTATGAGATGAGTCCAGTAAAGCTTCCTCAGCGGTGACCAATACAAAGTTATTTAATTCTGTCATGTATCATTGTCAAAAGGAACAGTGCCTTTTCACTTTTTGTTTACAGTCTATTATAAATGTTAAGAGCCAGGTTATAACACTTTGAGTGACTGTGATCATATCGTAAGAATTTATAATAGTTTAAACGATAATATATTTCTTAGTCTTATAAAATGGAAAACTTATTTTTCTTTCTTTCTTTCTTCCATCTTCGCCTTAACCCCCCAAGGGGACACAGACGGTGCACTTTTGTACACTCCGGTGTTGCAGGATGAAAGCCACATACGTATGGCCATGTAGCTATAGTAGGGATCTTTAACCTGCGCAGGGGATGACTCTCCCTGCACAGGGCGCCTCCAGTTAACGTCCCGATCCGAAGGACGGCACACTTGTTAGCATCATCCCTGCAAATGAAGCTAGAAAAACGCGTTCGGACATAGGAAGATTTCGCCTCGGGTGAGGATCGAACCCACGACCTCTGGCTTCAGAGTCAAGTGCACTAACCACTGAGCCACCGCGCTTCATTTATTATGGCGTTGAGTTTAATGAAATATAGAAACGGCATTGTTGGCTTCTGATAATTGTACAGCAGATTCTGTACGGTGTATATTTGTTAACTTGCCCGTTTTTTAATGCTGTAGTTAGTTATTGTAGTTAGTTATCTTACATGTTTGTGTTTGTCTCGGTAACAGTCCTATTTTTGTAAGGATTTAACCAAATAAAATTCGCTTGACTCGACTTGACTAACGACAACAGTTACATGTATGATAACATATTGCGACGTATGTTATCAGTCTCGACTAAGATCTCGTTTGTTACGGTCGTTAGCTCACGCCTTGTTAAATGCATTATACCTCAAAAGACTGCCAGTCTCTGACCAAAAAGGCAAAAATGTATACGTGCACTAAAAGTAACAGACGACATGGTTGAGCTAACGATGCTGGTTGTTCAAAGGACCTAGGTTGATTTCATTTGTTTGTACTTTCAGTGGAAGCAGCAAGAAATAACTCTATCGCTACCAATACCACTCTAGACCTCATAGCCTTGAACAGAGACACAGTCTTACATAATACTCAAATGGTGAGTCTTATCTGTCTTTACGTAACGTTGTCAATTGCGCTTGACGTGTACAGGGTGTCTAAAAACGTGGGCCATTACTTTATTTATGAAGGAAACTTTGCAAAATTGTGCATGGATGTAGCAAAATGATACTGGTGAGGTTTCTTTATCAAGAAGTACTTCAACAGTAAGTGACGTCATAATGACGTCATAAAGTATAAATGACAACGTTTTTCTTATCTGCATTGTTGGAAACATAAAATGGCACTAAGTGAAAAAGGAATGAGCCGCGACGCGAGAAAACCAACAAAGTGGTTGTGCGCCCAGCGCAAACTCAGATCAGCCTGGGCATCCGCCCAGTCTGATCAGAGTCTTCGCTGTCTGCGTGGAGGTAGCTGAGACCCTTAGCTACCCTTTGAGCTTTTAACGAAGAGTCTGATCAAATTGGGCGAGTGTCCAGGCTGATCTAAGTCTGCACAGGGCGCACAACCACTTTGTTGGTTTTCTCGTGTCGCGGCTCAAATGGTTTCAGAGCGCTTTCAGGTCTGCACTCTTAAGAAACAAGGATTAAAAAATCTCAAATAATGGAAGAAAGTCTGAGAAAAACAAAACACAGGACAGGTGAAATTGGCTGTTATGTTTTGATTAGAACTGGGTGGTGGAATATGCTTTTCATGATTAAGTAAGAGAGCTTAGCAAGAAAAGGGTAGAGGCAAGCCAATAAAGGCAGTATCATCAAAGAACTGATAAGAAGGTTGTTCCTTTTTAGTGTCCTACTAACTTTTATATAGCTGAACGACTTCAAAAGATCTACTTTGACTATTTGGTTGATTGTTATAATGAATCTGAAGATAATTTTGTGTCGATCTGCAACTTTCCTTCAAAGCTCTCCATTTTCACTACAAACGACCATTTCATTACAAGTTTCTTTGCATTAATCAAAATATCCCTTATCTGAGATAATGTGAATCCTTCTCTCCGTAGAAGTAAGCTTTAGATTGCTCTAAATTTTAATTTATTTCGCTTGATGCCAGTATGCAGTTTCAACAGTTAAGAAAAAATAGAAATGACCTCATAACTGTAAACTTAAAACCTTACTGATGTCACACCCTGTAGCAGTGCCACCTAGTTGTAAAACATCATAAATGCAAAGGAGTATCAAATTGCTACAATTGAACAAATTTTTATAAAACTTTCCTCTATAGATAAAGGAGTTACTCAGTAATTTAAAAAAAAAAAATGGTCCACGTTTTTAGACACTCTGTAGGCTACGGGAATGGGATAACTACAACAGGTCCATACGCTACTTGCTGGAGACGGGTGGCAGCCGCGTACGTGTGGCGACCATATTCGTTTTGCATGTAGTTACGCATTTGTTGCGTCATAGATTTCAAACCTTTGTAAAGAAACCAAAAGGGAACGCCTACAAAAAGAGTCAGCATAGATCGCATCCTAGGAGGAAAAGACAAACAACTTTACCTAGCTACCTTCATACTAGGCCAGCATCATTTCTCTTCCGGGGAATAAAGAACATTAACCCTCACATAGTAGGATCGCTAGGGTTTGTATACGGCATGCGCTTACACTATAAAAGTGTGACGAAAAACGCAGTCCTACAACAGCAAGTAATAAAAAGTTTAAATTCGCGAAAAGAAATAGGAAAATGCATCATTCAGTGCAAGGCAACCGTGATGGCCGCCACTCAGGCTGGTATAGTTTGTACGTGTTTTGCTGAAGGCCTATTTTGAAGACCTGTCACAGGCACATATTAGTCTTAAATTTAAACGATATAATAACGACAGTTTTAGTATATTAATCGAAATATAGAAACAAACTACTTTAACTAGGTTGCAGGGTAACAACGTGTTACAAAGAAAAAAAGCGACCGCTAGTTGCGCACCAGTAGATTACCAACCATTCCAAAAATGTCTAAGACCCGCGAAATTTGGAAACGTGTACATCAGATATTGCATCTTTTCTCAAATGTATTGGCGAGTAGAATTTGAATCATTTATTGTCGATGACATTCTGTCAGCGGCGTTAACACGCTGTTTAAAGACGACATTACGACAGTTTTTTTGTGGACAATGTTGTATGGCTAGTATATGAGCCATTTTACCCAGGACGGAGCCCAAATGTATTTGCACTGAGACCTATCAAAAAAGCCGCCAAAAGTATTTCCGTCTCCTAGTAGATGGGCTGTGGTCCTATCTATTTTCTACTGTCCAAAGCTGATGTATGAAACGTTGAACAAAGGTTCTGTCAGACTCTGCGAATGTACTGGCTGTTATGAGTCTTTATTGTTTGCATATGTGCCAACATCATTTTAGGCTTGTCAGGTTTAAGTTTGATACATTATCTTTATTTTGTGTATGACTTGTGCCAAATCATGCCTCCAATCGTCAAGGACTGCTTTCTAATGTTTCTTGTCGTCTATGGTTTGCCTTCTCATGAACCAGTTGAGCGTCATACACCGTGAAATCAGTCCCCGAATCATTTCAACATTAATGAGCCGCGACACGACAAAACCAACAAAGCGGCTGTGCACCGAGGGCAGACTCAGATCAGCGTTGGCATCTGCCAAGTCTGATCAGACTCTTCGATAAATGCTTAAAGGGACTAAGCTACCTCCATGCGGACAGCGAAGGCTCTAATCAGACTGGGCGGATGCCCAGGCTGATCTGAGTCTGCGCTGGGTGCACTACCACTTTGTTTGTTTTGTCGTGTCGCGGCTCAATTTTCATTTTTTCAGTTACAAGGTAGCCTGATACTAGCTGGAGGCATCCATTGTTTAATCGGTGTCACAGGCCTGGTTGGACTATTGCTGAGATTTGTGGGCCCTGTTACCATTGTTCCGGCGATATTTCTGATCGGAATATACTTAATGAAAGCTACAACAAAGTTTGCTAAAGCTCACTGGGGAATCTCTGTCCTGTAAGTTCAGCACACTCTACCGGTGGATACTCAACGTCAAAACGATATGTTTTCAACGTCGATGCAACGTCATGACATGACGTTGCATCGACTTGGAAAAATGTTGTTCAGAGTAGTGTGTCTACTGGGTCTTTATACGTTTTGCTTAGATTGTATTTAGGGCGTAAATAGCACGATTTCACATGCGCAATCGAGTTGTAAGAGGAATTTTCAAACAAAATTTGAGACATTGTTCTGCGCAAATCAATGACAAAACTCAGTGCTGGCCCACGTGACCTAGAGTTTAAGAGCATTATCTCTTTAACATTAGGTCTCCCACGCCTAGGCCGTCGCAAATACGAGAAAATCAAGTACTCATCATGGAAGCTCATGTGTTTTTCCCCGGAAGCTACGGGTTTCGTCCTAGGGATATATTCTAGAAAGCCTTAAGCCCATTTCGAAAAACGAAAAAAATGTCATTGTACTAATTCTCTTAAGGATGGTTCTCTGGAGGCTGAAGGGAACGAACCCATAACCTGGACCTCCTGGCACTGAGTCTGCACACAACTTAATTACAATTTTTTTTGCCCTTGATTCGCTGGAAACTTGTTTCTGTGTCTATGAGTCCCTGCATGTACACAAGTTTTATATATAATTACCTCTGCATGTAGAATTTGAAATAATTTACTTTAAATCATCGCAACGAATTTCTTACCTAAATATTATATTGCCATATACTTTGTGTTTTAGGACATGTGCGATATCTCTTATTCTGGCTCTGTACATGTCAAAGATCAAGCTGCCAGTTCCAGTGTGGACCCGGAAGAAAGGTTGTAGAACTGTCAGGTATCCTTTACATCAAGTCTTTGCGGTAATTATAATTATAATCATAAGTTTATACATATATAATTTCAACTCAACTTCCTAATACTTATTTAGTGCAAGTTGATTGGCTTAAGCGTTAAGAGCGAACATGAACCGGTGTTTATACTTCGATAAACTCCCTGGGCCAGAAATCGGGAACTACTTGCAACTATTTTCTTGGCGACGATTTCTAAGATACTCACTATAGCTGACAATTTTGATAAAAGATGGCCGAGTTGGAATTATAAGAAATTTATTTTTGTGGATTTTATGGATGTGTAAACGCCGGCGAATCCATAAGTGTCTAATTGCAACACGCAACAGATCGCTACTGGGAACAGTCGCTGGTGGGCACGTTTTAGTCACTACTGGGAACGTTACAGCTGCAACTGTAGTTATCATTGTACGAGTTATCTATCTTATATATTTGGACTCTGTCACTGTCGCATGTTAGTATCCTTTCGCGTAATAATTTTTTTGGGGTTGTTCAATTGATTTAAGACTTGGCAAATATTGTAGTAATTGGGCCTGCTGCAGACCCAGAAATTCAACTTTATGGCCAGGCATCTTGCTTCCGTAGTTGGCCCGTGGACAAATGTTATCAAATGTGAACCACTTGTGGCATTACGCGGCGCTGCGTAATTGCATACCTCTTACCTTGCATACAGTCCATGGGCCCAGAGGGGTAACCATGCCTCCCTTGGCCCCACCCCTACGATCCTCGGACTCGCCATTTTGACGGTTATTCAGTTTTCTCATTCGCAAATCAAACAAACCGAAATTTAAAAGTTCACGAAAGGATACTAATGTAGGCCTATTATTAATAATAAAGACTTTATTATCAGTGCTACACACTACTCCTCCTTGAGGCCCACATAACAAAACATGTACAAGTCAGAAGCATATATCAAATAGAAAAATACAACAGGCCTGATCACCATCATTCCCTCACTCACGAAAAGACAAGATATTAGTAGCAATCAGTACTACCATAAAATTTCAAAAATTGTGACGCCCAAAATAATCACCGTAATTGTCTCAAACATGGAACAGCCTGGTTTTACAATGCGGTAACAAAAAGTTGCAGATAGAATAACATACAGTGTAGACCCTGATCAGACTGCTCATCTAGGAGTAGCCTAATCCGGGTCTGTACTGTTCGCTTATACCTATCTGTCCCAATACCTAGAATTTTTCATGGTATAATGGAATTAAAATAAGGAAGCCCAGTCCTGTAGCCTGCCCTTACCGAAAACGAAATTCAAGAACGAGCCCCGATTTCTGGGTGATCATGAAAGACAAAATCAGGTCCCTTTAACTTTCCAGAAAAACAAATTGAACATATGCATGTCCGCTCAAAACAATCACACGAAATATTAATTTACATTTTTTTCAGTGAAAAAAAATGAGAATGGACAAATACACTATACTCACTCAATGGAGACACGCAATCATTCATTATCAGGTTGTGTGTGTGTGTGTGTGTGTGGGGGGGGGGGTACATTTAGTGTGTGTGTGTGGGGGGGGGTCCGAATTTTTTGTGATGCACTAGGGGCGGAGTCGGAAATCAATAAGCGTTGGAGCAGGGGGCGGAGGGGTCATGTATTTTATTAGGCATACTGGGGGGTAGGGGGTTCAGAATCCTTCCATCAGTCCTCATTTTTTAAGAATTCCTCAGCTTCCCCCACCCCCTATTACTCCTAAAATTTCACACTCTGTTCTTTCAAACGCAAAACTTACAAACATTATGGAAATGACACAAAAGATTTGGGCCATATCAGCTCGCCAGGTGCCTTGTCGTCAGCAAAACTAATGTGGCTTCTGGGGACACAGCCCCAGACCCCCCTCCCAATTAATATCATTAACATTTGTATTGAGCATTCAACAACAGAATTCAGGATGTCCGTAAGAAGTTCTAAGAAAAGTGCAAGAAAAATGCAGACACATTTTAAACAGGCCATTAATTTGCATGATTAATTAACCTTTCAGAATAAGAAAATGTGTTTTATGCAGTTTCTGATTGAGGTCAGTCTGACATAAAATAGGTAATATGGTGTTTGTGTGCAGGGTAGCTGGGATGTGTGTGGGTGTAAGTGGAGGGGGGGGGGGTCATAAACTTTTTTGTCACCTATCTGGGGGAGGGGGGGGGTCGTATGTGTGTGCGTGTGTGTGTGTGTGTGGGGGGGGTCATAAACTTTTTTGTCACCTATCTTGGGGGGGGGGGATAGAAAACAATCTGGTGAGACTGGGTGGGGGTGGGCGAAGGGGGTCGGAAAAAATCGGTGAATAGTACGGAAATGTATCCCCTCCCCCATCTGATTATAAATGACTCATCCCTTACACACATCATCCCGAAGCCTTAGATATTTCTTGTTTATGCTTCAGCGACGACAGTCAGGGGGCATTAAGATTTGCAACTATCCATCAGTCCGTCTGTCTGTTCGTCCGTTAGTCACATTATAGGGCAAAGAGCTAGTGTAGTCAACTCCTTCCACACTTTTCAATGGATCATTTTCAAACTTTGTACACATTATGGTTGTGGACATAAGGGACGAGTCTTTTATTATCAGGTGGGGGTTCGGGTACATATTCATATGATTCAGGAATTTTTTTACAATCCTCCCCCCGCCCCCAATCCCACCAGAATTTTTTTCGAACCCCACAGAAATGTGACATAAAGCAAATAAGCCCCCACCCTTATCCCTTCAATCCTGCATTAACATGATAATGAACATATTAACTATTATATGTCCAAATGACCAAATCTATAACGGACTATGAACGTTTTCTCATTTTTTGCGGTTAATTATTTATACAGATTAATGATCCATATAATATTTTCCGCAATTTTTCTGTATATGCCCACCCGGAAGTTTGATGCAGAATGCTCTATAAAGCTGTTAATAATATTAAACGGGGTCTGGGGACACAGCCCCCAGAAGCCAAAGCAGTTTTGTTGATGACCGGCACCTTGAGATTTGATGATGCAAAAGCAGGCATTAATTTTACATGTACTGATTGGCATGATTTCATAGATTAATTTATACTGTTTTACTAGCAAAGCAAATCAACAGAAAATGCCAGGCCGCGAAGCGCAGTCGGTAGCGCGTCTGACTCAAGAGCCAGGGGTCCCGGGTTCGATACCCGGTCCAGCTACATACTTTCGTTTCTCCCTCCGCTGATTCAAGAAGGGCAGTTGCCAGTTACTGGCGAAAGTATGTGCACTTAGTACTGGTTAACCACTTAGGAAATCTTAACATGCCCAGGAATGGTGTGGTTAGATTATCTGACCGTCCCGACATGACCACAGCTGTTTACCGTCGACGTAAACCAATAAAACAACAACTACAATGAAAATGTGTATTTTTTCAGGGCATGAGCGGGCATTTTTTTTCTATTTTCTATTTCTATTTTTGTGTGAGTGTTTTGAAGACAAGTTTGAAAGAATAGAACTAAACTGAAAATGTAGGCGTAATGGAGAGCCTGTGGGGAGGGGAGGGATGGGGGGGGGGGGGGGGGGGGGGGGGGCTGCGTAAGCCGAGACAGTTTTGTTGTAGGCTGATTGAAGAATTCTGTACCCGCCATATGCCTAAAAATATATATAATCCCCACCCCGCCTGCTCCATGGCTTAATGATTTCCGCCCCATCCCCCCTCCTCAGTAGTTCACACAAAAAAAAATTCTGACCCCCCTCATGAATGTAACCCCCCTTCCCCCATGAAAGTAACCCCACCCCCACCTGGTAATAAATGATTTGTCCCTACTGAAGATATGCTTGTGACTTTGATATAGATGAAATTAATTTTGACCAAATGGCTGTCTATTTGCACATCTTTTTGTACTTCATACATGGATGGGTGACTTGTAATTTTACGTCTGTTTTAAGAGTGACGTAGATTTCATATGAATGTTAACATAATAAAACATGGTCACCTAATATTACTTGTCCCATTTCGAATATGGAGGAAGATAGGATTTGTTTACACTGGCAAAAAACTGGAAAAATGTGCTGTTCTGTTCTGTTCTATTTCAATTCTCGTAACGACGTTCCCCAAATGGCTGAAGCGGTACATACTCATAGTTGCCAAACCTGGCGCCGAATGTCCGTCCAATGTGCATTTGGATAATTTAATTTTGACAAAATAACGGCCTCTTCAACTTAGTTATTTTGGAAAACCTTTTTTTATGTGAGCAACATTTACTGTAATGTCTGAGGCTCTTTATGAACATTATGAGAATAATCAAAACATGCATTGGATAAATAAGTTTGACTGAACTATGTTTTTAAAACTTAGTCATTTACAGCAGCAGCAGTTAAGATTGTCATGCAAGCAACAATTTGAACATGTAAACACTGACGGTCAGGCTGATAAAATGGAAAGTTTTGTGGAAATTATTTTTATATGGTTTTGAGAACAAGAAACTAAATACAGCTAGCCCTGGACCTACTGATTTTCCGTAATGGATTATTCTATCGTTTGATTTTGGACTACTCCAGTTTGTACCTGAGGGGTTGTTTTACAGAATTATAAATGCCGAAGAGTATTCATACTTTTTCATATGGAATAAAATAGAGTGGAACGAAACTCTTACAGGAAATAATAATTTTCTCTCTGTTAGGGAACATTTTTTTTTTCAAAAAAGGTTCACCATACCTCACTTGGGGAGCAAATTGTAGCCAAGTCAATGTAGATTATGCAATGCATTCCAATCAATTCCAGTCCAATCTCTTCCAGATGTCAAACTATGCCCTCCATTTCATACACAGGTAGAGGTTATTTGGAGTAACCAAAACAAATTGATGAGATAAGGATATGTGTAAGCCTAATGGACATTTTATGGCACTTGAAATGTTTCTTTGGTTGACTCAAAAACTAGTGAGAAGAGTATCATATTGAACAGCTTTATGTGAAGTTACCAGGGGATTCTGACCAGCAGAGTAATATACAGATTCAACGGCAGTCCATGATAGAAATTATAACTGTTGGTCGCTTCTGGGAACATTGGCACTAAGATAATAGGTCTCAACTAGCAAGTCTGATACAGTCCGATAGAGCAACTATAACTACTGGTCGATACTGGGAAAATGATTGTAATAGCACTACTACCATCGGGTATAGCCACACAATTGTGGAGTGATGGTTGTATCGCATCGGGAGTGTGTGTTTTTAAGGATATTGCGAAGGTTTGGTCATAAATTGATGTTTTTATTCCTTTTAACCTACATATTTGCTTTTCTTACACCATAGTTTCTCAGCGTTTGAAACACCGTTTCGGAAGCAAAAACACTGCTGTAATAAAAAAAAAACTGACGCGTGCACCATTCACTAGGTCGCTGTAAATGTACTGTAAATCAGGAAAAAGTCGTCTTTGTTTGTCAGTGTTTGTTCTTGTTTTACGTTATTTTATTTGATCAAGTTATCCGTTTCCACCTATTAGCTATTAAGCATAACCTAATATTCAATAAAATACACCACGCCTCTGCTTTTTGCTAAAAATTAAACTTTTTGCTGTGTGCAGTATGTGGAAATCGTATTTGTACCGTATGTGGAAGATGTATGTTTTGATAATGACAGATAACAAACGATATTAGCAGGCCCACATGTGATCTAAAATTTATGTTTTGGTATTGTATCTGATTTCTTGAGCTAGTTTAAAATATATTCTGGCGGTGTGTACAAAAAGGTGGTTTAATACATCTGCGAAATGTTAAAACAGACTGTGAATCCATGCAGTCTATTAACGGCCTTTATGTTGTGCATGTAAATTTCTCTGGGTCCATTTTATTTTTGGCTTATATCAATATCTGGGAGCGCACTGCGCTTATTCGAAAGCTGGTCTGAGCAGCTGCTGTTCGCATTAGTCATAAAGAGCCTGTCTGCATGTTGTGGCTAATTTTATTCTCATTCATTTTACTTACCGCATTTTATACCAATATCAGATACAACTGAGGACATGCAACCCTTAGATTTGCTCATACGTGTGTCTGTTCATGCGTCCATAACGACTTCTGCCTGCGTTAAGGATTTCAAAATAAGTTTCTTTATCCTGTTGTCGACCATTTGCATTAATTCAGATGATATATTCCTAGCAGAGTCATGTTCCTAGGCTTGTATGTTTGCCTCCACAAACTTTGTAAATGTGGTACTGTTTTCAAATAATGGTTCTGTTTCTCAAAGTGTTACAATAATAAAATTTATGTAAGATAGTTGGAGTGTTGGTTAGTCGTCAGGATGTGGATAAGAAACTGAGCTGCACGTGAAGCCCTAAGCGGAGCTAATTAGCCACTAGTAAAATTTTTGTTTGTTCCATTTGTTTTCTTTATGTTCATATTTTGTGTAAACCATTCTTACAAATGGTGGAAGTTCCTTATTTTATCCCAAAACATATGACTTTCGCTCTATACACTAGGTCACAGTACCAATGCTCATGTTTGGAATTACCTCATAAGAACAGGAGATTAGAAATTCAGTATATGACTCTGATTTTAACATAGTAATTTTTCCATTTTTGGTTATGTTCCCATGTCTACCTTTTACGGGCTTGACCTTTCTCAACTTATTCGGTTTGCTAGAGTGTCTAGTCATGTGACTGACTTCAGTGCCCGTAATAAAATTTTAACTGCTGAGCTTCTCCAACAGGGTTATAGATATCATAAACTTCGAAATGCATTTTCAAAATTCTTTCGCCGACACTTTGAATTGGTTTCTAATTTCAATGTCGGATTAAAAAGTCTTTTGCAGCAGGGCCTATCGGAACCAGAATTTTATGGTGACTTAGTCTATAAATTCTTAAAAATGTAGGTAAGTCTGATTTTGCTGATTAGTTCAAGAAAATTATCGTTCGTTACAAACGTATTGGATATAAAATAAATGTAATGCTACAGTCTGCATGTTTAGTGGTTAACCCAATTATGGTTGAGTACTTTGCTTCCCTCTTTGTTTGCACGCCGGTTGGTCAGGCAGCAGACTCAATGATGGACCCGACATAAAACTACTTAATTAAGTTGGTTGGGCCGGAGTTTGCCCTGTCTGTTGCTTGCTTATTCGGGGTCCAACTGATAGTTTTCTTTTGCTTCGGTATTTCAGTGGTGTTGTCTGACTTCCCAGGGTTCTCCTGGTGTCTCAATACGTTCTGGTCGCTGAGTCCTTACCTCTGATTCATCATAGGCCGTATCCGTGATTTGTTTATTTCCGGTGATGATTCATTGATGAGTTAGGAAACCTTCATGCGGACCAAACAGCTAACTTAATGTTTCAAACCACTGTAGAAGCAGAGGGCGAGGTTTGTGCCCAATAAAACATGTTTAACCCCCCCCCTCCCAGTGATTTATTGCTGACCGTGCCAAGGCGGTACTTCTGATGTGGTTCTTTCCCTTTTTATGTCTTAGGCAATTCGTTTGTGGTCTGCTAGCATTGTGGCCACCTTTATAGCTGTCCACTTTGCTTCCCGTTATATTTTATAATAAAAATACAAAATAGGTAAAAATAGTTGTTAAGTGTTTTCCGTATAGTTTGTCTAGTCTGTTGTGTGGTACATGTTTTTTTGTTTTTTTTGTTTCGTTGAACCTTTGTGGAAATTAAGGGTGAGGTTTTGGGATCAGTAAAACTAGTTTAATCCCCCGAGTAATATTTTGCTGACCGTTCCAAGGCGGTACTTCTGTTGCGGTTCCTTGATGTTATATTGTGTTCTGTCCGCTTGTCTATGGTCTCTGGCGGTTTGGTCACCCGTATTGCTGCCCAATCTGCCTTCTGTTGTTTTTTTTTTTTGTAATTAAAATAAAACAATAAGTATAAACAGATGTTGATGCTGTTATTGGGGTAGCTGAATGACCATCTGTTTGGGAAAGAGCTGCTCATTCGTTTTTTTTGGGGTTTTTTTTTTATGCGCGTCTTTCGTAAACTTGTGCCACTTTCTGTGTGTATGTTCTTCTTTCCCAATTGGTTGTGAGAGCGGAATATGGGATTTGATTGTATTAATTCCTGATCGTTGCTCACCCTTTTACTTTACACGACAAATAACCGCAAGTTTATACAAGAATTTCACATGGCCATAGACTGCGAATTTTATTCAGCACTCACATATTTCTGATTATTTGATGTACACGTCGAAATTTGAAAAAAATAACTCGAACTCAGCAACACCTTACTTAGAACTCAAACATTTTAACTCGAGAAGAATCCTTTCTGGATACTAGAAAACCCTTATTTGAAGCTCGAAATTTTTTAATTGTTTTCAGTTTTTGCAGATAAACAGGCCGGTTTGAGCATTTGTTTTCAAACATGGCTGTATGTCCAGTTTTACGTGACAACACTTATTCGTATGATCAGTAATTTTTATAGCAAACCTTCCCGGGCATGAGTCCTAATAAATTTCATGCAAATTTACCGGAAAGCTTGTCATACGAACACTTAGAAACAGAGCAGCACGCCACATTCTGCACAGGAACATCGTTCCACATACTGCACATCGAAATTTTGACATTCTCTGGCTTTTTTGGGGGGTCTATTCAGTATCAGATCATATATTTGTATCTTTTTCTCACTTATTACTGGGTAAATGTTTGGCAGCTTAGGAATAATAACCTTTGAAAAGACATATTTTCTGACATTTAATAGCAACTTCCTGGCGTTTTCAGTACAATTACACTGACCAAGCAATTGCTGCACGCGTCAGTTTTGTTATTATTGTTAATTTGTATCCAACAAGTCGATTTAGACGTTAAGAAACCAATGTGTTCCGTGCCGTGCATTTTTCTTGTCGAGACAATATGCACGTTTAAAGGTAGAAAAATATTAGTTACTCACCAAACCTTCGCTATATCCTGAAAAACACACACGCCTGATACGACACAACCACCACGCCACAATTGTGCGGCTACACTCGGTGACTACAGTCTCTGATTAAGTCCATGATAGCAGCTGTCGCTACTGATCACTACTTGGAACACTTGCACTTTCTAAAACATTTCGCCTCTACTGGGAAATCATATATAGTTCATGATACAATCCAATCACTGCTGGGAAAACTGATACTGTCTTTGACAGTATACCTCTACTTACCTTAGGGAACAAACTACAACTTGGAACAATTTTAGGCCACAAGACCTTAAATTTGATGTTTTAAATAAACTGTGAATTAGTGTCCATGATGATAGATTGTATCGCCAAATATTTAGCTGCAGCTGTGAATTAGCATAAAAACTATAAAATTACACTTTGAAAGCTACAATATTGTTTTAGATGTTTTAGAGGCAATTAAGTATTGGTGTTTCTAAAAATAGTAACCTTGACTGAAAGACATTCTGCGAGGTTGTATCTAGCGGTATACTATTACTTCTGATATAGTCCATGTGAGCAAATATAATAGCTACTGATCCCTTCTGAGAATACTTGCACTTTCTTTGACATTTCGGCTTTACTTGGAACAATGATAAAGTCCATGATAGCAGGCTGCAATACCCATAACTACTGGCGAAAGTGGCACTGTCTTTGACAGCACACTTGTTCTGTAAACTCTGTTATAGTCCATGGGAGCAAACATAGCTAAACATCATTACCGGGAACAATGGCACTGTCTAACACAGACTAAGCTCCCATGGATTTTTTCAAAGTCAATAGTAGATACTTACTCTGATTAAATTCATAGCAGATACTGTAAATCACAGTAAGTATCTATTATGAACTTTGAAAAACTCCATGGGAGCAAATATAACTACTGATCGCTAATGGGAACACTGAAACTGTCTTTTACACGCATTCTATACAACAAATTCTCATATAGTATGTGCTAGCAACTATAAAAACTGATCACAGCTGGGAGCACTGACAATGTGTTTGACAATATAGCTACTAGGAACTCTTGATACACTCTATGACAACAACTTTAACTACTGATGACTACTGGTAACACTGTTTTGGTAGATGAGTCTATATTAGGATCTCTGATATAGTTCATAAAGGCAACTGTATATTGATCACTACTTGGAACACTGATACTTTGAATACTCTAGTTATTCTCTAGTATTCCATTTATTCTCTACTACGAACTCTGATATAGTCCATTAATACCAATTATTATCATTACCGATCACTACCGGGAACTCTTGCACTGTGTATGGCATTACGGTTGTAGTAGGACTATATTGTATGATAACAACAATAACTGTTGATCAATGCTAGAAACACTGGCTCTTTCTACAACAGTATGCACTAACACCGAGGAACTTGCCGGATTGAGCCCATGACAGTAAATTCACTTTTGATCACTACTGGGTACACTGCCAGTACCTTGATATACAATATCTGCTAGCAACTCTGTTTCAGACTATGATAATAGCGATAACTTCAGATCGCTACTGGGAACAATGTATTGTCTACAATTTGCAAAAATAAACGAAGAACTCTGTTACGGGCTATAATTTCAAATATAACTAATGATCACTACTAAGAACACTGTCACTGTATATAACAGTAAGTATCTTCTTTGAGCTTTGAAAAACGACAATGGTAACAAACATAAGTACTGATCGGTACTGGGAACACTGACGCCTTCTATTATGTGTAGTCCATACAGCCAGCTCTCATACAGTTTGTGATAGCAACTATAAGAACTGATCACTGATGGGAACACTGACACTGTGGTTGACAATATGTCCCTACTAAGAGCTCTGATATAGTCCATGACAACAACTTTAACTACTGATCACCACTGGGAACACTGGCACCGTAGATTACAAGGAGTCTATATAAGACTCTATGATATAGTTCATGAAGGCAACCGCATATTGATCAATACTTGAAACACTGACACTGTATATGACACTGTATATGACAGTTTTTCTCTATTACGAAATCTGAATAGTCCATGAATACAAACGGCCACTACCGATCACTACTGGGAACTGCGAATGCACTATGTACGGCATAAAGGTTGTACTAGGATTAGGATATAGTCTTTGATCTTTGTTTGGTGGTTTTGGGTTTAACGGCCCTTTGAGACAATATTTCAGTCCATACCGGGCCGTCCCCCAAAGAGAGAGAGAAAGAAGAGAGAAATGATAGACGAGAGAAAAATGTCTAAACAACCCACACCCGCACCTACTGTAAACACAGCAGGCCCTTGCCCTACTGTTTTCCAAATTAGTAGGACGCCCCGGCACTGGAAGCTATACACAGCACCATCGCACCACCCAACTTACCCCCTAAAGTCTTTGATAGCCAAAAAATTTTTTGATCACTACTGGGAACACTGGCTCTTTCTACAATAGTATGCTCTAACACTAATAAACTTGCTGGATTTAGTCCATGATAGTAAGTTGCACTTTTGATCCCTACTGGGTACACTGCCAGTACCTGTGATAGACACTGTCTGCTAGAAACTGTGATCCTGATCGCTACTGGGAATACTGTATTGGTTATGATTCGCAAAAATATACGAAGAACTCTGAGTCGACCTATCATTTCAATTATAATTAATGATCACTCCTGGGAACACTTGCACTGTATATCACAGTATGTGTCTTCTTCGAAATTTGAAAAAAAATCCATAGAAGCAAACATTAGTATTGATCGCTACTGGGAACATTGACGCTTTCTATCATACGTAGTCCATACAAACAACTCTCATTTAGGTTGGGATAGCAACTTTAAGAACTGGACACTGCTGGGAACACAGACACAGTTGTTGACAATAAGTCTCTAATAGAAACTCTGATATATTCCATGACAACAACTTGAACTACCGATCACTACTGGGACAACTTGCATTTTCTATGATATTTAAGCTCTTCTGCGAACTCTGTTATAGTCCAAGAAAGCAAGTTGTATTGCCAATCACTACTGGGAAGACTGTCACTGTCTTGGACAGTACGCCTCTACTATTTACTTTGGGAAGTCCATGGGAACAAATATAACTGCTAATCACTTCTGAGAACACTTGCACTTTCTATGACATTTCCTCATTTCGAGGAACTATGATAAAGTCCATGATAGCAGGTTGCAATACCGATCATTACTGAGAAGACTGGCACTGTCTTTGATCACACACTTTTTCTATAAACTCTGTTATAATCCATGAAAGAAAACAAAACTAATGATCACTACCGGGAGCACTGGCACTGTCAATCACAGTACTGTAAGAAACTACTATAAACTTTGAAATACTACATGGGAGCAAACTTACTAACTGATCCTACCGGGAACACTGTCATTGTCGATTTCAGGTAGTCTATACAATGAACTCTATGTATAGTCTGTGAGAGCAACTATTAGAACTGATCACCGCTGGGAACACTTGCACTTTTGTTTGCAATTAGTCTCTACTAAAACCTCTGGTATAGTCCATGACAACAATTTGAACTACTGATCACTACTGGGAACACTTCCACTGTGTATGGCATAAAGGCTGTACAAGGACTAGGATATCGCCTATGAAAGCAAATATTACTTTTGATCACCACTGGGAACACTGGCTCTTTCTACCAACACAAGGGAGCTTCCCAGTTTTATTCTACTTTTGTAAACTGCACTTTTGATTACAACTTGATATACTGCCATTACCTAAGCTAGACTATGTCTACTAGAAACTCTGTTTCAGACAATGTAACAGCAATAAGTTCTGATTGCTACTGGAAATACTATATTGTCTATAATTTGGAAACATCTTCGAGGATTTCTGATATGGTCCATGATTGCAAATATAATAACTGATCACTTCTGGGAACGATTGCACTGTCTAGCAGAGTCAGTATCTACTATGAACTTTGAAAAAGTCCATGGGGACAAACATAACTACTGATCGCTACTGGGAACACTGACACTGTCTATTACACGTAACCTAAACAACGAACTCTCAGATCGTCTGTGATAGCAACTATAAGAACTGATCACTGCTGGGAACACTTACACTGTGGTTGACAATAATTCTCTTTCAAAAACTCTGGTATAGTCCATAACAACAATTTTGAGTACTAGTCACTACTTGGAACACTGGCACTGTGGATGACTGTTATTCTCTACTATGAACTCTAATATAGTGCATGAATATCAACTACCACTTCTGAAAACTACTAGGAACACTTGCACTGTTTATGGCATAAAGGCTGTACAAGGACTAAGATATAGTCTACGAAAGCAACTTTACTGTTGATCCCTACTGGGAACACGCTCTTTCAACTGTTACAGTACACATCAACGATAGGAAACTTGCCGGATTTAGCCCATGATAGTATATTGCACTATTGATCATAACTGGGTTCACTGTCATTACTTAAATTTAAAGAGTAACTACACTTCAGGAACAGACTGAATCAGATCCCAAACCCTATCCCCAACATCAAAGGGAAAGATTGACAAAGACATCCCAACAAACAATAAATTACAAGTGATAAGCCGAGTCAGCAGCTCTTTCCCAAATAAATGGCAACTCAACTATCTTTATTGAACTAAATAATTTAGACCAATAGACGGGTTACAACGGATTAAGCAAATTATATGAAAAACATTTAACAATCATTTTTACCTATTTTCTATTTTTATGATAGAAGGATTAAACTGAGAACACAATAAATTAAACAGCACCGAACATAAAACAAATGCAACCGCAACAAAAGTACCGCCTTGGGACGGTCAGTAATAACTACTGGGGGGGGGGGGGGGGGGGGGTTAAACCGGTTTTACTGGGCCCAAACCTTCACCCTCACCCTCCGCTGCGGTGCACACAATTAGTTGGTAGTTCGGTTCGTATGGAGGTCCCCTAACTCATCAGAGAGTCATCACGGTCAACAATTAAGATCAAGAAAAGACCGTGATGAAGCAAGGATGAGGACTCGACAGCCAAAACGTGTTGAGACACCCGGATATCCCTGGGGCGTCAGCAACACCACTGGAGTACTGGAGCAAAAGAAGACCACCAGTTGAACCCAGGTGGGCCAAGAAACAGACAAACACCCGGCCCCAACCAACTAATGTATAGCTTTATGTAGGGGCTATCATAGAGTTTGAACCCCAACCCACCGGCGTGCAATTAAAGAGGACAGCAAAGTTGTCAACCGTGATTGGGTTAACCACTAAGCATGCAGACTGTCGCATTACATCTATGTTATAGCCAATGCGTTTAAATCGTACATGTATGATAATTTTCTTAAATTGATCGGGAAATTCTGTTTTCCCTACGATTTTGCGTAATTTATATACTAAGTCACCATAAAATTCAGGTTCCGATAGGCCAAGTTGCAAAAGTGACCTAAACCCTATATTATATTTAGAAACCAATTCAAAGTGTCTACGATAAAATTTAGAAAAAGCTTTCCGAAGTTTATGATACCGATACCCCTGCTGTAAAAGCTTGGCAGTCAAACTTTTATTACGAGCATTGAAGTCAGCCAGATGACTAGACACCCTAGCGAAGCGAATAAGCTGAGAAATGTAAACACCATAAGAAGTGGTGCGGGATGCCCACAAGAAAATCTGTTTCAAACAATGAAAATAGCAATAAGTTCTGATCGCTTTTTGGGAAAAAAAAACCTGTATTGTCTATAATTTGGAAACATCAACGAAGATTTCTGAGACGGTCTATCATTACAAAAATTACAAATGATCAATACGGGGAACACTGGCACAGTCAGTTACAGTAAGTATCTACTATGCCCTTTGAAAAAGTGCAGGGGAGCAAACATAACTACTGATCGCTACTGGGAACACTGACACTGTCTATCACACATAACCTAATCAACGAACTCTCAGATCGCCTGTGATAGCAGCTAAAAGAACTGAACACTGCTGAGAGCTCTAACCCTGTGGTTGAAAATAAGTCTTTACTTAAAACTCTTGTTTAGTCAAAGACAACAATTTTAACTACTGATCACTACTGGGAACACTGGCTCTGTGGACGATGGTAAGTCTATATTAAGTGCTCTAATAAAGTCCCTGAAAGCAACAGTATTTTGACCACTACTGGGAACACTGACTCTGGATGAGAGCTTTATTTCTACTATGGACTCTGTTGTAGTCCATTAATTTCAACGGCCAAAACTGATCACTACTGGGAACACATGTACTGTATATGGCATAAAGGTTGTACTAGGACTAAGATAAAGTTAATGAAAGCAACTTATCCATAGTGCAGATTATATTTTATTTACATCCTTTGAGATCAGAGGATAGATTCTGAGAAATCTAAAATTTGAGATCGATGAGACTTTTATTCTAGATCATCGTCTTTTATATTATTTGGATCCTTTTGAATCTAATCAGTCTTTGTATCGACTGCCCAATTAAATTAAGAAATTACAGTAAGCTTTTTTCTGGTTTCGTCAGGGTCACTGACGAGGCTTTATTAGCCGAAACTACGTAGTCTGGCCCGTGTTTCTACTTCTGTATGTATTCTCTGCTCTTGAAGGAACTTTTTAAGATTTTAATTTTGAAAGTTGATCACTACTGAAAACATTGGCTTTTTCTTCAACAGTGCGAGCAACACTCGGAAACCTACCGGATTTAGTCCATGATACTAGCCACGTTTGATCATAACTGGGTACACTGCCATTACAGAAGATAAAAAATGTCTACATGAAACTCTCACTTTTGGGAACACTAACATAGCCATGACAGAAAATGTCTACATAAACATCTGATGTAATAAGTGACAGCAGTTTTCACTTCTCATCACTACTAGTAACACTGATTAAATGAATTATAGCAACTAACGTTATCTATTGCTGCTATGAAAACAGCCGCAGTATGTACTTGTTTCTCTGAGCTAGTCTGAAGTTCAAAATGTTATTACTGATCACTACTGGGAACACTGGCATAGTCAATGACTAAGTCTTTTCTGTGAAAACCGATATAAAGTAAAATGGCATCTATTACTACTGATCATTATTGGGATGAATGTTAAAACACTATTGATCACTACTGGGAACAGTTACAATGCCTATGATAGAAACTGTCTAGATGAACAGCTTATCAAGTTAGTGATATCAGTTGAAACTTCTGATCACTACTGGGAACTCTGCTTAAGTCTATGAAAGCAAGCGCTACTATTGATCGCTACTGAGAACAGTTACATTGCCTATGATAGAAAAAGGTTCACATGGACATCTTTTCTAGTAAGCGTAAGCAGTTGTAACTTCTGATCACTACTGGCAACTCTGTTAAAGTCTATAAAAGAAACTGCTACTATTGATCGACACTGGGAACACTGCCTCGTACTCAAACTTTAAGTATCATTACTTGGGTTATTGGACTTGCCTGCCATAGCAACTGTCACGACTGATCACTTCTGGAAACACTCGCATTGCCAATGACAGTACGTTTCTTCTAAGCATTCTGATGTTGAGTGTCAGAACATTTATTACTTTTGATCATTACTGGGAACACTGGCATTGTCTATGACAACAACTTTTGCTTATTACATTCTGATATGGACATAATAAACAACTGTAACTAACGATCCCATTTCGAAACACTACTGATCATTACTGGGATCACTTACATTGCCATGAGAGAAAATGTCTACATAAATATATAATGCAGTGACTGACAGAACTTTTCCATTCTGATCATCACTGGGATCACTGATGAAATGAATTAAAGCAACTATAGCTATCCGTCGCTGCTATGAAGACAACCACAGCATATACTTGGTTCTTGGTATACTTGGATAGTCTAAAGTTCAAATTTCATTACTGATCACTTCTGGGAACACTGGCATAGCCAATGACAGGAAGTCTTTTCTGTAAAATCCGATATAGAGTAAACTAGCAACCATTAATACTGATCATCATTGGGATGACAACCTCTGTCAAAGACAGCAACTATCACTACAATTAACTGTCTTATAGTGTACAAAAGCAACTGTAACGACCGATGGAATATCGAAGCAATATTGATCACTACTGGGAACAGTTACATTGCCTTTGATAGAAAATCTCTAGATGAACATCTTAGCAAGTAAGAGATAGCAGTTGTAACTTCTGATCACTACTGGGAACTCTGTTAAAGTCTATAAAAGAAACTGCTACTATTGATCGCTACTGGGAACACTGCCTCGTACTCAAACTGTAAGTATCATTACTTGGGTTATTGGACTTGCCTGCCATACCAACTGTCACGACTGATCACTTCTGGGAACACTCGCATTGCCAATGACAGTACGTTTCTTCTAAGCATTCTGATATTGAGTGTCAGAACATTTATTACTTTTGATCATTACTGGGAACACTGGCATTGTCTATGACAACAACGTTTGCTTATTACAACTCAGATATGGACATAATAAACAACTGCAACTAACGATCCCATTTCAAAACACTACTGATCATTACTGGGAACACTTACATTGCCATGACAGAAAATGTCTACATAAATATATAATGCAGTGACTGACAGCACTTTTCCATTCTGATCATCACTGGGATCACTGATGAAATGAATTAAAGCAACTATAGCTATCCGTCGCTGCTATGAAGACAACCACAGCATATACTTGGTTCTTGGTATACTTGGATAGTCTAAAGTTCAAATTTCATTACTGATCACTACTGGGAACACTGGCATAGCCAATGACAGGAAGTCTTTTCTGTAAAATCCGATATAGAGTAAACTAGCAACCATTAATACTGATCATCACTGGGATGACTACCTCTGTCAAAGGCAGCAACTATCACTACAATTAACTGTCTTATAGTGTACAAAAGCAACTGTAACGACCGATCGAATATAGAAGCAATATTGATCACTACTGGGAACAGTTACATTGCCTTTGATAGAAAATCTCTAGATGAACATCTTAGCAAGTAAGAGATAGCAGTTGTAACTTCTGATCACTACTGGGAACTCTGTTAAAGTCTATAAAAGAAACTGCTACTATTGATCGCTACTGGGAACAGTTACATTGCCTATAATCGAAAATGTCCACATGGACATCTTATCTAGTAAGTGATGGCAGTTTTTACTACTGACCACTTTTGGGAACTCTAAGTCTATGAAAGCAATTGCACCCTATTGATCGATACTGGTAACACTGCCTCCTACTCAAACTATAAGTATCATTACTTGTGTTATTAGACTTGCCTACCATACCAACTGTACTGTCACGACTGGTCACTTCTGGGAATACTAGCATTGCCAATGACAGCAAGTTTCTTCTAAGCGTTCTGATATAAAGTATCGGAAAATGTTTTGCTATTGATCAATACTGGGAACACTGGCATTGTCTATGACAACAACTATTACTAACTATAACGCTGATAAAGACATAACAAACAACTGTACTTACGATCGCATTTCGAAACACTATTGATCATCACTTGGAACACTTACATTGCCATGACAGAAAATGTCTACATAAACATCTGATGTAGTAAGTTACAGCCGTTTTCACTTCTGGTCATTCTCAAACTCTAAATAGCTTTACAAAGAACATTGATCTTGTTTACCGTATTCAATGCTACTGCCGATCACTACTGGGAACACGAGCATTGCCTATGACATTTAGTTTCTTCTAAGCATTCTGATAAAGAATATCGGAACGTCTTATACTACTAATCATTTCTGGAAACACTAACACTGTATGTGGCAGCAACTATCACTAATTATAACTTTGATATATACACATTATTATAATAGTAACTTGATCTGGCGTACTGTATCACGTCGAGTTGATGAGCTCATCCCGTCGGATCACCCGAGACGCTTTCGTCGAGGGTGATCCGATGGCATGAGCTCATCTACGAGACGTGATACAGTACACCAGATCTAGTTACTATTAAAATAATTTGTTTATTATATAACTGAGGGAACAGTCAACCATTCATACTTGCCAGAGCTAATGCATCGACCCGGATTCGAACCAGTGTGGCAGAGGTATGTAGGTAATCGTGAGACAAACGCAGCCGTCTGAGCAATCGAAGCGCGCCATTTTGACGTGTTTGTTGACGTTACGTCACTTGTCCCGTATCACTGGTTCTCGTTTCTTCGATGCACGCTAAACAATGACGCGCCCGAAGCTGGAACTCAGACATAGCCTCGTTTTAACGGATGGTGATACGGATTCAGAAAACGTCAGTTTGATATGGCGTTCTGTATCAGATGGCCAGAAAACAGGCAGTTCAAAGGGCGTATCATTTATAGGTATATAATAAAGTCAAATAAGCAACTGTGACTACTGATCTAATTTCGAAACACTATTGATCCTACTGGGAACAGTAACATCGCATATTAAGAAAATGTCTACATGAACAGCTGATGTAGATAGGGATAGCAGTTGTTTTTTTATCAGTACTAGGAACTCTGATTAAGGCTATGAAAGCAAGTGCTACTGTTGATCGCTACTGGGAACACTGCCTCATTCTAAACCTTTAAGTATCATTACCGGGAACATTGATCTTGCACACCATACCAAATTGTCACGACCGATAACTTCTAGGAGCACTATAGAGTATCAGAACATTTATAACCCATTACTGGGAACACTGACGCTCTCTATGACAGCAACTATCACTAATTATAACTCAGATATGGTCATAATAAGCCACTGTTATTACCGATCGCATTTCGAAACACTTCTGATCACTACTAGGAACACTTACATTGACATTACAGAAAATGTGTACTTGGACATCGGGTCTAGTAAGTGATAGCAGTTTTCCTTTCAGATCAATACTGGGAACACTGACAGCAAGTCTTTTCTATGAAATCCTATATACAGTAAAATTGCGACTTTTACTACTGATCATTGCTGGACTCACTAACACTGTCAAAGACATCAACTATCAATACAATTAACACTCATATAGTATACAAAAGTAGCTGCTACTGCAGATCGGATCTCGAAATACTAGAGTAACTTCTTCTGGGAACACGTATATTGCCTGTGGTAGAAAATGTCTGGTTGCACATCTTATCTAGTTTTTGATAGCAGTTGTCACTACTGATCAGTAATGGGAACACTTATTAATTCTATTAAAGCAACTACTACTATAGATCGCTACTGGGAACACGGCGGCATCTTAAACAGTAAGTATCTGTCGATAGAACATTGATCTTGCCTACCAAATCGACTGTCACTACCGATCACTACTGGGAACACTAGCATTGCTTTCGACGTTTAGTTTGTTCTAAGCATTCTGGTATAGCGTATCAGAACGTCAATTACTCTTGATCATTTCTGGGAACACTGACACTGTCTGTGACAGCAACTATCACAAATTATGACTCTGATATAATCTTAATAAGCAGCTGTAACTACCGATCACATCTCGAAGCACTGCTGATCACTTCTTGGATCAGTTACATTGCCTATGATAGAAAATGTTTTCATGGATATCTTATCTAGTAAGCGATATCATTTGTCCTTCTGATCACTACTGCGAACACTGATAACGTCCTTGAAAGCAACTTCTACTATTGAACGCTACTGGGAACACTGCCACCCTCTCAAACTGTAAAGTAAAAAGATGGACAATGATCAGGAATCAATACATTCAAATCCCTTATTCCGCTCTCAAACCAATAGGAAAGAGGACATACACACAGAAAGTGACACAAGGTTACGAGAGCCACGCACAGTAAACCAAAATGAGCAGCTCTCCCAAACAGATGGTCATTCAGCTACCCCAATAACAACATCAACATCTATTTTTACTTTGTTTTTATTTTAGTTACAAAACGAAACGTTACTGTAAGTATCATTACTGCGAACATTGGTCTTGCCTTCCATACCAACTGTCACGACTGATCTCTACTGGGAACACTATCATTGCCTGTGACACTAAGTCTCTTCTAGGCATTCTGATATAGATTATCAGAATATTTATTGCTATTGATCATTATTTGAAATACTGACATTGTCTTTGACAGCAACTATCACACTAATTTTAATATATGATATATGGTCATAGTAAGCAACTTGTCTACATATCACATCTCGAAATACCACTGATCACTACTAGAAAGTTACATTGCCATTACAGAAAATTTCTACATTAACATCTGATCTAGTTAGTGATAACAGAATGTTTTACTTCTTATCACTACTACTGGGACACCGTCTAAATGATTGAAGGCAACTATAGCTATCCACCGCTGCTATGAAGACAACACCAGTATATACTTGGTTCTCTGAGCTATTCTAAAGTTAGTTCAAAATGGCATTACTGATTGCAGTTGTCACTACAGATCACTAATGGGAACACTTATTAAACCCATAAAAGCAACTACTACTATCAATCTCTACTGGGAACGCTGCCACATTCTCAAATATTAGGTATCATTACAAGAGACATTAATCTTGTCTACCGTACTGTTACTCCCGATCACTACTGGGAACACTAGTATTGCCTATGACATTTACTTTCGTCTAAGCATTCTGATAGTGAGAAGCCGAGCGTCTATTACTAATGATCATTTTTTGGAACACTGACAATGTCTGTGACACAAACTGTCACTAATTATAACTCTACTGTAAAACACTTATATTTAGCGGCAGCAAAATTTGGCGGTTTCTATAAATGGACCTTTTGTCGGGTTTTAATTTTGGCGGATTTGTGATTTCTGAAAAGAAAGTGATTACCTGTACTGTTGACGTCATATGAGCCACTTGAGTCCAAGTTCAACATTATCATGGTGAATACAGTTTTTACAATTATTTCTATTATTATGTTGAAGAAAACTGTTAACAGTAGATAGGTTTTTGTGGTCCTTCTGATTAAATCAGCCTGGCTTATTAACTAATTAGTATGGCATTTCTAATAAACGCTTTCACACTACGTTTCCTTCAGATTATTGTTTGCTTGGGATCTTCTTTTGTACTAATACATATGATGTGTATTGGCTTTGATATTATGGTAGAAGGAATAAGTTATATGCTCAACGTAGTTTCTTCTTTCACGTCCATCAAATTTAAATTGGCGGCACTTTAATTTGGCGGTTTTCTTCTTATCCGCCAATATCGCCAAAATAAAGTGACCGCCAAATATAAGTTTTTTACAGTATTATAGTCTTAATAAGCCACTGTAACTACCGATCGAATCTCCAATCAATACTGATCACTACTGGGAACTGTTACATTGCCTATAATAAAAAATGTTTACATGAACATCATACCTTGTAAGTGATAGCAGTTGTTATTTATGATCACTATTGGGAACTCTGACAAAGTCTATGAAAGCAACTACTTCTATTGATTGCTACTGGGAACACTGCAACATTCTTAAACTGTAAGTATCATTACTGGCAACATTGGTCTTGCATACCATACCAACTGTCAGGACCAAACACTACTGGGAACACTAGCATTGCCTGTGACACTAGGTCTCTTCTATGCATTCTGTTATAGAGTATCGTAACTTATTTTACTTCTGGAAAGACTTGCATTGCCTGTGTTAGAAAAAGTCTAGTTGCACATCTTATCTAGTTTTTGATAGTAAATGTCACTACTGATCACTATTGGGAACACTTATTAATTCTATTAAAGCAACTATACTATCGGTCGCTTCTGATAACACTGCCACATTCTCAAATAGTAAGTTTCATTACAAGAGACATTTCTACCGTATCAATCGTCACTCACGATCACTACTGGGAGCACTAGCATTGCCTATGACATTTAGTTTCTTCTAAACATTCTGATATTGAGAAGCAGGGCGTCTATTACTATTGATTATTTCTTTGAACACTGACAATGTCTGTGACACCAACTATCACTAATAATAACTCTATTATAGTCTTAATAAGCCACTGTAACTACCGATCGAATCCCGAATCTCGAAACAATACTGATCACTACTGGGAACAGTTCCATTGTCTGTGATAGAAAATGTCTAGTTGCACATCTTATCTACTTACTGATAGCAGTTGTTCATTCATATCACTACTGGGAACTTTGGTTAAGTCTATGAAAGCAACTACTACTACTGTTCGCTACTAAGAACACAGCCACGTTCTAAAACTGTAAGTATCATTACATGTACCAGAAATATTTGGTCTTGCCTTCAATATTTTATGACACGACTGGTAACTACTGAAAACACTAGCAATGCCTGTGACACTATTCTGATATAGAATATCGTAACTTATTTTACTATTGAACATTACTAAGAACTTTGGCACTGTCTATGACAGCAACTATCACTAATAATAATTCTGATATAGACATAATAAGCAACTGTAGCTATCGATCACACCTCGAAACACTACCGATCACAACTGGGAACACAGACATTATCTATGACAAAACGTTTGTTCTAGGAAGTCTGATTTTGAGGTTACGATAGCAATTTAAATTGCTGATTGTTACTAAATTCACTGGCCGTACCTATGATCGCAACTATCACTACAAGTACCTCTGATATAGTCTAAAATAGCGAAATGAGCTACTAAACAAATCTTGAAACACTACTGATCACTTCTGAGAACACCAGTATTGCCTTTGACAGTTAGTCTCTTCTAGGCATTCTGATAAAGAATATTATACAATATTTACTACTGAGCATTACTGGGGACATTGCCTGAGTCTATAGCAGTAGCTATCACTTCTACGATGTATGATCTAGTGTAAAATACCAACAGTCACTACTAATCGCTACTGGGAACACTGGCATTGTTTATGAAAGTCTCCTCTAGGATATCTTATACAGAAAATAAGAAAGCAAATATAACTAATGATCGTTAGAAGTGACACTGACTCTGTCTACAACAGCATCTACTACTACTGGTATTACTGGTAAAGTCAAAAATTGCAACTGTAACTACTGATGACATTTTGAAATACTGCTGATCACTACCGGGAACACTGGAGTTGTCTCTGACAGTATTTTCTACGTGTTCTGATAGAGTGTAGCATACCAACTATTACTACTGATGAGCACTGCCAAAATCTATAAAAGTAAGTATCCCTACTAAGAACTTAGAGCAAGTCTAAATAAGTTCTGAACAGTAAGATCCTTTTGAAGCAAGGAATACATAAAAGAAAAACAGAAAATAGCAGACTATGTTTAATTGCGTCTGTTCATGACCAGTAATGAAATGTGCAACACCAGAAAATATAATCTTCACTATGATGATGTACGGGGAGATGTATTACGGCCGCCACACGGCACAAACACCTGCTGCAGTGAAGATAAATAAGTTCTGAATAGTAAGATATCAAAGTAAGGTACCAACAGTAAATACTGATCACTACTGGGAACATCGGCATTGTCTAAGACAATACGTCTCTTCTGGGATACTGGTATAAATGTAAAAATAGCATTTTTTTATTAATGATCGTTACTAGATAGACAGGCCGCGTCTATGATCGCAACTATCACTACAATTACCGCTGATACAGTCTAAAATAGCGAAAGTAACTACTGATCGCATCTCGAAATACTACTGATCACTACTGGGAACACTGATTAAGTTATCTAGATTAAAGCAACTTTTACTATCGTTCGATTCTGCGAATATTGCCACAATCTATACCAATAAGTATCACTACTAGAAATTTTGATATTGTCCAAGGTACAGACTGTCACTACTGATCACTACTGGGAACACCAGCATTGTTGCCTATGACAATAAGTCTCTACTAGGCATTCTGGTATAGAGTATGAGAACATATTTTACTAAATATAATTACTGTGGCCACTGCCTGAGTCTATGGCTATAACAATCACTACTAAGAAGTTTGATCTTGTGTAAAGTACCAGCAGTCACTACCAATCGCTACTGGGAACACTTGCATTGTTTAGAAAGTAAGAAAGCAACTATTACAACATATGGTAAGTGAGATTACTGGTCCTATCTATTACAGCAAATATCACTACTAGTAATGCTGGTATAGTCAAAAAGTAGCAACTGTAACTACAGACGACATCTTGAAACACTAGTGATCACTGATGGGAACACTGGAATTTTCATGACAGTAAAATTAAAATCTTAAAAAGTTCCTTCAAGAGCAGAGAATACATGCAGAAGTGAGAACATTGGCCAGACTACGTAGTTTCGGCTAATGAAGCCTCGTCAGTGACCTGTCTTTTCTACGTATTCTGAAGAGTGTAAGATACCAAATATTTGACTATTCCAATTTAATCGGATCGGATACGTATTCTGAATATGGTCAAAATATAAAATGCTTGGGGGGAAGGGGGGTCTCAAAGGTGTAAAATAGTGTGTACAGCAAAGTAGATATACATGAAATAGCTGCCAGTGCTCAGGTCGTCTAACAGGCCTCCCAGCATGCAAATTAAGTCAAAATGATATTGTCTTAAGTTGATGCGACGTGATGACGTCCCATCGATGTCAGTATGTCGTCATTTCAACGTAATGTGCCTGCTTGGCTCAGTCTAAAATGTTAAGTCCCGGTGGGCACATAACGTCAAAACGACGTTGTACTGACGTTGATGCAACTTCATTTCGTCGCAGAAATGCTGAAAAATATTTTTATAGGCCGTGCGGGATTCGAACTCACGACCTAGACAACTCCGCCTAGCACTGCACCATCTATCACCGCTACCAATTGCGCTACTGAGACAACCCCAAAAAAGGTTGCTAGAGTAGCACTGATATAGGTATAGCGGATAATGCAGTACACGTCGTATGAGTGCTTCTCAATACGTCGCATCTGTTCCGTTCGCCAAAGAAAGCCTACCGGGTTCAGAGGATACAAGTGAAAGTAGATAGGTATTAAGTGTTAGATAAATATTTTTTCATACAACAGTACTTTCGAGCTATATAGGATCGAAACTGATACAGAATTATAAAAATTCAGATTGATTTAGAGAGATATAATAAATCAACTTTGCCGGTAAATGCTAAAAAATATTTTATAGGCCGTGCGGGATTCGAAATTATGACATCGACAACTCAGCCTAGCACTGCACCATCCGTCAACGCTAAGAACTGCGCTACCGAGACAACCCCCAAAAAGATTACTCGAGTAGCACTGATACAGATAGCGGATAATGCAGTACACGTCGGTGAAAAGTTTGGTGAAAATCCATTTGTTCAAGAAACATCGTGGTAACAAGAAATTATCACGACGCTGTCTTAGAAAATCTAACACTTTAAGACACCCTGTCCAAATAATGCATCCATGCAAGAGATATAGTGGTTAAAAGCTTTCATGCCAACGCCGACACGGACGCCAACACAAAATGGAACCGATAGGGGAAATAAGTAAAAAGCTAAAAAAGCAAGAGCTGTCATTCGCGACTTATTGTCATGCCCCGTTCTACATATCTTAAAAGTATCATAAAAATATCTTAAAGGGTATAAAAGTAACAGAGTGGACACGAATCTGCCAAAAAGGCACAAAAGGGGAGAAAACTCAGATAATATTATGACAAGAGTTACCATTCTTATACGCGAAACATCATCACGACCTGTTCTATATAACTGAGGTACAATGAAAATATTCCAAATGGGCATTTAAGATATGGAACTGACAAGAAAATTTTACGGACAGACGAACAGAAGACGGACGGATGGACGGACGAACGGACGCCAGGTGCATCGCTATATCCCAGAACCTTTTGGTCGGGGATAAAAATTACTAAAAACAAAACAGGGACATAACTCGTCAATCACATTAACATGATTAACTGAATTAAAATAAAAGTACGATCCACTTATAATAATGCCCATACCTTATGAGCCGCAACACGAGAAAACTAACAAAGTGGTTGTGCGCCCAGCGAAGATTCAGATTAGCCTGGGCATCCGCCTAGTCCGATAAGACTCTTTGTTAAGTGCTTAAAGCGTAGCTGAGGATCTAAGCTACATCCATGCGGACAGCATAGACTCTGATCAGACTGGGTGGATCCGAGTCTTCCCAGCAGGAAGGACGTTGTAATAACGTCGATGCGACTTAATGACGTCGTATCAACGTCAGTACGACGTCATTTCGACGTCATGTGCCCACTGGGTTTGCTGGGCTCACAACCACTTTGTTAATTGGTTTTCTCGTGTCGCGGCGGCGTCGTGATCTGGCAAATCGTTTATGATGCAGAAGGATGGTCGCCGGTTTGGATCAACTGGCGCCTGGAAAACTCTCTCTGCCTAGTAGGCACGTCGAAATGACATCATACCGATGTCGCATCGACGTCGGAACGATGTCATTTCCACTTAGTGTGCCCGATGGAAGTCAACCCCGCAGTAAATAGGTACCTTTTTCGAATCTGGGAATAAAAAGGATGCGAAACAAGAGGCATGGGTTCTTCCTTGCATGTGTTGTGCCCAAGACATAGTGGGGCTCTACCCCCCCCCCCCCTCCCCCCCCCCCCACACACACACCCTTTATCCCAACGGCCACGAGGTAATCGGTGTTATGAGAATCCTTTAGCTTTATGTACATTAAACTTCAAGATTCTACCTTAAACCATTACTGAGTGCTACAGCCGCGAAATGCATAATGGTCGGACAAACAAACAAGTAAACGGAAGTACAGGCAAATGCGGACAGGAATATGCCCCTCAACTTTGAACTCGGCTACTTTGCAGTTGAAGGTATAAGAAATACAAAAAATAAAAATAACTCTGCACTGATTCTCAAGAAAGTGTAACGAATGGTGTCATGGCTTTAAACGCATGTATAATTTTATTTTGAGTTGTCGATTAAATCAAATAAGTGCTTGCTCTGAAATTTCTGCTACTACCTAAAATATTTAAGTTATAATATTGATTCAAATACACGGAAATGCTCACATTATCATACCTGATACTGAAGGACCCCCCTATTTTTTGCATGTCATAATTAAAGATGTCAATATTTACCTTAAAATCTTTTGAAGACTTTAGGCGTGAAGCAAATAGTCTTGACTTGGAAAGTTTGGCTTTATCGAGTTCTTTCGACTAGTGATTAATGGGTATACGTTGGAACACAATGCTTTGTTTAACTCATGACCGTTTCTTGTCACTGAGTTCTGTGTATTCTACGAGCCCAAGCATTAACAATGCATTCCGAAGTTTCGGATGAGGCTAACAATGTTTGTTTTTTCATCAAGGAGGTCATATTCAGTCAGTCTGACAGGCCATAAATAGTTTTTTACTATCTATAAAATTCAAATTTTGTTTTGACGCGTCCTTAGTATTCTGAAAAAAACGTAATTTTTCAAATGTATTTTACGAGTCAAGCCAAAGTCACCCAGTATACTAACAAGAAAGACACCTATTGCCTGTCGTAGAAAGGAGACAACCCTTACTGGTCTTTGGACAACTATCGTAACCCTTAACGAATATGCTTCGTAGAAAATAAGTTTCACGTTTCATAAAATTATTTTACGGGACGTATTATACGGGACAGTAGTTCTGAGTAGTACAGGAATGGACCCAGCAAGAAGCTAATACACTCATAAAAAGGGCACATTGTCTTATTCATTTAAAAATGTACACATGAACGGCCAATCGGAAGCTGAAAAAGATTGAAAACATGGGAGAAATTTTTAGTGTTTGAATTTTTCATATTATGATTTCTTGATTCAACAAAATATTCATTTAGTATTTACCTACTTCTTAAACTGAATTTGATATGTCCATATATGCTCTAAATATTTTCCACTGATTGTATTGGGCAATTAAAATGAAACACTGATGCACTATGGTCTGTTTTTAGGCAATAAATCGACGTTCGAGCAGTCCCGTATAATACAGAAACGTGTCCCGTAAAATACAGTTACATTTAATAGCAGTTCTTTAAAGAAAAATCGTTCCGACAAACCTGAGGATTAGAAATTATGTTTTAAATTAATTATAATATATGTGTCTTTATTCTCTGCCCTAGACTGAGTAATATGTTCTCTTTATCTGTAATTTTAATTTGTTTTCTTGGAAAATTTGGTTAAATTTCAATTCTGCAAAAATAAATTGCCTAATTCACAATTTATATGGCGCTAAAAATGATGTTCTTCTGCGGTTTAGTTATCTATAAGTGTTATATAAGTGTTATTTTCCTCACTAATGGAATATTTTCTTAGTGGGAAGACTGGAGAAATTGTGCGATCAAATACAACATTAATGTCCCGTAAATTACAAGCTTAAAACAAGCTTCACTGCCTTAATAAGATGATTTTATGGTAATATTTTGTCATATTACAACAAAGTATATACAAGTCAAAGATGCTTGACCTGTAGATGCATGCATCTTGAAATATTCTTGTCGGAAAGTCTCATATGACAACTATTGAGATTTCAAATTTTTCTATTTAAGAACTGAGAAAAAGAACTTGAAATGCAAAGCAGTACTTCTGACATAAGAAAGCAAACAGGCCGGCAAATCGTAACGCAAACACTTCTCGGTGGTCAAACATAGAACTTGTTCATGTAACAATATCGCATTTAGCCATTTATGTTAATATTTGTATCTAAACACAAACAGTTCACTGTCACATTTTAAGATCGTGTATTTTACGGGACAGTACAGAAGACATGAATATCAGTGTAACCGTTCTAGATGCTCTATAAAGCATATGCGTTTTATACAGACAGATTGCCGTTTTAAAGTTTAAAACAGGAGTTTTCCTTGAGGATTTCAAATCTTTAACTTTATGTGTTTTGCAGGAATAGTTTTCTTTCATGTTAGTTAAGTACAATGAGGTCGTATTGCTTCTTTTTGGTAGAGGAAGAGCAATTTGCTTTTTCAAAAATAACAGAGTAAAGATTTCTAGAGCTCAACTTCGTCCTAAACAAAATCACTTGCCTCTTCGCTGGATTATACCTTTATACTTCCAGTAATTGCTTCAAGTCTATAGGTATACACGACTCGTAGAATACTCGAGAGAAAGTTTAGTGTCTTCACGTTGTCTCTCGTTATCTGAATTCACCCGATATTTACTGTGCAATACTTTAGATTTAGCTCCGTGAGATACCAAAATTGTGAAATGACAGTGAAATATCTTTATATGACTTGCTTACTTTTTCGATTTTTTAACCACCCAAAAGTTACACTTTCTTGAGAATCAGTGTCTGACTATTTTATATCTGTAACTGCAACGTTCCCAGTAACGATCAAAATGTGCCCAGCAGTGATCAAAGTGGTCCCAGTATCGATCAAAGTTTTTTGCAATTAGACCCCACTCGGCGAATCACTCACAAACTTAACATAAAACCCTTTGGGCTTTAATTATTCAGTTTGTGAGTGATTATGTGTAAACGCCGGCGAATCACACACAAACTTAACATAAAGCCCTTTGGGCTTTATTCAGTTTGTGAGTGATTCGCCGGCGTTTACACATCGATGAAATCCACAAAAATAAAATTCGTTCCTATAACATTAACGCCCGCGCAGACTTTTCAGAATATTGGCGGTATAAGCTAACATATGCCAACATGTGGCAGTTGCACATACACAGTCAAGTTAATGCACGTGCAGACTTTCAAGAATATGGGCAATTTCCTTGATAATAATTTTATAAATCGAGCTAGGCATGCCTGGACCACACGGTACATGTTCGGATGTTTGAAATTGCACAGTTTATATGATTGTTTTGAAAATGCTCAAAGACATGCTTTGTCATGACATTTTTTAAAAATGCTCTAAGACATGCTTTGTCATGACACGGCCTTTCCTATACATACCGGTAAGCATCCATACAATTTATACCGGAGGAATTCAACTCTTTTAAAACTGTAAAAGGGTCCTTATCTTCGAATGAAATGACAGGGGTTAGGGCATTATGGTGTATTGGCACACAGCCATGTTTTTCTTACACTTTTTCAAAGGGTGGGTTACAAATAAGGCGACTTCCTGTTTGCTTCGCTGATCAATGAAGCCCTACCATAAAGGGACACACTATTGAAAGTAAGTAGGAGCAATGTTTCTTTAAGAATTATTGTCTCCCGCTGAGAAGGGAGGCAAAAATAAAACAACAGATATAGTTTCCTATAAAAAGAATATGCATTTACCTTAATGTGTTTAGATATTTCAAGTAATTACTGGAGGCCGTATTTATTACAACAGCACTGAATTATACCAGAAGAGAAATGGATACAAATGAATGCCAATGCCTCCACCCAGCAGGCACTTGGCGTTGAAATGACGTCGTACTGGCGTCGATGCGACGTGATGACGTCGCATCGACATCAGTACGACGTCATTTCGACGTCATGTTCCCGCTGGGCAGCTAGTCAGTCAATTCATTTTCTTTCATCCTTTTGTAGATTCTCATCGCTATACTGATTGGCTGGGCTCTATGTGGTATATTGACAGCAGCAGATGTAATACCTTACGATAAAAACTCAACCAGTTTCTACACACGTACAGATGCACGATCGTATATTATAGAAACGTCCAGCTGGTTCCATTTTCCTTACCCAGGTGCGTTTCTGCCGTTTGTATTGAAACTCTCAGCAAAGTCATTAAACGTATTATTATCATAATGCATTCAGATATCACAAAATCTATCTAAACAGGTGATGGTAAATGTTTTCCGAAGCTTTGTGGCCGTAGGGGCAGTGGGTGTGAGAAGCACACAGACACTTGGGCACAGCATATAACAGCTCATACATCTTTTTGCTGCCATTAGTTTTATAGCGCAAATAGTCACGGTTGGTCACCGCAAACTATAGAACATAGCGGAGGCCCGGATAGTTCAGTCGGTAGCGTGAATTGTCTCACGACTATCTAAATGCATCTGCCGCACTTTTTTGGTTCCGGTTAGATGCGTTAGTGCTGGCAAGTATGAATAGTTGGCTGTTCCATTCCGGGAAGCGGCGGGTTCACAATGTATTTGCCGGGCCTGCTGCTTTTGCTTTCTTCCACTACAGAATCTGATCGAATATGATCGAATCAGAGTAGTATGATCGAATCAGAGTAGTAAGGGAGAAAATAAGAACACTCCTCCGAAAAGTAACAACTAACAAATTTCATTGATATGTTATTTGTAAAAACTTCTTTTTCAGGACAATTTGGACCCATAAAGTTCAGTGCAAGTGTTTTTGTGGGCTTTATGATCGCCACATTTACCTCTATTCTGGATTCCATCGGCGACTACTACGCATGCGCGTCAATGTGTCGATGTCCACCGCCTCCTGCTCATGGCGTAAACAGGTAAAGTAGGCACATAGTAATTGCATCTGGGCCTCTGTGGCTAATGGCTAATAGGAATGACTCTTCAACATTAGGTCTCTCACTGCTACGTGTTCAAGCCTCGTCTGTGCACGTATGAGAAAGCCAAGTTCTGCTTACGGAAAGTTAGTTTTTCCCCAGGAACTCTGGTTTTTGCCTTCTCTGCTAAACGATCGGCTCAACATTAGTTAAATAGTCTTTTTTCTGTAAAACCCATATCACAAACAAAATACTAATAATAATATATTCTGTTTTCTGAAACAAACTTGCAGTATTTTGATTTCTCGATATGATATTTGTTTTATGTGCATAACAGAGATGTGCATCTCCTTTTTTATATCTCAAAATAATGTTCTATTCTCCATAGAATCACTACTTTTTGAACACGTCTATTTGCTTGAACAGTTTATTTGTAAGGGTGTAACCAGCTTATCTCAATTTTATTAAGTCAGGAATTTTAGCATCTAATATTATATATATGAATTTTAAAATGGGAATCAATGTTTCCGAGGATACAGTGGATTTCGATTGACACAATTTGGATCAAAACGTTCTGAAACCCACCAACCAACGCAGCAATTACGGGCATAATTGATTGTAGCCTTAAGATTGATGTATGTTCTTTTTCCAATCATAGTGCAGTGAAGAAGTGGGATTTATGAATATTGTTATAATCAAAAATGAACCTTAAATAATGTGAAGGGTGAATGGATACACTTCAGAGTTTTGCATTTTTACCTCTCATTTCAATGGTGTCAGCTCTTAAAAAAAATTTCTTCCCTAGGGGCACATTGTGTGACTTTAGAGAAGATCCATTTCGCAAGGACTTCTTGGCCTAGGGAAGCAAGCAAGAACTCATAAAAGTTGTTCTTTTTGTAAAATGATTGAAAAAGATGCATTGTACCCTACACCTTACACAACACCATTGTTTACAGTGTTAGTTCATATGTTTTACAACAGAGAATTACACATCTAAATTATATTTCTTTATCATAGAGGCATTGCGATGGAGGGGTTTTGCAGTACGATAGCAGGGTTTCTAGGGTGTGGTCATGCCACAACAACATATGGTGGTAATATAGGAGCAATCGGCGTTACAAAGGTAGGACTAAATGCTGAACTTTGTAAAGAATGCATAACAGCAATATACGAAATACATCATCAGTCTCAAAATACCCCGTATTCATATGGACGATTTTATAATAGGCATAAATCATGTTTTATGTGGGAGAAGTAAAAGTCTATGTAATGCAACGATGTAACTTTCAAAGTCAGACGGTGCCTTTACTTTTGTCTCCAGGATATGGAAAACAAATTAAAGAGGGTTAGAAATAAATGAACGATTAAAATACATGTACTAAAAAAACGCATTTTGAAGAAATTTTAAGACATTGATGTCGCGCAATGACATCCAAGGATTCTCATAACAGGGTTCGAAGTTATAAAACTTGAGTATAATCTCAAACTCAAAATAAAGCACACTGATTGGCTGCTTCCGAGCATGTGCTCGGAAGCAGCCAATCAGTGTGCTTTATTTTGAGTTTGAGAATGTACTCAAGTTTTATAACCTCCGGGCCTGGTCTTGTAGACGTGGTGTTTACAGAGATTCAGTCCAGACAATGTGCGTTTCATTATAAAATGACAGGACAATAAGAAAAAGCACCAATAGCACTTGCGTCGAAGCCTGGCCATACACATGTTCATAAAGCAAACACTCGGACCAACCTTTGCATTCAGATAGTCCAGTCAGTCCGCCATATTCGCGATGAAAGGGGGTTTATGAAGTCAATATGCAGGTGCGCAAGCTGATCTGAGTCTCTGCTGTAGGCACTCTTACCCTTTGTATTACCTCACATAGTTTTTTTCAGGTCTCCAGTCGACAGGTGTTCCTGGTCTGTGGTCTCATCTATATTGTGTTTGGAATTATAGGCAAAATCTCAGCTGTGTTTATATGCATACCATATCCTGTGTTAGGTGGTGCCCTTATTTGTTTATATGGCATGTTTACAGGTGAGAACACTTTAAATGTTAAGAAATAGATAAACAGCATAATTGGTGCACTCTCAAATCCTATCCATAAAACTTAGTTGATTCCCTTAATTGTTCCCTCGTTATTATCGATGACTAGTATGAAGTGTACACTGTTATTTCATAGTTAACCATCATTACTGCAGATCACGAAAGTACTTTGTACCATTTCAATTTTTAAGAATTTTCCCTAACGTTGTTGCAGTGGTTTTTAGAGGACACAATATCTTTAGCACAGCATATGAAGTCAATCTCTCCCCCACCCCCACCCCTTCCTCTTCCACTGCAATTGCCGTTACAACCAAAACAACCAACCAACCAAATTCACTGCAATTTGAAATGGGTCCCATTTTTATACGCCCGTTTTGAAAAAAACGGACGTATTATGGCATGGCGCTGTCCGTCCGTCAGTCTGTCTGTCCGTCCGTCTGTCCGTCCGTCAACATTCTTGTGCGCACCATATCTCAGAAAACCGTTTGAGATATCTTCATGAAATTTTGTAGGCATATATATTAGGATGGGGCAAAGTGTCGCGTATAGTAATGGTTGCTCCCCCTTTCTTAATTTCAAAGTTATGCCCCTTTGATTATTTTTACCCTACTAGTCTTGTGCGCGCCATAACTAGATAACCGTTAGGGATATCTTGATGAAACTTCATAGCAATGTGTATGAGGGTCTGATGATGTGTCGCGTATAAAACGGTTGCTCTCTCCTTTTTCGTTTTGGAGTTGCATCCCTTTGATTAGATTTTAGGGTATTTTGTGTATACTAATCTTGTGCATTCAATAACTAAGTAACCATTTGGTATACCTTGATGAAACTTTATAGCAATGTGCATGATCACAAGACGGTGTGTCAGATATAACAATGGTTGTTCCCCCTTACTTAATTTTAGAGTAACCTCCCTTTGATTAGTTTTTAGGCTAAACCATTTCCCCATAACTCCTTAACCCTTTGAAATATTTCAATGAAACTTTGTAGGAATGTGTATAATAATGGGGTAATGTATCATGCGCATGAACCACAACTCTGGCTTACTTCCTGAATTATCTGCCCTTGCATCAATTTCCGTTTTACTCTGTATCTCCTTAACTATTGGAAATATTTTAACAAAACTTTATGGTGATGTGTATATTGTCAAGGGAAAGTATTGCGACTAAGAGTTTATGAATTATCTCCCTTGTTTGACTTTGGCGGTTCACAGTTTCTGAGCTGCTTCACCCCGGAACCTGATTTTTGGTGTACTAATAGTATTTGATGTGTTGTTTTGATAACATTGCAGTCATTTATTACAGAGTTGTTTCCCCTGTTTTGTCTGCCTGTCCATCCTTCTATAAACAATCTTGTTCATTCTGTAACTCCTTCATGACACTGAAACGGGCGTATTATGCGCCGCTTGCGAAGCTGTTGTTACTGCTTGTTGGACAAAGAGAGATTTTTCAGTCGTTGCGCCAGATGGGTTTTGAACCTAAAATCCTCTGCACCATTACAAGGCGCTGTCTAACATTCAACCACTGCGCCCCTCCACTAAATTAGTGGTCAAGTAAATAGTGCAGATACAGACTAGATATTCTCTTAATGACCTGCCATCTGATTCAGTTTGTGATAAAATAGCAGTTATAAATTTAACTGATCCAAAAGTAAACTAGATTTTTTTCTTCTACTTTTTCTCTCTCTTTTTTTTTTTTTTTTTTGGCCATAACAAAAAACATATGTCACAAACCAGTCCATTCCCACAGTCCATTTCCCTTTGCTTGGAGACTGTAGATAAGATCAAGATGGCCACGTCCCAATCAGCTCTTTGGCTTGTCCTAATGATATACATGCACGACTGGTATCATCTATCCATTAGTTCAAGAATTACCCTATTTTAATGAAAAGTTAACATTATAAGACGTCCTTTTTACCTTGAAAATGGGGCCAGTGTTACCAAAACAAAGCAACTCCATATATTGCCCTCATCGATGCATATTTAGTTGAAATCTTTCAAATGGCTCCATAGGTACAAGTTTTTAAGTAAAATTGTAACATTCAGTCTCCGTGATCTTGAAAATAAGGTCAATGCCACCAAACCTTAACCAGCTCTTAACTTGAGTCTAAAGCTTGTCCCACTGATGTATTTATGCAAGTTTGGTGGTTACCCACAAAGTGCTTCGAAAGACGCCACGTTCTTGTGACATTACAATTGAGAACAAGGACTCCGGAAACTAATCAGCACTATAAATTGCTCCAATGATGTGTGCATGCAAGCTCGATGGATATCCGCACAACGATTCAGGAGATATTTTGTTTGAAAGGAACATTTAACATAAAAAGTCCTTCAGTGACATTTAAAAACGAGGTCCGTGTCATAAAAATCTAATAAGCTCTTAAGCGGGTGCGTAAATTTACCGGAACGGACCGGAATGGACTGAATTACCGGAACGGACACCGGAACGGACCAGTTTTTCCCTATCTTCAGTAGATTTTTGTAATATTTTTTATTAAATAACTCTTATTTAATATTAATACATATTCTGTATGCCATCTAGCGCAAATCAATTAGAGATATTAGTCAAAATACTCTTTGAGTATTTTGCGCCATGGGTAGGCCTCTTAATCACCCCACGCATATGCGTTTCATCTTAAAATCATATAATCTAAAACACAAATCTGGTTATCTTTCTTCCAAGACTTGGAGCGAACGAAAAACACAAAAATTCCCGAATTTTTGTTCCATAGTATCATGACCAACATTTCAGCCATAGAAAATATGTAGAGCTATATGTATCAAGTCGGTGGATGAAATCTGGGGTTGCAAGTTAAGATAATACATGTTAGTCATAGGTAGGGCCTTGAACTAATCTGCGCGTGTAGATTGTATCAAAATATCTAAAAAAATCGGCTGGAAATATGAATAATAAGGGTCCGTTCCGGTCCGACCCGGTAATTAGGTCCGTTCCGGTAAATTTACGCACCGCTCTTAAGCTTGTCCAAATGATATATCCTTGTAAGTTTTATGAAAACCCGCATCATGGTTAAAGAGATATCTATCCTCTGAAAAAGAAACTGTCACGCCAACGCTAGTTCCGACACTGACATTGAAGCTGACACCGACGGGGTACGCACATAAACCAATATTTCTTTCTACCGTCTTCCTTCCCTTTCCTCACACTTGCCGTCACCATTGTCAGTTGTTTTCATGTTTTAAGGATTGAAAGGGTTAGAATACTGTTTATTTCATTTCAGGTGTTGTGCTATCAAACTTAAATGCTATAGACCTAACTTCGAGTAGAAACCTGGCTATCATAGGGATGTCTATATTCACTGGGCTCATGGTGCCTCACTGGATAGAGGCATACCCTACCGAACTATCTACAGGTGAAGTATACTCTTGCTGTTTTGTAGAGGCTAAGATACCAACATGCTGCACAAGTCCTAAATATTAGTCCTAACAAAAGATAGTGAACTGATTGACCTTGCGTGAAAAGAAACCTAAAGCTATGTGCCTAATATACATCTACTAGGATGTGCAAGCTGTTCTGAGTCTTACCTGCTTGCACATACCGTAAGGTACATTTTCAATCAACGCCAATCCAGTGATGTTTCCTCGCAGAGTGAAACTGTTTCGCTCTGCGATGAAACATTACTGGATTGGCGTTGACTACCGTTGCGCTCTGCGATGAAACATTACTGGATTGCCGTTGACTACCGTTTCGCTCTGCGATGAAACATTACTGGATTGGCGTTGACTACCGTTGCGCTCTGCGATGAAACATTACTGGATTGCCGTTGACTACCGTTTCGCTCTGCGATGAAACATTACTGGATTGGCGTTGACTACGGTTTCGCTCTGCGATGAAACTTTACTGGATTGGCGTTAACTACGGTTTCGCTCTGCGACGAAACATTACTGGATTGGCGTTGACTACGGTTTCGCTCTGCGATGAAACATAACTGGATTGGCGTTGACTACCGTTTCGCTCTGCGATGAAACATTACTGGATTGGCGTTGACTTCCGTTTCGTTTTTGGGATGAAACATAACTGGATTGGCGTTGACTACCGTTTCGCTTTGCGATGAAACATTACTGGATTGGCATTGACTAAGGTTTGGCTCTGCGATGAAACATTACTGGATTGGCGTTGACTACCGTTTCGCTCTGCGATGAAACATTACTGGATTGGCGTTGACTACGGTTTTGCTCTGCGATGAAACATTACTGGATTGGCGTTGATTACCGTTTCGCTCTGCGATGAAACATTACTGGATTGGCGTTGACTACCGTTGCGCTCTGCGATGAAACATTACTGGATTGGCGTTGACTACTGTTTCGCTCTGCGATGAAACATTACTGGATTGGCGTTGACTACGGTTTTGCTCTGCGATGAAACATTACTGGATTGGCGTTGACTACGGTTTCGCTCTGCGCTGAAACATTTCTGGATTGGCGTTGACTACGGTTTCGCTCTGCAATGAAACATTACTGGATTGGCGTTGACTACGGTTTTGCTCTGCGATGAAACATTACTGGATTGGCGTTGACTGAGAAAATGTTCCTCGGCCAGGTACTTTAAAAAAATCAACGGGACTTCTTTGATCCCTGCAGTATGGCTGCTTCTCGACTTATTTCCGATATGATGACCACGGCCGAAGCATAGTCAAACTTTGGGATACCGACTTTCAGCTTCACTCGATAACCTCCGTAGATACATAGACATGGCAGGTGTATTATAACAGGCATACGATGCTCATTACTTGCGAGCACCTGATCACAACTCTTTATAAGAGCCCATGTTTGTTTAATTTAAGATTTCGGATGTTTTATTCTTTGTGCAACTTATGATTTTGGTACAGTGATTTCCTTCTTTGAAACAAAACTGCGATACTTATTTTACAGAAACAAACCCTTCATGTGTGTGTTTTGTGTCTGAAACGTCACAGAGCGTCTATTCATACATGTGTAATTCAGTTTCAGAAAGGCATGAAATTATAAAATCACGCACCTAGTCCAATGAGTTGAATTTACTTTTTTGTGTTTGTCAGGAAACAAAGATGCGGACGAAGTGCTGAAAATTCTGCTAGGAAATCCCAATATGTGTGGTGGAGTTCTAGCCTGTATTCTAGATAATACAGTTCCAGGTAAGATTGTCCCAGAAAATCATATTGACCACAGTATTAGCAAGACTACAAGCTAGACTTTGAATCCATCACACACAAATTGTGTGTGATGGATTCAAAGTCTAGCTTGTAGTCTAGCTAATAGATTATCCTAGGAAGTCCTAATTTGTGTGATTTGTGGTGGAGTTACATTTTGTATTTTAGTTGACACCATGCCAGGTAAGATTCTTCTAGGAAATCTCAACATGTACGGTGACCTAGAGCTAGCTTCTGTTCAAGATGATACACTGTCAGGTTAGATTCGTTTTAGGTAATGCTTACATATGTCGTGCTCTTGCTTGCATTCAAGATAATACTTGCCAGGGTTAGATAATTCTGGAAATCTTGACATGTGTGATGAACTTTTAACTTACGTTCTTGATAACACATTGTCAGTTGTGACGGAGTTCTAGAATGTTTCCGAGATATTCTGTATAATACAGGATGGAGTGAAAGGTATAACGTTACTTCTTTTATGTTGGGTTGAGTTCTATCTGTATTCTAAACAGCACAGCTATGTAAGTGCTAAGTTTTAGTCTCCTAGGAATTCCTAACATATGTGGTATGGTTCGAGCTAGTATCCTTGATCATTTAGATCCTAGATACGAATCTCCAATGAAATGCTTATGTGTATTGTGGAGATCTAGCTTTTAGTACCAAGTTAACATATCCTTAAAATCCTCGAATTTGGAGTAGCTCTAGTTTGCATTATAGATCATAAAGTGTCTGATTAGATTCTTCTATAGAATGCTAATATATGCACCGGAGTTTAAACAAATTAGACTGAGCATCATAAACAGGGTTTCGTTGCTGACTGCCTTTCAGTAACACCTTAAGATTGGCTTGACAGGACTGAAATACTGTTGAAACAGCTGTAAAACTATAAAAGTTAGCCATCCATCCATCTGATATCTGCTCGTTGAAAAATAGTCTGGTATTCATTAAAACTCAGTTCCGTCTTCGGTTGAATAATGTGATGCAACATTCCATGTAAATCCAGGTAAACATTGTATTGTTTGCATGTGGCGTCATATTTCTGTTGATGATATTTCAAAAATAAACAGTCTCAATTTCAACGTATTTAGATATGGCTTCATTTGACCCCTTTATGACGCAGATTCAGGCGAATAAACATATTACTGGGGATTTCTGTAAGATGATTGGCCATTACTTTTATTTATTGACATTTCTAAGACGTAGCATCGCCTTGACATATTTTTTGCTTCAACTGAGTAGTCTGAGTAAACATCCACGCTAACTATATACTTAAGGCCATTAGAAATGCTAGCGTTACACAATGATTATTTCAAAATTTTCTGTACTTGGAGGGATTAAGATAACACAGAATCTTTGGAAGCATTTTTTTTTCACAGAATAACATAACATACAAAGTTTTATAGTCTGGTTAATCTTCTAGTTTTTGTCGCACCTGCTTTAGCAAGGTGCGATATAGGCGTCCGGTTTTCCGTCCGTCTGTCAGTCCGTCCGTCCGTCCGTCCGTTCACAATTTACGTCGACCCTAGCATTTAAGTCCATTCAAAAGACTTATTCTCTGAAGCCACTGCACCCATGGTTCTCAAATTTCACATGCAGCATTATCAGACTGCAGGGCTTCAGAATGATAAAATTCAGGTGGGTCGAGAATCCAAGATGGCCGCCGTTACTAAAAATAGCAAAACCAATAAAATCAAGTTTTTCTTCAGAACCCCTTGGTATATTTGGCTGAAATTTTTTATGAAGCATAAGTGGGACCTTGGTATTCAGAATTATCAAAATGAAAAAAATCTGTAGCGGAATTAGGTCACAGTGACCTTACGTCGACCCTAGAATAATTTACGTCGACCCTAGCTTTTAAGTCCATTCAAATGACTTATTCTCTGAAACCACTGCATCCATGGTTCTCAAATTTCACATGCAGCATGATCAGACTGCAGGGCTTCAGAATGGTAAATTTCACGTGGGTCAAGAATCCAAGATGGTCGTCGTTACTAAAAATAGCAAAACCAATAAAATCAAGTTTTTCTCCAGAACCACTATGTATATTAGGCTGAAATTTTGTATGAAGCATAAGTGGGACCTTGGTTTTCAGAATTATCAAAATGAGAAAAATCTGTAGTGGAATTAGGTCACAGTGATCTTACGTCGACTCTAGAATAATTTACATCGACCCTAGCATTTAAGTCCATTCAAATGACTTATTCTCTGAAACCACTGCATCCATGGTTCTCAAATTTCACATGCAGCATGATCAGACTGCAGAGCTTCAGAATTGTAGAAGTTGAGAATGGTCGAGAATCCAAGATGGTCGCCGTTACTAAAAATAGCAAAACCAATAAAACAACTTTGAGTTCTTAATGTGAAGGCATACAGCAGGTGCGACATAGCCTTCCGCGGAATTCTTGTTTTTATCTGTATAGTAGTATGCTCCGTACTGGCAACCGTACCCAGCGGGCACACGACGTTGATATGACGTCATGTACCTGATGGGTACAGACATTGACATTCTCTTAAAGTCTATAGTACACACGTCCATTGGCTTGATACGACTGATGTCAACAAACTGTTTATAGAAACTCGGATGATACGAGAATCATGAGCATCAGCCAATTGTTCTGTTTATGACCTTATATTTTGATGAAGACATCAAAATAATAGACGTTTTCAAATTTTGGTGGACAATTTAAGGGTCTCCTTGTGTCACGCTAATCCCGTGGTGAGACAAACCATGAACTGCATTCTGGTCAGCGCATGCGCAATTGGAGTAGTCAATTATTAAGACTTGTACATGTTCTGACTATCCTGCATGTGTATGCGTGCTGATTTCGGCATGCGCAGTGCTCGTTTTTGTTTTTTTTCTTTTTTCTCATGAAGATGTTCACACGGTGTTTTCCTTCAGGTACAAGAGAAGAAAGAGGTATAGCTACCTGGCAAAATGTAGATGACCCTAAAAAGGGTAAACAATATTATGTTGAAGGCTACAATGTCTACAATATCCCCCTGCCAGCTCGGCTGAGGCGGGCAACCTTCCTCAAATATATACCTTTTATGCCCAATCCCGCGGAGGAGGATATACCAAGGACACTGACAGATGAATTGAAAGATATTATTGGTAAGAAACAAATGTCTAAATACATGTGCAATCGACTCTCGTTATTGCGAAGTCGTGTTTCATTTCAAACTACTGGTATCTCAAAGTAAATTTTCTGGGACTTTCAACTACTGATATCTCAAAGTAAATTTTCTGGTCCCAGAAAATTTACTTTGAGATACCAGTAGTTTGAATAAAAGGAACTGAATAGGAAATGTGTCAAGATCATAGTCTTTGATATGAGGAAACTTCGAAACATCAGTGTTTGAGATAACGAGTAAACTGTATGACAGAAATGCGTTAGATGTAAGCGTATCAGACGTAGCTGTTTTTTTTCTCTGTCTCTCTGGCCATGTTCGACGGCTGTGTTAACGCTCTAGACTGGCAATCAAGAGATTGCGGATTTGAATCAGGCCTAGGTGTTATGATTGTCTTCAGATTATTTCATCTTGATCATTATCTCTACCATGTCTTCAGCCGCTCGAAGTAGCTACATGTATACTACTGTTCAGATTATTTCATCTTGATCATTATCTCTACCATGTCTTCAGCCGCTCGAAGTAGCTATACTACTGTTCAGATTATTTCATCTTGATCATTATTTCTACCATGGCATCAGCCGCTCATAATAGCTATACTACTGTTCAAATGACTGTAAACCCAGAGCTCATCCACATTTCCAACCTTGCTTACTAATAGCGAGTATCTCAGTGGGTCGCGCCAATAAAAATGCCTGTGTGCAGTTGCATGTGATGATAATACTCGTATCAAGAGCTCAGAAGACATCGCACGTGCTACTTGCTCGTATAGATAAAGGTTTCCCATAGCCTAGTTGCTGTAGGGGCAGTGGGAGTTAGAGGCTCACTGCATCTTACCATTCCTCTCCTTTCGCTGCCTTATGGTTCCTTGATTTGAAAAAATACCCATTTACAGCTGAGTTGACAGAGAGAGTCCTCCAGTTGCCGGCTAGCCAAACCCGGATTTGAACCCGCGACCTTTGGTAGCGTAACAGAGTCGCTCTTACCTGTCTCTATACTCATATGAGCACCCATGAATTATTGATAAGATTAGAGATATGGAAGGGAAGTAAATCTACCGGGCTTGAATCATTAATTAAACCATTTACATGGTGCCGTTAGCTTGTAAGTTTAATATTTTCATTTCAGATGAGAAAGATCCAGGCAAACCTCAAGTGATCTGAACTATTTCCACTTGAAAACAACAAAACTGCATAAATTAGACAAAAAAAAAACTACCGGAGCCTCGAAAGAGTCTTGTGTGCACAGGAAAGATGGAACGCGTATCCATAATTTATATGTACAGACGGTCTGACCAGAGTTAACAATCTTCTGATCCTAAGAGATCAGCCTGCACGGAGGCACAGTTTATTATATGCTTCTTCTCTAGCCTCATCTTGAGTTTACGGGTATAACTCCATGTATTTCCACCATTTTTGCAAAAAGGAGCAGTCTATGTGACTCTCTGTATGCTTTCCTGGGGCCGTATTCATGAAACGACTTAAGTGGTTGCTATGCTGTTGCTAAGGCTAAATTTCTTTGAAGGAGATTCCCTACAACTATGAAATTTGCTCTGGAGGAACAGTCTTACAAAGACTGTTCCTCCAGACCAAATTTCATATTTGTAGGGAATCTCCTTTATAGATATCTAGCCTTAGCAACCGCATAGCAACGACTTAAGTGGCTTTATGAATACGGCCCCTGATTCCAAAAAGAAAAAAAGACAGTATTTGTTTTCCTGTGTCGCATTTGTCTGAAAGGAAACAAAGTCGGAGATATTGCTGGAGTTCATGCTTTGAAATAAATAAATTAATTGTTAATAGTAATAAAATAAAAAAGTAAAAAGAAAAATAACTGCATGACATAATATTTATGCATCAGTAAATGCACCATGCAGCACTTGTCTGCCTGTATGCAAATACGCAGATGCGTAATAAAATTTTGTCGGATTATCAAAATTTCAAAGGGCACCTACGTGTTTGTGTTCCCCACTCAAAAGTATTGAAGGGCATATTGTTATCAAGCCAGCGTTGGCTTGACAGATTTCTGTGTGCATGATATTTTCTAAATTAGTTGGATTTACAGCAAACTTACATGAGTATTTTTAAGAGTAGATAATGAAAATCCCTTCTAAACTGGAACTCTTGGTGATATCTCCACATTCATTCATTTGATGCAAGCTGCTCAAACAGAATTAAGGACGTTGTCTTTACCATATTTGTTAGCTTATAAGACGGTGATTTTTCCCTTCCTAAACCCCAAAAATCTAGATCCGTCCTATAAGACGGATCTAGATTTTTTGCATTGTTTTGGAAGAGAAAACCCCTTCTTATTACAGGATTTTATAAGACTTATTTAGATATTTAGGGTCACTCTAGAGCGGGAAACCCCGTTTTACAGTCAGATAATTACACGTATATATACTCTCGTACAAGTTTGACTAGATTGTGAAAACAGTCAACCAGATACAACTTTTCACGTCAGACGTGGTCCCTGTACATTCGTGGTAAACGCGCAATTCCATTTCGACCCGGCATTCAAAAAAGTCAAGCCTCTGCAAAGGGCCAATCTGACTGAAATGTATATGTGAAGCATGTTTGTGCACAATTTTTGCCTCGGAGTAAAAGAACTAGTGGAGTTTTCAATAAAACTCCTGAAAGTGGACACCCAAAATTTCGTGAGTGACCAATGGAATTGCGTGTATACCAAGCGTAATTTATTATGCATGAAAGAAGAAAATAATAAAAAATAATAAAAAAAAACTTTATTTTTCTATATTTAATGATGTTCATATTTTGCAAAGGGAAAATAAAATAAAAATACACTACCTGGTAGTCATTGTTAATTCCAGTCATCCTGTTCGTCGAACACACGAGAGTACGCAGGCAATTAATTGCTGGGGTTTCGGCCGCTCCCGTGATATCCAAAGAGGCTTATGTCGATTCCGACGTGTATGGTCTTATTTACTAGCCATGTCTGTCTTTGAGAATCATCCCTACAGGCACATATGAGCCTAGACACGAGAAAACCAACAATGTGGTTGTGCATCCAGCAAAGACTCCGATCAGCCTGGACATCTGCCCAGTCTGATCAGACTCTTTGCTATGCGCTTAAAGGGTAGCTAAGGGTTATTCTACCTCCATGCAGACAGCGAAGACTCTGATCAGACTGGGCGGATGCCCAGGCTGATCTGAGTCTGCGCTGGGTGCACAACCACATTGTTGGTTTTCTCGTGTCGCGGCTCAATTTTTTAAATCTCTGTTAGTCGCACTGAACAGGCTGTTGAAGCGTGACAAGTCGAGCGCGTGCAAAAACATATTAAATTTTTAGACGTTTTGTTCAACCATTTTGTCGTTCGGGTCTGTTTTTAGGATAAGCAGAGAAAATATAAACTTTCTTGCACACTGTATTCAGAAAAGCAAAAGAATTACTTTGCTATCTTTTTATCTAAAAAATGCTCAGATGAGCCGGACACGATTGAAGTTTCCCTGAGCCCATACAATGAACATGGGGTGCTAGTCTTGACTTTACTGGTTTGATTTTCATATTTGAGCCGCGACACGACAAAACCAACAATGTGGTTGTGCGCCCAGCGCAGACTCAGATCAGCCTGGGTATCCGCCCAGTCTGATCAGAGTCTTCGCTGTCCGCATGGTGGTAGCTTAGACTCTTAGCTACCCTTTAGGCGCGTAGCCAATGGTCTGATCAGACTTGGTGGATGCCCAGGCTGATCTGAGTCGACGCTGGGCCCACAACCACATTGTTGGTTTTGTCGTGTCGCGGCTCATTTGGTAAAAACCATATCCTTTTTTGTAGCGAGCTTAATCATGATTTTCGCCATTGCCACCGTTTCTTTAGCACTTTTGCGAAAACAGCAACTCTTGTCAGAATTGTTTCTGTGCCCCTGCTAATGACTCCAGTCACCACATTACCTGTGCAAACAAGGAAAGGCTCAGATCAGACTGCGTGGATGCGCTGGCTGGTATGAGTCTTTGCTGTTAGCAACTGTATGGATATCGACTACGTGGTGCAGTTTTTGAAATTTATGGCCCATATCCGACAAACTTTTTTTCGTGCCAAAATTACCATACTCGGGAGTATTGGTTTTATACGCTGCAGTTGTTCTGTTTGAAGCTTAAAACTATTGCATATACCATACTAAATGGTGATTTAAAGGTAATCGATTTCAATAGAAATGTTTTAAATAGAGCTTATTTACGTTTTGGTATCAGAATTGAAAGGTGTACAAATTACATTCTTTTGTTAGTCCACCATGTAAACGGGTGCATTAAACTTTGAAATCAAAAGAGATTGTATAATTGACAGACAAACCCAGTTTGCGCAATGTTTATTTTTTAAGCTAATACTATCAACTCTGGACCTGTTCCTGCAATTCGGTTCCCACCGGCCAGAACTGGTAAAATCTGTGAGGACTCGATTACTTATACTGGCATTGGTGGCAGTTTTTATTGTTCGGAGGTATAATCCATTTTGAATAGTCTCCAACTTTGAAAATGCCAACTTTAAGTCCTGTCAGTCAGCACATCATACTGCACCGCACGGCAATAATTTGCACTCATCGCAAAATGAAAATTGACTCCCACACACAAACTGAATCAACGCAGTTCAGTGTAGTCTTATTCCGTCTCTGTTCCCTCTGGTTTACATTGTGCGTAAGCTGGTCCTGACATAAGCTCTTAGCCTGGCTCCAGTCAAATCTGTTTTTTACTTTGGTGGTCAGATTCGCCTAGTGCATTTCTATGTTCCTTCGCAGGGGATATATTGAACATAGGGTCTGTAGCCAGACTAATAAGCTCAAAACATGGATGTTTGATAGATCATAAATGGGCCCCATATCTTTTTTTTCGGTTTTACAATGCTTCTCATTCATATTCAGTAAAGCTTTTATTCCAAACAGCCCATCAGCTACACTGTCAGTCTCATATACTTTCAAAGTGTTGTGTCTCAAACAGCTTTTAATGAGGCAACAACTGCAGACCCTGCTGGTACCTTTGGAGTGATTTTAGAGTCAATTTTTGTCAAGGCTGCCTAGAAGATGGTCATTTTCGACCAAAACAGGGCATATTTGTCACACAGGGTAGGCGGCAGTCGAAAACGCGCTTAACAATAAAAAAAACTTAAGAAACAGCGTTTTCGATTGCAAATTTCGAAAACGCTGTTTCTAACGTTTTTTGGACCGCGTTCGTCGACTGCACGAGCGTTTTCGAATGCCGCCTACCCGGTGTGTTTACTGGACAGGACTGCTGTTTAGTGCAGGGTGCTGAAGGAGACAAAACATTTTCATTCAATATTTAATAGGATTTATTATCAAGTAAACAAGTATGTATAACGCGGCTCTGGTTATGGGAATGTGCAAGTGTAAACTGACATTGGAGTTAACGTGGACCGATACAGTTTCAAGGGAGAGCACTCCGATATGGATCAGAGTAAACTTTTCTTCAGTTGAACGCCCCAGCAGGCACATACCCTCGTTATGACGTCGCATCGACGTCGATACGATGTGATAACGTCGTATCGACGTCATTTCGACGTCATGTGCCCGCTGGGGTACGCCTGCCGGAGCACAACTCTGGCATTTTCTTTTTTGCCTCCCTTCTCAATGGAGTCCTAGAATCATTCCTTTTAACCCTTTTCTGACCAGCGTACTTGTCCATCGTTATTATTTGGATGAGTTTATTTCTATATTACAGGGTTTTTGATGAGTTTTTCCACTTTTATTGTATTTAGCATAGAAATTCCTCAGCAAACAGTGTTGACCCTGATAAGACGCAGCGTTCGTTTGCAAATGTCCCCAAAAACGTTTCCAGTCTAAAAAGGGTTATGAGCAGACTCAATTCTGCAAGAGCTTTGTTGGCAAGTGAAGCAAGAAGTCACAAAAGCTGTTTCTCTTTGTGTAAAGGGTAAGTTGTTGTTGTTGTTGTTTTGTTGTTTTACCTGCACAGTAAACAGCTATGGTCATGTCGGGACGGTCTGTTGATCTTACCACACTATTCCTGGGCAGGCTTAGACCTCCTAAACGGTTAACCAGACTAAGTGCACATACTTTCGCCATTAACTGACAACTGCCCTTCTTGAATTAGCGGAAGGAGAAACGAAAGTAAGAGGCCGGACCGGGTATCGAACCCGGGACCTCTGGCTCTCGATTCAGACGCGCTACCAATAACGGGTAGGAACAAGTAGAGATGTACCTATACACCTCAAGCTGAAGAAACTGCTCATACTCAGAGAATTCTTTCCTTTAAGGGTGTGAGTAAACCTGCATGTTTTCCCGCCTTTTTTAGGGAAGGAAACATTTTTCATGACTTCCTCTTAGCTTCTCTGGATGATGTAGCCCCTCCAAGATGAGTCTACTCGTAAACATATGATCTTGTTGACATGGGAGTATATTCTGTCTACCAAGAGTTGGAAAAATGAGAATTGCTACTTCTGATATTTTTCCCATTTACCTAAAGCAAAGTCTTCTATACGAAGAGTTTAATGAGCCATATCATGTGATTTCTAACAATATGGCACTTGTGACAAGGAAAGGCTCTCATCAGACTGTACATATGTGCAGTCTGATCAGAGTCTTCACTTGTCACATCAGCCATCCATGGAAGTACCCCAAGCCATAGAATCAACAGTAAGGTCTCTGATTACCCTGTATAAATGTGTGAGTAATATGAGTTTTACGGCAAATCCCTTAGCAAATCCCCTGTATATAAGAGACGGATGATCTGAATATCACATGACAAAATTGCCACATTTTTGGAAATCACATGATGGGGCTAAATCTGAACCTCCGTTTGAAAACGGAGCCCCAATCCAATCAGGAGTGCTCTCCCTGTAAGGGTATCAATATACCTTATCAATATACATTAAATATGGAAGAAATGACAAAAAAGGAAAGCGACAAAAAAGACAAATTGGAATATTAAAAAATACCCTCAGTGATTTGTCAAATACACATATTTAGAAAAAAAATATCCAAACATTCGGGTTCGAATGATATGCTGTACTTAACACATGTATATGTAATAATATCACACAATTCTATACTCTGTATGACAATGAGATGTATAGAGATACTGTATGTATCTAGGTCAATTACATTAAGGACAAAACATAGATATATAAGGCATAAGATACACATTCTTTACTTCAAATCTGGTCAAGGTCATATATAGTCTGTACAACTGTAAAAAAATAATAATAAGAAATTACAACAAAAAAACTGGCAACATAAAGAAAAACAAAGTACGCATAGTAAAATAATAGACTCTCTTTAAGGACAGTATCAATGACAATACCAGTACCGGCCGACGGTATCTGACAATGGTCCATAAAATATATGTTGGCAGAGTTGAGTAAGGCAGGTTTGTAAAAAAAAAAGGTCGCCACATAACTTTATGGTTTTAGTTATTCTCCATAAAAACATATGATGTGGTCAATCATTAGTGCTGCTTCAACATGGCATGGCTGATGAGGAATCACACTATTTATAGAAAAAAGTGAACCGATGAACTGCCAGATCACAAACCACTCTTTTGACTGAGAAATAAAATCATCCTAGAATAATCATCCAATCCATCCTGCAGGCACAAAACGACGAATCAATACTGAATCAATGTTGATTCAATGTCATGGCGTTTAATGCTGATTCAACATTGTGTGCCATGTGCCTCATGGCCACTTCCCGAAAGCCCTTCCAGCAGCCTAACAATGTTGAAGCAGCAGGCATACAACTTTATCAACGTTCAGTCAATACAAGGTCACAACGTTTAATCAACGCTGATATACCGGTATAACCCGTGTGTCTGCTGCGCTGACTGTTCTAATGACGTTACTCAAGTGGCTCAGCCGTAGTAGAGTCCTTATTTACATGAACAAAAGATACCTCTGAGAAAAAGAAAAAGACAACTCTTTGTTGTGTGGAAACAGCGAATAAGTCCTTCGGCTGTGTTAGGGTATTTTCTTTTTAAAAAACACTGTGAGCAATGAAAAGTGATCAGGCATCACTAATAAGAAGGATGCAGGCTGATCTGGGTATTCACTGGTCACAATGTTGTTATGTCCTTTATCTAGACTAACGTGCAAGCAATTTTATGTACAGTCTTTGATTTTTAGAGGTATATATTGTATTGCACTAGTATTCAAAATTTTCACCAGTCACACCCTACATCCAAACATAATATTCAAACTTCTCATTGGCCAGCCAATACAATGAAGTCTGTTTACAATCCAGAGGTGTTTGCGCCGTGACACGACAAAACGAACAAAGTGGCATGTGCACCCTGTGAAGTCTCAGATCAGCCCGCGCAGCCGCCAATCCTGATCAGAGTCTTCGCTGTGCACGTAAAGGGTAGCTAAGGGTATAAGCTAGCTCCTTGCCAACAGCGAAGACTCTGATCAGACTGGGCGCATGCCCAGGCTGATTTGATTCATCGCTGGACGCACATGCCACTTTGTTGGTTTTGTTGTGTTGCGGCTCATTTCTTGGTGAAGATTCTAGTTGAGATTGGTGTAAGGTCATACAGTGCTCTTCCCTTTGCATTAACGGTGTTCCAGCCATTTGACTCTGTATTCCTAGCATTTTCAGACCTCTAGGTAAGAGTATTTGATGATAAATGTGAGACATGCTTTTCATATTTCTTTTTGAAAACATGCTGTCACTGGCCCCTCATCTGCGGTTCAGATGAGTGGCCACAACGCACCTTTAACTAATATTATCCGCCCCGGTTATCACCAAATACTCCTTCTCTGGAGCCCTAATTTTAGTATTAAACTGCAAACAGTATGAAATATACATATCTACATTATCTGGCTTGACAGATGGATGCATATAAAAATCATTATAACTCCAAATAAGTGGTGGAGTAATGGATGGGTGAGTGGGTCGCGGGCTGGGAGTTGGGGAATGTTACAAGTCATTTCTATTCATTAAAACATACATGAGCCGCGACACGACAAAACCAACAATGTGGTTGTGCGACCAGCGCAGACTCAGATCAGCCTGGGCATCCGCCCAGTCTGATCAGAGTCTTCGCTGTCCGCATGAAGGTAGCTTAGACCCATAGCTATCTTTTGAGCACTTAACTAAGAGTCTGATCAAACTGGGCGGCTGCCCAGGCTGATTTGAGTCTTCACTGTGCGCACAACCACATTGTTGGTTTTGTCGTGTCGCGGCTCACATTATGATTCCTTATTAGAAGGTGCGTCTAATGAGGGTCACAATATATGAAATAATAAATACAAGAAACTCATTCCAGAATTATCCTAATCACCAATCCCATCAGACACAAAAGGTCGAAACGACGTAATGATGTCACATCGACCTTGATATGAGCCGCAACGCGAGAAAACCAACAATGTGGTTGTGCGGGCAGCGCAGACTCAGATCAGCCTGGGCATCCGCCCAGTCTGATCAGAGTCTTCGCTGGCCGCATGGAGGTAGCTTAGTCCCTTAGCTACCCTTTAAGCGCTGAGCGAAGTAACTTATCAGACTGGGCGGATGTCCAGGCTGATCTGAGTCTGCGCTGGGCGCAAAACCACATTGTTGGTTTTCTCGTGTCGCGGCTCATATGACGTCGTTACAACGTTGTGTGCCAACGGGGACTTATTTGGAGCTTAGTACACTATCTGCGCAAGAAATCCTAATAAAAAGCCAACATTAAGAAGTTACCCAGGTAGCATGTTCGGTAGATAGAGACATGCCATTCACAAATACTGAATTATCCCCAGGAGTTCTGTTATCACTACCACAAAAAGAATTGAGATTGTCTGATTGCGCACTTTGATCACTATAGTTTGTTGCTCCATTAACGATAGACCCTTCTCCTCGGTTGATTTTTAGGGGTTCAAAATGGACCCACACCATATCACCTCTTGGAATCCACACGAACTCCATCTCTCTCATCAAGTTTATCAGAGGGGCGTTATTTACTGGTATAAATCCATAGGCCACCTCGCCCTTTTTCAAAAGTTTTCTTGCTAAATCGGTTAAAACAATTTTGGAGTAGTTTGTGTCATGGTCAGCGGGTTTTACATATAGCATTGCCATGGAGCCATTATACTGCATACACACATAGGCCAGAAGTTCTCCGCTGGAGTCCCGCAGGCAGCTGCTGTCGAAGTTATTTATCACAACACTAAAATAGCCTTCAAGATCTTCCTTGTAGCGCGACCCCTCCCAGTCCCTACGAAGAGTTACAGCATCCTTCTTGCCTAGGGTTCCTAATGTTAAGCCCTTGGGGATCCTGCAAAAGTCAATAAAGAAAGCTCGATCTAAATCTACCGCCTATACGTCATAAAATATGTTTATACCAGTTTTGACGTAGGCTCATGAACGTGTACGATAAGCCTGGAAAATAAGTGAAACGGGTACCCAGGGAAGAAAAACTCGAATCAGCTTGAACATGCACAAAATAGTGATCAGGCTTTCGCTATTACTACTTGTAGTCAGTGATAATGCCGATGCATGAATCGTTATGCGGTATTATTCACACCAATGAAAACATCGTGCATGGCGGTTTCAGTTTCAGTTCTACAGTCGATAGAAAGGAAGTTATTCTTCCGGGTCTATGCATGAGACAATAATGCATCGTTTTATGAATCATTTACATATCAGCGACTGTATTTGATTTCCTTCGAAACTAAATGTAACTAAGCCACATCATGTGATTTCAAACAATGTGGAATTCGTGACAAACAAAGGCTCTGATCAGACTGCACTTAAGTGCAGTCTGATCAGAGCCTTCACTTGTCACATCAACCATCTATGGAATTGGCCCAAACCATACAGTCAACAGTGACCGGTGTAAACCATAAGGATGATCTTATAATCACATGACAAAACTTCCTCATTTTTGGAAGTCACATGGTGTGGCTCAACTGTCATTGTTACAAGCTTCTGGGGCCGTATTCATAAAACGACTAGTGGTTGCTATGCTGTTGCTAAGGCTAAATTTCTTTGAAGGAGATTCCCTACAACTATGAAATTTGCTCTGGAGGAACAGTCTTACAAAGACTGTTCCTCCAGAGCTAATTTCATAGTTGTAGGGAATCTCTTTTATAGAATCTTACTACATGTCAATGTCATCGAAATGACAGAAAAACAGAAATACTTACACAGGCACTTCTGGTAGCCCTGGTTTCTGCCAGGCATACATAAACCTGGGGTCAAGGGACGAGAGTGTCCCCAAGTGTTTTCGGCTCAAAGACGACAGCAAGGGGGCAATATCCCGTGGAACACCTAAAATGAAGATACTTTTATATAACAATATGATCCCTATTATGTTTACATCCTACTACACCCAGTCCAGATCTGAGTGCTCCATATAAATTAAGACACGGCCGAAAAAAATACGTGTGTTTAAGGTTACATGTACATGAAACGGCAGGTCAGAAAATAGTTTTATTTTGTTAAAAGTTTTTACATGTGGATTATAGCGAATTGGGAAATCCCTCTGAAATCCCCTAAAAATGCTTAAAAATTTTTAGGGTCGGTGGGAAAAACAAAATAGGCACGGTCGGGTCACCTGATTGATTGATTTGTTGCTTAAAGTCCACGGTAAACAGCTATGGTCATGTCGTGACGGTCAGTTAACCTAACCACACTATTCCTGGGCAGGCTTAGACCTCCTAAGGGGTTAACCAGTACTAAGTGCACATACTTTCGCTAGTAACTGACAACTGCCCTTCTTGAATCAGGGGAAGGAGAAACGGAAGTATTTGGCCAGACCGGGTTTCGACACGGTACACAGCTATGGTCATGTCGGGACGGTCAGTTAACCTAACCACACCATTCCTGGGCAGGCTTAGACCTCTTAAGAGGTTAACCAGTACTAAGTGCACATACTTTCGCTAGTAACTGACAACTGCCCTTCTTGAATCAGCGGAAGGAGAAACGGAAGTATGTGGCCAGACCGGGTTTCGAATCCAGGACCTCTGACTTACGAGTCAGGTTCCCTACCGATTGCGCTACGCGGTCCGGCTCGGGTCACCTGAAACACGTAACTTTTTTTAGGCCCAATTAAGCTCCCTTTACCTGCAGCGCATCGGCAAATTAGTCCCGATGACAAATTAGTACTATTTCAGAGCTACTTCTGGGGCCGTATTTATAAAACGACTTAAGTTGTTGCTATGCTGTTGCTAAGGCTAATTTTCTATGAAGGAGATTCCCTTCAACTATGAAATTTGCTCTGGAGGAACAGTCTTTTTAGACTATTCCTCCAGAGCAAATTTCATAGTTGTAGGGAATCTCCTTCAAAGAAATTTAGCCTTAGCAACAGCATAGCAACCACTTAAGTTGTTCTATGAATACGGCCCCTGAGTATGTACTTTTTGCGGGTTGACGTCGTTTCGACGTAGGCACGTAATGTTGTCATTTCGACAAGTGCGCTTTGTGGGCTGCTGACATGGTCATGCGGCAGGCGCACACATCTAAATTTAGCAGTTGAAAACAGAAAATGAAACTAACACCACTAAGTATCTATTACACTTGTTTTGTGTCTGCTTACTAGTACAGCACAATCAGATGAGTGAACATTGACGAATCCTATCAGAGTTCAACTACTAATGTACCAATCCTAAGAAATCTATATAGCATAACATGATGATTCTGACATGCTGATCCGTATATTTTTTTTTTCTCCTCACATTTACTCATAGCCAACTGTGATCACATATGAACTACTGTTTTTTTTCAACATTACCCGAGTGCGGCGATGTGCCATATTTTTGAGAAACTCGAGTGGAGATTATTCATATCAGGGTATAGAAATACTAGCATACTTTGAACAGTCTATGAATCTGAGCCGCGCTCAATGTAAGAGTGACAGCCGCGAATGATGCAAAACTTGTGGTCTATTATCATACCTAGACAGTTCGTTTCGCACAGAACTATGAAAATATTATTATCATAGAATCATCAGCAAATACCTGGCCATGCAGACACAAGGCGTCGAAATTGCGCCGTTTTGACGAGGATGCGACGTGATCGCATCCGCGTAAATACGACGTCATTTCGACGTTGTGTGCCCACTGGGTATCTTCTGCTCTGTCAGCGTACAACTGGTAATATTAAGACACACAGTTACAGTCCTGACAGGATCAGGCTGATCAGAGTCTGCGCTGGGCGAACAACTACATTGGTGGTTTTGTTGTGTCGCGGCTCAGTCATTACTAATTGAGCATACTCAGAAACTACTTTGCACTTGCGTAGTCTGGTCAGGGCGAATGCAGTTCGTAATTTAAAACTTTTGCTGTCCTTTCATGTTGTCTGGGGGGAACTCACTAGTCTCTGCATGTGCACCAGCTGGTCCAAGGATGCGCAATATTCTTATGTGTTTTCCTTAATGAGGTGACCCGTATTAAGAAAGGGACACAACTGAAACTAGCCGAGTTTCTTTGCTTGAAAGTGTTCCCACCGACCTTAAGATAGAGAGGGGTATATCATCCCACTGGGCACACAAAGTTGTTGTTTGTTGTTTTATTGTTTTACGTCCACGGTAAACAGCTATGGTCATGTCGGGATGGTCTGTTACCCTAGTTGAATCAATTTTGAATCTACGTTGATTCAACGTCATGACGTTGAATCAACGCTGATTCAATTTTGATTCAACTTTGTATGCCTGCTGGGATAGAACTGTACCTGTAAAAGTGGCTGGTTTTGCCCAGTTCACCACGTCTGGTCTCTGTAGAAAGTACTTGAGGGCTGTCACACTTTTCGCATGGCACATATACGTGTGGCGGAAAAACGGTTGTACCTGCAACATAATAGTATTGAGAATAGCTGATAATTTGGGAGATGAATTCACAAGGGCGTGGCTACGTATACGGCAAATACGCAAGTGCGTATTGAAATTTTGTCAAAATTGACAAAATTTCAAAACGCACCTGCATATTTGCATGCTGAAATTTTATAATTTAGACAAAATTTCAATACCAATTACCAAAGTGGCTGAAATACTAGCTTTCCTTTCAAGAAGTTGAGCATAAAACATGGTTGTGCGTATCATGAAATTGCCCCTAGTTACGCCCCTGAATTCATATAAGTCGTATGGCTTTTTTTCAGATCTCTTCAAATACATATCAAAAAGTCCGATATTGCCAATTATCACTGTATTTTTTAAACTTCTATACATATGCCACTCTATATGCATTTTGCATGTAAGTGATTGATTGTGTGTAATATATGAAAAAATAAAAGTTTAAACCACCAATAGCTGATAAGGGCGAATGAATTAAAAATTCTAGCCGCACTTGTTTATTTGAGCTTTACATTAACCGACTTCTGACTGGACACTAACATACTAGTAAGGTCAGTCGTGGACATTCATGTAGCACATGTAGGAAAATCAATCTACTTTTACCTCGGGCTACTATAAAACATCCGCGAATAGAATACTACTATAAACAACAAAGTTAGTACCAGGTAGCATTATTTGTCACGTAAATTACTTAGTAGCCCCATAATTGAATTTCATGGTGAGGCCACACCTCAAGCTATCCCCTATCATGCATCGCAAAAGGTCAATTCAACAGAGATTTGATAAAAAGAAAATAAAGTTAGTAAAGTATTTTATACTATATCAATTTCTGCTTTACCATTCACGCAGTGATCACGTACTGATCTTATGACAATTTAAGGAACTAACAAGCAGGTGATGCAAAAGGAGCGACCTGTCGCCACCTCTGCTTCTGATCCGTTATAAAAAACAGACTCCGGCATCTGTCGCTGCCAATGGACGGACGCTCGGCGCCCCGTTACTGCGGCTATGGATTCGTTCCGCTGAGGTGCGGGGGTAACGTCGATATGAGAATTGAAATACTACTACTGTCGCTGCCAATCGGTCCTCAAGAGCCAGCCCGCGACACGAAAATCAACAAGGTGGTTGTGCGCCCAGCGCAGACTCAGATCAGTTTGGGCATCCGCGCAGTCTGATCAGAGTCTTCGCTATCCGCATGGAGCTAGCTTGGGCCCTTAGCTACCCTTTAAACGTTTAGCGAAGAGTCTGATCAGACTGGGTGGATGCCCAGGCTGATCTAAGTCTGCGCTGTGCGCACAACCACTTTCTTGGTTTTCTCGTGTCGCGGTTCATTTTTTCTCGTTCATGTAGAAAACACCTTTTTTATTTCCCCAAAAGTCTCGAAATTATTACATAATATGCTTACCTTCTCAGGGTCCGAAGTTCGGACAATCAAGGAGGACCATTTTGGCCACTGATCAACTATGACCTCTTTTCCGGGTAGGAGACCATGCAGAAAACTACGGATTACATAGAAAATCTGAAAAAGAGGAACATGAGAATAAAAAAAACTACCTATAGATTCTGGTACGTGTCGGAAAGTAGCATTTTCCCTATTGCAGCCATTCCCTCAAAGAAAAAAGAAAAGCCTCTACAATGTTAAAAAATCCGTAGATTTTTCGGTAAGATACCTAGCAACCAGCTGCCAGTCCATTTCACGTTATTTTTACGGGCGTCTGCTTGTAAAATATTTTTAGAAATCTCGATATGGTAGAGTTATGCTAACCGACAGCAGTCGAAAATACTTATATATTGTTGAAGGGTTATATGACCAAAAAAAAAAAAAAAATACCTGTCTTATTCTACCCTACTCCGCGTGATGAATCCGCCAATATTTATGGGCGTCCGTAAAAATAACGGGAAATGGACTGGCAGCTGGTTGCCAGGTATTCTACCGTAAAATCTACGGATTCTTTTTACAGTGTATGTATACATGTAATAATAGAGAATGGATGCTTGTCTTATTCTGTTTACCCTCCCTTCTTACGCCTTCGTCACGGGGTTTATCTCTTACAGGATTTGCTAACATAAGAGCAAATTCTTTAGGAGTAAGAATCCAATTTTGGAAGGAAAAAGAGTTCCAAAGTAGGTCCCCTTTAGTAAACATGCCGGAACACAATGTGGTGTAGAAAAGACATTTACTGTACGATGTGAAAAGTATGAGAATACTTCAAAGAACTTGAGTTAACAGAAGAAAACGACTGTCATATATACTAAATTTTGACTCCCTGTCATGTTGGTAACAAAAAGGGAGTACTCCCTTGTTGTTACCAACAAGACAGGGAGTGTACTCCCTTTATGTTACCAACAAGACCGGGAGTACTCCCTTTTTGTTACCAACAAGACAGGGAGTACTCCCTTTTTGTTACCAACAAGACCGGGAGTACTCCCTTTTTGTTACCAACAAGACCGGGAGTACTCCCTTTTTGTTACCAACAAGACAGGGAGTGTACTCCCTTTTTGTTACCAACAAGACGGGGAGTACTCCCTTTTTGTTACCAACAAGACAGGGAGTGTACTCCCTTTTTGTTACCAACAAGACAGGGAGTACTCCCTTTTTGTTACCAACAAGACAGGGAGTGTACTCCCTTTTTGTTACCAACAAGACAGGGAGTACTCCCTTTTTGTTACCAACAAGACAGGGAGTGTACTCCCTTTTTGTTACCAACAAGACAGGGAGTACTCCCTTTTTGTTACCAACAAGACAGGGAGTGTAATCCCTTTTTGTTACCAACAAGACGGGGAGTACTCCCTTTTTGTTACCAACAAGACTGGGAGTACACCCTTTTTGTTACCAACAAGACCGGGAGTCATGAACAGGAATTCTATAAGGCTATTGCGAACTTCGATAATTATCAATTGACCGAGATATATTTTCTGCAACTGTATGCCACAGAATCAATATAATGCACCGACTATGACGTAATACCAAGATCAAGTTTAAGCAGTCTAACAGAAAATGTCTAATATGTTAAATTCTGAATGGAATTCCGATCGATAATCCTGAAAATTCTTTCATAGAACGTCTGTCACGAAGTTGAATTAAAAAAGCAGCAGCAAATTCAGAACGTATTTGTGGTGAGTAGGCGTGTTCGTCCGCGCGACGGCACATAGGTGTATTGCGTATGTTGATTATATTTGCCCCGCGGTTTCCTACCGTCTGTCTTTAAGACTGCCCGACTGTTGTTACTTGTGTGACTTAATGTTGAAGACTTACATCAGATAAGGCAGTCCCAAACCTGCCTCAAGTCTTATCAGCTGACACAAGCAAAAATGCAATTTTACCACCATGTAAGGCAGGCAGCCGTTTAACAATTCCTTTGGGGAATAGACGGGGGAACTGTTTCACAGGGCTACTACAATATCTAAAAGCTATCTGCCAAACATAATCACACAATTTATCAACCTTGGGCTTTAAAAGTGCCATCACTTAGTGAGCTGAAAAGCCATGATTCAGCTTGACAACCATCCCATCATGCATGCCGAAAAAAGTCGCATGCTAAAATTGCTTCCGGGGCAAAATCAAACAATACAGTCTGCGCCCAAATTTCCAAGGCATAGACAACATTACTTAGATAGTAAACAATACGCAACATCAGACTGATTTTCGCTACGAAAATCTTTAAAATGTGAGAAACAAGACACATATACATCCCTGCTGCGAATGAAACGGAGTGTTCAGAGAAAATGCCATCAATGACCCTAATGCAAAAGCACTTTGAGCATTACGCAATTTCATTATCTGACTATGCAACGAATTTCCATTAGCCAACAAGCGCTAAAATGTAAAATAGAGTATGCTCTATGCATTTTATGGACATTGTGATCCGATTACTATACGGTTACATACATTTTATGAATATTTTATTCGAAATTAAAATCAAATTTCATGGATGGAATTGCAAGGGTTTGTGCAACAGGACATTTTATTATCATCAGGTACAACATTTAGGCGTTATCCTACCATCGACTCATATCAGGTGTTTTTCACGCTACTATTAAATGACTGATTTATACATAACCAACAATGTTATTTGAAAATACAGTTTATTATTATGTTAATACTATATCTACACAAGCAGATATTCATAACAAGTAAAAATTAAGTACTAAAAACTAACTATTTCTTAAAAAGGCTATCACTATTTTTGGCTCTGCCATTCAAGGGGCTGCTCCCTCATAGTTTGGCCCTGAAATTGCATAACTGAGACCTGGGGGTAGCCTTGTAACGGTAGAAGTGCTGAAGAATAGGCTTTGCTTATGACAGCCTGAGGGGAGTCTTGATGGAGCTATCTCAGGCGTTAGAGAGGCTTGAATAATGGCACAAAGTACGGGGTAATCCCGTGATGCCTGAGGGGAGGCTTGACGGAGCATCTCAGGCGTGAAAGAGGCATGCTATGGAGACCTGAGGGGAGGCTCGACGGTGCATTTCAGGTCCCAAAGAGGCTTGAATACCTTCACAGGGAGATCCTGTGATACCTGAGGGGAGGCTCGACGGTGCATCTCAGGCGTGAAAGAGGCATGCTATGGAGACCTGAGGGGAGGCTCGACAGTGCATCTCAGGTCCCAAAGAGGCTTGAATACCTTCACAGGGAGATCCTGTGATACCTGAGGGGAGGCTCGACGGTGCATCTCAGGCGTGAAAGAGGCATGCTATGGAGACCTGAGGGGAGGCTCGACGGTGCATCTCAGGTCCCAAAGAGGCTTGAATACCTTCACAGGGAGATCCTGTGATACCTGAGGGGAGGCTCGACGGTGCATCTCAGGCGTGAAAGAGGCATGCTATGGAGACCTGAGGGGAGGCTCGACGGAGCATCTCAGGTCTAACAGAGGCTGGAATGCTATTGAATGAAATGATTCTCTAGAGGTCTGAGGGGAGGCTTGACTGAGCTATCTCAAGGCCTAAGAGATGCATGAATACCAAGACCTGACCAGGCTACTCCCAGGTATGTTTAAACCACACTATGATTTTGGGGGTTAGTAAAGGCCCCAACTGTGAAAGAGCAGCCACTAGAATGGAAATTGCGACATGATCTAGTTATAACGGAATAAACATGGAAAAATGACCTGAAAACATAAGAACTATTTCAACACCAATATAACAAGTCAGTTAAGTTGATGAACACTAATTTTAGGAGGTGCTGGGGGTGGATGGCTGGGTATGCTGATTTTTAATCTGGAGACATGCTGATTCAACAATGTCAAAGTGACAACTGACCAAAGCTATGCTACATAGTTCTACTTGATAATCTCTGATTGGTTGCCCTTAAGTATTCCGTCCTCCCATTGGTCAGAGCTAATGACCAATAGGGAGAAACTCCTTTCTGAACTAACACCCTGCACCTGCACCCTTAGACAAAGAGACAGTTATATAATTCCAATATACACTGTCTGCTGGCAATTAGAAAAGAATTCCATTCCCCAATAAACACCCTGCACCTGCAGCTATGGGGATTAATCCAATACACAAGCTAGACTGCAGGTGTCCAGAACACTTGCAGGTATTAAACATAGACAAAGTACAGACCCCTTCTGATCTGGGTCTATCCAGTTCCATCCCTGATCATAATCTACATATACAGATACTGGCTGCAGCACATAACAATTGATAATGCTTTACACTAATATAAACGTTGAAACACATTGTCAGGTCATAGTCTCTGTCTGATCATGATCTACAGTGAGACAGACAACTATGAGTATGAGTTATGTATAAACCACAATTATAAAAATTGCCATTTTATACATAACCAACAATGTTATTTGAAAATACAGTTTATTATTATGTTAATACTATATCTACACAAGCAGATATTCATAACAAGTAAAAATTAAGTACTAAAAACTAACTATTTCTTAAAAAGGCTATCACTATTTTTGGCTCTGCCATTCAAGGGGCTGCTCCCTCATAGTTTGGCCCTGAAATTGCATAACTGAGACCTGGGGGTAGCCTTGTAACGGTAGAAGTGCTGAAGAATAGGCTTTGCTTATGACAGCCTGAGGGGAGTCTTGATGGAGCTATCTCAGGCGTTAGAGAGGCTTGAATAATGGCACAAAGTACGGGGTAATCCCGTGATGCCTGAGGGGAGGCTTGACGGAGCATCTCAGGCGTGAAAGAGGCATGCTATGGAGACCTGAGGGGAGGCTCGACGGTGCATTTCAGGTCCCAAAGAGGCTTGAATACCTTCACAGGGAGATCCTGTGATACCTGAGGGGAGGCTCGACGGTGCATCTCAGGCGTGAAAGAGGCATGCTATGGAGACCTGAGGGGAGGCTCGACAGTGCATCTCAGGTCCCAAAGAGGCTTGAATACCTTCACAGGGAGATCCTGTGATACCTGAGGGGAGGCTCGACGGTGCATCTCAGGCGTGAAAGAGGCATGCTATGGAGACCTGAGGGGAGGCTCGACGGTGCATCTCAGGTCCCAAAGAGGCTTGAATACCTTCACAGGGAGATCCTGTGATACCTGAGGGGAGGCTCGACGGTGCATCTCAGGCGTGAAAGAGGCATGCTATGGAGACCTGAGGGGAGGCTCGACAGTGCATCTCAGGTCCCAAAGAGGCTTGAATACCTTCACAGGGAGATCCTGTGATACCTGAGGGGAGGCTCGACGGTGCATCTCAGGCGTGAAAGAGGCATGCTATGGAGACCTGAGGGGAGGCTCGACGGTGAATCTCAGGTCCCAAAGAGGCTTGAATACCTTCACAGGGAGATCCTGTGATACCTGAGGGGAGGCTCGACGGTGCATCTCAGGCGTGAAAGAGGCATGCTATGGAGACCTGAGGGGAGGCTCGACGGAGCATCTCAGGCCTCTGTTAGACCTGAGATGCTCCGTCGAGCCTCCCCTCAGGTCTAACAGAGGCTGGAATGCTATTGAATGAAATGATTCTCTAGAGGCCTGAGGGGAGGCTTGACTGAGCTATCTCAAGGCCTAAGAGATGCATGAATACCAAGACCTGACCAGGCTACTCCCAGGTATGTTTAAACCACACCATGATTTTGGGGGTTAGTAAAGGCCAAACGAGTTTGATGCTAATCAAATGAGGCCCCCAAAATGTAGAACCAAGAAGAAAGAGGAGGAAGTAGTTAAGACAAAACCACTCATTGTGGACCCTGAAACTCATCTGCTATCGGATACTTGATAATTATTCCTGGATATGACAGTTTCTCTTCAAATTTAGCTGTGTCTGGGAATGCTGAGTTTCCTCTTGGAATTCTCTAATGTACATCTGGGAACCTTATCATATGTATCCCACATATCACCACGAGTTCCAACGACCAAACGTTTTTATCAGCTGATCCTCACTCCGACAAGAGCTGCTGTTGTAGCAGCCTCAAAACAACATAAAAGTCCACCATAATTTGATTAAGTATCACCCAATCACTCTAAGATACTCCACAAGTATGACAGAAACAACTCTCTGTTAAATGGTTGCTTTTGAGAGTCTAGGAATAGTGGGGTGCTGCTGCAGGCTTATTGTCTTGGGGGGAGCTCACTTCTAAGTATCTTTGCAACTCTATGGCTAACCTGGGATTCAACCCAAAAAGTCGGACAGCTAATAACTTGCTCACTATGACAGTCTGTGCATATAATGGAATGACTACCCTACCAATAAGGCTTGAGACCAAGGCATGAATTGTGCAAATTCAAAGCCTTGGAAAATTTATGTCAACGTGCATGAAAGGTTTGACATCTGAGGCTGAGCTAAAGCTGTGAAAGGTGCTCTCTTTCAATGAATGCTGGGTATCCTTGACGGCCTGAGAGAAAGGAATGAAATGGTGTTGTCTCATGAATGAGAGCTAAGCATGAAGCAATGCTGTCTTGGGGCCTTGGAACAGGCCTGAAAACAGTGCAGACTGATAGGATTCAACCCAGAGGCCTGAGAGAGATCGAGGCCTGAAACGGTGATGTCTCATGGCCAGTGCAGGCATGAAAAACAGCGCAGGAAAGGGGTCATTCCTGAGCCTGAGCTAGGCATGAAACAGTGCTGTCTCATGGCTGGAACGGGCATGCAGAACCAGTACTAGTAAGGGTAATCCCTAAGCCAGAGCACTAGGCATGAATGATGCTGACCATGGCTCCAATCGGGCTTGAGACTAAAACGGTTGCAGTGTTGGATTATCAAGACTTTCCAGACTCGGTCAGGCATTATTGTGCAGACGGAACTGTATGAGACATGAATGCTGAGACATGAATGCTGATGGTGCTTGGGGTAAATTCCCTAAATCAGGTTAGCCTGAAATGGTAATAAGTCAAACTGTTACATACCTGCTTGATAAGTGTTATTTTGGGGAAAAGAAGGCCAAATGATTTGAGAAAAAAAAATACCTAATCATGCAACAACCCCAAGTGCTTGAGGAAAACACAGACCAGACCATTCACACGAAGCAGGGTGATATCAAACTTCTGACACCTCTTCATACCCTAAAATCAAATAATACAAATTTTACGTAACTCCAAACACCTAGATTTGCAGTTTTTCCTACATGATAACTGCTGCATGATTTTCATCCGGACTGTAGTAGGGGGGTTAGAGGAGCCTTTGGCATGTCGCAGAATGTCCCAGATTTACTACCATCGGGGGGCAAATGAGGCAAGTAATGTCAACCCAGCAGCAAATTGGTAAAGTTGGTACCTGTTTGAATTAACGAAGATTAAAGGCAACAAAAGGAGTGGAATGAGCTTTTACCTCATATGCTATGCTGAAGGTGTGGTGGCCCCTAATAACCACCATGGCCACCAGGCATAAGAGCAGTTGTCATTTGTTCTAAAACCTTCACAGTAAATTATCAGAAAGACTGTTTATGGGCCTTTAAAGCTAAAAGCATTAAAACACATAATAAACATAATAAACAGTGGTCTTAACTATACTTCTGTCACCATAAATCAGTTAATTTCCCCAGTGAACTGATCAAGGATACTTATGTACAGGGTGGTAGCCACTCTCATAACAGAATTACATGTATGTAGTAAATGAAACGCCTGGCACAACTAATGGGAACTGAAAGATTGCTCCACTACTCGCTCAGGTATTTTACGCCCCTTCAAGTATACTAGCCGGTCACGAAAACCAGAGATAAAAAACCTTTTAGGAAAAAATCCTCTGGAACGTGAGTCGAAGCCATGCTAAAGCATACCTCAGGACAAGATGTCGACCTCATCCACAAAATACCTGATCTTTATACAGTGCCCAACAATAGACATGAACACAACAATATTAAAAAGCTTATCAAAAACTCTAATCTATAACAAGTAACAAACTTGAAGTGAACGTTGAGAACTTTTCACAAGAATGGACCATTAACAACAAATTTGTAATAAAACAATTCAGTCGCCTGACACAAAAACAGCTGATTTCATGAGGAATATTCTATCCTAAAAACAAATTTTCTGCTAAATTTAAAACACACACATATGACTTATGAACAGTGCACCCTCCTTACAATGACGGCATAATTCCCAAACACTTTGGCTTGCTATTACAGAGAATACAGAATACATACTCTGCACAATAAACCATTCAGAGCATATCAAAAAGACATTGTAAGAATTTCTGTTGTAATGAATGCTGTTGTATGCCGTTGTTAAGAGGGTTAACTGTGTACTAATAAATATAAGTCAAGTGACAGTTAGTACAGACCCCACATACAGCTCTACCAGAGGTCCGTGCACTTAACTTTTCAAATGGTGGCAATTACTAGTAGAAAACTTAAGCACACATTTCAAAGAATTATTATACACTTTGCAGGAACAAATTTAAAGGTTGAGCATCAGAGAAAAGCTGCTTATGGTCATATATGGACGGCTACAGAAGCTTAAAAGAGAAAAAAAAAAAAAAGATTCCGTAGCACTTTCCTCTCTTGTAAACAGAAAACAAAGGGGTACACTAGTAAAAATATGTGCATGCATCATAAATTGTCATGATGTGCACTCAGCACATGCGCTGATCGGGTTGAACAGCCTATGTCTATGAGGGTGATGGTAAACCCCATGTGAGAAATCACAGAAATGAGTTCTCTTAATAGGCATAACTGTCTGAAGATTTACATCTGAAGTGGTAGTATACACAGCTGGACTTGTTTACTGTCACTGTTCTTTTTACCAGCCGAAACAACACCATGTCCATGACGAGCTTATTTCTACTTGTACGATTGTCATGTTAACACATTTACTTGTACATACTGAATTGACAGGTTCCATCTGAATATGCTGGGAACACCAGAATGGTTTGAATACTGTTAAATATAAAATATTTCCTGCAAGTAGCTGAAGCCACCTGCAACAACTGTCATACAGTTTTTATTGATACATTCCATCTCAAAGATTCTAAAATTTACACTAGTGGTAATTGGCAGTTTTGTTAATTGTCTACCAGCAGCAGCTGTCAGGTTTCAAGGACATGATCCTCACCAACATACATGAATATAACGTATACAGTTATTGCATTAAGTGTAGCACAATCCCTATCAAAAACAGACAATACATGCATCTCACCCAGCTGCTGAAGAAACTGCACATACTCCAAAAGAATAAATTAAACTTAAACACAGTTTCATTCAAATTAATGTGATATGTTATTCCAGATCGAAGAAACCTCTGTAAACAGTATGTGTCCATAGAATTTGTCAGTTGCTTTGAAACAAGTTTAAAGACAGGACTTCTCTGCCGGGGGGTCTGGTTCCCATCTCACAGCAGATTTACCTGTACAGGTAAAGGTGTGAAAATTCAGTAAACCAATCAGTGGACCAGAATTACCAGTTATTACCATTGTATTGGCTGACTGGAGGTGTTGACACTATGTGATCAAGAGACAGAATGACACTGTTGAAGTTAATCCTCCTTATATAGTACCACCCCTGTCTTTAAGCCTGAAACTCTTTCAATAGTAAGCTAAAACTTGAACACTATTTCATTCCAATTTTAAGTGATATGTTATTCCAAATTGAAGAAAGTATGTGTTAAAACCTCTGTAACTAGTATGTGTCCGTAGAATTTGTCCCGTGGCTTTGAAACAAGTTTCAGCCTGAAATTCTTCAATTGTAAATTGGATTTGAACACTATTCCATTCCAATGTATGTGCTATGTTATTTGAGATTGACAAAGTACAATTTATGTGATATGTTATTCCAGATCGAAGATTAAGTATGTGTTAAAACCTCTGTAAATAGTGTGTGTCCGTAGAATTTGTTCAGTGGCTTTAAAACAAGTTTCAGCCAGAGCATGAAAGTATTCCAGTTATGAAAGATTTAGAGAATTCTGTGCTGGCATCACATGTCTTTCAAGTTGAAAGTTAATTATCTCTTGTTCTCAGACACTGAATTATTCTAATTTAAAATCACTTCCTGCATTTATCAAAGTCTAAACCCTTTATTCCATACTGTTACAAAATCCTCTCACTCTGTTGTCAAAGCTCTGCAATAGAAAAAAAAAGAACGCTTCTCGGTCTCAACCATCACCTCTGCCATGGTGAGACCAAAAAATACAAAAAAAAAACAAATTCTCTGACAGATCACAATAGTGTATATTATGATCTGGCAAAGAAAATCGAACTTAACTGAGAACATCCGAGACTGAGATTTTTTTTTTTATACAGTATATAGTATGAGTAAAATATGCTGATTTTTAATCTGGAGACATGCTGATTCAACAATGTCAAAGTGACAACTGACCAAAGCTATGCTACATAGTTCTACTTGATAATCTCTGATTGGTTGCCCTTAAGTATTCCGTCCTCCCATTGGTCAGAGCTAATGACCAATAGGGAGAAACTCCTTTCTGAACTAACACCCTGCACCTGCACCCTTAGACAAAGAGACAGTTATATAATTCCAATATACACTGTCTGCTGGCAATTAGAAAAGAATTCCATTCCCCAATAAACACCCTGCACCTGCAGCTATGGGGATTAATCCAATACACAAGCTAGACTGCAGGTGTCCAGAACACTTGCAGGTATTAAACATAGACAAAGTACAGACCCCTTCTGATCTGGGTCTATCCAGTTCCATCCCTGATCATAATCTACATATACAGATACTGGCTGCAGCACATAACAATTGATAATGCTTTACACTAATATAAACGTTGAAACACATTGTCAGGTCATAGTCTCTGTCTGATCATGATCTACAGTGAGACAGACAACTATGAGTATGAGTTATGTATAAACCACAATTATAAAAATTGCCATTAACCGAGAAATGAGCTAACAATGCACTATTTTTCAAAGAGACGAAAACAGCTCAATTTGCCAACAGTCCTATGTCTAGATGAGATCTAGAGCTACACTGTTTGCTCTCTAGTCTTTGAATTCTAAAAATGATATATAGCTTGGATGAAATATTTTCTAGCTGGCTGAGAAATAACGGTGACTACACTGTAAAAAATTCCGTAGATTTTACGGTAGAATACTTGGCAACCAGCTGTCAGTCCATTTCCCGTTATTTCTACGAGCGTCTGCCTGTTGAACATATTTTGAAATCTCGATATGGTAGAGTAATGTTAACGGACTGCGCTCGAAAATACCTTTATAGTGTTGAAGGGCTATATGACCAAAGCAATACCTGCCCTATTCTACCCTACCCAGCGTGATGATTCCGCAAATGTTTACGGGCGCCCGTGAAGCGCCCGTAAAAATAACTGGAAACGGACTGGCAACTGGTTACCAGGTATCCTACTGTAAAATTTACGGAAATTTTTTACAGTGTATGTAGGGTCGAGTCGGCTAACTTCGGACAGCGGGTAAATTCGGACATATTGCAAACAGTAAAAATCCAGATGAGACGGCCCATAATGAGCCGTCTCATCAGGATTTTCACTGTTTGCCAAGTTAATTTTGTTTTAATTCCAAACAACTGATATATAAAGGAAACAATGTCACTGTCCGAATTTACCCGTTGTACGAATATACCCGACTTTACCCTATCCTTTCGGACACTTTTCAAGATCGCATGATCCAGTGTTTCCGGGTACACGGAAGGCTGACCTATTGTTCCCTTCCGACACTCAAACCATCAAGTCAGTTTGTGTAGCAGTAGCCGAGTTCGTAGCCACGCATGTTTGTCAGCGAAAACATGTTGCTACAAAATCCGGAAGCTAACGGAGTAGCTGCATTCCTTGGACGGACACTCGGCGCCGGGTGTGTGTGCAACTAAGGTTACGTACCGCTGAGGCACTTGGTGAACGTCGTTAGGAGAATTGAACAGAACAGAACAGTAGCTGTATTCGAAGATAGCCCTAGTCACGTTGTCTACGCAAACAGTGCTCGACACCTGAAACACAGCATTGATATGGGACCGTGCTCTGAAGACTGTCATCCAAAGTGGAAGACAGTGGGATCCGGTCGCCAAATGCATACTGATTTGACAAAATCGGCGGGCCTTGAACTTGACCGGAAAGTTCGACATAGAAAAAATACTGACAAACATATTATGTACCCTTCCTAAGTTGTTTATCAAACGAGAAACCTGCACAGCATTCATTATATAATATTTATTCGCGTATAGTAAATATATTTTTTGTATGTCCCGGATGCAACGTTAAAGTTGTTTTCAGTGTTAAAGGATACAATGGCCAACAGATAAATGGAAAAGAAGTAGTGTGCGACGAAAAAAAAGTAATTTACAATAAACAGTACAATTATATTGATAGAATCTGCGAGAGATGTTGACTGACAAAAAGTTGTTTTCTGAAAGTTTCGCTTGACCGACATAGCTTCACCTCTGTTTATTACTGTAAAATATCTTCCTATAAACAGTCATGGGTATAGTATTAGAAAAACCTGTCTCTGAAAAAAAAAAAACACAAAAAAAAAAACAACACGAAAATCATGAGCCATATAAGCTTCAGCTGAATAAAGTCTGTGCCTAAAATTGTAAAACACTCAGACATAACCGAGCACATGTTCATGCTGATCTGAGCGATTGCGCATATTTTCAAGTTTTTTTTCTCTTTCTTTCTTTCTTATTCATGTTGCGCCAGCATTTTGAGGTTACCCAGCAGACTCATGACGTCATTATGACGTCGTGTGCCTGCTGGGTATCGATACCCATTCAAGGAGGATCACACTCCAACCTAGACGTATTAACCTGTCTTCTAATGCGGAACTCGGCTTTTAGAAAAGAATAAAAAAGCTCCACTGGAGCAGCACTTGAAGTCACAAGCTGATTCCCTTGTAGCTTGCTGGTCTAGCTGTCCCGAGATCGATTCCCGGAAGCTATAGATGGATGACTTGCAATTTTACGACCTTTTAACAGAATTTCAGTCATACCAGGACGGCGGGTGAGTGATAATGAAAGGCTGTGTGTAATGGAACCCCGTTTACGATTGAAAAGATTCCCTTTGTATAAACGTATGTTCTATTAACCATTGTCTGTACATAAGTGTATGATGTTTATACAAATAAATAAAGTTTAAACTAAAACATTTCCGCCTCCAGTGGGGATCGAATCCCGAGACCAGTAGATCAAGAGAACCTACTGAGCAACCGGAGCTCCTTATTCCCGGAGGCTGAAGTTTTTTCAATCGTAAACAGGGTTCCACTGCATACAACCTTTCATTATCACCCTCCCATCGTCTTAATATGACTGAAATACTGTTAAAAAGGACGTAAAATCGTAAGTCAGCCATCAATCACTTGTACAAAAGACGCCAACCTGACAGAAGGGAAAAATGCTGTTTTTTAGCGGCTACTAACAGATCGTATCAGGCAATCAAGGTTGACCAGACTGATACTCAAGATCTGATTCCCTACACTGTAAAAAAAATCGTAGATTTTACGGTAGAATACCTGGCAACCACCTGCCAGTCCATTTCCCGTTATTTTTACGGGCGCCCGTAAGCACCGGCAGGAATCAACACGCATCTAGTAGAGTAGAATAAGACAGGTAATTTTTTTTTGGTCCTACAGCCCTTCAACACTACAAGGGAATTTTAGAGTGTGGTCAGTTGACATAAGTCTACCACATCGTGATTTCAAAAATTGTTCTACAGGGAGACGCTCGTAAAAATAATGGGAAATGGACTGGCGGCTGGTTTCCAGGTATATTACCGTAATATCTACGGAAATCTTTTTCAGTGTATGATTCACAGATTGCTTAAGCGGACAGGAATGACTAAAGGAAATAAACGCGCAAAACGCGCGAGATGGAAGTCTTCTTCAGAAGAGGGGGTGGGGGACTGTTCGGGCATACAGGGATTAAACAATAACTGTTCACAGTCACAAAGAGTCAACCCAATGACTTTATTACCGTATAAACTTTCAACCGAGACTAAACTTGGCAAGTTGACATAACCGACTTATCGGCTGACCATGACATTTTCAAATTACTTTGGTAATACTAAGTATTGGGGCAAACTGATCATCGCTTTATCTTACTTCCCATTTCAACTAGACAAAACCAACACAAGTTACGAAACCGTTGGCAAAATGGCAAACAATGCAGACCCTGATCAGACTGCTCTTAATGAGCAGTCTGATCAGTGCCTTCATTGTTTGTTGCATGTGTGTCCCAATACTTAGATCTTATAAACATAGATTTTGATTTTGCAGTGTGTATGTAATGGATTGTACATTGCAAGGTTGATTATTATTGAAAGACCCAATAACCAACTAATCCAAATGTCTTAACCACCAATAGCTGGCCTGGTCAAATGGACAATAAATGCGCAAGTCGGACATGGATCAGTTCTCAAGCACTTCTGTTTCTTTTTTTAATGACAATGCACTATCATCTCTTCTAAAGCCTTCGAAAAAGATGAAATTCCTACTTGGCGTGCTCCACCGTACAATTCTTTCAAAGTCATAAGACCTTCGCCATAAGTTGGTCAACACAGGTCTAATCACCTGACCTACATCCCATTCATTTAAATGTGTCTACCCGTAAAACTTTAAATACATATTGTCTAACTCAATCAAAGGAACAATAACTTTATTAAACATCCATTGTAAACCAAATCAGGTCAAAATCCTAGTTCAGGTGTCTTTAAATCTTGACAATGTTGCTAATTAAAACTAAACAATGCCCAAGATGACATTTCAATTATGACTTGAATGATACTTTTTAACTATCCTAAATACGTATGTGGTGGCTCTTTTTTTTCGCAGGCTTGTCGCGTCCATGCAACGTTTGGTCCCAGAAGGCCAAGGACATTCAGAGATGTGTTCCGCACAAACTTTTCGTTGCAAATATTAGGACGGGAGGTGATTACAACTGAGACAGGGTTATGGTTCTTGTACACTATTTGAGACAGGGTTATGGTTCTTGTACACTATTTGAGACAGGGTTGTGGTTCTTGTACACTACACTTCCTCTCACTATCTCATGACTGTGAAAAGTTTCAACAAAGTCGAAGTGTGTCAAAGAAGCACGCATGGATTCTCTCATGGACAGACCATAATGTCCCCGTCGCCTTTGGCGTGAAGCAGTGATGATAAGACTATGCCAGCACTATTTGCTAAGTTTTATCGAGTGAAAAAGCTGTACAGGCACTGTTGACTGGTTCAGTTTTATTGTAAATATTTGTCTAAACGTAAAGTGCTATGTATGCGTTTTGATAACCTGTCACTAGACCAGTGAACATGCAAATTTTGTTTTTAAACCAGTCCTTTTTACACGCTGAAAAATTATAGAAACTAAATGTTAGGGATACTTTCTATAAAGCTTTCCCATGGCATAGTGGCGGTAGGGGCAGTGGGGGCTAGAGTCCCACCGTATCTTAGGTGAATATGAAAGGCGGAGCCCATCTCTCTCATTTTACTACCTTATCCTTCCCTGATTTGAAACAGGTTCCCATTTACAGCTGCACTGACAGAGAGTTTTCCAGTCATCGGATGGCCCCGGTTGACCTCAGTCTCCGCTGTTTACACAATCTGTATGGCTCGTTTTCTCAAACTTAATTAGGGGTTGGGGAGTGGCTGGGTGGATGAAAGCCAATAGCTAGTATTTCAAAGAGAAGCCACAGATTATTTGTTGTTTCCTTAAAGTCCAATCTTTGTTTCCTAAAACTCCAATCTTTATCTCCAAATCTGGAAAAAGAGTTTTTTCGTTGTTGTACTACGTGATACTCGAAAGTGGTGGTTTACCGACTAGTGACAATTTGACAAAACCATGCATTTTAATCTATTTCAAGTAAATTGTCCTCATTTTTCATAACAAATTACTTTGCACCCAAATGCAGAAATTGAGAATATGCTCGACTAGCAGTTTTGTTATATAAACATTGCATTTGTTTAAATTCAGCAATGATTAAGAACCTTTCATCTTTTTAAATGATAAAAATTAAAATTGATGGCCGTTTCATACGATAAGAACAATACTAAACTGGGGCAAGTGAGCTGGGGCTCACGTACAACCACAGCAAGTGTTGCCATTATAAAAAAAAACTAATGCAAAACGATGGATCAGGAAAATCACAACCTGAGCCGGGCTCACTCCCACAGCCACTGGAATTTGAGATAAGGCACAGCTATTGGCATTCTGGTACAGATGGGCCTCATGCATTACTGTCTCTATTCCTTTTCTGCATTTTAATAAATCTTAGCACTTCTTGTAATGTTAGTCATAATAACGTGTTCTGTTTTACTTCTAAACCTTATGAAAACAGCGAAACTTGTGTTGTTGTTGTTCCAAACTCTACGAAGCTTCCGGGCAACGAATCCAGAAAATATTTTGCCTTACACCAGTGCTCCAGATAATAAGGGTTGACAAAGATAATTTAGGGATAATTATCCATATTTCTCCATAAAAAACATATTTTGTGACCCATCATTAGAAAAGTCTCGTCGAGACGGTTCTAATGAGGGGTCACAACATATGTTTTTGTTGAGAAATAAGAAAAATTATCTTCGAATTATCCTTAATACCCCCTCTTATCTGGAGCTCTACCTTACACACTGGGTGCCTCATGCTTTTAGAGTGAAGCTATTTTTCTACAGGAAACGTGCAGAAGCTAAGAATTGGGAAGCACGAAACACTTGGGGTGCTTCACAATTCTTAGCATAAAGCACTTTTTCTATAGAAAACGTGCTGAAGCTAAGAATTGGGAAGCACGAAATATCTATAGAAAAAGTGCTTCGTGCTAAGTACCGTTAAGTACGAAACGCCCAGTCGAATACACCAACTGTTGCTGATGGAATGTGCTCTGCGTAATGACTGGCTGAGAACTGGCCAATCACGATGTCCATAGCATCAGCGTTTGGTTACAATGCCTTCTCTCACGTCCGTTTGAGCGTTCTGGCTAGGAGATAGAGACAGACCCCTGTTTTTGGCGACTTTTGTCATTTTTCAGTCCTTACGATGCTATAATGCCACCACTTCCCTTTTGTGTTGTCGCGAAGGCGCAGACTGATCTAAGAATTCGCTGTTTGAAGGTCGCGGCTCATAGCAGTGGCTTGTGCAGTCACTACGTGGCATAATGTTTTTATTACATGTATCATAAGTGAACTTATTGAAAAAATATCGACACGTCACCAGTTTTCTAACAATGGAAAAGTTTTATCCAAATATATATACCACTAAAGATCACATAACTTACAATATACCAAACTTACCTTAAATATGTTACCACTTTAAGCAAACCGGTACTTATCAAATATCCCGCCATGAAACAGTGGGCAGGAATGACAAGCAGAACAGACCCTGGTCTGATTGCTCCTTTTGAGAAATCTTCCTGTAGGGCAGTTTGATTTCCAGATCTACACAGTCTTATCACTTACTTTGCCCCCAATATTAAAGTTAAGAGCTAACTATTGGTATTGATCGCTTATTGCACCATTGAAAAAATTATTATTCATGCAAGAACTAAACAGACTCGGATCAGTTTGATCAGTATTCAGTAATATTTTCTGTATCCAAAGTCAGTCTGCCAGGAATGGCAGGCTGGGATGGGTCTTCGCTTCTCATGGCTAAACGTAACCCCGGAACCGTTCGGGTGTTCCATTCTCTTCGGTGTTTAGTATGACCCTTAAGCGAGAACACGGCTGGGTTCAATGTATCTTTTCTCAAGCCGTAGCTCACTAGTTCGGTTGTATGAGCAAAATATATGCAAGTCCAAAACACCTGAGTGCACATGCATACACACACGCACACGTAAACATCGCCAAACATTCGCAATACAAACCTCTTTAGAACATTGCTATTTCGCAACAACTGAATTAATTTTAGTGCATGTAGGTCATGATGCTCTCTATCACGTCCGCTATCATGGAACACATACGCTTAACTCTTTAAGCACCAAAAAGCAGACGACAAAATTTACGTCTGCAAAAGTTAAAAAAATGCCTTTTCCAAGATATTTCATACTGAGAATTCAAAGACTATAGGGCAAACAGTGTAGATTTAGTTGAGGCGGCTCATCATGAGCCGCCTCATCAGGATCTACACTGTTTGCAAATTCCGCTAATTTCGTCACTGGTGCTTCAAGAGTTAACAGTCAATTAGCAGGATACCGTATATTATTAGTCTGTAACCGTAGGAATGTCTACAGAAAGCAAACTTAATTTCATCATAATCAGTTACAGATGCAATGCCCAATAATTTTCCTGGCACTTATGATTTTCTTATTAATTTTTAATGACTCCAGTACTGACTGACAATTATATAGTGCAAGGTTTATCTATACTATGATCATGCTTCGTTGGTATGACTTTCTGCAGTTGCACATACATGCACTATTTTTTCATGTAACATACGAATCCCAGCAGATACTCTAACAATGGTGAAACAACGTCATATCAGCGGCTGACGTCGTTTTAACGTTGCGGGCATACATTACAAGGCACATTGATTACTTGAGAACTTGTCGTACAAACACTACTGCTTTGAAAATGAAAATATTTTCTTTTTAGGTGTGAAGATCCAAAGAAAAAATCCGACTCTGTGAATTAGGAATTTGCCTCATTTGTCTTTCATTTAACGGATTTAAAAGAAGACATATCAACTAAGTAAAAGAGAGCTGTTTTGTGTGTTGTTTGTTTTGTCTTTAAATGTCCTTATGTCTAGCATAAACATGTTCCAGTCTATTCAGCCTGTCGCTAGTCGCGGGATAAATCGAACGCCTTTTCAATTTAGTAATCTAGCCAATATCTAATTGTGGATAAAAAACACAAACTGCCACCCATCTACCGCACCTACAGCAGGCGGCATATCAGGTCCTTGCCCTAACATCCCTCTGCGCACACAATGCTGAATCAACTTTGAATCAACGTTGATTCACCAAAAGTGTGCCCGCTGGGATCAGCTGGGGATGGCATCTTCACAGTTGACCAACAGATAAAAGGTGACATTATCGAAGGGTCGCGAATGAAAGCTCTCCGGCCAGGGAATCCCCAAGCATTAAGACCCTAAAACCTAGATCTTAAAAGGTGAGGGCAAGGGGGGGGGGGGGGGGCGAAGGGGGGGGGGTGAAAGGCGAGGGGGTGGGAGGGGGTCAGGGGGGATAGGATGGTAGGAGTTAATTATCAAAATGTTAACATACCTTTGCTGTTCCTGGTAGTCGGCTCTTCAGCTCGTCGCTCAATTCTTGAACTTCCTGATACGTAAGAACTTTGTAAATCATTCCTTCTCTACTCAATATACACTTTTGGTTCTTTTTTCTTGTCTTTTGTTTTTCTGTCAATCCAATATAGTACAACGTGTAAGAGAGCTAAAATACGTAGCGATCGCTCGCTATGTCCGAATTCTGGCACGGTTCCTAATCTGCTCGCTGTCTGGTCATTCGTGAGATCATGCAGTTCAAATACCGTCCTGATACCGTACTACCGTGCCCAGTGTATATATTTTGAAAGATCATACACAGGTAATAAAATTATCACGCATGGCACGGTGACAGCGAGTGACTTCCTTTTCTATTGGTTGAATGAGTGTTGACACTAATGGACTCGTCCAATACCAGGGAACGCAGACAGAGATAAGTTGAATGACAAAATATTGATTTTACATGATTCAACATAACAATTCGTCTGCTGTACAAGCGATGTGTAAGAGGAAGAAATAGCGCTTAAAGATGAAGTTCAGAGAATATTATAAAGAATAATTGCCATTTAAGAGATGACCTACTTTAAAACGTCCCCGTACTTATATAGGTTGACTCGCTCTCACCGTTGCTCACAGGTAAATCAAGGGAATACACAGCCGCGGTACTCTTTTGAAGAATTAATAGTATCGTAGCAGTTGTCTATAATCTCAGATAAATCAGATGACGTTTTGCCACTTTCCTTCAAAGACTCGGATCAGCGAAGAGGTCCGAACGTTGCGTAAACTTAAACGCTGAACGGACGTGAAAGAAAGCATTTCGCTCTGTGCAACGGATATCGTGATTGGACAATCCATAACCAATCACAACTCAGAAGATGTTGCAGTTGAGACATCGGAGCAGCATGGGGCTGTTTTTTCTCTCATAAATGGATGACTTGCAATTTTACGTCCTTTTAACACTGAGCATTTCAGTCATATCAAGATGATGGGTGGGTGATAATGAAAGGCTGTGTGCAATGGAACCCGTTTACGATTGAAAAGATCCCCGCCTTCAGCGGGGCTCGAACCCGGGATTGCTAGATCAGCAGACATCATAAGAAGCGACCCGATATACATGTAGTTGGGTGGTTGTTTTAGGTTTGGTGGCTTTCAGTCTATGTCCTGCCTTCTACAGAGAGGGAGAAAGAAAAAGAAAATAGGATACATGGAGTAGAAAGATCCCAACAACCCCCATCACGTAACTGCTGCAGGCATAGCAGGCCCTTCTATTATTCAAATTAGTAGAACGCCCGAGCACTGAAAGATAAAAAATCCTGAAAATTTCGGATTCTTTTGCACTTTCAGGAATTTGGGGATAACTCCAAGAGTTTAACTCTTTTGTGCCAATCTATTTGCAGAGGCTTCGATTTACCTAACAGGCACATGACGTCGAAATGACGTCGTATTGACGTTTGTGCGACGTGATGGCGTCGCATCAACGTCAGAACGACGTCATTTCAATATCATGTGCCCGCTGGGATATTAGTTCACAGTGGGAATGGATGAAAAGCTGTAAATAAAATTCTTATTCCTACAGCAAAATGTTTCTAGCACCTGCACGAGACCGAAAATGAAATTACCGTGACCAGAGTCAATTTCCACCAGAAAAAATATCGTCCTGGTATAACTGAAATCCTGTTGAAAAGGACGTAAAATCGCAAGGAATCCATCAATCCATACAAACATCCATCCATCCATCCATCCATTCATTCAAAATATACATGTTTACTTAAAAGTTAAACTTTTGTTGAGAGTTGATGTCGCTTTCACCAACGACGGACTCTTATATCCGAATACACGTCGTAGGAGAGAGAGAGAGAGAGAGAGAGAGAGAGAGAGAGAGAGAGAGAGAGAGAGAGAGGGGGGGCTCAACCACATTCTCGACATACCAATAAACAACAGCCTAGAAAGAATATAATCCTCGCAAGCTTGTACTGAAGCGCACCAGCAACAGTAAACAAGAGGGCCACGAGGCCCTTAATCGCTCACCTCAGCAATTGGCAAAGTGGCTTTTTCTTATGTCTGAAATAATTGTCAAAATATGAGTCTTGAGTCAAAAGTCAAAGAATGACCGTGACCTCTTGTTCTCATTAATCTTCATGTACTCAATAAGACAACCATATATACCATTTTTAGGCCAAAATCTTCAAAACTTTCCATGAAATCTTATGTTCTAGCATTTTCCCATATAAGACCATGCCGCAAAAAAGGTCAAGGTAAACCCAAGGTCATCATTTGAACAGTCTTGCTAGTACTCTAGTACTCCATGCTACTTAGCAAGTTTCAAGGCCATTGGTGTATTGGTTCTGGAGTAGAAAAATAATAAAGGTTTATACCATAAATGGGTATGGCGGCCATGTTGGTCACGTGACCTGGACCGTTTGACTAAATTATTTGTTCAATCAACCTCTGGAGGCTCTATATGAAATGTGTTTACAAATGGCCCTTTGGCTTTTAAGGAAATGTTTGAAAATGTCAAAATATGAGAATTCTGGGTGAAAGGTCAAAGAATGACCTTGACCTCTTGTACTCATAAATCTTCATGAACTCATTAAGACGACAGTATATACCAGTTTTTTGGCCAAAATCTTCAAATCTTCCCAGGAAAGCTTATGTTCTAGCATTTTTCCATATTTGACCTTGCCGTAAAAAAAGGTCAAGGTCAACCCAAGGTCATAATTTGAACAATCTTGATAGTACTGGAGTACCCAATGCTACATACCAAGTTTCAAGGCCATCGGTCAATTGGTTCTGGAGAAGAAGATTTTTAAAGGTTTTTACCATATAGCGGCATGGCGACCATGTTGACCCAGACCATTTGAAGAAATTTTCGTTCTCTCAACCCCTGAAGGTTCTATATGATTTTTGATTATAATTTGCTCAGTAGCTTTTAAGAAGAAGTTTGAAATTGTCAAACTATGAGAATTCAGGGCCATCGGTAAATTGGTTCTGGCGAAGAAGATTTTTTAACGTTTTTACCATATATGGGCGTGGCGGCCATGTTGGTCATGTGACCTGGACAGTATGAACAAATTTTCATTCCCTCAACCCCTGGAGGCTCTATATAAAATTTGGTTACAATCGTTTTTGAGGAGATTGTTTGAAATTGTCAAAATATGAGAGATCTGGGTCAAAAGTCAAAGAATGACCTTGACCTCTTGTACTCACAAATCTTCATGTCCTCATTAAGATGACTGCATATACCAATTTTTAGGTCTTAATCTGCAAAACTTTCCAAGAAATCTTATGTTCTAGCATTTTCCCATATTTTACCTTGCCGTAGAAAAGGTCAAGGTTAACATAAGGAAATAATTTGAACAATCTTGATAGTACTCTAGTACCAAATGCTACATACCAAGTTTCAAAGGCCATCAGTCAGTTGGTTTTGGAGAAGAAGATTTTTTAACGTTTTTACCATATATGGGCGTGGCGGCCATGTTGGTCATGTGACCTGGAGAGTATGAACAAATTTTCATTCCCTCAACTCCTGGAGGCTCTTTATAAAATTTGGTTACAATTTGCCCAGTGGTTTTTGAGGAGATTGTTTGAAATTGTCAAAATATGAGCGTTCTGGGTCAAAGGTCAAAGAATGACCCTGATCTCTTGTACTCACAAATCTTCATGTACTCAATAAGAATATGACTGCATATACCAATTTTTAGGCCTTAATCTTCAAAACTTTCCAAGAAATCTTATGTTCTGGCATTTTCCCATATTTTACCTTGGCGTAAGAAAGGTCAAGGTCAACCCAATGTCATAATTTAAATAATCTTGATATTACTCCAGTATCCAATGCTACATACCAAGTTTCAAGGCCATCGGTCGATTGGTTCTGGAGAAGAAGATTTTTAAAGGTTTTTACCATATATGGGCGTGGCAGCCATGTTGGTCATGTGACCTGGACAGTATGAATAGATTTTCATTCCCTGAACCCCTGGAGGCTCTATATAAAATTTGGTTACAATTGGCCCTGTGGTTTTTGAGGAGATTGTTTGAAATTGTCAAAATATGAGATTTCTGGGTCAAAGGTCAAAGAATGACCTTGACCTCTTGTACTCATAAATCTTCATGTACTCATTAAGATGACTACAGATGCCAATTTTTAGCCAAAAATCTTCAACAGTTTCCAATATATCTTATGTTTTAGCATTTTGCCATATATAAGCACAAGGATGCAAATTTGACCTTACCGTAAAAAAGGTCAAGGTCAACCCAAGGTCATTATTTGAACAATCTTGGTAGTACTTGTGTACCCGATGCTACATACCAAGTGTCAAGGCCATCGGCCTATTGGTTCTGGAGAAGAAGATTTTTTTAGGTTTTTACCATATATGGGCATGGCCGCCATGTTGGTCATGTGACCAGGACCGTTTTAATAATTTTTCGTTCCTAAGACCCCAGGAGGCTGAATATTTGAATGAAATTTGAATACAATCCGCCCAGCGGTTACAGAGGAGAAGTCGTTTGAAATTGTAGACGGACGACGTACGGACGGACGACGACGGACGACGGAGCTTTCCCATCCTATAAGCTCCCCCGAAGCCGCTGGCTCAGGTGAGCTAAAAAGATACCCGGAATTTAATCATAAATTTTTGCATAAACAAATGGTTTTGTTCCAGAACTTGAAATTCTACTGACGGTGGCTTAGGGTCACTATTACTCACTAACAATATTTATTTGGCTGTTCTACACTGAATGGCTACAAGCAGCAAGCAGAACTATTAACTAATATGACTGTCAGTGAGAACTCATTCTCTTTTATGGCACACGTTGTCATTACCATCTGTGAAGAGTCTGAACAATATTCCCAAAGGTATTTCTTATGAGATCGTAAATATGTGGCAACGAGACTTTTGTCATTCTTTTAAATAACCAAACCACAGTGAAACCCTTAAAGCCAGTAACGGCCCCGAAGTTAACTGACTTTGGGGTAAATTGTAAAATAAACAGTAAGATTAGTTAATTTGTGATTTTTAGGGGTAGGTTCTCAATTTTGGGGTAAACGCTAACTTCAAAATCAGTTTTTTCCCCTGCAGCGGTCTTCGCGTCTTTCTCGCAGGTCTGTTTGCGGTGGGTGGGTGGGTGGTGCGGAAAGTGGGGGGGGGGGGGGGGGGGGGGGGAATATACAACCTGAAAGAACAGAAGAATCTTTGCAATAAAGTTACTGTTGCAAGTGAGAATTATCATACTTCCCTAATGCTCAACGAAGTTTAAAATGGTTTCCGCTAAGTCAAGTACATTTCTAGGAAATACTTAGTGTTCATTCTAAAAATGAAACAGAAGTATCTGAGGAAAGAATACTGACATAACTCAGATTCCGCCTAAGGTGAATGAATACATATTCAGGAGTAGCAACTCTGCTATTTTCCATTTTTGCCCCTCTTCCAAACTAGGTTCAAGTCGTAAGGGAAAGAATTTGCTCCTCTTCCTTAACGTTGTCCGGGAAGCAAACAGGAAGTCGGAAGTCAGGGATATCCACTCACTTTTAAGTATTACAATAGTTGCCAGAAGGAATCATTATATAGGCCTAGATGTATCATTAGAAACAGCCCAAACTTTACGAGTACAAAATATCCGACAAAGCTGTATGTACATCTACATGCTGGAACTGAAAGACTACGGGTAAGTGGCAGAAGTGAGTCAAACCTCCCTTAAATCCCATTTACTTCTTGACTTATAATTTATTCGATATAAAAGAAAGCAACGTCTATAAAAAGCTAAATGAAGGGGCTAATTAAAGCAACACACGTTTTATCTCTCCAAACTTGCTTTCATTTTTAATTGCATGGGGATTCAATCAGTGGCTTATGCAATTCTTTGAAGGATCCCCGGGGTTAGGACCATCATCTGAGACATACGGCTGTTTGGATGTCATCTGTCCTAGGCCTGTTTCTTTTCAATTAGTCCACCTCATTACTGTTATCCAGTTAATACACAGTGCAGGTTTTCTCTAGACTTCCCACTTTGGCTTCTAGTTCCTGCTTATCAGCAAGACTGTTTCTACCGCCTATGCTAACCATTCTATCATCAAAGTAAACAGCTTCTTCCATTTATCCATTAATTCCTGCGGGTGGGTTAGGGAGAGGTTGAGGGTCTTCCGTACCTGACAGTTCGAACGAGCTCATTTTCAGCTTAATGACTGATTTTAATTTAGATGATTCTGTATGTGTAGGCCCTAATCAGATGACGCAGAATGCGGCGTCTAGCTGGGGTCTACACTATTTGCTAATGCCCATTATATGACATACAAGAATGTGAATGGATTTGGAGCCCGGTAGCTCAGTACGTTGAGCGCTTTCCTACTGATCCAGCGGTCCCGGAATCGAGCCCCGCTGTAGGCGTGGCGGATCTTTTCAATCGTAAACGGGGTTCCATTGCACACAGCCTTTCATTACCATCGGTGTGACTGAAATACTGTTTAAAAGGACGTAAAATCGCAAGTCATCCATCCATCCATGTTAACAGATTAAATCAGCTGTAACATACTTCTGTGTGGGTGTAAATTATGATCTCTCCACGTTTCTTATTACGTCAATGAGACACCAGCTGGCTCACAGCTCCAGATAAGGTGGGATATTTAGGATAATTCTGGGATTTTTTTCTTATAACTCAGCAAAGGCATATATTATGACCCCTCGTTAGAACCGTCTCGGCGAGACGGTTCTAATGAGGGGTCATAATGTATGTTTTATGCAGAAATCATCCGTACATTATCCCTATTACCTCTTGTTTCTAGAGCATTATGGCTCCTACAAAGAGTCTAATGAATCGTAACGCAACACAAAAGCCTTCTCAGATAAGGTATTGGTTTACAACCCATAAAATATCAGCATGTCTTGAGAAAACATTTTTCATGCATACAAAAATGAGCAAGGCCTGACCCGTGAGCTTGGTGCGCATGCCAGCATTTTTAGGTCATGTTTTACCTATTTATACCCAGTGGACTATTCTAGCTTTATCAAATGGATGAGTCCATTTTTCATCTCAGGATTTCTGGATTTTAATTAATTTTGTCATTTTTATACCCCACCACACTTTAGTGGAGGAGTATTATGTTATGCCTTCCGGTGTCCGTCCGTCCGTCTGTGCTCACCATTTCCGCTAACTTGAGTATAGACTGATTTCAGTCGAAGATGTTAGAAATTCTCTTAACCTTCGTTATATTCATATTTTACAAATTTCACTTCTCTCTAAAATATACTCCTGGCTCCAACATCTTCGAAGAAGAAAAGTATCAGAGAGGGACAAGGAAAAAATAGATAAAAAGAAAAAATCTAACATCTTCGGCTCACAAAAGTCTAACTTGAGTATTTCTTCACGGATTTTTTTCAAATTTTGCATACATTTTGTTATCGGGAATGAGTGGTATGGGATTGTTAATGGGCAAAATCCATCCATTTCTAACAGAGTTCCTGCCCGTGTTCGTATTGGAAAAATGGTTTCTGGCCTGTTATTCCTTTACTGTTTATGATATCTGAATGAAACTTCACAGATATGTTTCACATTAAAAGTTACATATTGTGACTAAGGACCGCCACTCTGACCTTTCCAGTTCATGAGTAATCCGCCCTTTATTGATCTGAAAAATGTTTTTTTTTACCTGTAGTTCCTTTACTATATGGAATATCTGAATGAAACTTCACAGTTATGTTTCCCATCAAAGGTTACATACTGTGACTAAGAATCGTCACTCTTACCATTTCAGTATGTGTGTTATCCGCCATTTAATGATCTGTAAAATGGTTTTATTTACCTGTAGTTCCTTTACTATATGGAATATCTTCATCTTTGAAGGAATGAAACTTCACCGATATGTTTCACATCAAAGGTTACGTATTGTGACTAAGAATCATCACTCTTGCCTCTCCAGTTCGTGGGTTATCCGCCCTTGAACCCTCGGCCTAAAATGGTTTTCGACCTGTAGTTCCTATACTATATGGAATATCTGAATAAAACTTTTCAGAGATGATTCACATCAAAGATTACATATTCTGACTATGAACCGTAACTCTGACCTTTCCAGTTCGCGAGTTATCCGCCCTTGATTGATCCGAAAAAAGTTTTTTTACCCGTAGTTCCTGTACTATATGCAATATCTGAGTGAAACTTCACAGATGCGTTTCACATCAAAAGTTATATATTGTGACTAAAGACCGTCACTCTTACCTTTTCAGTTTGAGTTATCCTCCCTTGATAGATCTGAAAAATGGTTTTTGGCCCGTAGTTCCTATTCTATATGAAATATCTGAATGAATCTTCACAGATATGTTTAACATCATAGAATAAGAAACGGAGTCTCTTAGCTCAAAGAAATGCTTTACAGCCTGATCTAAATCTTCACTGGTCAGAATGAGTAGTTTGTATTAATATTTATTTACAGTAAGGAGATCACATGTCTGTCTATCCCAGTTTTGTGGCTATTTAGCTATTATATATCTCTCAAAATAAGTCACGATGCCCAGCAGTGGCGGGGTATCATGCAGTGCCTGCGGTGCTTTTATTTAATTTATTTTACGGAGAAATACCCATTGGTCCTATACAAATGATGTAGACCCAAGTCAGACGCCGAATTTGGCGGCGACTGATCTGGGTCGGCACTGTTTGCCCATGTCCTGTTTATGGGACGCTAGGCATTTTAAAATGGGTAAACTTATGAAGTTTGTTTTTACTGAAACTTTGTGTGAAATCGTAAAAGCAGCTTAACTTGACGAATCTGATATTGTTGCAAATGCAAAGGTAATAAAATCTAAGCATGTTTTCTAAAAGTTCCATTCCCCGTAGAATGAAGTTGAACGTAATACTCAAACTTATCTAAGATGTTATATACTGTTGATGTTATGATTTTCGCCTGATTCATCAACCGGACATCCCAAGTATCAGCCCGAAAGCTTTACGCCTCCCTAGTAAAAGTTATTTTTGACGACGAAGAATGAAAGTTAAAAAGTCCTCATGATAAATTGCTGATGCGAACAGAGGAAAATCTAATCTGCGTACATGAACTGGCAGATATGAACATTCATGTTCGCACATCTAATAAGGACCCGACTACAAAACCTGGAAATCCGACCGGAGATGAGCCGTACGGAAAAACAGTATATGGAGGACCTAAAATGTGCACGTTACTCATAAAGCTCTTCAAAGAAAGATTCAGTCAGCCATTGGAGAGACTCCTGACCATGTTCCCACGTTCAAGAAATAGAAACTTGAGGAAAGTGTGTATGTGCGGTGTGGAGGTGGGGGCTGTCTATATCTTAATATCTTTTGAATTAGCAAAGACGCTTCAACAGGGTGCATCGAGAGAAAAAAGGATAAGAGTCGTAAGCAAGCATAAATAAGAACATTTTCCATTGCCTATACTGGATTGCGACCAGTGGCGGCCATTTCTTATTCTACTTTTTTTTTTATCCTGTTACGAAATTAAGGTATTGAGATAGTATTATCATTAAATATACCAAAGGTATCACCTGTTACTATACCAATTTACTTTTAAGTAGACTTTACATGTTTCACATGTGCCTGTTACAGGTCCTCGACATTGGTCACTGACAAGCAGCAAAACACACACGTTCCGTACCAGTGGCGGCCATCACGGTTCTCATCGCTGATTGATGCATTTTCCAACAGCTTTACAGGAATATAAACATCAAATGATCATTTGCTATTCTAAGTCTCTATCACATTTCTACCGTGTGAACGCATTCGGCTGTACAATGTGAGGATCAAGCATCATAGTCCTCCTTGAAAGAAATGATGTCGGTACGAGAGAACCTAGGTGGAGTTGTTTATTGTCTGCCTCCTAGGATGCAATTTGCGTCAATCCTTTTTGTAAGCATTCCTTTCTGGTTTCTTTACAAAATCCATTTTTTTCATGCAACAAATACAATACTGCGCGTGCGAAACGAATATGGCCGCCACTAGTACTCAGCCGCCACTGGCCCTCTAGCCAGTATATGCGCGCTGTGTTAAGCTGCTTTCTTTTTCAAATTTAATGATTTGTTTCCAGTTTCATGTCATTTTAGTACTTCTGCCTGGACGTGGCTTTCAATAAGAGGATAAAACATTCGTTTCCGTGTTTTAACGTTTGCCAAGCCCGAGTGTATTAAAGTGTTGCAGCCCGAGCCGCGCAGCGGTTCTGCAACATGTTAATACACGAGGGCTTGGGCAAACGTTAAAACTCAGGAAAAGAATGTTTTATCGTCATTGTTGTATACCTTTATATACGAAAGCGGTCTTTAATGGTGTTTAAGCCCTGGCGCACCCCCCCCCCCCCCGTGTTTTAACAGTGTGTCAGCGATTTCGTCGCATTGCGACAATTAAAAATAGAAGGAAACCAACGTAAAATGCTGTCGATTACAGCACGGCTGTTTTCTATATTAAAGTCTCATTGGGTATATAACAAAGTTTATTGTTTTATGATGCTACTAGCAAGATGCTAGCATAGTGTTTTTGGATCTTTGCAAAAGAGATAAAATCAGTTTCATTTTCTTGGTTAGCAAGTCATGTCCTGTTGGCGAACCTAGTATGGATTCTCTCCAGTATGCAGTACCAACGAATCAAATTTATGAAATTATGTGACTCTTTATTTTGTATAATTTTTTTCCGTCAACTGAGAATCCTTAAATTTTGTATATTTAGTTGAATGGTTACATCTAAAAGGAAGATCACTTTGGTTAAGAAATACTTGCTCCTGAGTTTTTTTTTCGCGGCTTTATAGCCTTTAAGCGCCAAAAAAGCAGACGACAAAATTCACGACTGCAAAATTAAAAAAAAAAAGGTTTCGTCCAAGCTATATCATATCGAAAATTCACCGACTACAGGACCAACAGTGCAGACTTAGATGAGGCGGCTATGACGAGCCTCATTATCAGGATCTACGCTGTTTGCAATTTTAGCTATTTTCTTATCTGGTACTTTAAAGGTGAATGAAAATAATTTTCTGTCAAATCAAAATGAGAAAATTCTATCCTTTAAAAGAAGCCGCCAGAAGAAGTGGGATTCACCTATCACAGAATTTTATAATTCTCTTCTGAATTTGTCACCCCTTTAAAATGGCGAATTACCCATAACCGTGTATCCATCCATAAAAAAGAGGTTGTGTCCTGGGATACACGGATAGAAGACACGATTTTAAGTTCTTTTCAACAGTTTTCAGTCATATCAGGACGATGGGAGGATGATAATGAAAGGCTGTGTGTAATGGAACTCTGTTTACGATTGGAAAGATTTTCGCCTTCAGTGGGTCTCGAACCCGAGACCGCTAGACCATCGACCAGCGCTTAACCCGCTGAGCTACCGGGGCCTCAGATGTGCCATTGGAAATGAGGCCAAACAGCCTTTTAGAGCAGTGAAGACCGAGATGACATCGACATAATTGCAGTTTCGTCGAGTTACAGTTCTTAACAGCCATACTGGAGATGAGCCATATGCCACAGAGCAGGTGTCTGAGCCAGATATAATGAAACATGAACAAGGAGCCAGTACTGAGTAAATGAACTTCGGTCTAACGTCCCATCAGCAATTGGGTCATACAGAGACGAGACCTCGGTTAAAAGTCCGAAAGACCGGAGAAGCGGGGGATCGATCTTGTGATCTTCCATATGATTTGTTAAGATCCAATACCACTAGTTAGTCAAAAACGTTTATCTGATTTCTGCCCTCAGTTTTGTCAAGTGTTTACAGAGGCACAGATGTGCGAGTTATAGCACCCATAAAGCAAAACAGAGGCATTCCTACGTCCTTTAGCATTACGTCTATGGAAAAATATAGGGTGATGCAAAACTTCTTTTATTGTTAACAATATTTTATTCAAATTACAAATATATACAAAACAATACAAATTCAGAATAAGATAAGCTATTATACAGTAGCTTGAAGGGGGGTTCAGAAGAAAGTCTTGCGACTTGTATAATCTGTATCCCATTGTTACTGTAAATAAAGTTGTATAAAATAAGTGATTTGAAATACATTATTTCCACGTTTAAATTTGAAACTGGTTTTACAAATGTTAGTATGAAAATCGGAGAATCTTCAGGAAATTGCAAATTTAATCACAAATATCAATATTTTCGAACAGAAGACTCTTCATACTAGTAAATCTACAAATTTAAGAATATACTCAACAAGATTGCTAGGTTTTATTACTGGTCTCTCAAAGCTTCACGGTGAACGGAATATGAGTTTCAATCAAATATTCTACATCACCTTTAAAGATAAATGAACGACTGAATAATATCACGGCTTAGTCGCCAGAAAAAATGTCTTGATACAATATTAAAATTTATTTCCGTTGAAGCCGGTGTTCCCCAGGGTCCTATGCTAGGTCCCCTGTTATTTCTTCTGTATATAAACGATATTGTTGAAATCATAAACTCTTCAATTCGATTCTTTGCAGTTGACACTACCCTCTTTATTATAGTTTTTTTTCCAACCTTTGTTATAGACAGCCCATTACATGCTGCAAACCTGTTAAATTCAGATTTATCTCAAATACATTAATGGGCCACCAAATGACTCGTCACATTCAATCCTTCAAAAGCCGAATGTATCATTTTTTTCAAGGAAACGTAACAAACTTTGTCATTCTTTTGTGGTAATGGACCAACAACCAATTCAGGAAATAAATTCACATAAGCACTTAGGTGTAGTTTTATCCAGTGATTGTACATGGCACGATCATTTGGAATATATTAAATCAAAAACATGGACCCGCATAAATGTCATGAGAAAATTAAAATTCAAACTCGATAGAAAATCTATTCAAATAATATATTTCTGATGTTGTATGGATTCCGAATATGAAGTAAATGAGCTCGAAAAAATTCAAAACGAAGCTGCCCATATTGTCACAGGTGCCACTAAATTAGTTTCAAATATTTACATTTTCAGTGCACTTATTGAAAAGCTTTATGATAAAACCATTAGAACGTAATGTAGTTTACACTTCAGTAACTACATCGGATCACGCGACGTTGCATGCCGTTAAGTGACGTCAAAATAAACCATGATTCTCTACATTTGATTGGACGTAGTGGCGATATGACGTCGTTGACGCTGTTCCGCTCTTAGTAGAAAACTGCGTATATATGTTTTTCTGCTTCAACTGTAGCCCCTAACGCAAATTTGTGGTCAAATGCAAAATAGAAAAGAATGTAAATATAAGCAATGAACTTAATTTGTCTGGTATTTATCGAAGCATAAACTACATTGGGTCGCTAGCAAAGTTAACATGAACCCTTTCGGGGTTCACTTACTTTGCACGCGACCCAATGTAGTTTATACTTCGATAAACATCAGAAAAATGAAATTCATTCCATAATTAATTCTCTCACTCAGGAGATTGGCTGGGAAACCCTCTTAACTCGTAGGAAAAACTATAAACTTCTTTTATAAAATGCAACATCATATGTCCCCTGATTATTTGTCTTCTTTAGTGCCGCCAACTATTGGAAGTACTACTGATTACCACTTACGGACCTCCTCGGATTTACGTAGTTAATGCCATCTAACCTTACTTCAGAATCTGAAACAAAATATTTCTTGTATCGGCTATTACGCTTAGATAAGACAGACAATTTATTAATTGTTGTATTTACGTGTCTTTATGCGGAATGGATTCAAAGAGGACGCATGTGGCGGTGAACAGAATTTCTCGGTACATGAAAGTCTTAGAACTTCCCGCCTCCACGGGTTTCTCAAACCCAAACACTAAGACATTGAAGCCAGCTATGTTCAGAGGTCTGAATAGGGATAGGTACCTCCAGGATCACATATCAAAGGCACATCAAAATGATAATTGCGTTCCGTTTCAATATCCGATCGGTCGCAGCCAAGCTCACCATTGTTCGCGCTTCTGACAGACTTGTTCAGCATGCATGCTACTGGTGCAACAACCACTTACATACAAGTTAAACTCAAAATATATAATGTAAATTGGAACACTTTCGAGGTGGGGGAGTGGGGAGGGTTGGGGCGGTGGAGGGGAGGAGTAATTTTTGCCAAGAAGAATTTGTTTTCCCTTTCACTCACGATTAATTTTCTCCCACCGAGAGCAGATTCTTTTAAGAGTAGCCCCCATTTCGGAAGGGCTTCGTCGTGTATGGAAACAATAGGAAGTCACAAAAGTTGTTTCCGTTTGTGTTAATTTGGCAGTAAAACATGAAGGTGCATCCATTCGTTTTAGGAGTAGTCAGAAAGCTTATGGAGCTATGTAGCGACCTCTAATGTAACACAACGGCTTTGTGTTACATTAGAGGTCGCTACATAGCTAATTCAAAATAAGATAAACGGAATTCTTACAAATTCTTTGTTGAGGTAGTCCAACAATTGGTTTAGTGTAACTGTGTTTCTTAAAGGCTCCTTAGCTATTTCTTTCCTTTAGGTGTTTACCTCTAGTAAGAAGGGAGACAAAAATGAAAATTACAGCGTTGTTTTCGCCCAAAATGTTCCTCTTCAAATTAAAGGTAAATCCCGAGGGCTGCCGTAAAGACATTAAATATTGATACAGACACCCAGTTTTGACACATGGCTGGTTTGTATTTAGGATCGGTGCCCCGATAGTTAGGATATTATACTTTCACGCCTGGTAAACGCACAATTCCATTCCCATCCGGAAATCAAAGAATTAAGCTATTGCCATAATAGAACAGAGCATTTCGACTCATGGATCGGTAGCGCATATTTGTGCACAGTGTTTGCTTTGAAGTAACCTAAAAGAATTGAGCCGCGACACGACAAAACCAACAATGTGGTTGTGCGCCCAGCGCAGACTCAGATCAGCCTGGGCATCCGCCCAGTCTGATCAGAGTCTTCGCTGTCCGCATGAGGGTAGCTTAAACCCTTAGTTACCCCATGAACCTTTAACAAAGAGTCATGTCAGCCTGGGCAGATGCCCAGACTGATCTGAGTCTGCGCTGGGCGCACAACCACATTGTTGGTTTTCTCGTGTCGCGGCTCAATTGGCGGAGTTATCATCAAACTCCTGAACTGAAACCAGTTTTCTGAGCTCCGCCAGGATTTTGATACAATTAACTTTTCATATAAATGAGCCGCGACACGACAAACCCAACAAAGTGGCATGTGTGCCCAGTTTGATCAGAGTTTTCGCTATGCGTTTAAAAGGTAGCTAAGGCTCTAAGCAAGCTCCATGCAGACAGCGAAGACTCTGATCAGACTGGGCGGATGCCCTGGCCGATCTGTCTTTGTTTGACACACATGCCGGTTTGTTGGTTTTGTCGTTTCGCGGTTCATATGTGTCGAATAGCATTGCTATATGGGCTGTCCAATTGCAGAAACTTGGTTTGTTTTATTTTTCCACTTGGGAATGGACTTGCGCGTTTACCAGGCATGATTTTGCAAAACATGCAATCGTGCAATAAACGATAAGAAATTATTTAAAAAAAAAAATCAGTACATATATATGTTGACATATCTAAAACATTGATAAAGGAGCCGAGTCATGACCAAAATACCTTAGGGCATATGGAAGTGCGCATTTTCATCATACTGGGCTACGCATATGCGGCAAGGTGAGATTTATATTACTTTGACGTATTGTGCGTTCACTGATCACACCTCGCAGTCTGATCTGGGAACTGGTTCTGTTATACCTTAAATTGAATGACGGATTTTTTTTTATAACCTGGATCAAATTATATCATAGAATGTTTTCAACTATATGCGTAACAGTAAAATGGAGGAAAGACAGTCATTTTGAATGCAGAGAATATTGTTTTGGTGTGGCATTCTGGCAGGTACGCAAGGTTAAAACTACGTAAACAACGTAATTGTACCAACGCCAATATGACGCTGCTTCAACGCTGTGTTCATAATAGTTGTTCAAGACGGTGTACGAAAAGGTAAGTGTATTTGCCTCCAATAAACATAAAAAAATAAACAAACAAAATCGATACGTTGGGTATACATAAATATATGCAAATAAGGACCATTCAAACTGAATAAATTCTTTATTGAATCATAATACATCAATCAATAAGGAATAAGATCTATCGAAAATAAGAAACGCTCGATGACTTTTGATAAAAAAGGTAAAAACTATATGGTCGTCATAGAAGGGTGTTTCTTTAATGTTTTGGAAATATGGTCTTGACATTTCCCCTTCAAATCGGACATTTTAGAGAGATTATTAAAACAGACGTTTTATGGTAAAACTTCTTCTGTTCTGTTAACTTCATAACTTTTGTTTTTATAGGTAATATACATACATGTAATTTCAGTTAATTTGAGAGTACGGCGTATTATTCCGTCGTCTGTGTGAAAGAGAATGGTAGGATTTTATAAAATATACCGAGGATGGCTCGGTGTAACGCAACAAACAACTGTAGCAAGGCTTGAAAATGATTTAAGTATGATGCAAAGCTTGTTTTAAGTCGTTTCGTTTTCGAAAACATGCAGAGTAACTCTTTTTGGTTGGGGACGGATGCCTGGACAGTGTATAATAGCCGTCATGAATATCACTTCGCGGCCCACTTGAAGTCCTTTAAATTCTGTGACTACATGTAATTGTGTGAGTTCGGTAGTTCACTTTCAAGCAAAAATTAATGAAAATTAAAGCTTTGAAGACGAAAACTCGAAGTCGGCTATGAACTAAGTTCGAAAGGAGTTTTTATAAGAATTGAATGCTGCATGAATTTCTTATAGAGTTTTAGGGTTTATTAGTTATACAGTAGGCCAAAGGCCCATGAGTACACCGTTTTAACAACATATAGCAATACAATGGGCAATGGTGGTCTAAGTGAACAAGAAAAATATACATATCAGTATGATTAAGCATGAGTACAAATACAGTCCAACACGTATTCTAACAAATTACAAATTTCCAAACATTTGTATCCCGAGTTGAGCTTAGACAGTGTCTGCTTAATTTAGCACAAACCGAAATGAATATCTTTAATAAACTTTACCATTACATACAGCTCAGATAAGATGAGGTAATGAGAAAAATCCAGAAGCAACCCCTCCCGCCCTCCAACGAAAGCACGCGCTGCTATCGAGACGACTCAAGTGAGCGGCCGCAACACACACTTCCGTGGGGAACCAGGAGAAAAACAAATTCCCAATCTTCCCCGTTACGTCTTCCCATCTGGAAGACTGAATACAGATACGAATATACAGAGGACAAATTTAGATTTGATCGAAAACTTTTTCATTACGTTTAAGAAAACTTTTGAAAATATAAATTGAAAGATTTTTTGCAACACACTTATTCTCAGACTGTAAAAGTTCTATAAATTTAGGAATATTTGGTCTTACCCAGTAGTATCTTTTAATATACTGAACACGTAAATCATTATAATATATGTATTTGGTATCATCACATTGTAGAATTTTAAACCTATAAGTAATAATAGCAAGCAATCTATAATTTCTACGTGGCATTCTTCCTAATTCTCCATATATAAAATTGTTCTGTGTTTGCTTTTTAACCCCTAAAAGATGTTTACAGAATTGCAAATGCACACGTTCAATAATTTCTGCTTTCGGAAAACCCCATACTTCACTTCCATAATTTAAGATCGGCAAAATTAGTTTATCAAATAAATCTAGCATATGAGACACTGACAAATCCGTAAAGTTATTCACGTGTGATTTAAGTTTGTAAATTGCTTTTAAGGCTTGCCCAGACAATGTATCATGAGTTTCAGAAAATGACCCCCAGTAGTAAACACAACACCTAAATATGTAAACTTTTTAACTATTTCTATGACTTACCACTGTAAGTAAAATTAATGTTCCTTTTTTTAGCATCCCCCTTTTTAAATATCACCACTTTTGTTTTATTCACATTTATACTTAACTTCCACCTTATATGTTACAGAGCAATAACATAATCAGTTCGCTGGTTGTGGAGGCAGTTACTCTGATCAGTTTCCAGAGCACAAATCTGATCACGTCCTAAGTAGATATGATATGTGCTAAACCTTGTACTTGTTATGCCTTCTGATTTAGTATATGTATTGAGAGTTGCTACTGAGTTCCTAAGTTTAAAATATTTTCCGTATTCTATAGATGTGACGTTAAACATTGGAAGGTATGTCCGGGCCAGAAACAAAGAAACTTGACGAACTGTTCCGATCACTGCCGAAGAATGCCGGCGTTGATCCGAGACTTGTTGAAGCGGCGAGAACAGAGCTGAACCTCTTGAAATTCCATGCAGGAGCGCAGGTCCTCAATCATAAACAGGTTAAGTATTCGTTTTCAGCTAATACCGTAAAACAGAATAAAATTGGGGGAACCTACAATGGAACAGCTTGGTTTTACATTGCAGTATCGCATCCAAATGATAAATAGCGTAGACCCTAATCAGAACAGAATTGCCAAAAATAATTTTCTCTTGATTATTAGAATAAACTTAAGTCTGTGGGAAATTAGCTGTTTGGAATTACTGTGGGCCCTTGACCGCAAGTACGAGTACAGTAAGAAAGACGAATTGTCACGTCAAAAGTGCATTACGCTAAAAATTTCTTTCTTGCACGAATGTATGAGGTATAGTCAAAACTGCTCGGACTGACAGCATAACTGCTAAACTACTCGAAATTTCCAAATAAAATAAATCTGATTTAAACAAGCACTTATTTAAGACATTCTGAAGACTTTTCATCAGGATTGCATGCTGGACACTGTCTTAAATTCATTCTTGAATGCATGACGATTGAGTACAGCAACGCAAATAAGACATACGCAGCGCTTAGTCATTGGGAAGGCCTACCAATTTAATCTTATCAACCACTGCAGCATCAAATGAACAGATATCTATATAAAAATACATATAAAATATCGCATATATATTTATAACCTAACGGCATGTGCTTCCTAACACAAACATTTACAAGTGACTATTTATTGGCAGATTTTTACATGGAAATCCACGGCAACTTTGGGGCCGGTTTACATTCTCAGATGGTTGGTAGTGCAAGAAATTCGTTAAGCCATGGTATATTTTACAAAACTGACGAAATATGAGCAAATACCGGTTAATATCGCCAACCATCGTATTCTGCAGGTGTCAACTTTTCCTTTATTAATCATTATCTCGGTGGACTATTCTGTTGTGGATGAAAGACAAAAAATACTCTGTGAGACCACCGGCCCGACCTGCGCGGCAGAGTTATTTAGCTAATCAATACAAAACGAGCTACCGACTGAGCACGGACATGCGATTCTTCTCCATCAGTTGCCGACTTTCGCATCGGCACCTTTGCATAAGTATCGGAATAAAAATCTTAAAGAGTTCCTTCAAGAGCAGAGAACACATTCTCGAGAAGGAACATGGGACATACTTCGAAATTTCGGCTATCCAAGCCTCATCAGTGACCCTGATAATATCTGGCGACGAAAGCCAGAGAAAACATACTGTAATTTCTTAATTTTAATAACGCAGTCGATTCAAAGACTTATTAGCTTCAAAAGCGGGGTCTAAATGAATATAAAAAGCGTTGGTCTAGAATAAAAGTCTAAACCAATAAAAAATTCTGATTTCTCATAATAAAATATAATCTGCTCTATGGATAATGAACGGGGAGACGTTTTACGGCCGCCACACGGCACAACACCAGCAGCAGAGAAGCCAAATAAAAAAATCTTAAAGAGGAAGACTATGATGGTTGTCGAGGATTGACAATTTCACGGCATAAAACGATAGATGTATGCCTATACACATCTATTTTTGAATTTCAGGAAACCTGGACAAAGACAGATGTAGAGAAACTTCAGACCGAATTACAAGCTAAAGATACGGAAATATACATACTGAAGCAGCAAATATTGAAACTCAAAGACAGGTAGTATATTTCAGTCTTCTTCCATTTATGTTTCACCATCATTTCGTTCCGAGTTATCATCAATTATGGAAAATGACTGAAAATTTTTCTTCATTTTCGTCTGTAAACTTGGAAGTTTGGGAAACTTTCAACAACTTCACTTGCTTTGTGTCATTTAATGCATACAGAACGCGAAAATGGTGGTGTTGCGAATGAAATTCTGATTACCTGCAAGTCATAGTAGATGAAATAAACAGGACAAAATTATTGATAGAAACTAGAACAAAAGGTAGAGCATCGAAGGGCTATTCTTTTTATCAATATATTGGGACCTGAACATAATCACTGATAGTGCTGAGATATCTCAACAAGATAATCTCAGGCTGATTTCAAGCTTCACACGAGACCTAAATAATCTGAAAACCAGCCCTAGATTCAATGTGTTGGCCTAAACCCCATCACACACAGGTTCTGCTAGTTGTCACCTTTCAATAAAAAAAGCCTTAAAAATCCACCATCTGTTTACACGAACATGAAAGACCGTAATCAGATCGCGTGAATACTTACACATGACAAGGGGGGTTTGTATGTCAGAGTTCATGTTTTCTCTTTCGTGTCACTGTATTTTAGAGGAAACATCAACCCCAGCCTGAGAGACCTGTCAGACCCCAACGCACCAGTGAAACTGAGAGACAAGTACAACAAGCTGTACGAGATAGAGTGGAACGATGCTTACGATTATTTCAAAGACAAGGGCTGGAATGAGATTGAAACAATAGTCACACTACAGAGAATTCTGCGGGTAACTGTACTTTTAACTTTTCAAAAGAACCAAATCGTGACAAAATACTAAATAGACCAAGCCGTTTAGCTCAAATGACCTACATGGGTTTGGTAAGCTCGGCAAGCCATTATCTTCTGTCACAAATTGCATCTTTGTGTAAATTCTGCCCTGAAACCGCTTTGAACTATAGAACCTGGTATGATAAGACCCATACATGGCCCCCAGAAACTCAGGATATATTTTTTGGGGGGACCTTACTTGCAATTTTTAGGAAGTATTTCAAGCTATCTCACCTTAAAATGCCCATATCTCCATTCATTTACAAAGTACAACATATGTTGTGGATATTCATTTTCTTATGATACAAGAAATCATTTGGTACACATTTGAATTTGATCTATTTGAAGCTTTTGTTAAGCATCTCTGAACACGCGAACTCGAGTGGGTGGGGTAACTTGAAATGCCTTGCACAGTGTACATCTAATTACATATAGTAGTGTTATCGCTAGGCTTTTGCTAGCCAAAGATGTTAGATTTTTTTTATTGTTTTTACTTGCCCCTATCTGATCCTTTTGTACCTGACTGTAGATTGTAGAAAGAAGTAAAGTAAAATGTGAATATAGGGCTAAGAGAATTTCTAACATCTTCGATTGAAATCATTCTATGTTATCGCAAGCATTTGCATTTCAACAGGGCGTTTTTAAAAGCTGCTGTTGATGCTGTAGTCATTTAAAGTAAGGACTCTTTTCTTGCAGTTTTCTTTAAAATTACTTAAACAACATAGGCATGTCAGGTGTTATTCTGAAACTACATGTCGAGGAAACATTTTATTCCTGTATGTCGCTATTAACTCAGACAAAAAGCGATAGAAACAATGCAATTTTAAGTGAATTTGAAAATAAAGCACATTGATTGGCTGCTTCCAAGCACATGCTCGGAAGCAGCCAATCAGTGTGCTTTATTTTGAGTTTGAGATTATTCTCAAGTTTTATAATTAAGCTGGCAAAACACGAAAATGAAGTTTTTATTTACCCCAGAATACAGACGGTTCAAAGTACAAATGTTTTGATATATCTAGTTTGACAGTGCCAAAGAAACATTATGTCAGGTCAAACTCTGTATGAATGTTTCTGCCTTAGCTATATGCAACACCTTTTTCGTAAGTTAGTAAATATCAAGTACTAGCGAGTTTGTATTGGTGATTTAATTCTTGTATTTTCTTCCAGGCTAGTCACAGGTTTTGTCATGATGTGGCCGCAGAACAACTACGAAATATTGAGGGAGAGGCGATTTACCCATCAGCATCGGTAAATAATCTTTCTTAATCCAAAATGTTTGCAACCCCAACATTGACTTTCTGAGTATAAGTGCATTCACCAGAATAAACTCACCATCTTTCTGTAAAGCCTTCCGTGCTACGAGTATTTCTTTGATTTAGATAATATTGAGTCATACTGCACATGGTAAGTGATAGTGATGATATTAAGGAAAATTAGATAATAACTGTGTCATGTAGCCAGCTGCTTTTCTTGCTCATATTTTGCTTATTTAGGGTAAAGTAAGGTAAATTCGGACAGCAGGTAAATTCGGACATACCACTGCAAACAGTGAAAATCCAGACGAGAGCCGTCTCATCAGGATTTTCACTGTTTGTCCAATTATTTTTGTTTTAATTCAAAACAACTGACATATAAATGAAAGAATGTCACTGTCCGAATTTACCTGCTGTCCGAATTTACCTTACTTTACCCTAAATAAGCAAAATATGACTTGACCCTACTATCTGCATTTGTTGCCAAACTTTCTTTCGGATGTTTGGTGACTTGCCTGTTGGATTCGTTCTAAGTACTTCTTGTTTTCAAGGAGTTCGCGAAGAAGGTCAGTCTTCAATGAATGTTAGAGGGTGTCTGCTGTGATTTCGAAAAAAGTCCTGAATTCGATGTACCTTGATTCATTCAGTCGTTTGACTGATTTCAAGACCAGTGTCTTGCAATATGTCAGCACACTGAACGTTATTTCTGTACCTTTATTATTTCAGTGGATGGATGACAGCGGCATTATTGCACGAATGAGATCAAAAGAGATTTCCCGAGAAATTACGAACCTGGCCAAGACATATCAGAAATGTACCGGGCCGAAGTGTGTATCTGCACTGCAAAAGGTATGTTCACTACAAACTTGATTTAAATGGTAAGTTCAGTACACAGTTCTGTCAGTATACGCAACATTCAGATGTATATTTACTCTACTATTGCATAGATAATAGCAGTACGTGGACTTGAATGGGTCGCTTTCAGAGAAAACAACTCAGCTATTTCCTTATTTTGCTACCTACATAATGGGCGTCAACTCTAAAAAAAAGCTCCTCCTGATACAAGTTCGTCTTTTGAGACCAGAACCCATCTTGAAATGTTTTCGTCATCTAGAAAAGTAAACACGAAGTCACAAAGTTATTTTCCTTTGTAAAATTGACGTAAAACATTGAGGGGTATCCATTTACATTTTCCTTCTTTATCATAGTCTCTCATTACTCAAATTAGATTTTTGTACATCTCGCGTGATTTTTTTAATGTGTATATGTATCTTATGTGTAGAAAAGTGAGACCTTTAATAAATTATCTATCTATCTATCTATCTATCTATCTATCTATCTATCTGTCATTTTTAATTATCTTTAGCACAACAGTATACTATTTCCGAGCTACCATAACAAAATAAGATGCTTAATACTAAACTTTCATCTGCGTATCACTGAAGAACAGTCAAATGCCATTCTTATATTGAGATTCCGGAACATCATTGTTAGTAGCCGTGGGGGGAGTGGGGTGGGGGTAGGAGGCGACATAGGGAGGGGGGGGGGGGGGGGGGGCAGATTATCCTATTGAATACCTCGCTGCTTCAAACAACATAACACATTCAAAACAAAAATGTGTCGGTGGAGGATGAGAAGCTGAGGATTTTTTTAATATTTACAAATGAATAAACTGCTTTGTTTTTCATTGCAGGCTTTTATAACCCATGTTCTGCCAACCTTCATCGACCCTGAGAGATACTTTGAGAGGGAGATCAGTGTCTACACTAAACTCTGCGTTGAAATCTCCTGGTTCATGTGTATTCAGGATCCACCAATGACCTTCATCGACAGGATTGAGCGTGGGGCTGAATTCGAGATGGACTTTTTCAAAAAATACAAAAACAACACTGGGAATAAGTTTGATTATCTCGTCTGGCCGGCCTTATTATTATTCGAAGGGGGGCCACTAGTTGTTAAGGGCGTTGCTAAACCGATAAAGAAGAAACACAATATCTATGATTCAGGCCAACCGGAAACAGAAGTTCCTCAGAGGAAGATGAAAATGCCTTCATATGATAATGTCCCATACACAGATACAACTGAAGTTGACATGGCGGCGAGAGATCCCGAGGACTGGGTAGACTTGCGTATGGATGACGATGTTGATGATTATGATGACGACTCCTGGAATAGGCCTACACCTCGAACACCTCCACAGGTGTATAAAAAAGCACCTGTGCGGGATGATGGCAAGGAAGCGTCATCGCCGTTTTTCCAGCCCCACGAGCAGACGACAAATAATGGGGTTCCCGCCATTAATATAATAAAAGATACACCGGAGCGAGAAAATGAGGCAATGAATTCAGACAGGTCAAAAGGAAGAAAGAAAGGGTCCTCTCCATACCCCATGGACAAAACTGATGGTAATTTGACGGTACAATGGAAGAAAGGCAAAAACAGTCGAATGCCAAGCGCACCATAGCGGCTGATATCAGTAAATAATGGATCACTGTCATACATACTGGCAATCACTAGGAAAACAACGTCGTATTGACGTCAGTGTAATTTTATGACATTGCACTTACACTAATACGACGTTGTTATGTTGTGTAAGAATTTCTTACTAAAGGTCAGTTCTGGCAAAAAAAAAATTCTTAGAACCTCATTATGAACTTGGACAATAATTTGAACAGACCATTGAAGTATGTGCTTGTTTATTGTTCATTTTAACAAAACAAGAACTGATTTTTACAAACAATATTTGGCGAAGATATCAATACTATTTGTTGGATTCTCCTACGCTTATAAATTTGATGAGTCCATTAGCCCATTTAAAGAGGTGCCTGGTATAGTTATCATATTTCCTTTTACAGTTGTAAAGAGACATACCCATTTTTCTTCTGCAAACAATGTAGACATTGATTAGACGCTGCGTTCTGCGGCATCTAATCTGGGTCTACACGGTGTGCCAGTGTCAATTTATGAACTCCTTCTATAAATGGGTTCAAGTTTTTTTAGACTCGATCTCCTAGCCTCCGATTTCGAAGGTGATACTGCCGTCGAATGTCTTATCCTCTATGGCGAATGTCTCAGAGGTTCTACTGTGATCTTAAAGCGTAGAGTGCATAGTAGCAAAGACCAGGTATGAAGGAATTGCTGTTGGCCGCATAATGACATGTACAAGGTTTTTCCAGTTTGATGAAGTTAGCCAATCTTCATAATAATATAAAAATAAAAGAATGGACCCTTGGTTAACAAAAACCTTCGCTTCTTTTTCACTAAATCTACCAGAATGTTGACTCTCAAGTGCGTTTTATATCGACGGAATCATACGGCTTTACGATTTTACGATGTGTTTCAGAATTATTTAGTACGGACGAGTGTACAGGCCATGGCTGCAAAATAAACGTCCTTGTTGCTAGTTAAAAGTAACATGTGCGCTGGGGTTTTTTTTTGTCTTTATGATCTGCCAGTCTTTTGTCGTTTTTTCGACATATTAGCGGAATCGCCTGGTATTAAAATGTTTTAAATTATACTCCTCACCAAAAGTTTAGCATAATTAATTTTGAAGTTAGCAGCACAAATAACTGATAAAGGGGACTTCCTATAAGTAAAATATGTGTGGTTATTGATCCTATCCGAAGCATTACATCTACACACTCGATTTTTGAAACCCTGCATGGATACACAACGACAAAAGTTAAGACCACTGTAATTAAAGTTCAGTTTTTAAAACTTTTTAAAAATATGTTCAAATCATCATCGGTTTTATTTTTTCACACACCAAATTAACATCGTCTGTAGTCGACATGTTAAATCGTAATTTGCTACATTGATTGTGGCTAAGTTATTTCTAAATCAGAAATAAAAGAAGCTCTTTTCAATACTTATATTCAAAATCACCAACAATGCATTTTTCTATGAATTCTGTCATTTTTGTCTGACTGAAAACTGTCGGTCTTTGATACTGGCACTTCAATTTTTTTGTGTGACTTACTTGTTCCGTGGTCTCCTGTCTGACATGAGACATTCTTTTCCTAGCACGACATTTTATATGCAGAAAATTAAAGATCAAAAACTATTATTTTACAGAATAATGTCAACCCGCCAAAATTCTTTTACCTGATAATTTGGGACAAAATGTCACCAGGCATATGCTTAAGTATTCCATCTTTCCAAATCCATAAATCATATCCTTGTTAAATAGGTTGCTAATTTTCTATAGAATTTGTAACAAAGGTACCATAGAGTTGAAATATGCCAAACTTTTGACGAGGAGTATATTTCAACATACTACAGGTTACATGTACGTAGTTGTGTTTCTTTTGTTGCCCCGTAGCTCCCTAAAATAGTGTTATATATAGAAAAAGTGAAGTCAAAGTACCGAATTCTATGTATGTAACGCGACGTCTGATTGGATAACGTCAAACATTTGCGGCAGTATATCCTGCGATACACTGTCGCAAATCTGACGTCATTATAACACGTCGCTTCTGATTGGCTGAGGTCTGCTTTACGTTGCTGAAAGCACTTGCGATGGGTGCAAAATGGTACACTTTGACAGGTGAAAATAGAAAAAGTGCATAAGAATGGGGATAACTGTATTAAAAGTGTCATTTGGGGAGGTAAATCGTCGGTTTTATGGTGGCAACTTTCGTTTTACGGCTCCGCTAACGCGTTGCCCTATAACGAAATTACCGACCATAATACCGACGATCAAGGTTCCGCAGTACACTTCGGCCATTTTGGACCATATTTCTGCATAAAATCACATCTAATCACAGCCCAAATAAAGCAAATTTTTGAAATAAAAGTGGTTCTTTCTCCTAGGTATAATGAAACTGTATCTCTAAATGTACAGAATGCTATTGTAAAAGGTACCTTTGAAGAGTTCTCATTTTTTTCGTTTTTCTCTCATGGTCAAAATTTGTCTAAGTCCATTTTATACAAGAAAGTGTTGACATATACCCTGCTTAGGCTTACATTAAAAAGTTGCATGTTTCAGGCAAGTCAGTGATGTCTAGAGTTTTTCCACTGCAACACCAACATGTTTGGAAAGATTACTTGGGTACTCCCTTAGTCATCCATATTGGCTCCCTATTGTCTCAATATAGTTTTTTTTTATATAAAACGAGTCTGATATACCATCTATATTGGAAATCAAATGTTACTGAAAACACATGTATCATTTTATTGGCCTTATATTTAATACCTATTTCACCTGTGGAAGTTACCTGTGAAACTAGCTGGTGCCATATTTACAATCTTATAAAGTCCTATAGCAAACAGCATTGTTTCTTCTGACCACATATGTCAGTATGCATCATGTCTCTGTCAAAAATTTGGTGTGTGGGTGGGTATGTTGATTTGGTTGTGTGTTTGTTTAGACATATGTTGTGGAATAACCCTGAAAAATATCTTTGATATGCAGGTTGAATATTCCACATTTAAAGGCCCCATTGCTCTATCAGCATGAAATATTTTATAGTGAGGTATCGCTGCAAGCTTCTCACAAAAGTTTCCCCATTGATTATTATCGTGATTGACCGGCTTTGAAAAATCAAAACGTCCTTGAGTTTACCATAAAATAGATTTGAAAAAATAACTAGGTCATTTTAGTTGCCAACCAAAATGACCTACTTTCGATTTCACAAGCTTTATTTCATGATAAAAATACAACGTACAGGCGGTAAAAATATAAGGTACAGGCGTTTAACAGGTGATAAAAATACAATGTACAAAAATATTAGGCAAGGATCCCATTGATTGTGCCGCTGTTGCACTATTGCATTGCTAAATGGGGAACCAGAGACAAACCTGTACTTATCATTTTTTCAAAATACTTTGTTCCTCTTTTTTTGCCAGTTATATGCTACAAAAAAGCACATCAACCGACATATTTTCATCTATTCTGAAGGCTGTACATGTTTCATAATGATTTGTATTTTGACGGCTTTAACCTTTGATAGGACTATGGAGACTTTAACAGGTGACAAAAATACAATGTACAAAAAAACTAGGCAAGGATCCCATTGATTGAGCCGCTATTGCATCATTGCATTGCTTAACGGGGAACCAGAGACGAAACCCGTATTTTTATGGAGAGACTTATCATTTTTTCAAAATACCTTGTTCCTTCTCTTTTTCCAGTTATATGCTACAAAAACGCACATCAACCAACATATTGTCATCAATTCTGAAGGCTGTACAGGTTTCATAATGTTTTGTATTTTGACGGTTTTTACCTTTGAGAGGACTATGGAGACTTTAAAAGTGGGTGATACCAATTTTCCTACCAGCGCTGTCGACCGAAACATTCTTTAGCCATACATGCAAAAGTGGCTGTTGACAGAGATAATCAACAGCACTTTCAGCTCTGTCGACAGCCACTAACAATAGTATCGTTCATCGTTACTGGTCACAAATTTTTGCTACCGTGTTCTCGGTCAACAACCACTTTGTATAGGTAGGTAAAATGGTATTACCATCGTTATAATGGCTGCATAATTTTGCCTGTTGCAGCCCTTCTCTGACTGTTACGTTGATGTGACATTGAATGAGTGATATCACTATTTTTTCAGCTTCAAGAGTCGGGGAGGGAAGGGGGGTTGGGGGGGGGGGGTTCTCTTCAAAAACCATCCACCAAAAAATCTATAACTGTCTTATCAAACGGATTTAGATGCCTGATACTAACATATTCTGTTTCAGCCACATGTTTGTGAAATTTATTTTTTTAAACTCTGTATCTAAATTATAGCATGAGATTTTTCATGAATCAAGTTTCTGACTCAATATCACAAATGCAAGGCTTAAATGTCTACAAGCAAGTATATGTATCACAGCATAGCTGTCAAACACTCCGGATATCCAGTTGTACACAGAACAATTGAAATAGGGGAGAATATATGAAAACATTCATTCTATGGACAGTTTTAATTTCATGTCACAAATATAGTATTAATTCTAACACTTTGAGATAAATGGGAGGGCGAAGATGCCAAGACAGCCTTTAGCACTGGGAGTACTGCTGGTACTGGCCAATGTTGGGACAAGGCTCTGCTGTTCTTGCAGTAGGTGCTTTATGGGGATTGTTTGTAGCTGACATTTTCATCCAATTCATTTTTTTTTCTATCCAATCTTTCTGGGCTGGGTATATGGGCAGTAAAGTTGCAAATTTAAATAACTGCACATGAACAGAGTCTGTTAATTTCATTCTTTGATTCCAAAAGCTCATTCATCAGATTTTTTTATTCTCGCTGCATTAGGTGATAAATGTTTGGTAGGGCCATAAAAACCCTCCATCAGATATGAGAGACTATACAATTTTATACGAAAAACAAACACGCAAAGAACTTCCATAATTAGCTATCCATAATGGCACCTTACTGAGAAAGTACTGTATGTGTCTTAATAAATTCCAGGGGCAGTGCTAGTCCTAGGGTCGTTATATGAAACTCTTTAGACAAAACTATGTCAATGAATAAAAAATGGTGGTCTGGAGCCAATCTCGATGTTATTTTGTCAATCTTTACAGAAAAAGAAGGGAAGGAGTGTTTATTAGAGATATTTATTGGAAGAAATACAATAGGCTTTAAATTTGCAAAATGCATGACAAGATTAAGCTTTTATATTGATTTAAGTAGTACATGTACATGTATGTGCCAGAGCTTTTCCAAGTATTTTGAGAATGTTGCCTTTTTCCCAAACCTTGGTTTTTTTAAACATTGTCAATTCTGCATGATTTTAATGATATTTCCATCGACAATAGGGCTCGGCATTTTCGGCCCCTGTGAACAGAAAGAAAATCCCTCCAGGGTTTTCAGTAGGATGTTGAAATAAGAGTCGCTTACAGAAGTTGGGAAAACGTAGATGTCCCATAATGCAGTTTTTACGATAATGCAGTTTTTACGATATAGTTAAGTTAACTCTTGTTATCTCAAACACTGATATTTCAAAGTACCCTCTTAAATCAAAGAAAATGGTTTGGACATATTTCATCTCCTGTTATTATAAACTACTGGTATCTCAAAATTATATTTTCCGGGATCAGAAAATTGACTTTGAGCTACCAGTAGTTTGAGATGAACTTTGACTTTCAGATATCAAGAGTGGACTATTCTCTGAAAAAAAGGAGTGCCCAGCCAAACAAATGGAGTAAAGGGCTCCAAGTAAGGAGCAAATGAGAAGTCTAGGCTGTTTATCACTTGTTATAACATGATTTTTAAAAGACAAGTAAATCACAGAGATGGGCGTTTTAATCATTATATTGAATAGTTAACATTACAGAATAGAAAGAATGATTCATAACTGATATATGGCTTCACATTAGGCTCGAAGCCCCCACAGTTTCAAATACTTGCCCAGGCTTAGCTGCTGGAACTTGCTGCCTTCAACACTGATGGCAAATTCCTAGCACTTCTGTAACAATACACAGACAAATAATAGTAGCATGCACTTCAAAAAGTGCATTTTCCCCATAAACTTATGTGCATGTTTTGGCATGGGCACCAACTTGTTGCATCTGGGTGAACAGTGTGTTCAGGAGGACAAACTCAGTAATGCTTGAATAATATCATGTGACATCACAGGGATAATATCAACACTTTCTTGTATAAAATGGACTTAGACAAATTTTGACCATGTGAGAGAAAAACGAAAAAAATGAGAACTCTTCAAAGGTACCTTTTACAATAGCATTCTGTACATTTAGAGATACAGTTTCATTATACCTAGGAGAAAGAACCACTTTTATTTCAAAAATTGGCTTTATTTGGGCTGTGATTAGATGTGAGTTTATGCAGAAATATGGTCCAAAATGGCCGAAGTGTACTGCAGAACCTTAACCTCCCCAAATGATAATTTTGAGTACAGCTATCCCCTAAATCACAACTCGTAAACCATAGAAACATTTACAAACTCTCCAATACAGGGTTGTGATCAGGTGCTCGTGAGTGGTAAGCGTCGCCTGCCTATTATAGTACACCAGCTATGTCCATGCGTCTGAGGGAAAATGAAAATCCGGTTACTAACAGCCATACTATGATTAGGCCGTGGCCAGCAAATCGGAAATCAGTATAGAAACGGTCCAATTGTAGGAATGAACGGGGTTACTGTGTCAGTTCCTGAAAATTTTCTGACTTTTTCAAATAGTCAGCCATAGAATTTTTTAAGTGTTGACACAAGCGTCGCTCTGCAATAACCCCGGTACAAAAATTCACCGGTGAATAGCTTATCTCGATCAACAAAGTCTTGATATTTGAAACAGGCTCGAGCATAGCAGATTATCTCCGTATGCAGGTAACGAAGGCATATTGCTACTAAAAAATGGCAAGTTAGCAATAAATGTAACAGTTCGCGATGAAGTTTTTTTTACATTGTGCAAGTGTAATCTTCAACTCTTTTCTCATGGCATGGTTCCTAACTCTTTGTATCTTCAAATAGTTTAAATCGCGCAACGCTATGGAAATATAAATCTTAAAGCTGGTATCACATAATGTCAGTTATATAATAGTTATCTCACTCCAAATAGCTGCAATAGATATACCGACACTCTTATCCCTAAATTGGCTATTATAAACACAATAGAACTAACAATAAACCATGCAATAAGTAATATTTGAGCCACGACACGAGAAAACCAACAATGTGCTTGTGCGCCCAGCGCAGACTCAGATCAGCCTGGGCATCCGCCCAGTCTGCTCAGAATCTTCGCTGTCCGTATGAAAGTAGCTTAGACCCTTAGCTTTCCTTTGAGCGCCAAGCGGAGAGTCTGATCAGACTGGGCTGATGCCCAGGCTGATCTGAGTCTCCGCTGGGCGCACAACCACGTTGTTAGTTTTCTCGTGTCGTGGCTCATATTTGTTTAGAAAGTATGTCTGTGGTATTGATACGATGTGCTCTTCCTCGCGATTTCTCTAATAAATGTGACTGACTACTCGATATGCCTGTCGTGAATCAACTGGTAGATTTCTCCCCCTACAGAGTTTCAGTGTTTTGTGTTTCTGTCCAGTCATCGTACGGCCGCCATACGACACTTAACTCGAGCTGCGGTGAAATAAGTAAGTTCTCAAAAGTTGGAGCCTTTCGAGCCGGAGAGTGCCCAGGGGTATGAGGTGGTAAAATAGGTTTGACTTGTGTGATTGTGTGCGGTAGCAGGGTGTCCTCAAATTTCTCGTCGGACCAAACTGATTCATCTTAATTTCATTTGGAGGCATATTTCTGTTTGAACCAACCTGACTCATCTTAATTTCATTTGGAGGCATATTTCTATTTGAACCAACCTGACTCATCTTAATTTCATTTGGAGGCATATTTCTATTTCAACCAACCTGACTCATCTTTATTTCATTTGGAGTCATATTTCTGTTTGAACCAACCTGACTCATCTTAATTTCTTTTTGACCCATACTTCTCGTTGAAACAACCTGACACTTATTCATTTCATTGGAGCCATATTTCGCGTTGGCCGGACCTGACACATCATAATTTATTCGGCTCCATATTTCTTATTGGACCAACCGGAAACTTTTTATATCAGTTGAAGTCATATTTATTGTTGGACCAATCTGACACATATAAATATCATTTGAGCCAGACACAGTTTGGCCGTAGCATAGCTAAATGAACGCAGAATAAGAGCAAACTAAACAATATCTATTAGACGCTGAATCATGTTAACAATTTGCTAAAAATAGGAGTTTAATAAAATCTGTAAGTTGCGAGAAAATAAACTTGTCGCATGTAAGAGCCGCGAACATTCAGATGAGGCTGCGCATCCGTGAAGTCTGATCGGAGACTCCCCTATTCGGATGAATTATCTATGGATGCTTTGGATTCTAAATATTTATAGAAAAACCTTTCATTCGGAGACTGATTTGAGTATTTAGTGCCCGCACATGCTCTTTTGAAACGGCTCAGGTTTCAACTTATTTGACGCTGTGGGGGCAAAAAATGGCATATTGTAATAAATTGAAATTGCTGCTTTGGTCTGTAATATTTATTCTTTTGTCACGTAATAACACGAATTAACGTGTTTCATTGGTATCCAAGTCTTAACAGTGTAGCTAACCCACGTGACTTTTTGATAGTGTTCAGACTTTTTGTATGTAAACAAGTACGAGCGAGGTCTGTATTGTTCCTGATAATTTTCTTATTACAGAACGGATTGACATGGGGTAATGTGCAGAGTGCTAGGCGTAACTTCTGCTGTCTGATGTTGCCTGCTGAGAAAGTATATCTTGCTTAGTTAGGTACAAAATGTTAGACCAAAATTGTTCTTTTCGATCTTCTGGATTTTGATCGAGCATTTATATACTCAGCGTCAATGAAAACGTACCAGTTTGGAACATATGGCATGTTATGTTCGTTTTATGTTTAGTTTTATGTTATAGATGATTTAGTAAATCTACATTTTCTGGTACTGAGATAGGGTGTTTACAAAGTAAATTCCGTTCGTCAGTCGGCGCTATCAACCGTGACGTCATTACTGACGTGTTTGAAGATTGTTCATATCGCATGACAAATTTAAAGTGTAACAAATTGATATTTCGCGCACTTCCAGACACTTGATTGCGAGTGAATTATTTTTTGGACGGTCTATTGACATAATTTTATAAACCACTTTTCCATCATGGAATAATGACGCGATTCGGCAAATAAGGGTGACGTTATACATGTAACGTCATGCTCGGGCTGGATGATTATTGGCGTTTGCCTAGCAAAGATTCTGAAATTCAGTTTCATGGATCTCAGCATTTTGGGCTGTAAAAAAGTAACATATTTACCGTAAGTTACTTTTGTCTGTCCCTTGTGCGTGACAATATGGCGACGTTCGATTCCAATTCACTTTATTGAATTCGGTGGTCTAGATTTCTTTTCTATATCGATTTGATAGGCTATCCTTTCTCTAGGAAAATACATCATAGGAGAATTTCTGCCATGTGAAATTATGCTGGAATTCCGTTATTCTTATTTCAGAGCGTACGATATGTCACACACTAGCAGCGTCACACACTAACGGCAAAACGACATCATGAGCGTAATAAGATGGTTCGATATGATAGCTATACCCTGCTGATATAGTATGATCATTGAATTTAAGCAAAAAATATGACATTACAAGACTGGGTCGTTTTCATTGACGCTGAGTATACTTCATCAAGCGAGATGTTCAATCAGTGCCCAGCACTCTGCACTTTACCCCATGTCAATCCGTTCTGTAATAAAAAATGTCAGGATTGGTTGGTTGGTTGTTTTGTGTCAACAACACTTTGAAACAGTACTTTAGTCTATATCGAGCCGTCTCCTAGAGAGAGGGAGAAAGAAAAAAGATTTGATAGACGAGAGAAAAATAGCCAAAAAAACCCTCACCCGCACCTACTGCAAGCACAGTACTGCTTGCCCCACTATTAACCAAATTAGTAGGACGCCCCGGCACTCAAAGTTACGCAGCGCCATCGCCCGACCGCAACCACCCCCGAAAATAAAATATCATGAGAAACACAGACCTCGCTCGTACTTGTTTACATAATAAGTCCGTGAATGATTTCAAAAAGTCACTTGGGTCAGCTACACATTGAAATGCAATGATGTTTTCCCTAGCTGAACCAGCCGCAGTCAGACAAGTTTCTTGTTGAAGGCTTCATTGCTCACCGAGCCGGATAAATGCATGTAATCTTTTATTCTGAGTTATCGTCGCTGCAAGCTTTTCTCTACAGTTTAGTAAAGGTAAATGATCGTGATTAGTCAACTTTACACAAAATAAAACATCCAAGGTTGAGTTTCAAATAAAAAAAGTTGAAAAATGATTTTGGTCACTCAAGTTCGCAACTGAGATTACCCTCTTTTGATATAACAAGTTTGAATAAGCGGGTAAAAATACAATGTGCAGACGTGGGCCCCATTTATTGTCTCGCTTTCTTAATATTGCTTGCTCAAAGGGAAACCAGAAAAGAAAGATTTTTGTTTGTGTGTGTGTGTGTGGAACGATTTATCATTTTTTAAAGCTTGTCCCACCCCTCTCCACTACTGCCAGTTATATGATATAATGTGTGCACATCAAACCACATGAAGGATGGACCGCTTTTCATACTGATTCGTGTTTAGACGCTTCTACCTCTAAAAGGACTATGGAAACTTTTAACCTTTAAGTTTAAATTTAGATTATTTTGTTTGCCAACCAAATGGAACATAAGCATTTTTCAGCACTTTTTATGAGAAATTAAAAGAGGTTTGATTTGCTTTAAGCTGGCCTATCATCGTCATTTACGATTATGAAACTATAGAAAAATCTTGCGGCGATACATTTCAGGATTTTTTTTACCATTTTAGAAGCAATAGAGTATTTAGGGGACGGGATATTCGACCAAGAATAGAAGACAGAGCGACCATATAGTTCCGGGAAAGAAAGCGAGTTCCAGATGAGACGAGTCGTCTCGTCTGTATTCTGGCTTCTAAGTATATAAGTCCGTTTAACTTTCCCAACAGGGACACAAGGCTGGATCAGGATGAATTGACCTTGATTAAACGTCGTGACGTTGACTCAATGTTGATTCAAGATTAAGTCAACCTTGTGTGCCCATTGGGTTTGAAGCTCATGAAAATGCAGAGCATCAGAGCTTCCAAGAGGCTCTTCTAATTCTAGTACCGTCAATGCGTGTGTTTTTTTTCAGCTTATGGTGCACAGTAGTAGTCTTGTGAAGTAAAAGCAAGTCTTGTAAAATGAAATAAAAGAGTCCCATCTAATTAAAAAGCATCATTTAGGATCTGCTATTTATGCCCCATCATATTCATAGGTCGTAAGGTTTCCTTCAGAGACCTTTAAAATCTCTGAAACCTTACAAAGTGAAGCCAAATGGGCAATGTTTCTTACGAAAACTTATAACTCTAATTGCTCGGATACAAGTGTCTAAGCATATAGTGTGGACCTAGGTAAGACTGATATTGAGAAAGCTATCTGGAGAACTGTCTGGTCATGATCTGCACCGGTTCTATTCAGTCAGGTAGTAATACAATTTAAATGTTCAAATTTCAATCGTACTACAGTAATTGGTTATTGTATCTTAATATATTTAGGATAGAAACGGCATTACATGGAAGACGGACTAGAACATTAATTACAGTAACGGCTAGCTTGAGAAAAAATCTGTTTGGTTTCAAAGTTGGTTTTATAACTTGGTTGCATTTCTGTACCATGTCATGCGATAAGTGTTATTTGAATAAAGGTATTCGAACAAGCATCATCTGATTCGAGGAAGCACGCGCCTGTGTTGATGTCTCTAGAATTAAGATATCATACGGCATGGAATACTTGACCTTTTTGTTCGACTATAACTGCAATGATATTTAATCATCGCTTCAAACTTGGGATAATCAGTTTATGGAATTAATAAATGTTGGTGTTAAGTAAATTTTCAAACCATTCTTTCATTAGCATTTCAGCGTTATTAAAAATTTAGGTATTTGGGACTCATTTCAGTCTGCTCTGTTGCGCAGTCTGGTTGGAATATTCGCTGTTCGCTATTATGAAGTGCATGGGTACATCTATCTACCTGTTTGCTATTTTTACAGAGGGAACACTTTTTATGACTTTTTGTTTGATTTTCTAGACGAAGAAGCACTACCGAAATGACGTCTCCTCTTAAAGTAAAGAATTTGCTCCTAAGGGAGCAAATTCTTACCTTTAAGAGTTGACTTCCATTGAAGAGTGAGGCAAAATGAAAATGGTAGAAACGCGTCCTCGAAAGTGTTTCTTTGCACTATAAGATTCCTCATGATCCAAATGTTCTATTGCAATTTACCGTTTCCTTCTTGTCACGGTTTAGTTATCTGTTCTTAGTAAAACAAAGAATTTCGAACAGTTTCACGTTATGATGGCTAGATATACTTAATTTCACCAGGGAATACTACAAGTCATCATAATTAACTGATTTATTTGTTGTATGTGTTTGTGATTCGGTTTTAGTTACCTAGCCGAATTAAATATTGAACAAGTAATTCTTATCAGAAATTCAAACAGTTACCACAGATTTAATATGATTTTGTGGATGTGATATTCCATATCATAGGATAGACTTATATTCCATTGTTTTAAAGCATATTACCCTTCTTGAAGGAAAACATCACCACTCATTTAGACTGGCGAATATGATAATTTTAGAATGTTAAATGTATTTTATTGTGATCAAGCATTGCTTTAGTTTAATAATCAAACTGAACGAAGAATATACGATGATACCGACTTTCATGGATCTTGGACAGTAGTCAGATTCTAATAAAACAACGGACAAATGTAATCAAAAGACGTTTAAAATCATTGTTTTTACCGACTGTAATATACGTTACCATGTGTAGTAATTTGAGAGATCCTACTACCAACTCGTCTGTTTTTACATTCTTGTCGGAGTTCAACAAACCATGGGAAGGTAAGTGATTTTATGTTTCACTACTACTGCAAATGATAATTATAATGATAATGATAATAATAGAAATAATGATAATAATAATGTAATATTGATAATAGTAACAATAATAAGTATTGTAAATATTATTTTTATAATAAATATACATTTTTGTCTTCATCAAATCATAACCACTTTTCTATGATAATTATATTATATTTGTTTCTCATTATTTCTTCATGTAATATAAGTTGTAGTGAGGCGTTTCTACAATGGGGCCACAAAAATTCTCATTCTGGAGAATGAATATAAAAATGTGTAGTATATTAAAGAGTTTCAACTTTCTCTTTCTGCTTTCTTCCAGCTTACAATATTGCAGAATTGAGTCTGTTTTAATTCTTTTACACCAAATACTCAACTATTTGAGGGGACATGCTTTGCTAGTTTGTTTTGTGTGATTGAAAACTGGGCAAGCAGTTTTATCCATGTGTTTTTTATACTGGACGTGTACTTTTGTTCGTGTGAATCACTCTTCAAGAAAAGGACATTCGTTTTGACTGTGCAAATTTAAATACTTTTGCAAAAGTGGACTTGCATTTTGTCTTTATCAAATATAGTTATAAAAAGTGCACATGCATTACTTCTGTTTAAATTGTTCTTGAAAAGTGGGCATGCGTTTTTGTGTGCTGTGAATAATCATTTAACTCTGCATAAAAATTAGAAGTTAAGTTTAGTATATCTGTGCGAATTGTTTTTGAAAACAAGACATTTGTGTGAGTAAAATAGTCTTGAACAATGGGAATTTATTTTGTCTGTTCGAATAGTTGTTGAAAAGGGGACTTGCATTTTGGTCTATGTTAATTTGTCTTTAAAAGTTGACAATAATTTCGCCTCACATGAAATGCTCTTGAAAAGTGGACATGCACTGTCTGTGCGAGCGGGCATGCAATTTTACTCATGTGAATTGTATTTAAACTGATGTGCATTCTGAGAACTGCTCTTGAAAAGTACATATATATTTTGTCGTATTCATTACTCTCGAAAAGTGGGCATGCATTTTGTTCGTGCGAATTGCTCTTGAAAATGAGATTACGTAAATTGCTCTTTGAAAATATGACATGCATTTTTTCTGTTTCAATTTGTCTTCAAAACTAAACAATCGTTTTTATCTGTGTGAAATTCTTTTGTAAACGTGCGCATGCACTTTGTCTCTGTGAATTGCTTTTAAAAGTGAAACCAAATTTTGCCTGTGCCGATCACACCCGAAAGTTGGAACGCATTTCAGTCATTTGGAGCAATGTACTGACACTTCGTCCCTTGAAATACCTTTGAAGTTTTTTATTTGTATGAATTACTGGCATTATGGCAGTGAGACGATGAAGATTAGTATTCCCGCCAAACCTCTACCGTCCCATCAATGGTAATTTTTCGTACACTTATTGCTTATTCGTAATTTCAATGGTTGAGCCTTTCTGTCTTTTCCTCACCTGGTTATTATCCATATGAATGAAATTACCATGTAGTAAATATTTACTCAATTATATTTACGGAACTCTTAGGAAAGTTTAAAAATCCTGTATTTCTAGGGTCTGAAACCCATCAATACACTAGTTTATTATAGTAGTTTATGACTAATCGAAAGTGTTTGATTACATTATTGGCGGTTTTGTTTGTAATAAATGCCATAAAATTAGCAAAGATATTGATATCCAGAGAAGAAATGAGTTTATTGAGAGAAAACGCTCTAAGAAATGCATAATCAGGTTTTCGAGTCGTCTCGCAACTAATTGTACTATGCTCCAACAACATCAGATATTGTGAATATTATCTACATGAAAAAAAGAAAAAACGTACCATGCATATAGTCTTCACTTAAGTGTTTTCAATCTGATTTCGATAATCTATAAAACCATGACATTACAAGTACAGTTGACTCTTGTTATCTCAATTATTGATATCTCAATGTATCCACTTATATCAATTAATAAAATTTGGACACATTTCTAATTTTTATGGTTCAACTCCTATTGTTTCAAACTACTGGTATCTCAAAGACCAGAAAAAATTATTTGATATAAAAGTAGTTTTAGCAGAACTTCGACCTTGAGATATCGATATACTAGCAAATTGGCACAGTGGTAATGACGGTTTGGATAAAAAAGTGACACCGGTTTTGTGTGAATAGCATTTCCACTCCCACGAGACTAAAAACCGGTTTCTATTTCATTAAAAAAAATAAGTAACTAGAAAACTATATCCTTGAATAAATGAAATTAAGCACTACAACCAAGTTATAAAAACTGGAGACTCGGTTTAAATGAGTCTCTTTATGAGCAGCTAGTTATGCAATATGCCAGACTGATCTCGCTGCTTAATTTCGGCTAAGACTGTCTAAACGGTTTTCATATCATTCAAATGGTGTTGTCTGAATGAGTATGCATCTATCAAAAATATTCTTGACTAATTATTCCACATTCTACTAAGACGTACTGGTCTCACAAGAACTTTGTCAGGAATTTCTTACATATGTAAAAGACAACCTAACCGTGCAAACGTTAGCAACATAATGTACCAAGTGCAAACTGCATCTGACTCGAAATGTACAGACACCCAATGTTCAACCAAAATGTTTTTTCTCGACATGACTCGATTGGCCTTTGTTTCAAGCATCAAACGGGAATTATTTTTTTGCGTCATTTGATCGACACGCTGGGTTTAGGTATCCGTTAACCTGGTGACTGGAAGTGTTGAAAAGGAATCCAAGGTAAACGTCACTTTTATCAATTTTCAAGACATTTCAGAATGGCGTGATCTTAATTCTATTGTTACATGTACATAGATGGACACTGGCGCGTTATGACAGCCACATTGTACCGCATCCTGACCAACAAGTCCTGAAACTGGTTCCCTTTGGCGAACGCAAAGAGAAATAATGGCAAGAATCATTTTAGCTAACTTGCGACTAGCACAATTCGAGCTGACGGGCCTGCGAATGTTAGCGAAAAATCATGAGTGAGTTTCCAAAATGTCTCGAAATGTTCGCGAGTGTTCTAAATTTTATCGCAGGAATCGCAGGGATTCGCTAACATGTCGCTTAAAGGGGAGAGGGGGGCGGGTCTCCCTAAAGGCCATTTTCTGGTTACAAATGGATTTGCACCAAACCTCACCAATCTCTACTTGTAAGTGTTGGCTTTCATATACCGAAATGCTGATCTCATCGAAAGTGTATTTTGAGTGGAGCGCAGTTTCAAAGTGGGTTGGGTAATTCCGACCCATATCTTACCATTATCATTTTTTTCAATTATCTCTATAAGTATTAAGGCTGATTTACCATTATGATTTGAAATAATAAAGGCAAATATGCTTATTAATTGGGTTATATAATTTACCACTGTTTGCTTATTCAATACCAGTATATGAGCTTATAAGTGGTAACAGGAATTTTACTTATTTTTGCTTCTCCAACTTTACGAAAAAACATAATTTCTTTATTTGTCCAGCTATTTTAAGAAAATTTTGTAATTATATTGATATGATAATGTACATTGCAGAATTATGAGGAATTATCTGCCCTTGATTCAAGAACATATGTTATGAAATTGGAAATGTAAGATCGAAATTCTACACTGGAAGGTATATTTCTGATCACTCTTTTGCTCATGTTTCTAATATTATACTGATTGTTGAGCTTTCAAATCCATATGGTGCCCATGATATTACACAAGAACTGTAACTGAACATCAGAGCTCATCCTGCTATATGCCACTTAATTACATCACATTCAAGATATCATTTTCCGACCCATTTTCCGACCCAAAGTTTGATTTATGGACTTTATGGATTTTAGTTACTGATATATCGAATATTATTGAATACCTTACTTTGAAATTTAAATTTCCCTTACTTTTTTAAGAGTTACTTCCCTTTGATTAGTATATTTGGGCTATATTTGTTTGTATTTACCTTGTGCATACCATAGCTTGGTAACGGTTTGACATATCTTGATGAAACTTTATAGTGGTCTGCATGATTACAAGACAATGCGTCGCACATAAGAATGATTTCTCCCCCCTGCTTAATTTTGGAGTAACTTCCCTTTAGTTAGTTTTTAATTCTATTCGCATTCACTCCATAACTCCTTAACCCTTTGAAATATTGTATTGAAACTTTCTAGGAATATGTTTATAATGAAGCAATGTATCCTGAGCAACAACCACAACTCTGGCTTACTTAATCCCAAAATTATATGCCCTTGCATAAATTTCCTGTTTATTCTGTAACTCCTTAATCGTTCAAAATGTGTTAAAACAACCTTATGGTGTTATGTATATTGTCAAGGGTTTATATTAGGACCAAGAATGGTAACTCTAGTTTACATGGTTAATGAATTATCTCCCTTGTTTGGCTTTGGCATTTCTCAATTTAACGGGTGTATTATTCACCGCTTGCGAAGGTCTTGTTATGCCTTTGCTTAACTTTACAGATTCTCTTCTTTAAGGATGTTCTTGTATCATTTTATTAGCAACTTTATGAACATTTTCACACTAAAGTTCACCTCGGAATATTTTTTTTTTGGTAAACATATCTCCAACAGCGTCTGTGAATGTCTTTCATCTCTGCATTTGTTCTGATGACATGGTCAGCCCATTTTAGCTGAGCCAGTTTCAAAAGGGTATATATGCTTTGCATCCCTACCTCTCTTCAGGACTTTCTTATCCTGTCTTGCCACCTGAGTTTTAGGAGTGTCCTCAGACAGTTTATGTGTAACATTAGGATGATCACTGTCAGATATATAAAAATATTGCGTGTGTTGGGCAGGAGGGTCTAGTACACTGTCTCTGTCGTTAGTTTTCAGTGAGACTTGTAAATTCTAAACTAAGGTATTCAACAACATTTGATATATCTGTAACTAAAATCCATAAATCAAACTTTGGGTCGGAAAAAAACATCTTGAATGTTATGTAATTAGGTTGCATAAACAAGGACGAACTCTGCTGTTCAGATACAGTTCTTGTGTAATATCACAGGCACTATATGGAATTGAAAGCTCAACAATCAGTATAATATTAGAAACATGAGTAAAAAGGTCATCAAAATATACCTTCCAGTGTAGAATTTCGGTCTTACATACTTATATTTTCTTGAATAATGGGCAGATAATTCATGTTTTGACATGCCTAGGATAGTTTTCTCATAATTCTGCAATGCAAACTATCATATCAATATAATTACAAAGTTTCCTTCATATATCTGGACAAATAATGAAAAATTGAGGTTTTTCATAAAGTTGGAGAGGCAGAAATAAGTAAAATTCCTTTTACCACATACATATAAGCTCGTAAGAGGATGAGCTCTGCTGTCCAGTTACAGATCTTGTGTGATATCACGGGCACTATATGGAATTTAAAGCTTAACAACCAGTATAATATTGGAAACATGAGCAAAAGACTCATCAAAAATATGTCTACCAGTGTGGAATTTCGATCTTTCATTTAAAATTGAATTACATATATTTTCTTGAATCAGGGGCAGATAATATAGGTATTGATAAGCCTAGGATAGTTTTCCCATAATTCTGCAATGCATACTATCATGCCAATATAATTACAAAATTTCCTTTGTATATCTGGACAAATAAAGAAAAATTATGGTTTTTCGTAAAGTTGGCGAAGCAAAAATAAGTAAAATTCTTTTTACCACTTATAAGCTCATATACTGGTATTGAATAAGTAAACAGCGGTAAGTTATATAACCCAGTTAATTAGCGTATGTGCCTGTATTACTTCAAACCATAATGGTAAATCTGTCATTATTACTAATTGAGATAATTGAAAAAAAATGATACATGGTAAGGTATGGGGTGGAATTACCTTACCCACTTTAACACTGCGCTCCACTCAAAATGCGCTTTCGATGAGATCAGTATTTCAGTATATGAAAGCCATCACTTACAAGTAGTGATTGGTGAGGTTTGGTGCAAATCCATTTGTAACCAGAAAATGGTCCTTATGGAGACCCCCCCCCCCCCTCCCCCCTTTGCGATTATTATTATTATTATTTTGCAATGTACAAACAATTCGCACAACAGATTTTCTTTCGAACTGGCCGTAGACTTGTTGCAGGTGTCTCGAATTCTCATCAGTTTAGTTTCCGTGAGCCAGATACATGTAGTTCGAAAAATGTGGGGAGATAAGTTTGATGGGTTAGCGACATATGGCTGTATATTGTAACTGATTAGAGACAAAATTGAGAATCGTCGTGCGATTGTCATCATTTCAAAAATCACACTTTTCCTCGAATATTGCGCGAATTTCAGAAGTTACTATAGCGCGACTTTCATGCGACATATGTGCTGTTGCGACATTCATGCAATATTGGTGAGACAAAGGTAAATGTGTCGAAACTACCGATTCAGCGTGGTTTTGAGAGAGAAGTGGGTCTCCAACTGTCTGAGCCCAGTGAGATACTAGCTATAAGTATTAGTTTTCGAGTATCGGCGGCGACCTCAACTTTGCGTCGAGTTTTCTGGTTGAGCCATGTGACCAATGTGATGACAGGCGAGACAAAGCATTACGCGTATCTTTTGTAAACCCTTCGTTTGATTTGGCCTTTATTTGAACACACAAGCTGGCAAACACCAAGTAAAGCTTTGAAATCGGAGCCATGGCAGCGACTTGTATCATGCAGCGATTCAGTGAATTTAGGTTTCACAACTTGCATTGTGAGGTCTGTCCCATGATTTACAAAGTCTTATTAGAAACAGCAGCTCGAGCTGGCAATCCCCGATTTCGTAGTTCCGCGGGTAAAACACAAAATCACGGTGTCTTCTAGAGTCTGATACAGTTTTTTTCTTAATATCTTCAAGTCTAAAGAAGCAAGTTAGATCATATAATAGAGCATAAAGCTTTCACAATATGTTTTGCAAACATCACGAGTAGGCTTGAACTACGTGTAGACGAGAATGAGCTTTCATTTTCATTCATAACCCAGAGACTGTTCCTTTTAATTTTTTGAATGTGATCTAGCTTCTAGAATCCTCATTCGAGTGGTTCGAATGAGACATCACACTAACTACAACTCTGAGCAGCAATATAACTGAACATTATATCGAGGAATAAAAGAATTCCGGAATTATTTACAAAATTTCTGGAACTCTCAAAGTTTATGTACAGGTCATCCTTAACCATATGACTGTTTCTTTACTATAATTACAGGCCAGACTATTTTAGAGGTTGTGTTCCTCCTACTGATTCTGGTATTCGGAGTCACCGGAAACTCAATGGTAAGTGAGCTAAACAATGTAGTGTTGAAACACGCATTCCCGATTCCTAGATTTTTTATACTCAAACAGTGTGGCAAGAGTGCCAAAGTAGACAAATAAAATTTAATAAATAAACAAATGGCATAAAAATTAAAATCACTCTTTATTTCAAATCAAGAAAAACAAACAATACTAAAATCAAACTACATGTACATGTTTTACAGCTGCACCTCTATGACACTTTGAAAACAATGTTATCAAATATAACAATGTTTTCAAAGTGTAAGCGAGGTGCGTTATCAAGTACATGTATAACATTGTTTTCAAAGTGTAAGCGACGTGTGTTATCAAATATAGTCAAAGTGTAAGTCAGGTGCATGTGCACTATCAAATATAACAAAGTCTTCAAAGTGTAAGCGAATGCGTTATCAAATATAACTTAGTTTAAGTGGCAGCTGTGAAACATGTACAAGTAGTTTGACTTTAGCAATGATTCGTCTTGATAAAGCCCAGGAGGCCGAAAATTTGGTAGTAGATGCCTATGCATCTACAACTGTGACAGATGCTTAGAAGTCGGTTCTTTGAAATACCAGTATGTGACTGTTTTCTAATCCTTCGTTTCTAACGATCTTTGAAGACCGATGTTTGTAAGACGCATGTAAACCAACGTTTGATACATGTATATGATACAGTGTTCATTTCTCGGTGTTTATCATGGCGTACAGACAATTTTATTAATCCTGTTCGAGCACTTTTTCTTGTATCCAGATCAAAACTGTTGATTGACCATAGACCTGCTTTCAGTATCTATAAAAGGAATTTAAGCTAACACCCACAGGACAAGAGCAGTAGTTGTGTTTCAAAGCTAAGCATTCACAACTCAGTTAACTTGTAGCGGTACAAACAGTCGTGTCAGGCGTAACGACCCGTCTATATTTGAATAGAGAGGGCCGTAGTCTAGTGGTTAGAGTGGCTCGGTTATCGTGCAGAAAGTCACCGGAAGGTCGTGAGTTTGCGGCTCACCGTCGCCATCCGACGACTGGCAAACTCTCTGTCAACCCAGCACTAAATGGGTACCTTTTCAAATCAGGGAAGAATAAGGCAGCGAAATGTGAGAGATGGGCTCCGCCTTTCATCAGCTGTGCCCAAGATACAGTGGGTCTCTAACCCCCACTGCCCCAACGGCTATTAGGCTATGTGAAACCTTTACCTTTTTACCTGTATTTGAATGCGGAAGAAGAACCGCATTGCTCGGTACAGGTCGAAGCCATTGACACACAAATTGCGTTGTGCTATTGGTGGGGCTTATAGAGCTTGACTGGAAGCCAAAGCTACCTCAGCATCTGCAGCATCAAGAGAACAGCAAGTCAACTGCCTTCAAAAAATAACATAACCTGATGCCAACCATACCTTTGGTTATAAACAAACCCATGTCTTGCTTTTAATTTTACGTCCTTTTCAACAGTATTTCAGTTATATTAGGAAGATGGAATGTAGATAATAAAAGCGGCTGTGTGCAATGGAACTCGTTTATGACTGAAAAGATTTCCGCCTCCAGGAAAAATCGAACTTGGGACCACTAGATCAGCAGGCCAGCACTTAACCAACTGAGCTACCGGGGATCCGTCTACAAACACAGCAGTCCACATCTGCAAAATGGACCTTTCTAATTCAGAGACTAAAATGTTACTTTCAAATCTGACATTAGGGAAGAAGATAGCTAATGTTATTATAACTTGTGTCCTATCCCATTCTCAGCATTCAAACGTTGATTCAACGTTGTGTGCCTTGTGGAATTGTGTAAATGCTATAAATATGTTTAATCAATCTCATCTTACTCTATTATTTACTGCAGGTACTTGCTGCTGTTGTAAGAAATCCCCGGCTACGCAATGTTACCAACATCTTAATCTCTAACCTGGCCGCCACTGACATGTTGTTCTCCTCTGGAATACCCTTCATTGCTGCTACTAGAATAACACAACACTGGGTATTGGATAACTTCATTTGCAAGTTTGTAACCTACGTTCAGTTTATATCAGGAATTTGTTCCATTTTGACAATGATGACGATAAGTGTGGAAAGATTTATGTGCGTCTGTCTTTTGAATAGGCATAAGCTCACAGTGAAACAGCTGGCTCTTAGTATAGCATGCATATGGATCATAGCTGTTGGATTTCCTGTTCCGGTTGCGCTTGCGCAGACGACGATCACTATTCAAACAATAAACGAATCATTTACGTTTTGTGGTGTTTCATGGAAAGAAGAATTTCACACTGAAATATACCTGGCGTTCATGGCTATCTTTTTCTTTCTTATTCCATTAATTGTCATATCAGTGTTTTATTTGCGGATTCTAAGAGTTGTAAATTCATCTGTTGAACGCACAAGGGCAACATCTAAAAACCCTGGAAACTCAGCAAAGAAACAAATACGATTGGTTAAAATGTGTTCATCAATTGTGTTTCTCTTCGTGATAATGTGGTTGCCCTTTTTCATAATCAGTTTTCTCGGTGTTCATTTCAAGCAAATTACTTCTACTCATTTTACAGTCACGCTTACATTAGCTCTAGCTAACACGTGCATAAATCCTGTGTTGTACGGGTATTTCAACCATAGATTCCGAGAAGAGTTCAAAGCAATGTGTTGTAAAAGATTCCTTAAACCTCCTCCCAACAGAACATCAGTTTACGGCGCTCATGGCACAGAACTTGGCAGTGTTGGGGGAAATTCATCCACTGTTTAATCAGAAACTCCATATGAGCCGTGACATGAGAAAACCAAAAAAGTGGCATATGCGCCCACCGAATACTTAGATCAGCCTAGGCCTCCCGCCCAGTCTGATCAGAGTCTTCGCTGTCCGCATGGAGCTAGCTAAGACCCTTAGCTACCCTTTCAGCGCAAAGCAAAGACTCTGATCCGACTGGGCGGACGCCCAGGCTGATCTGAGTCTACGCTGGGCGCACAAGCGACTTTGTTGGTTTTGTCGTGTCGCGGCTCATATGTAGCATGTCCTGAGAAAATTTGTGTTAAGATGTATGGGTACACCGCCATGTTTATTTTCTCTCTTTTTCAAATGGACACAACTTTTGTGACTTCCAGTTAGCTTCCCTGGATGACGAAACCATTGAAACAATGAGGTTACAGTACTCCTTGAGGAGCAAGATTTTCCTCAAAGTGTCGACCAATACTGAGTGAAAATGGTATAAACACGTAGTTGCTTCCCTTGAAAGTGTACCATTTACTTTCACGCATATGAGATTTGCACATGTTCAGAACGGTCTTTTCATGGTGTGAGGACTTCATCTTTCCAAAATTGACAAATTCGGATGCACTCTTATGCCGAACTTTGAAAGTTCTGACCTACACATGGCCGACAGTATTTTTACAAAAAAGAGAGATAATTTGTACGTATAATTGAATGTGCTGATATAAAGCATTCTCAGGCAAGAAAATCGTTGTTATTGTAAGTGGACCAATTTATTTTAAGTTGTATTTAAAAAGTATTTTTGTTCAAAATTTCAGTTATGAACCTTTCTCCCCAAGTATTTTACCACGAAGTCAACCCCTTTTTTTTCTGGATACATCATTTGCACTGGTTCTAAATGTTTTATGTGCAAACCCTGAGCACTGTGCCATATAGGGTTTAGGTAAAGAAGAAATATATAGATTGTTTCCTAATGAACCAATAACACGTCTGGTAAACGCTCAATTTCATTCCCATCGGGAAATCTTCAGGCTTCTGCAAATAGTTACCTGTTGCCAAAATATAGCAATGCTGACCCACTGATATACACGAAATGGGTATTTGTGCACAATATTTGCTTTGGAATAAATAACTAGCAGAGTTATCACAAAAATCCTGAAAGTGGATAAACCGAAATTTTCAGTTTATCTTTTTTAAAGCTAAAATTCAGTAATAACCCATCAGGCACACAACCTTGAATCAATCTTGATTCAACGTCATGACGTTGAATCAAGATTAATCTAAGGCTGTGTGCCCAGTGGGAATATGCTTTACATACATATGCGTCGAATACCATTGTTAAATTTTGGCAACCCATTAACAGAGAATTGAGGTTGGAATGGAATTTTTCGTGTACCAGGCGTGCAAAGACGGCATGACTCTATTAAGTTTTAGCACAGTTTTTAGTTTGCAAGTGCCCTTGTTGACAAATGATTAATGATTTGGCGGTTTTTCGACCTTTTCAACAGTTTCAGTTATATCAGGACGATGGAAGGAAGAATATAAAAGGCTCTGTGCAATGGAACGCTAGTCCTGTATCCTTTTGAAGGATACATGAGTCATACGAGATTTACCGACTGCGTCATGACGCTGCACTGAGGTTGATACGAAGTTGTTTGAACATTGTGTACCCACTGTGTATCACCGACTAAGATACTCTCCGAAGCCAGTTATATGTTGGAGGGTCTCAAAAGCGAGTGATATATTGGAAAGTCGCAAAGTCGCAGTCTTTATTTAAGATTTTGCGCCCATGTAATTTCTGCTACTTTTGCAGCCTGCCTTTAAAGTCTTTTTATGGCTTCTTACGGAATCATTCTATTTCATGTATATAGTATATTTGATGAGCTCGCACCAGTTAGTATCGAAAAGTAAATGCTGTTTTCTGTCTGCATCTTCTTGCGGACCCACTTTGGCCAAATTATGAGTGTTTCTCCTCGTGAAAGAGTCCTGAGGTGAAAGAAAATCGTTAGAATGGTTTTACTTGTTGTGATGAAGAGTAAATGTAAAATTGCTTTAATAATAATAATGAGCCGCGACATGAGGAAACCAACAAAGTGGTTGTGCGTCCAGTGCAGAATCAGATCAGCCTGGGCATCCGCTCAGTCTGAACAGAGTCTTCGCTGTCCGCATGGAGGTAGCTTAGACCCTTAGCTGCCCTTTAAGTGCTTAGCGAAGAGTCTGATCAGACTGGGTGGATGTCCAGGCTGATTTGAGTCTCCGCTGGCGCACAACCACTTTGTTGGTTTTTTCGTGTCGCGAGACACTTTGTTGGTTTTCTCTTTCAGTTGATCTAGATTTCAGAACTAGTCCAGTCATTAATGGCTTACCGATTGCGTCACGAGGTAAATCTATGTCACGTGTGTGAAGCGACTAAACGGGAAACGCGCTTAAATGGGATAAATTAACGGCTATCTAGGAAAAGGTCTATCAAGCGCTTAAATAGGAATTACTACTAAATGTGGAAAGTGAATAGTTACCGCTTAAGTGGGAAAAACAATAACAACTAAATGGGCAAAATAACGGTTAACTTGTAAAAAGTCTAATTTTGCATTTCTGAGCTATGTGATGATAGAAGTGTTATATGACATAGACATAGACATAGACATAATTTTATTCAAATGCAATAGGCCTTTTGGCCCTTGAGCACATATAAATACAAATACTAACAGTGATGGCAGACAAGATAATGAAAAATAATGCTATTCAGTACATATTACTAAATCTATCTCAGCCGATTATACCAGTTTACCCTAATATCAGGGTATGTAGCACAACATAAAGTTATGCGGAGAGATGTGTTTTTCTGCTGTTTAATTCCGCATGTCTAAAATAACAGATAGTTAACAGATATGTCACATATCATCAAAGTTCAGTATACTAGCGGTCTGACTAGTCAGTGACTCTGGTTTTCACTTACTAGCTTTCTGGCTTGGGTAGGAAAAGCTGAGATGGATAATGTTTTTCTGACATGTTGAGGTGAGGTAGCTGTTGCATGGTAGAGTTTGAGTAGGGCAGGCTATGACTCTTTCGATGTTGTATGATTCAGTGTGTATGGAATGATTAGAGATGGTAGGATGAAGGGAGTGGATTGTGAGCAGCTTGTGGTAGGCAGGCTACATTGTATATTGCGGGATGTCTGTGTGTGAGACAGCGGACTGGGGTTTAACGTCCCAACAACAAATATGTCATACGGAAACGGTACCTCGATGTTAAGACTCATCCGAAAGACCGGAGAAACGGTGATCAAACCTCCGACTTCTGCATTGGTAGTGTAACGCGCAAAGTAAAAAGGCAATGATCAGGAATTAATACAATCAAACCCACGTCCCGCTACTGTGCATCCCGCTCTCAAAATCAATAGGGAAAGAAGCACACACACACACGCGCGGAAAAATTGACACAAGTTCACGAAAGACACACATGGTAAACTAAATGACCAGCTCTTTTCCAAACAGGTGGTCATTCAGCTACCCCAATCAAAAACAGCATCAACATCTATTTTCATCTATTTTATTTTTAACTTACAAAACAAAACGTAGCAAAACAGATGACCAAACCGCCAAAGAACATAGACAAGCGGACATAGCACAATGTAACATCAAGGAATAGGCCGGTGACAGAAAAGAGTATAATATTAAAGTAGGATTAGATAGATAATCATAAGATAGTGGTTATTGGTAATAAGTAATAAAAGGAGGGTGTGGTAGGGTAAGTAAGAACAGGAAATATCCGGAAGACTTTGCTTTGGTGACTGCAAGAAAGAACAAGATAAGTGCTAAGTGTGCTCAACTTAAAAAGAGTAGGATACACCTAAAGAAATTGTTCCTGGCGTAAGATAAGAGAATGATGATGTTGTCTAGAGAGTGGTATCATGTGCGATAACGAGTAAAATAAAAGATTGCCCGCTACAGGCGATATTGGTCGACATATTTACGTGCAAAAACAATTAGACTGCAACAAGAAACTTTGCGGACGTACTGACGGTTGTATGGACGCCGGAGGATGTCCACCAAACAAACTTTACTTGTCGGTTCAGCTAGAACATGACGGAAATCCTAAAAAAAGTAAATAAATATATAAGTAATAATAATAAAAAATTACATTTGCAATACATCTTGATTTAATACTAGGTAAGACTTGTTACAAAGACTTACTACAATAGTCTGGTTGCCAAATGATGATTTTAGGTGCAACCCAAAAAATATAGTCCGCACAAAATGTTTTTGCACAGATGTGTTCACCAACATGTCCGTACACTGAAACTGAATGATGCCACCTTGGCATCATTGGGGAAATGAAAATATTCAAGATGGCGTCCAAGATGGCCGCAAAGGAATAAAATTCTCAATATCTTCTAAAGTATGTGGGTTAGAAACATACTTTTGGTGGCTGCATCTAGGTTTTCGAGGTCGAGGAATCGATTGAGCATGTTGTAATTATATCAAACGAATCAGTTACAAAATGGCGGACAAGATGGCCGCCAAAAACATAAAAATCTCCATATCTTCTTTAGTATACGGGCTAGAAACATGATTTTGATGTCTGCGTATAGGTTTTCGGGGTCAAGGAATCCAATAAGCATGTTAGAATTTACTTCAAGGCACTTAGTTACAAAAAATGGCGGACAAGATGGCGGACGATGCATCGATTACGGCACTGAATGTCGGAGAAATGCATTTTTGACAGCAGAATTCAGGTTTTAGAAGTATATGAACCCGGAAGTTTGAAATTATAAATTCTATGACTATAAAAAACCGAAGTCATAAAGACCACATTTTGCATCTGATAGTGTTACTACCAAGGAGATCACGATGATCCATAAGAACCCAGTCCCGGTAGGGATGAACAGCCCCGTCTAGAAAATTTCAGTCGCAACAGAAAGACATTTACATCTCGATCATTCATTATTATTTTGAGAATGTCGTTTCTAATGGCTTTCTTTGCTCATAATTCCATGCTTGTACCATTTGGTAAAGTAAAATGATACAAAAAAAAAATCAAGAACTAATACAACCAGACCCAACATGACAAAAGTTCGCGAAAGACAAGCATGGTTAATCGAGTGAAGAGCCCTTTCTTAGACATTCAGCCCAAATTGAAAACAAGAGTAACTTTTATTTTACCTATTTAATACTTTGAACATGTTGAATAGGACAAAACAGAAAACAAACTAGGCAGCTATTAGATAATCATATTGCTAGAAAACCACAGACAAGCGGATATAAGAAAACGTAACATTGAGGAACCGCAACAGAAGTATCGCCTTGGAACGGTTAGTAATACATTACTGGGAAGAAGTTGACTAGTTTTACATAGTCCAAGCCTTCGCCTTCTGCTTCTGCAGTGGTTCAAAACATTTAGTCAACATTTGGTCTGCATAAAGGTTACCCAACCCATCAATAAAACATAACAGACAGCACATAAATCTAGGATAAAACCTGTGATGAATTAAAGATGGGGACTCGACAGAAACAACGTATTTGCGACACCTGGAGAAGATCCCTCAGATATCAAACAACAATCCTGAAGCAAAAGAAACCACCAGTTGAACCCTTCAATTAAAATTCTGGTTAAGAAACATATATTTGATGGTTGCTTTCGTCCTTTAAAATTATAGCTCCTGGTCGATACTAGTGAAAAGTGATGTGAACGTCGCAGGCTCGTGCCATGCCACAGCCAGTTTTAGCATCTGGGATGTATATTCAAAAAAAATATTAAAGGGTCAAACTCTTACCCCGCGATTTCTGGAACATTTCAAACATTTTGTAAAATAAATCATTTCCAACTTCCATTTCATTCATTTTACAAGTTTTGTACACATTTTATCTTGACCAGGTCCAGACTTCAATCAATACTAACCTCAAAATCAGAGTTTTTTTTAAGTCCATAGGGAACAAATTTGCCAAAATTTTCGATTTTGCCAATTCATGATTTTTTTAAAAAAATTGCTCAATAGTCATCAAGTTTAATCATTTTTAAGGTCAGCAAGCTATAAGAAGTTTAAAACTCATAGCAATTTTAGAAGTTATTCCCGACCAAACTGGCACACTATCAATTCTCTATGGGAAATCAAACAACTTTCATTTTAGGGGTAGTTTGACTTAAAGCTTGGTCTTAGTCAAGACAAAGGCTATAGGTTCAAGCTTCATGTGTATAATACTTGTAAAATGAATAAAATGGAAGGTGGAAATGATTTATTTTACCAAATGTTTGAAATGTTCAAGAAATCGCGGGGTAAAAGTTTGACCCTTTAATATTTTTTTCGAGTATATTTAAATTTACATATCGGAAAAGGTCATAAGTTCTTCAAAGCAGTAACAAATTTTGTAAACATTTTTTTTTTAAATTTCGTATTTTCCCAGTTCTTTTATTTATTGATTATTTTACCAAATGTTTGAAATGTTCCAGAAATCGCAGGGTAAGAGTTTGACCCTTTAATATTTTTTTTGAATATACATCCCAGATGCTAAAACTGGCTGTGGTATGGCACGAGCCTGCGACGTTCACATCACTTTTCACTAGTATCGACCAGGAGCTATAATTTTAAAGGACGAAAGCAACCATCAAATATATGTTTCTTAACCAGAATTTTAATTGAAGAAAGTAAAATAGTTAAGAGAATAAAACACATTTCTGGTAGCCTTTAGGTCATTACTCGTAACAATAGCTTTCTGCAATGACTAAAGCTTAGTCAACGGGGTTATCTGCCTCTGCCTGCACTAGGTTCTTGTGACCCATTATGGTCCTCTTGTTAAAACACTGTCAGAATGGGGCTTTTATCACTTCATTTTATATCTATTAATCTTCTACATGCAAAATCTGGATTTCTAGTACAAAAACCTGAATTCTGCTATCGGAAAGTGGATTTCTCCGACATTCAGTGCCTTGACCGTTGCATCGTCCGCAAACTTGGCCACCATTGTGTGTAACTAAGTGCCTTGAAGTAAATTCTAACATGCTTATTGGATTCCTTGACCCCGAAAACCTATACGCAGACACCAAAATTATGTTTCTAGCCCGTATACTGAAGAAGATATGGAGATTTTTATGTTTTGGCGGCCATCTTGTCCGCCATTTTGTAACTGATTCGTCTGAAATAATTTTTAACATGCTTAATCGATTCCTCGACCTCGAAAACCTATACGTAGCCACCAAAAGTATGTTTCTAGCCCACATACTTTAGAACATATTGAGGATTTTATCCCTTGGCGGCCATCTTGGACGCCATCTTGAATATTTTCATTTCCCCAATGATGCCAAGGTGGCATCATTCAGTTTCAGTGTACGGACATGCTGATGAACACATATGTGCAAAAACATTTTGTGCGGACTATATTTTTGGGTTCTCGTCCCGGAACCCAGACTACTACGACAAGCTATGTATATGCAAGGAAGATACAACTATTTAGTTAACGCACTTATCAAACTAGAGCAAGTGAGCAGGGACTCACGTATACCCCCGACCAGAGCCCTCGCCTAATGAAAGCATGCTTTAACACACAACTTCAATGCAAATGTGATACATGTACATAATTCAAAGCTTAAGTCTGTGACCTTGACCTTAGGTCAGCAGCAACATTTGTATGAAATAAGCCTAGTCATGTATCATTAGGCTGACTTGAAGTATATTAGAACTATAAGCAAAAAAAAAAACAAAAAAACTACAGCATATGGCTAAGTCCTAGTTATTTACCCCTGGTCCCACTCATGAGCTTGACCCAGCAACTTAGGTAGTCGATATCGAAAACAATGATATAAAGATAACATGAACCAAACAATGAAGAAATCTTCAATGCTGTTGCAAAGGTATAAGCAATCAGAAAGGTTTAACACAAAACTTTGACATAATATAATGACTAGGTCCTAAAAATTGAACCCTAGCCCCACCTTGGGGCTGATCCAGGGGCTTAGCTAGTTCGCATCAGAGGTAATGCTATAGATATATCATGAACCTAATATGAAACGAATCTGATGTGTGGTTACAGAGATATGGGCAATCAAAAAAGGTTTAACGCAAAACTTTGACATAAACTTGACGAACGACGGGACAAACGAACAAACTAACGAACAGACAAACGCACAAACGAACGGACGAACGGACAGAATGACAAAAACTATATGTCCCCTGAAATACTTCGTATGTCGGGGGTATAAAAATGTGGCAGCGCTATCAGTGTTTGAATGTAAGCACGAGCCGATAATAAAGGGAAAAGATGTGATATATCTGTCAGTTACTGGATCTGCGAATTATTTTTAGCATGCGATATATGATAATTCTGTCACACTATGAGAAAATGTACCTCTTCCCTGAAACACTTCCGCAGTGAATCTTACATCGTATGATGGAAACCGTTTATATAAAATTGAATTCAAATTCTGATACTTTCTGCAGCCGCACATCCCGAACCCCGCAGCCCGGATAAAGTCTATAATCAGACTGCAAAGCAGAAGGGAGAGAGACAGGTTTACTCATGCCTCGGTTATGTTTGATTTGACAGCGAAAAGAAAAATGCATCTGTTTAATATTAAATATAACCTATAATTTCACAGAGGAATATTCTGACTTAAGCGCCAAAATCTGGTTTCCTAGATAAGCGTATTTTATCCCATTTAAGCGCATTTCCCATTTAGTCGCTTCACACACGTGCCCTTTGTCTCTGTGTCTAGATTATGCTCTTTTCAGAGTGGCAGTCTGCAAAGCTTTAAGATGTAATTCATGATTTATGTTTGACGAATAAAAATTTGTCAGGCCTATTTTTTTTCAGAAGTCTTAAATTTTGAAATATAGGTATACTGTTCCAAAATAAGTAGGGAGTATTAAGCTATCAAAAATTGTAGCATTTAGAAAAGGCATGAAATCCGTCTGAAATATTAGTGTCGGTTTGACAAATATTTCTTCAGACGTTTTGTATAAAAAACTTATATGTATAGTCACGTGACCTGTAATTACGATTTAGACATGGACTCGACTACCAAATTCCACATGAACCTTGTGTTGCGACAGAATATAATAAAATTGCAAACTTTATACAATAAACACTTGTCACAAGATGGTAAACAAGATGAAAATTGTTTTTGCACAGTTGTGTCAAATTAAGACACAAAAGCCATAAAACGTGCAGTTTTTCGGTAATTCGGCATACCTATACTTCTTTGTCTTTTGGTCATCTTCTCAAAATTGAAGATTTAAAGAACCGAAAACATTTAAGGCATACAAATCTTGAAAATGCACCAAACGCTTGATTTGGCTGAAGAATGTGAAAGATATTTTTCGACGATCTGAAATTGTATCCTCGAAACTGTATGAAGATCACGTGACGGATAGTTCAAACTTATATGCGTAATGTTATTATAAATGCTTGTCTTATTAACACTTACAGTTCAGGGGCGTATGAACGATTTTGACATTGCGGAGGCGGGGTCTTTTTTTTCGACCCTACCCCCTCCCCCTGCCCTGCACCCCCTCCCCACCTACACACACACACAGAGACCTCCTCCCCCACCCCTCTTAAAAGGCAAACAACGTCGATTAGCATCACGCCATCTCACCATAATGTTGCTATGGATATTTTTGACGCTCATAATTAGACAACTCAGTCAGTTGCTTGATCTTTATACAAATTAGAATGTGCCGAATGGTAGTACAGCGTCATTACGTTTACCCGAGAAGATAAAAAGCATATGTTGATCATCTTTTGCTCAAGTTCTGGAAATTAAAGTTTATATGCTAGTTTAGCTTATCCGTTTGACTACACGTCCTGGAACATCAAGGCTGTGACAAGCACATGTCTCTCCAGGATTTAAGTGCTAGGCCAGAGTGCCCGTCAGAGCCATTGTGGCCACTGCCTCACTAAGTACCTCCCACGCCATATAAAACGCAACACTGTGCCAGTTCAGTATCTCCGGATGTGCGTTACCACTAACTGAAAGAAATTCAGTATCAGTCCAGTCAGAAGTCAGAGAAATTATTTCGGCGAAGCTAGAGTTCGAACCTGCGATCCCAAAATCTACAGTAAATACTGGATACAACGGGCTGAAAAGTGGGCAGGCTCAAAAGTAAATGTAGAATCTGGAAATATGTTCATGTAGAACGTTTCAGTAATTAATTGAAAGGCGTCATGTGAAAAGGTGCCTTACCATTATAATATTCAGATGATCAGGTGGCATCAGTTCTAACTGATCAGCGCCTTCGGGTTTTTTTTTTACCGATATTTGACAGGATTTGCATATGGTATACGCGAAAAGGGAAGAATCTGATCAGGCTGAATGGATGCGCAGGATGAAACGGTTAACTCCTATTTGCACATACCGTAAGATACGTTTTCACGTGATGCTAATTTTATTTGTTCGTGACACTTGACTTGCCTTTCTCATAATTTGGATAATTTGCCAAGTTTTTTTAATAAACGCAATGTGATATAATCAGGTGTGAACGCGTGTCTTCTTTAATACCCGTTCACGGTTTTCAGTAATCCTTTACACCTTTAGACAACTAGCATGTAAACTAGCATGACACCTGATTGTATTTGTATATATGTTCGTTTATAGACGATGAGCTGTATTATGCTTAAGTCTTAAATAAATTTCTGTTCTGTTCTGTTCCTGTTGTGACTCGGCAAAACTTCGAGGTGTGATGGTGTCCCTTTCTTTTCCTCCTTTCATTCTTATACTAGGAAGAATCATATACCCGCCAAAAACATTGGGGCGGCGGTCGCCTCCCCCTGCCGCCCCTGTTCCATGCAGTTTCAGATGTATATATCATGTTTACGTTTTTTCCGAGCTGCTGCAGTTTTTCCGACCTTTATATCCCATTCTTTTTGTATACAGTATACTAATCAGTACCTCTGTTGATGGCAAGTATTTTATCACACCTGTATCTTGAGAAATCTGAGTCTGGGTGTAGCCTCTCTCCACCTTTGTAGCCTATATGACGTAGGTAAATTTGAATGACTCTAATACTTCACAGGTAGTTCTCACTTAAGAGCATGCCATACTATATTTCACTGAAAATTAATTGAACACCGTAATATTCTGAGTATTGGGACAGATAGGGCTGATCAAACAGTGGAGACCAAGATCAGACTGCTCAACAAGGAGCAGTCTGATCTGGGTCTAAACTGTTTGCCATTCTATCTAAAGCTTTGGACGCAATATGCATTTTAAAACCAACTGTTCAATGTTTAGGGCTGTTACGGCAATAGTTTTCTGTGTCTCAATATTTAGTATTTCTACGGGAACCACCTTATTGCCATCAATATTTGGAACCGCCAGTGACTGCTTGTTAATAGGTGGAACGCGTACAAGAAACGGCGTTTTTGTTTGCAAGAGGAAACGAATCTGGCAGCCAACTAAAATGACCAGTACTGAAATCTCATTTGACTTCGGTAGAAACTGGGGATTTGCATTATCTGACCGACCACCAACCAGAATTTCTACAGAATCTGGAGTAGAGATTTTTCCAGTGACAAAAGTATTTGTGAACGGCGTTGGAAATTCATCCAGCAACAGTAACGTATCCGTTTTGACAAGTGTTGTACAATGGTCGGTAGGCGGCCTAAGCGCATTAGCGGTTATGATGAACTTGTTTTTGATAATTATGGTGTACAAGGGACAACTTCTGAAGAAGGACCACAGGCTCATATACTACATATTCATGTCAATCGGGGCGATGTGTTTTGCAACAAACATGGCAACCAACTCATTATCAGTTCTTATCAGGTAAGTGTTTTTTTCACCTTCTTAATCCATGTGAGCCGCGACACGAGAAAACCAACAAAGTGCTTGTGCGCCCAGCGCAGACTCAAATCAGCCTGGACATCCGCTGAGCCTGATCAGACTCTCCACTAAGCGCTTAAAGGGTAGTTAAGGGTCTAAGATAACTCCATGCGGACAGCGAAGACTCTGATCAGACTTGGCGGATGCCCGGGCTGATCTGAGTCTGCGCTAAGCGCACAACCACTTTGTTCTTTTTCTCGTGTCGCGGCTCATTTATGCCTAGTGGAGTCTTCTGTTCTCATAAATTGGTTGTGTCTACTTGTCAGCTAAGAGGCACTCGGTTTAGTTTATTTTCATCAGTTTTATTATATTTAAGGAAAAAAATACCATTTGTCCTATGCAGACGTAACTCACGGCTGGTAATGTCGTAAGGGGCGATCAAAAGTTATGCATATTAAATCCTTACGAGAGTTTCCGGACATGAGCAACGGGAACGAACTACTATGGCAACCGCTATGTAAGTACCAATATTTTATCTGTTTTTACTGCTTCGCAACACAATATAGGCAAAAGGAGAATGTGATTCCCAACAATAATCATTTCTGCACAAGAAACGAAAGAATCAGACGTCTGACAGTCAATAGCTGACGTGTAATCTAGGTTCTCCCATATATGGTGTAGCCGTGTAATCAGTTTTCGTGGTTGTTTTCACAGGTATTCTTTACAACAAATGGTCTAAACTGCTTTATGGTTGTAAGTTATTGTATTCTTTCCCCACTATCTTTCAAGCAAAATCAACCAGCGTTAACTTTTTGGTGCCACATTGTTACCGCGACGAGCTTTTGGTAACTATTACCCCTTACGACATCGGATGCCCCTATCGAGACGATTGCCCATTACGAGACGAATTATTGCAATACCATTGGGGCAAAAATAAGGATATTTTTTTATAATTAACCATCTGAAATGAGACATTTAGTTTTTGTGGGTGTTGCCCGTGTTACAAATCAGGTTAAACACTTGCAAATAAGACATTTCAATGAGAAAAAAAATCATTAAAGATAAGTTCCCAAAAACAGGAATATTCTCAATGTTGATGCACGATGTGACACCGATCGAATCCTAAAATGATCAGCACAGGTCATGTCTCGAGCCCGAAAAGTGAACAAAATAACTTGAACAAGAGACATTTTTTCCCCAAAAGTACTGGTAATACCCAGGAAGAGGTGGCTCCGTCCCAACATAACTGAAAAATTGTTTACCGGGACGTTAAACAATAATCAAAAAGTTTCGCCATCACAAATTCCAAAAATAGTGGTTGGCTATTTACTGTGATTCTAATTTCCAAGCCATGGAAATACAGCTATCGATGTATATCACCTCAACAGCCACAGGGTGATTCTCGTACCAGTTTTGAAGTGGTTGCGAGCAACAATGCTGTCTCTGTTTTAAATAGTCCCAAAATTATGCTATTTCGAGCTAATGCACTAGGCATTTGTAACCTGCCCTGGAGCAGGGCGGGGGATAGAGCAGTGCAGAGGAAATACCATAGGTTTCATATATATATATAGGTAAACATGGCAGTGCAATGACAATATAACATAATGCGGGGGGGGGGGGGGGGGGGGCGTCATATAACAACTGAATGTCCCAACAGTGCTGGGCTTTTAGCAGGGATCAAAAACACTGTTACTCACTGGGACTGGGAGGGCCATGGTTAAAAGTGACTAGGTAGTGCATGAATGTTTGTAAAATGGGATGATTTCAAGTGTCTTTGGAGTTTGAATGATGCTCGAGCGTTTTACCAAGACCCATCAGAGTATTCCGTTGGTTATTGGATAATCAGAACATAAACCAAATTGACCCGTAAGGGGTAACCGACCCGTAAGGGAGAGTCGATCTCGTAAATCATAATTTTTTCCTATTTTTTAAAATATCAACCTTTAGAAACCGAATTTTAATGACTTTCTATTAAGACATAAAAAATATTCGTAGTTAGATTTTTTATAAATTTACGCCTAAAACACGCGTTTTCAAGGTCAAAACAGATGAATCAACAACCCCCCTCATCCAGGAGAACTGGATTTTTAGACACACTCTTTTGTTATAAACCTCTGTGACCTCTTTCGATTGCGCAAAAATGCTAATTGTTGGGAATAGCATTGTCCGATTTTGGAATATTTACCTGAGAGCATCATAATAAATGATAAATTCGCCTACGTGACATGTTTGTTGTTTGTTGTTCGCTCCCGTTGCTCATGTCCGGAAACTCTCGTAAGGATTTAATATGCATAACTTTTGATCGCCCCTTACGACATTACCAGTCGTGTAACTGGTGGTTATTGAATCATGGTTACGAAGAGCATTGATATAAATGTATTTACTATTTTACTTTTTTTCCAGTGAAACCAATTTGTTTCCCGTTTTCGGTGCGTGTTTAATGGTGCAGGCGACTGCTATGGGATCCTTCCATATGATAGGACTCAGCATCGTTCTCCTTACCCATGAGCTGTACAACCATGTGGTTTCACCACTTGGGTAAGCCTTCTATCTTATTTCCGACTTAGCAAGGTCTAAAAAGTGAAGCGTAGGCGAATATTAATGAATAAAATTTTGTTAGTATAGGCTATTTGCTGTCTATAAAAAGGCCAGTTTGTATAGTATTTCTAAAACTACCTCACATATCACTATGAAGTAAAATGCATCTTTTATGTCTATATAATGCAAAACTAATCTATAATTTTCTTGAATATAATATTTTGTAGGAAAAAAGTTTCTATTGTCACTACCAATTTTTATTTATTATTTTGACTGAATTTTACAAGGGAGTCAAGGTATCAATGCAACAGCCTTGAGAATGGTCAACATTCTATATATGTCTGCTGTTAGGATAAAAGCATATTAAACTGCATTCAGTGGTACGTGTACCTGTATAACTGTTAATCTTCTTGATTGTGGTGCATAAATGGGCTTGAGTTATGGCTGCTTCATTAAATTAATGTATTCCACTTCACTTAAGCTTTAAACTTTGTAGTGGATCAAATAGGCAAAAGCAAGAAGATGACAAGATAAAATTCTGAACGTCAGTTCACAGTTATGTATTAGTTAGAAAATACCGGTGAAGTAAGAATCGTATTATCATCAGTAATGCCCCTATTCCACACAGACCACGAATCCCACGAATCGCCACGAATTGATAAATATTAGAATTCGTGGCGATTGTAAATTTTCTGGTCCAGTTCGTGATGCTCTACGATTCAGTTACGATACAAGTACGATGGGGTTACGACTATTCGTGGGATTCGACTGGATTCGGCTGGACTCGCACGAATATTGTCCAGAATTCACTACGATTTACAGGAATCTCTTTGGAAATACTAAACGCACGTTTAGAATTAGTTACGAATCAGTTAAAAATACGCCGAATGCACGTACGAATCCGGTACGAAAAAAAATGAAGTCGTGACTATTCTTGAAAATTCATGGGATTTTCTCCCAAAATAGGTATGAAAAGGCCCCAAGCCTGATCAGATCCTTTGCTGTACGTACATATTAAGTATGAACCATCAGAAATCTATGGCCACAAAATGAAATATCTACGCACGAGGCACATGATGTCGTAACGACGTCGTAATAAGGTCAGTGCGACGTAGTAACATCTCATCGACGTCAGTACGACGTCATTTGCCCGCTGGGTAGATAAATGCATGCGTCCAGAGTCTTCACTGTGCGCAAATGCATCAAAGGTACAAATTCACGAATCCCCGAATGAGTTGAGAACACTACGAACGCCTCAGAATCGATTTCGATTCAGTTACGATGCCTAAGAATGCATTAAGATTCTGTTACGAATTAACTACGAATTTTTTTAATCGGGAGTTCGTGGCCAAAATTTTGAACAGCTCAAAACTTTTGCCACGAATTCCCGATTGCTCAAGAATTGCAAGAACTGACTACGAATATAAACGATTCAGTTAAGAACTTCACGAAGTAATTCCGAATCAGCTACGAATCCTAAAATTTATCAATTCGTGACGATTCGTGGGATTCGTGGTCTGTGTGGAATAGGGGATATAATACACGAACTTGACGATTTGATATGATACTGTATGTGTTAGAAATAAGCGTTGATAATGGCTCATTGCTAGTGCCTTTACATCAGGCTTGCTAAAAACAGAGCCGAACGGTGATATGGGCCCTGCCCGCTCCCCCCCCCCCCCCGCCCCACGGGCACCCTCCCCACTCGAAACGATAGAATAGAATAGAACCTTTGCACCTGAATGAATAACCAGATATATGTTCTGTAATGTGTTAGAATGTTATAAAAAATAAAAAGATACTTTACAGAAAATAAGTTCATTGGTACAACAATTAAGTTTCTAAATTTAGGTAGTGAATTAGATAATGTTTTCTCTCCCTCTTATCCCCCCCCCCCCCCCCCCCCCCACACACACACACACACAAAGAAAATAAAAAATAATGAAAATGTTCATTATTTTCTGCCGTCAAATAGTAGTTTTCTCCTGTATTCCCCGGAAAAATGGTTATTGGAAGAACGTCTGAAGTGAATCGTTTGGACCTCTCCGAAACACATTTGACCCCAAAGTCCTCTCTCCCCCCCCCTAAACACACACAAATACACCACACACATAGACAAAGTGGCAATTAGAAAATTTGGTATATAATAGGGTTTCGAATTCTCATCATCGCTGAACACACACATGGATATGTACATAAACATATACACGCATGCACACATTATTGGCACGTACATAGGAACATATTCACGCCCACAGAGTATGAAGGCACGGACATATCGTTTCTTTCTTGTATGGCAATGGCTGTAGAAGAAAGGACCCGAAGGCACTTTTGATAATTTCTTCATCCTTATTTCTTCCCAGACAGACCGTGGCACATCTTATTTCTTCCTAGACTGACCGTGTCACACGGACACATAAACGTAAATGGAAATATGCATTACTAGTCTTTCGGTGTGCTCTCTGGCCAACGCTATACATGTATACTTTAAACCCCCATTCCACTGGACTGCGCTTCTGCTGCGCTTCAAAATTTTGGGCAAAGCGCCATGAATCGTTAAGTAAGTAAAGTAAGTAGGCCATGAGCCAGATATGGTTTACCTTCCCCCCCCCTCCCCAAGAGGGAGTTTTGTAGACCACACTTTTCTTAAAGCCCAGCATCTTAGAAGTATTTTGCAGCATGTTAGGCCTCTGGCGAGTTAGGCATTAAGCTGTAACAACCTGTTACAAACGTTACCCATTAAAATAACAAACATAGCATAAAAATTATCAAAAATTGTAAAAAAATATGTCACTTTCCTATGTTTAAGATTATATTAGAATCTAATAGAACAATCCAGTAGCTAAAAGTTATGATGTATAAAAGGTCACTTTAGCCTACATGGTGTAATATACGTGACATTTGTCTTTACACCCCATTAAAATTGCTTTTTTCATCCAGAATACTTTCTTTTTGTAAGTTATTCCTTTAATATTAGACCATATATTTGTTACTGTATTAAAGACAATTTATTTATCTTTTCAGATCCATAATTTTTTTTATCCTATCTTGCATACTTAGGGAGAAATGTGGTGTTAAACACAGTACCCCCTAATAAATGTTCTATATTTTAGTTATCACTTTCCGTATAATTCAAGTGCTTGAGCTACACTGTTGGAACTGAAAACAGCTGTAAATGGTAAAATTGAATATGTCAGTCTATTAAAACAGCAAGCAACAGTTTCACAATATTTTTAACGCATTTTAGTCGGTCATAATGATCGATTATATACGTTACTTAGGGCTATTTTTGTTAAAATCATATAATTTGAACCTAGAATCATTTTTTTCTTTTGAAGCAGTTTCTTCATTAAAGAATCTTTTAATATAAGGGAAAAATGCATTTTGGTTTAAATTTTATCATTAGCTATTACTAGTAGTAACGTAAATAACTTTTAACATTTAAGATATTTCATTATAATACCGATAATCAGTTTTTTTCACTGCCACATATAACAATACCTCATATAAGACTGGGAGCTCTTATTTAATATTGTGTACCTGGCCCTATCAACACTTCTCTCATTTATTACTTTTAGGGATTCATGAGGTTTGTTTTATACGTGATGAGACACAGTATACTTCAAATTGTAATATTAAGAGCATTGGCATATTCTGCACATGTAAAACGGGGTTTTCTGTTTACTTTGTTATCTTATATCAAACATAAAAGTATTTCATAATGGCATTGCCAAGTTAGTTTCTTTTAAAATTTGTACAATTGAATTTTAAAGACAGTAACATACGTTAAAATTGTTATATACAGCTGAAAAATCCAAAAAAAAAAAAAAAAAAAAAAAAAACATAAATAAATAAAAATACAACTTCAGAAAAGATTAAATAAAACGGCAGCTACTAAAAGCCAGCATTGATTTTTCATATTGGCCTCAAATAAAATGATATACAATCAGTTTGATAATGTTAAAACCTAACAGTTTAGACCTGCTTAGTATAAAACTATAAGAAAATCAGTAATCAATAATACAAAATGTGGTACAACCTTGTTCATTGACAGGATTTGGTAAAGTTTTTACATGCACACTGATAACCTATAAAGCAGAACGGTAAACCTGAAGTTTGAAGACTTCACCCAACACAGTTCTGCATCAAAGCTAAGTAGATATTTGCTGACAGCATATACTTACTTTTTAAGACTTTCGTATATTTTACGTTACCAAGGGAAACAACATTGCTCAGTCACAGTTAAGAAACAAACATACTTTTGAAAATGTTTAATGGTAGTGTTAATGTGTTGCTTTATTTAGTTCATTTATGTAACTAAAAATAATGTGTCAACCAGGAGTTTGGGAGAATAGTATCAGAAACATTTAATACAGAAAAAGAGACACGGGCAGTGTACTAGCGGTACAGTAGCAGTCTATAAATGCTATGTATATGGTGATCTGTATTTCTATGCTTTTGTTTCATGCTTTTTCAAGTCTAATTATAGTCAATCATCTCTTAAAGAATCTAACTAGTTACATTCAATCATATCTTAAAGAATCGATTCACCAAAGGACATATAGATACGTTTAGTTGGACAAAAATGTTTTTGTTTTTTTTTGTTGTTGTTGTTTTTTCTAGGGACAGTGTTCCAGTAAGCTCTGCCCACATTATGAAGTTGCGAATGCAAATGACAATATATTTATGTTGATCATTTATGAGTAAATCTTAGTTGTTCTCCCTCAAAATGTATCGCCTACATTGTAGTTATGCTTTGCAGCATAACATTGAGAAAAAAAAAAAGAAAAGAAAGACTAAACAAGTAACATATACAACTATTCATTGAGACTTTATAAATTCTTCAATTCCAATATCCTTAACCAGCAATACAGTACTTCTGAAGAGCAAATAATCAAGTAATAGAAATAGTGCATACCTGTACATGCCAAGGAAGGGGTAACCTAAATAACTTACTGCATTTGATCTCCGTGACCTTGTATTACATGTACCATATTGATTAGCAATAAATATGTTTGTAATCTGATTATTTATGAAATCTTACTGCTTATCAAATCATCCTTGTCCAAATATTTTAAACACTGTCAAAGAATACAGCATTTTGGCAACATCCAAACAACAATTTTAGTTGCTTACATATTGTCTGACCAAAATTTATCTTTCGTAACACCTTTAGTCCTTGATAGTAACAAGAAGTGGAAATAAAACCATGGAGTTTGCAAAATTACCTGACTAGTTAAATATTTGTAACAACAGAATGAAAAATAGAACTCCTGAACTGGCTGATGACAGAATGTTTTATGCGTTATTAAGTATCTCACTTTCTTTAATCCTTGAATTTTCACAATGTCAATATTTTGTAATGTATTTGACGGGAGCTGCTCACGTAGTTTACGAATTAACATGTAAGTTATGATCACTGGAGCCACACATAATTGCTAACCTATGTAAAGCAGTTACTGTGCAAAGAGGCTCTTGGCTGACCATTCGACTGACAGCATAGCAAAAATGGTGTAAAAGCCTGTCAGCCGAGTTGATACTGCTTTTGATTGCCTCGGCTAGCAGTCACAGTTTCATATTTGTATGTAGGGTAATTGAATTGCTCAGCCAACAGCACAGGTAGCAAAACTGGTTTTATCCCCACCATGACCAAACCTAAATATTAATCATTTGCATCATATATCAACTTATACTAACTTCATTCCATGCATAAAATTCAGAATAGAAAAAAAAACATTTTTTATGAAGTCACTTTTAAGTGAGACTGAATTGAAGGCAAGGTCGAACTGTTTCAGCTGTAACAATCTATATGCGTCTTGCTGAGTTCTTGTGTATTTTAAAGAGCTAAATTTGCCATCTGACTACCAGTGGTAAGCTAATACTACAGCAATGAATAATTCAAGCCGCCTGGGAATTAAAATTTTGAGAACAGATGACTTACAAATCTATCCCCAGACATATAACAATTATGTAACGTAACGTTACTGTTAGATTGCTTTTCAAATACACACTATCCGATGTTCTTTTTAAGTTTAAACATAACATTGTTTTTTTCATATTTACATATACAACAGTGTTTACTTAAGACACAATACAGATAACATTGAAAGATAAAATGCAGCTGATTTTGGCTTTATTAGCTTTTCTCGTCATTTTGTAGGTTAGATACTAAAGTAAGATACTTTCTGTCCCCATTTAATATATCCACTGTTAACTGCTACTTATTTTTATCTAAGCTGGGCATGAGTCGAAGAAGATTGACGGAGCACGTATAAACTTCAGTCCACCTATTCAGCGAGTTAGTCTGATTCTGTTTTTTCCCCCATATTTCTGTTGTGGTTATATACGTTACATATTTATAGTGACTGCTGACGAGTTTTATAAGCCTTCAGTTTGCTTTTTTTACTAGAATATTAAAATAGTCATATATATGACATTAACTTTTCTCTACACTTCAATTCTTACAATTTGCTCCTTATATTACATGTATATACACACTGAAGGGGAGAAAACGTCAAATATAAGGTAAACTACGTTAAACCGATTAGTCAACTTATCCTTGACATTGTCAATTACCTTGAAACAGCGATTTATGCACTAGGAGACAAAACTCAACATTATTTAGCGCGAATACTAAGATGTGTATAACAATGCGTATTTTCTATAACGTGAATATGTAAATTTGGGTAGTGTAATTGACGTTGACGTTATACGTTAACGCCCCAACGTACAGAGGGCTAACATGTGTCATTTTGTTTCTTATATAATGTAATTTCAGAAAATTATAGTGTACAAAACTCCCCTTGGGGGTGGGGTCTATGGTCAGCTGAAGGTCTAAAATAATATCTTTATTTAAAGAGGGTAAGTCAATTGGCGAACCAATCTTCCTTGAGGCCCTCTGATAAGACACATAAACATACAATATATACAAAGTGCAATTTGAGACCAAAAATTTTTTACAATACATCTACAGATACTAACAAAAGAAAAACTCTCTCTCTCTCTCTCTCTCTCTCTCTCTCTCTCTCTCTCTCAAAGACATGTACAATATGCATGTAAATGATATAATGATACATCTATTAAGAAAATGAAAATATCTTCAGTACTTAAATATCATGTAAGGTATGGCGGTGGGGAAGTAACCCCAATTAAGCTAATTTTTCAACCAAGCCGTACATTTATTTAAAAATGAATGTATAGTTGTCGCACTTTTAGCTCGCCTGAAAGAAAGTTCAGGAAGAGCTATTGTTGTCACCCTGGCGTCGGCGTCCGCGTCTGCGTCAGCGTCGGCGTCCGGATTGGATGTTTTGGTTAAGTATTTTAAAGACCTATATCTCATTAACCCATGGCTGGATTATTTTGGTACTTGCATTGTAGTTAGATATTGGTCCAAAGTTTAACATGGTACCACCCCCACCCCACTCTGTGACCTTCTGTGACCTTGATATTAAGGTCATGGACCTAGAAAATTGGGAGCTTTTTTTGGACTGGATGTTTTGGTTAAAGTTTTATAAAGCCCAATATCTCCTTAACCCATGGATGGATTCCTTTGATACTTGCACTGTAGTTAGATATTGGTCCAATGTTTTCCAAGGTACTACCCCCACCTCCCTTGGTGACCTTGATGTCAAGGTCATGGACTCAGAAAATTGTCTTTTTATTGATTGGATGTTTTGGTTAAAGTTTTTCAAAGACACATATCTCCTGAACCCATAGATGAATCCTTTTTATAATTGCACTGTAGTTATATATTAGTCCAAAGTTTAACAGAGTACTATCCCAACCCCGCTCAGTGACCTTGGTGTCAAGGGCAGGGACTTAGGAAATTTGGTCTTTATTAAAGTGTTCTAATTGCATACTGATTCATAATGCTTGGCAGAGATTTAGTTTACACTTGAACTGATGTTAGACACTTTTCGAGTTTTTACAAAACACTATATACTTACCCCACTAGATGACCTTGAATTCAAGTCAAGGTCATTGACTTATAATTTTGTCTTAAAGATTTTGGTTAAAGTTATATATTTATGAAGACATAATTTCACAGTGCCACAATGGACTCAGTTGATACTAATACTTGGACTCAGATGTTAGATATAATGGTTCAAGGTTTTGATACATCCTTAGACTAAGCCCCCCCCCCCCCACCCCTACCCCTCTACCCCTTTGTTCTTTGTCCTCAAGCTCATGGACGTTGAAATTTCAGGTGGATTTCTTTCATTTTAATTTTATTTTAAGACTTATTTCTGAGATAGCTTTTGTCTATAAATGTGTTGTCATTATGGACATGCTTGTCTGAAGTTTTATGCATAGCAGTCCACACCACCATAGCGAATGTTTGATGGGCAAGCAACTGTTCAGGCGAGCTATGCTGTCAGGCGACAGCTCTTGTTAATATCTATAGGGATACTGTTCCAGATAAGTGCACCAGAAAAGACAGATTGTGTTTAAATAGGCCTAAATTAGGTTTAGGTATTAAAAAATTCCTGTTACAAAATGATCGTAAATTAGAAGTCGTATTATTTGAGTTGTTACTCCGCAACTGAAACAGATCTGTCACGTATTCCGGGGCCATATTATTCGCAACTTTATACATAACTTTTGCTTTTTGTAAAAATACGCTTTCATTAAAAGATAACTTGGGCTTCTTCTAAATTAGTGTATTCATTCGTCAATATACTCTTGCATGCTCGCCTTTGTAATTTTGTTATTTTATTAATGTTAAAACTCGTTGAATTTCCCCATATAATACTACAATAATCAAAATGAGGTCTAATGTAAGCATTGTAGAACAATAGCCTATCTTCAATCGACAAAAAAAATATGTGAGATAGAAGCCATAACTGAGATGAAACTTTTTTTTACAGCAAATTGAAACTGGGCATTCCAAATAAGCTGCAGCAGCCAAAACTTGCGACTTGTGCGCTTCCAGTGCGCTGCCAGTACATGTCTAATACGATCTCGCTACGCTCGTCACGATGCTGCCGTGGTGTAGCTGCGCTTCTGCCACGCTTGACAGACTTCAAGGGCTCTTCTTATACGCTACCACTTCGGCAATGGATTTCAAGCTACGCTTCATCTACGCTTACGACGATGCATTTGCGATCCGACTACGACCTAAATGCTGGAGCTGCGCTCATGCTGCGCTTGTGTAGCGCTTTGAAACTGCGCTTCTATGTTAATCGGCGGAAAGTCGGGGTTCAGCAGCAGTTGACCACAGCCTTCGAACAAGATGGCCGGGCCGGGTAGCGCAATCGGTAGGGCACCTGACTCGTAAGTCAGAGGTCCTGGGTTCGAATCCCGGTCTGGCCACATACTTTCGTTTCTCCTTCCGCTGATTCAAGAAGGGCAGTTGTCAGTTACTGGCGAAAGTATGTGCACTTAGTACTGGTTAACCGCTTAGGAGGTCTAAGCCTGCCCAGGAATAGTGTGGTTAGGTTAACTGACCGTCCCGACATGACCTTAGTTGTTTACCGTGGACGTTAAGCATCAAATCAACCAACCAACCAATCGAACAAGATGAATACTATAATAATTTCAGTGGCTATGATCCAGCTGGCAATCATGAACTAGTGACTTCACATACCTCGTCTTGTTCTTCTCGCTGTTCGTGTTCAACTGGGGCTTCTGCTCGTCTTTCTGGAGGGCGCGGGTCTGGCTAAGCTTAGAGAGCATGAGCCTGTGGAACAGGAGTTCGGATACCCTCTCCTGCGGTCCTGGCTGCATAAAATTAGTCTTCTGACCAGGCCTGGGTGTGGATTTCGCCTTCTGCTTTTGACGGGGTTACATCTCAAATGAAACATGAGAATCGAATTCTGAAACTTTTTGAGCGCGAGAAAATAATGTCGATCGCCGAGGAAACGCAGCTTTTTCATACCAAGATCGCCAAATGAGCAAAAGAAACACAGATAAAGCGCAAGGAGCGCATCAAAAGCTTCGTGGTTGCGTAATTCATAAATTATAGAGTCGCAGCGGAAACGGCAAGAGCGCCACGAGAGCGTACAGAGCGCAACGGGAGCACAAAGAGCGTACCAGAAGCTTAGCTGGATCGGGGTCGAATCACCTATCAGCGAGATTCCAATGAGCTGGTGCTGCGTTGCTTGCGCTGCTGTCTCGATACTGCTGCGTTCATGAATATTGTGTTGCGCTGGAACAACGCTTTTGTTGCGCTTTGTGTCCACGATGATTTCGCTACGTAAATTTTGATCAGTGTCAAAACAAGCGCCATGATTTGGCGATCATGCTGCATCAAATGCGCTTTCACTACGACCTAGAAAAATAAAAGTAAAAAGTATGCAAAGACCAGGAACTGAAACAATCAAAATCCAAATCCAGCCCTCAAACCATAGTTGGAAACAACTAAGATTACAAATAATCAAGATACAGAGAGCATAGAAGCTTGCACTGCGCTGCTGCAGCTTGTGCTATGATTCAGTGTGCTTTGTCCAAAATTTTGAAGCACAACAGAAGAACCGTCCAGTGGAATGGGGTTTTAAGGTTCTGGTACGCTCTTTATGCTCCCGTTGCGCTCTATACGCTCTTGTGGTACCCTTGCCGCTTCCTCAGTGACTCTCTAATTTATGAATAACGCAACCACAGCGCTTCCACTGCGCTTTTGGCGATTTATCTGCTGCGTTTCCTCTGCTCTTATGGCGATCCGCGTTTGGAAACGCCGCATTTTCACGACTATCGTCATTATTTGCTCGCGTTAAAAACGTTTCAGAACTCGACGCTCACGTTTCATTCAAGATGTCAACCCGTCATAAGCAGAAGGCGAAATCCACACCCAGGCCTGGTCAGGAGACTAATTTCACGCAGCTAAGACCGTAGGAGAGGGTATCCCAACCTCTGATCCCTACGCTCCTGTTCTCTAAACTGAGCCAGACCCGCGCCCTCTAGAACGCCAAGCAGACGCCCCAGTCGAGCCTGAACAGCGAGTTCATGGTTACCAGCTGGATCATAGCCACTGAAATTATTATATTATCCAGCTTGTACGAAGGCTTGACTTTCCGCCAATTTATAGAAGCTGTTTTACAGCGCAAAACAAGCGCAGCTCCGACACCTAGTTCGTAGCACGATCGAAAATGCATCGTTGTAAGCGTAGATCAAACGTAGCTAGAAATCCTTTGCCGTAGTGACAACGTATTAGAAGCGCCCGTAAAGTCTGTCAAGTGTAACAGAAGCGCAACTATACCACGGCAGCATCGTACCTAGCGTAGCAAGATCGTATGAGAAGTGTTTTGGTAGCGTACTGGAAGCGCACAAGTCCCAAGCTTTGGCAAATGCCGACGCTTCTGCGGCGATTTCGAAAATTTTGAAGAAGCGCCATGATCGCCATGAGCGCAGTCAAAGCGTCATCCAGTGGAATTTTTGGTGTAATGCAGATAATAACATACGCAGAAAGCTGTGCAAAAGCGCAGATGGACACGCGTTTTGTTCAGTCGTTCTTGTTTTAGCTAGGCCACAGTCCCTGGGTACAAAACCATAACAAACACAATTACGGTGTAGGTTGTATATTCATGCATATGTACAGTTTTGCCGGTTTGATAAGGCTGGCGCCACAGCCGACGTTCAGCGACTCTGCTATCACCGACCACCACCCTGATACCACTTATACCAGCTTAGGGCACACTTTGCGTGGATTTCCTGCTTTATTAAATTAAAAATAATCGGGCCCGTGCCCCAATGGGAGTCGAGGACACGCCTCCCTGCATGAAAGGCGAACTCTCTATATCCATAAGTACAACTCAATTGCACTCGTGCAAAGATGAACGCTTGCACAAAGCCAAATTTACAAACGTATGAGCATAACAGAACCAAGTACGCACATACCCACATACTCTTTCTTGGTAAACACGGGAAGACAAACTGCCTAAAACAAAATAGATTCTGGCATATATTATCCGGCGGTATTATTCAGACAGATACTCGCATTTTGAACCTCACTATTATGAGTGGGGACGGAAGAAATTCCACCATGTAGTGTGTTATCCTGCAGCCGTATTATCGGGGGGGGGGGGGGGGGGAGGGGGGAAATCCACTATGAAGGGGAAAACGGTTATGCCAAAACACGAATTATAGATTTTCCCCGGCAAAATAGTCATATCCTGTTATATAGCCATTTTTTTCCAGAGGATTACTAGTGGGGAAAAGCTACTCTCTGACAGCTGTAATTTCAATGAAACTTCGACTTACATCAATAGAATCCATTTCACAAACTTATTCAAGTAATCAATTTTCTTTATTTTGATCATTAAACAAAAATTGATTTGTTTTTATAAAATACCATCTGAGTAATGATTAAATCAGTTTTTTTCGCACGCTTCTCCGGTGGATGAGATGATATGACAGACAGAGGATGAATAGATGGGTTGATGATGATATCTGAATTACAAATTTATTTAAAGCTAACATTTGTTTTTCAAAACATACATTTTATTTACAATCAGATTAGCAAGAAATACTTTAAAGTTAATCCAAAATATATAAAGCCGAAAGACTTGCGAAATGGGTCTATCCCTACCTACTGTTACTTCCAAAGTCCACCAGCCTCTTGGATCCACATTGTGTCATAGGTTTGTGGATACTGTAAATAGCCAGATAAAAAGGATGATGCAGATAGTCATTTGTTAGAAGGAAGTTAAGGAAACCGATGCAATACCAGTGCAAAGGCCATTGATTCAGGAAAGATCAGCCTAACCTCAGAATAACCAATGGGAAACAAAATGAGCCGCGACACGAGAAAACCAACAATGTGGTTGTGCGCCCAGCGCAGACTCAGATCAGCCTGGGCATCCGCCCAGTCTGATCAGAGTCTGCGCTGTCCGCATGGAGGTAGCTTAGACCCTAAGCTACCCTTTGAGCTCTTAACGAAGAGTCTGAGTAAACTGGGCGGATACCCAGGCTGATCTGAGTCTACCCTGGTCGCACTACCACATTGTTGGTTTTCTCGCGTCGCGGCTCAAATCATCTAGCACATGTAGTGATCTTAGTCTTCTCTTTTGGCTTGTATGTTTGATCGCTACGCAAACCAATGCCTACATAGAGGATCTTACATGAGTGCTCATGTATTATTGAATTTATTAAACGAGTTGGGGAAAACAATAAGATGCGAGGCTCTGCCGAGCATCTTATCGTTTTCGCCAACGAGTTTAATAAATTCAATAATACATGAGCACGAATGCAAGATTCTATTTATCATATGACACTAAAATTGCATTTTATAAGGAAATTTAGCACTAACACGTCACGATTTCGCCATTAGAAAAAGCGACGTTTTAATGGACGTCAACGAATAACGTTACGGCGTAATTTGCATATTTAATCCACTAGTGGATTATTGTTTTTAATGCATGGCTTTATTACACTCTCAGATGCGACGTCATATGATAAATAAATGTAATGTAAAAACACTTGAATATTGGATTACGTACCTGACCAAGCAGTACAGACACAGATCAGACTGATCCTGAAGGGGCGATCGGGCTTTACACTTTGCCATTCCAACTGCAGCTGCTGGACGCATTACTACATTGTAAAACCAAACTACATTGTAAAACCAAACTGTTCCATTCTAGTGCAATTACGGTAATTGTTTGAAATGTCCCAATTTTAAAATTTTGTTATTTTCTCTATCAGCAGCAATCTGTCAATCAAGACAGCTGGAGGAGTCATCAAATGCGTGGGCTGTTATACTCTCGCAATTCTTGTATGTTATTTACCCTTTTCCTTCTGGACCGACCATCCACAGGAAGTGCCGATCTGTTCCATACCAGCCATCTATGCTCAACATGTCCACGCGGTAGGTAGTCCTACATTATTCATTACGCTGATCACAGGTAAATAGACATAAAGGATCTTACTCTTTTCTTATGAAAAGAACAAATGCTGATAATGCATGATGTGATGGATATTGACACCCTTTTTGATGTTGACACTCTTCTCTTTGGCAGTCAAATAGTTGTGTATATTTCTGCAAATATGCAGGAGTATTTTACTTGCGACTGGGAATTGTCTTGACTTTGAAAATTGTCAATTTTAATAGTTGGATCTATTAAACACAAACATGCAAATTATAGTATCTAGGTCGATCTGACAATAATATTTATTACAGTCAGTAGCAGACAAGAAGTTAAACAAGCTGCTCCTGTGGATGGTAAAAGGGCAAAGTTGCGGTTCATACTGCACAGTGGTGTAGGATGCTCTGCAGGTTTGCCCTTCTCATATCTCATGAACATCCTTTCCAGCATAAATGATTAAATGATTAATTTGATGGTTATAGGTTATTTGATGGTTATAGGTTAAGAACTTGATAACATATTTGTATAAGGGTCTGTTTGCAAGTGTAATTGTATTTTGTGTTATTGTATACATGTGACTGGTGACAGTCCTTTGACTGGACTTTATACCAATAAAATTGATTTGATTTGATTTGATTTATGAAATTTATGAAATGAGCCTTCGGCGAGTTTCATAACACGAGTGTAGGATTCTGTTTATCATATGACCCTTTAAAACGAGATTTTATTGCCTTCAAAATGAACATTTTCTCAGTAATAAGACGCATTGCTGACACGATTGCTGTCAACGATGTTACGAGTACATGTACGCGCCAAAACATTATATATAATTGCACGTGTGAAAATGAAAATGGCAGAGTAGCTTTACATGAAAGTGTACCAAATCACCCTTATTTATTTGACAACTAAATATTTTTTATGAAAAGTTTAGTTAGGCTTGATGAAATTCACCTCACCGATTGTTTGTCAATGCCGGTCTGTACCTTAGTATGCATTTGACACCTGCTGTAAAAATTCTAAACCATTGGGTACCTAAAAAGATTACTGTTCTGATATACCTTATAATGGAACAGTTATATTTTTACAATGCAGTAACGCATCTAAACATTGCATTTGGAATGACAAACAGTACATTCCCTGATCAAAAACATGTATTCTGTCTTATTAAGCGTAACGGGTGTAAAACTAAACAATGGTGGCGTAGAGACCTTGGCAAAGAAATCTCAGGTTTGTTTTCCAGAATATGTAAGTCTCGGCAGGCCTTGCGTGAGACTAAATAACACGAAAACTTGCCAGAGGTTCCTCGTTTCAGCCTTATCGCATCATAGATTCTGTTATTTTTGCCATGGCTTGCTGTGTTTGATATTTTGTCATGCATCTGCTGCAAAATTCACCTGATATCGGGGGTATGATAACATGATGTGATATCATGTCACTTTAGAACTGCGCTTGCGCCAAAGTTATCAGGTGATGCCTTTGAAAGAGATCTCTAAAGACGATTGGCTACAGACTGACGTTGGCCGTGATATCAACGTTCGATTTGTTAAGTGATGTCACCGACTTACGTCATAACGCATTCGGGACGTCAGCAAGTTCGAACTAAACTGTGTTTGTTTAGCATTTGTTTGCCGCCCTTTACGGCGTAAAATCTTCTCATGATGCATGATAAATCGAAAACCATATAAGTGTCTTTTGATATCAAATTTAGTTTAAACAATATTTATTTCAAAGATACTGTACATGTACAACAAAACAGAGATACAACAATTAGCACACAGTACAATGAATGGGATACAGAAGAAAGTCATTGACTTTTTTAAAATCTGTTTCCCAGATACAGGTATGTCAATTATTTGCATACAGTTAGCTTTGAAATATAGACCTCAAGCGCAATACTAAGCTCATATATATTGTGAACTAATACAACAATACAAGAAAAATGTAACTATATGAATACACGTTTACAGAGTAATCTATAGTAAGCAAGAAACTTTAAGAGAAATAGTAATATGAATATATAGAGAAAATAGGAAACCAATGAGAGAGACAGAGAGAAAGAGAGAGAGAGAGTTCACGGTATCTTTATTGAAGTTAAACATCACAGTGACGCATGTCTACCGAGCATGCCCTGAACACCCTAGACACTTTAAGATAGACATATTTTAGCTATGTAGCGATAAGAATTAAGAAAATCGTTTCGTTCTAATTATATAATCCTGCACAACTTGAAATATTTCTACGTTTTGTTGATAATTCAGGTTAGTGTCTCCGTACAATAAAGTATCTAAAGACAAATTGCACTTTCCAAGAAGTTTATCAATCATAACTTGCCTTTGTAAATAAAATTGCGGACAGTCAAAAAAGAAATGGTTGGTGTCCTCTCTATTACCACAAACACAAAATTCATCATTTATTATATTCTTGCGAAATAAGTGGTAATTCAAAGAACTACAACCAGTTCTTAATCTTGTGTGTAAGATCTGTCCTTTTCGGTTACCAATAAGATAGTATTTGGGGATTTCGCGAGAAGCGTTTATACTTCTTTTAAAACAATTTAATGATTGTGATGAACACACAGAGTCATCAAGTGAATTCCACTCACGTATTGACGACGGCAAGAATGAATTAAAATACATTTGGGATTTACAGTCTATAGTTTGATAGTTTTCTTGATTTCTTAAATTATACCTCGATATATTTCCAACTTGTGAGGGGAGAAGGGAAGAGAGATAGTTTGGTGTGAGATTATTTGTCATTTTATAAAAGAGAGTTAACTTGTGCTGTCTTCTTCTGGACTTGAGAGACTCCCACCCTGTTTCTATGTATAACTTATCAATTGAGACTAATTTTGTAGTTCCAGTAACTATTCTTGCAGCTTCTAATTGTATTTTTTCTAACTCTTCTTCCTCATATTTCGAACAATTGTCCCAAACAACATCTGCGTATTCTAAGACTGGTCTTATGAATGCAAAATAAATAGACTGCAATGATTTTCTATCTAGAACGAATTTTAATTTTCGCATAATATTGATACGCTGCCATGCCTTAGAGGTTATCATATCTAGATGTTCATGCCATGAGCAATTACTTTGAAATACTACTCCAAGATGTGTATGGTTTTCAACTTCCGTTATAATTTGATTATTCATGTAGATCGATGGATGATTTTGTCTGTTTATTTTACGAGTTAATAATAAAGATTCGGTTTTGTTAGGGTTGAAAGTTACTAACCAGTTATCAGCCCAGTTAGAAATTTTAACAAGATCTTGATTTAAAGTGAGTGCTGCCTGTGCGGGGGTGTCAACTATTATGTACAAGGTGGTGTCGTCTGCAAAAAGACGAATATGAGAATTAATGTCAATGACTATATCATTAATATAAATCAAGAACAAAAGCGGTCCTAAAATTGAACCTTGAGGTACTCCAGCATCAACTGACACCCAATCGGACGAGGCACCTGGTAGTACAACCCTTTGCTTTCTATTAGCCAAATAGTCACAAAACCACCTCAGTAGTCGACCAGATATACCTACAGATTCAAGCTTAGTCAGTAAACCCTTATGCCATACACGGTCGAAGGCTTTGCTAATATCACAAAAAATTGCCCGCACTTCCATACCATTGTCGAGGGCTCTACAGAAAGTATTATATATATCAGTGAGTTGGTTAACAGTAGAATCCCCAATAACAAAACCGGACTGAAGTGCTGAAATAACATTATTCGCAATAAAAAAATTATATGTATGCTTGTGGACAATTCTCTCTAAAACTTTCCCAACAGTACTTAACAATGAAATAGGTCTATAATTTTTGTAGTTTGAGGGGTCATCCTTTTTGAAAACTGGAGTGACATTAGCTTCCTTCCAAATATTCGGAACCTTAGACTGATTTAGCGAGCAACTAAACAATTTCGACAAAGGTTCTGAAAGTTCGACTGCACACATTTTAAGTACATAATTATTTATGCAATCTGGTCCTGAGGCCTTACCGATTTTAAGTGTCTCTAATACAGACTTTACTTCTTCTGGACTTGTTTCGATTGAAGGGAGATCATTTAAATTAGTTTTGTTGACCCGTGATGGATTCTTGCTATTATCGTTAAGACAGGATTGGGTTTTAAAATAATGATTTAGTAAATTAGCCTTATCTTTATCGTCAGCATATATTTCATCGTTATTTTTCATGGGAGGAATACTTGAATTTTTAGAGTTTACAAGAAATGATTTTAGAATTTTCCACCAATCTCTGCTAGTTATATTCTTATTGTTATTTAATTTATCTGCCATTTTTTCGAAATATTCTCTTTTAGAAGATCTTAATATATTGGTTGTTTCATTTCGTATTCTTTTATATTTCTGCCAGTGTTGCTGATTATTTGTCCGTTTAGCTTTGTCGTATGCCCGTTTTCTTTTTCTCATGAGTTTTCTTAAGTCATTATGCATCCAGGGAGGATCCGACTGTCTTATATTAACGATTTTATGAGGAATACAGTCTTTTGTTAAAGTTGAAATACGATTGGTTACATTATCTGAATAAGTATCAATATCATCGTTATAAAGAGCATCCCAGTCAGTATCTAAAATTTTACATTTTAATAAATCATAATTACCCTGTTGATATTTCAAAACTTGTCTTTTAAATGATGCTGTTTGAGATTTATTATATTTGAATACTACGAATATAGGACAATGATATCTAGTTTCTTGTCCAAGAAAGGGGTCACCAACACCGCTTAATAAAACATTTTCAGGACTCGAAACAAGAACAAGATCAATAAGGGACCTAGAGGTTTCTGTAAAGTGAGTGGGTTCAGATATTATTTGTTGCAAGTTATACTGCTGGCACATATTGGAAACAGTCCTACATGAAGCTGGTTTTAACATGTTGAGGTTAAAATCACCCAAAATGATAATATCAGATATTCCAGTATCTACCGCTAAATCGATAGATCGTTCGATGTTGCTCATAACAGACTGATCAGAATTAGGAGGCCTGTAAAATGTTCCAACTAATAGACGTTTATGATTAAGTCGTATTTCAATCCAAACAGATTCTACATTTAAAACTTCAAGTTCAGCCCTGCGCAAACAAGGAATATTATTCTTAACATAAACAGCAACTCCGCCATGAGCATCATTGTCGCGATCTTTTCGAAAAGGTACTCTATAGTTATTTAGGATTATATCTGAATTGTTTATATCTTTATTAAACCAAGTCTCAGAGAAAGATATAACGTCAAAATTGGAAAGTTCAGATTCAAGTACGTCCAGTTTGTGCAATGCGCTTTGAACGTTATAATGAACTATAGAGAAGTTATTTCTAATGATTTCTGATTCATTCAAAATACTATCGGAAGACTCACTGTCTGAACTATGAAAAGCAGACGAATCATTTACTGGTCCCGGATTCAGTTCAACATCACCAGAAATATAAAGTAAAATTCGCAACCAAATATAATAGTCAAAGGTGTCCAGGCGATCAATTCCTTTCAGTTTCATGTGACAACAATAGTGCAGTCCTATCCTTATTCTGTAGACTACGATATCAACCGCCATTTAAAGGCATACAAATCGGCAAACAAAACAACAACAGAATGAGGATAGGGTTGCCCCAGCTGACTGAAACACCATATTCCACCAAAAGATGGTCACTGATATCAGATACCGTGGTAAAGATCAAGGGAAAGACAAGAGAGGAGAAAGATAAATCAAGAGAAGTCATACAGCTAACAAAAATGAGATGAAATGAATTTGGACTGTTAAAGCAAATTAATATGTATTTATACAATGTAAACCAAATTTAGATATCATATGAAATTTACACAGAAACACTGTTCTCCATGTTCTCAGTGGATAACCAAGACAAAATGGGATACACCAATGATTTTCAACGTAAATCTTAGTCTCTAAGATTGCCTACCTACATTCCGGACAAACCAACACCAGACAACACCCCTATACATCTCTGCATCAGCCTCGGTGATGCAATCTCGCCAGTACGCGCGCCTCCCCATCTGCGACCCTAATACCTCTTACAACCTACAGTGCTGGTTATCCACTGTGACCTCGTAAGTAGACAGTTCCAAAAGAAATAAATACAAAGGATTATATACTGCAGTTATCAGACTACATTACGATCGCTTGTTTCCCAAACCAACCTGGCAGCTTAGGAGTAATAATCTACTGGGCACAAAACCGAAATCAACGTCGAATCAGCGTTGGTTCAACGTCACTACGTCGAAACAACGCCGACCAAAAGTTGATTCAACATTGCGTGTCGGCTGGAAAATTGCGTATCCAAGGCCGTCGTCGCCGGTCCGGCAGGTCCGGCGAGCGCCGGACCACTTTTTGTGCCGAGTATGCTATCTGCCGTACCACTTTTTTTCTTTCAGCCGATTTTATTTAATTGCTTACCTGTGATTTTATTGAATCGCGTCATCAAAAGTGCCGCAGTTTATCGATGAAATTATCAATGACGCTCGTTGCTCGTGTCATCAATAAACAAAGCAGAAATTGATGCCAGCGCCTGATGAGACTCTCAGAAGGGGCGAAATAGTTGTTAAAGATCTTGAGTCTTACGTTTGTTCTTTTTCGTATTTAATATCAATTCTCTGTAAGAATCGGAAAACGTTGGCCACGCTATGTCTGGGATTTTAGTAATTTTTTGTCTATATATCAGGTTTGATTCAAAACCACCATAAACGGCGTTGAAATCTTCATTTTATGTTTCGTTGCCATAGAAACGGAGAATGTTTGTTCTGGGAGGAAGGCCGAAAACTTGAAAATAAAAAATCAGAAAATTGGCAAAATTGTTTGTTATTTTCCTGTCTCCACAGAAACGTTTTGGAAAAGAAATGTTTTTGACATCAAAGCACTACGTTGGCATAGCACAAGGATATAAAATTGGTGATGAAATTTTGCATAGGTTTCTTACACTAAGGGCCCGAAAAAGGGGAAAATTGGCTTTTTATGAAATTTGTGAAAAATGCAATATTACACTTTTTCGGCGGAGTTTTTGGACAGTTTAACAGAAGATGTCCAGACGAAGACTAGTATGGTGTTAAAGAACAATATATGTAAGAGTAAAATATCAAAAAAACTGGATGGAGAAATTCGAATCAAAAGGTCAAGGTCAATGTTAAAATAGCTTTAAAAATGCTATTTTAATGCCTTTTTTTGACATCTATAGGTATAAATATCATTTTTTATGTTTTAAAGGCGGTTTTAAAGCGCAAAGAACCATTACACATTATAAATCTGATCATCGCAGCAACACTAGTTTATCCAGAAGCAACAAGTTTTCAAGGTCAAGTTCACCAAAATCGTGAAATTTTTAATTAATAACATGTTTTACATGAAAATTATGGTCTTTTCCTGCTTCTATAAGGTATGTAATTATAGCAAACAGTCTAGATATAATTTAAAGTAACCGTGCTTCAATTTCTGACATAATTCATGTTGAAGGAAATTGCAATGCCAAGGTCAAGGTCACAAATATCCACGAAATTATGGCACAAATGAACTCTGTATCATTATTATGATCATTAAGAAACTCTGGCAATTCTTGATTTCATTTTTAGTTGGTCATGCATAAATCGCATTTAATGTTATGATACATCATCTGAATCAGGGGGACCATTCAAGGTCAAGGTCACTTATTTTCAGTCCGAGATTTTTATCAATATATAGAATTTTTTGTCGATTTTAAGCAATTTTCTAGGCTTTATGCTATGTTTGCTCTGCAACTTTCGGAAAACATTGGCCAAGCTATGTCTGGGATTTTAGTATTTTTTATCTACATATCAGGTCTGATGCAAAACCACCATAAACGGCGTCGAAATCTTCATTTTATGTTTTGTTGTCATCGAAACGGAGAATGTTTGATCTGGTAAGATGGCAGAAAAAATGAAGAAAAAAATTGGGAAATTGGCAAAATTGTTCATTATTTTCTCGTCTCTACAGCAATTTTTTGGAAAAGAAATGTTTTAAACATCAAAGCACTAAGTTGGCATGGCACAATGATATAAAGTTGGTGACAAAATTTCCCATAATTTCTTACACTAGTGGCCCGAAAAAGGGGAAAATTGGCATTTTATGAAATTTGTGAAAAATGCAATATTACACTTTTTCGGCGGAGTTTTTGGACAGTTTAACAGAAGATGTCCAGACGAGGACTGGTATGGTGTTAAAGAACAATATATGTAAGAGTAAAATATCAAAAAAACTGGATGGAGAAATTCAAATCAAAAGGTCAAGGTCAATGTTAAAATAGCTAAAAAATGCTATTTTAATGCCCTTTTTTCGACATTTATTCTTATAAATATCATTTTTTATGTTTTAAAGGCAATTTTAAAGCGCAAAGAACTATTAAACATTATAAATCTGATCATCACAGCAACACTAGTCTATCCAGGAGCAACAACTTTTCAAGGTCAAGGTCACCAAAATCCAGAAATGTTAATAAATAATACGTTCTATATGAAAATTATGATCTTTTCCTCCTTCGATGAAGTATGTTATTGTAGCAAACAGTCTAGATACAATTGACAGTAACTGCTTCAATTTTTGACATAATTCAGGTCAAAGGAAATTGTAGTGCCCCGGTCAAGGTCACAAACATCCACGAAATTATGGCACAAATGGACTCTGTATCATGCATTATGATCATTTACAAACTCTGACAATTCTTCATTTCATTATTAATTGGTCATGCATAAATTGCATTTAATATTATGATACATCATCTAAATCAGAGGGACTATTCAAGGTCAAGGTCACTTATTTTAAGGCCGACCTCTCTGTCAATATTTAGGAATTTTCGTCGATTATAAGCAATTTTCGTAGGCTTTATGCAATGTTTGCTGAAGCTTGCTGGGTAAACAATTCATTTAATGTTTGCGAATAGTTTATACCATTCATACCATTTGCATTAAATGATTCGTCGAGGCCAAGGCCATCAGTAATCAAGAGATGTATTTTCTTTTAATGCACTGTGGGAATTAACTCTTTAAAGGATCTCTGTAAATCCTGTTTTAAACATTCTAGTACACTTTTTGAAAAGCCGGTAGCTGATGATTTAAGAAGGGGTATGAAACCCACCACCCGCACCCGTGCTCAAAACCCACCACTGGAAATTTTAGTGACGACCTTTGAGAAATAAAAGTTTTATTCTAGAGTTTATTCCAAGATATTGTCACACTGTACATTTGTGTGAAAAATCAAAATCAGTCAATAAATAAAGGCGCTGGAGCGATGACAAAGTTTTTCTATAGATAACCACTGTGGCCTTGACCTTAGAACCATAAAACGCAATATTGTCCAAGATATTATCACAGTTAACATTTGTGAGAAGTAAAATCCAAATCGGTTCATAAATGAAGGTGCTAGAGAGAAAACAAAATTAAAGAAAAAATGGCCACCGTGACCTTGACCTTAGAATGCTGAAACGCAAACTTGTCCAGATATCATTTGTGTGAAGTTACATCGAAGTCGGTTTATGGATGAAGGCACTAGAGCGATGACAAAGTTTTTCTGTAAATAGCCACTGTAACCTTGACCTTGACCTTAGAACGCTGAAACGCAAACTTATCCAAGATATCATTTGTGTGAAGTTACATTAAAGTCGGTTTATGGATGAAGGCACTAGAGCGATGACAAAGTTTTTCTGTAAATAGCCACTGTAACCTTGACCTTGACCTTCATATTTGATTTTGTTGATCTGTACTATGTTTTGCTCCATTAAATGACATGTTGTTCTTTTCAAATATATCAGTGGTTTTCTTATCGTATTCTGTTAACCTTCACAAAAATTAGGGAAAAAAATGAGAAAATCCAAGTTTTGCCATGTTTAGAAATAGGAGCTTTGCTTAATTTGACCTTGACCTTCAAATATTAATTTCTCCATCCAGTTTTTTTTATATTATATACTTTGGTATATTACTGGTTATAAATAAACTAGTGGCTTTCTGAACATCTTCTGCGAAACTAACCAAAACTTGTTCCGAAGAACGTTTAAATCCCAGTTTTTCCACATTTTGGAATTTGCCGATTTGTGTCCCCTTCGAGCCCCCAGTGTGGCCTAAGTGTGAGACATACTTGTTTTTAATTTGTTTCTGTATACAGAGCTAAGATGGTATTATTTGTCATAATATCTGTATTAGGGATCTAAGTATTACCTATGGATGGATAGACCACTCTAATATGTTATTTTTTTCATATTTTTCCTCCTAATTTTTGGACTCCATTGTTTGACTCACATTGTCTTGGTTACCATGGCAACAGGATGACGCACAGAAATTTCACTACTGTTTTTGTAGTTTGGGGGTCATTTCTGATTCATACACCAAGAATGAAAAAAATCTGAGACGTAGCGTGCCGGACCCCTATGGCAATTTTCTGATTTTTACAGAGAATTGATATTAACTAGCAAAACTTCGTGACCAAAACGCATCCAAAAATGCATTAAAAATGCACATAGAGACGCCCATAAATCAAAAATTTTCTCGGGGGAGGTCCCCCGAGCCCCCCTTACGAGAGAGGAAAATCCCCCTCTCGTGCTCTCCCCTCTCTCGTGCCTTCGGCACTCGCTGCTATCCTCCGCCGGACCAGTTTTCACTACACGGCGACGGGCCTGGTATCGTATGGGAAGAGTTCATGTAGACTGTTTGTCATGATAAATTGCAATATAAATTAAATCTGAATGCAAAACTATTTACATGTACTGTACATATGCCATATAGCTAGCACTGATAATGCTATAAAGCTGCACTACTGAAACAACCATGGCCCTTTACCCGAAACGAAATGGAAAGGGACAAAATGGCAATATCAGTAGTAGGAAACAAAAACATTCGCACTTGTCTCCCTTCCATTTAAACTCTTGTCGAAACGAAATACAAGAGTAAACCATTCGGAAGGAAGAAAAGTGAGAATAAGCACTGAGAACTCAGCTTTAATGATAAAGGATAATCTTATAGCTAATTAAGGTATATTTCAACAGTTAGATAGAGTGCAAATTCTTTCTATTTGCTTAGTTGTTCAGAATTTGCTTCTAGCACGATATAATCAGATTTAAATAGGCAATTTCGTCTCCCCAAACTAAGTCAGACACCGTGGGCCCTCAGTAGAAATGTCTTGTCAAAACAGTTCTGCTAGTGGTCAGGTATCACTCTAGCAACAGCCGATGTGACGAAGCCCACCTGCTTACTACAATCTATAATTAAAAATTTTTGTTAAATGTGAAATATAGCTACATACAATTATGCGTAGCTGGCCAAGTGACAGTTCTAGTCGTACCCCACAGGCAAACGACATTGAAACAAAACATTAAGTCAGCGATGATTCAGCATCATGATGTTGAATCAACACCGACTCAATGCCGATTCAACTTCGTGTGCCCAGTAGGAAACCATTGTGGTCAGTGTTGCATACTTTGAACCTACAACAATTAAGCAGAGCTTGTGATGAAACTTTACAACTTGAAACAATAAATAGTTATCGAAGCTTGTCCTTGTGACACAAAACAAAAAATCGAACTTGCTCCCCAATTCTCAAAGTGTCAAGCATCATCACGCTACAAAAACATATCAAATCCCAACAATATTTATTTCTCATGAGAATAATAAATGCCAGCATACGTGAAACATAATGAATTTTAGTGTCTTCGTTTACATATCTAAAATATGATATGAGGGCTTGCTAGAGATCGGAAATATTTTCCAGATATCTAATTTATTCGCACTTCAGGCATTGATAGCTACCCATGCACATACACGAGACATGAATGAGATACGTTTTCACAACAAATCAAGTCAGTACAGATCATGTCGTGACGTGTCACGTCGCATTTGCATCTACCGAGCCAAGGTCGATATCTTGTGTTTCTACCCGAATTTCGCAGAACAGTAATATAAATAAAGTCTTGATACATAAGAGACAGACCATATTTAAACTGTTTTGATATGGGTTTGAAAGCAGAAGGAGGGTGCATGTAGCTGAAAATTAATTTCCAAGTTTCGAAGCCATAAATAAAACCTCACAAGCATCGCGCTCAATTGCTTTAAAATTTGGACAAACCTATCCTACAAATCCGTAGGTCTGAGACTGAAAAAATGCAAAAGCCCTGTTAAACTATACCTTCTAGAGTTCCGATATTTAGATATTTATTTATAACTATACCATCTGCAATTTGCATATACAATAAAACTTAGAATCTGCCAATACATAACCAACAAACCATACGAAAGCGAACATGAAATAATTGAACATCAAATAATATTGTTAATATTTAAGATTTACAGTTTTGTTATAATCTATCAGGCATATATATACATGTAATCAACTGTTCTCCACCATGGCATTTTTCCATACACTTTACCTTTCAAAACTTAGTGGCTAAACGGCATAGACCTGGACCAGATTACTCATTGAGCAGTCTGAACATTTTAACACTCCTCTGCTTAGCATGTCTGCCCGAATATTACAACTTCCACGGTAATTTCTTGTTCAATGGGAGATACTTACAAAAATGCCTGGAAGATCAAAATGGTATAGAGGATCAGACAGCTAGTCCAAGCAATCCTATACAGGTCTACTCCATTAGGTTATGCATGTCTACTCTACTACAGCCAATAAGTATAAAGCCGCAGTGGTCCTTCTTAGGAGGACAATACAGGAGTATTTCTGAATAATAAAGCACATATTTGCCAAGAATTTTCAAACACAACGGCTGATTTTTTCAGTTTATTACTTCTGTTTTGTCGCCCAGGAGAAACATACATTTTTTCCTCTAACAGCCACACAGTGGAGATCCGTATCAACCATTCGCCGAACAGTCTGCTCCGGCCTACACTGTCAGTGTGAAGCATGGCCGCCCTAATATCTGGCGGTACCTGGCAACTGCCGAAGGCAGATCAATCACTGCAGATCTGGATCTGAAAGCTCATTGAGCAGTCCGATCCAGGACTTCAGTGGTAGCTTACTTATATTCGCTCCCCCAATTACAAGTGTTAGCGCTGCTACGAAACGATACCTACATGTTCTTAAACAGTTAAAGTCAATATGAATGATACACTTCATAGGAAGCAGCTTTACCGTTTTCATATCTGACCCCCTTCAATAGGGATCGGCTCTCCATTGGAAGAACTTTTCTCCTCTGAGAGAAAAGTCCCTCTTCAATGAAGACTTAATTCACGCAACCAAACCGTCCTATGAAGCAACAGGCTGGAGGCAACGAAAGCCTCTCTTCCTGGCCATACTGGCAAACAGAATGTTAATTTGACCATTTCAGAACTGAGCCAACAGTTCATCTAGCCGTCTGATAGAGGACAACATGATAGCTTAGGTATATCCAACATTTATACAGTGGACCCTCTCTAGAACGACGCCTCTGCCACCAAACATTCCGACGCCAAACCGAATTCGCTATTATGAAGAATACAGAATACATCCCTCGAACAACAGAGCCATTTCGTGCATATCAAAATCACGTTGTAAAGAATTTGCTGTTGTAATGAGTGCCGTTATAAAGAGGGTTGACTGTACCTTCTAAAATAATATTTTAGAGTCTGCATGTCCTGAAGGTCAGTGAGAGCGTCAGTATTTTGAGCTTTTAAGTTATCTTGCATATTACTAACCGTTTAGCTAGATCGATCACTGCAGATCTGGATCAGACAGCTCTTCGAGCAGTCTGCTCCAGGACCGCAGTGATAGCTTAGATATTCACACTTCAACAGATAGAATGGCTACAAACACTATCGTCCTAAAGGCAATTGCGAGTGTCAAATATTTAGAGCCTCCACATTATCATGGGTATTACTGACCATCTACCCAGACCAATTTTTGCAGGTCTGGACCAGACAGCTCATCGAGCATTCTATTCCAGGCCTGCAGTGATAGCCTATGTTTACCCACTCCAAACATTCAAGGCCATTTCTAACTACAGTAGAACCTCATTGGCTCAATCAGACTTAAAATCATGAAAAATAATTCCAGCAAAGAGTAGTTCCAACCATCCAGTGCCAGTTTCTATATAAGGTGGCCTCCAGGGACCAAGGAAGGAGTTCCAGTCAGGCAGGGTCAACGAGCCATCAGGGTTCGAGCCAGTGAAGTTCCACTGTTTACAAGAATGTTTGTAAGTCAAAAGGAATGGATACACCTCAATGGAAGCATCAATCATTTTCATTTTTGCCCCTTTTTCAAACGGGCTCACCTCTCAATGGAAAGAATATGCGTATCGTAGAGCAAAATGCCTTCTACATTCGTGGAAGAACCAAGCCGTCGAGGGAAGCAATCAGGAAACCACGAAAGCCTGGATCTCTTGTGTTAAACTGGTGGACTGACATATTTCCATAATGAAAGGTATACGCTTGTAGGCACTACTTCTCAGGGGAAGTAACCACAAGCTCCCGTTTTGCCGCCTCATTAACAGTGAACTTTACCATTTTTTTTTTCGTATTTTATTGTTCAACTGGTGCTAACGAGGCTGCTCCCAAAAAGCGAATTAGTGCAGATCTGGATCAGACAGCTCATTTGAACAGTCTGGTACAGGTCATCACTACTAGCTTAATCATTTACGATATTTAGAGCTTACACGGTAATTACTCATACGTATCGTATAATTGACCATTTACCTGCATTGACATATGAGAGCCATTGTGGACCGCACCACAAGAAAATGGACCCACGCAGGGAATACAAACAAAAAGATCCCTATCAGTCAGCGAACTGACGATTCAGAAACTCGAAATTTCTGTTACTGATTCACAAATAGATAGATACAATGCCTAAAGTCTCAAGTCAAAGTCAGCAGATGCGCAGGCCGATCAGGCTCAGTTCACCAAAGACACAAGTTTCTGCCCTCGTGACGCGGATTAATTCTGATTATAACAGCGCAAACAGTGCAAGTTGTAAAACGTAAACATACTAATCGTCAGCTCGACAGCAAAGATTTTTACGGCACATCAACATGAAGATTCACTAAGGAAAGCGGTAGTCATTGTGTGTAGACAGATTTAGGTGGTAAAGAACATTAGTAGTAAACTGGCATAGATATATGCCATTAATATGCCATTTCACAATCGATTTGCAAGTAACATCAGTAAAAGAAAAGTAACATCTTAAGCTAGGATAGAGGCCATATACTTAGCTTAGTAACCCTCCAAGTCCGTTTTAGAGAAGATCTGAACCTTGGCGTCAGTGTTGTCTCTAATGTATATATTTCCATTGAATGTCCAGACCCTTCTGATCTTATTAATTCGTCTGAGTTTACGACACTCGTATGTTAACTCCTTGCGAGCCGCTGTCAAATCTTCATTAATGAAAATATTTGTCATGGATCTTCTCAACGTTTCACGACCCTTCATAAATGCGAGGCGTGCCTTAGAATTTGTAAATTTTACAATTATTTCACGAGGCCTAGCGTCCCCTTGACCAAGCGGTCCAGCATTAGGGTTCGAATCACGCTCACGGCGCTTGACACGGTGGCACCTATCAATATCATCCGGCCGTATGTTAACGTTGATGCTCTTTGCAAAATCAACTACGACTTGGTCTGTATCTTCGTTCTCAACTTCATTGATACCAGCGATTCGTACGTTCATACGGCGACCGTATTGTTCCAGGTCGTCTAGGTTATTATTACACCTATTTTCAAGCCTCAAAACTGAACTTTTGAGTTGTGCATTTTCATCCTGAAGATTCTTAATGTCAATTTTCATGTGCGTTGTGGCTTCATTCACTTTAATGTTCACCAATGTTTCGATTTCTTCTCTCATGATGTCTTTCACTTTCATCGCTACACGCAACACATCATTGTCAGTTAAGGAAGTTTGCATGACTGGCATTGGACCTGGAAAGCCCGCATTTTGCATTGTCGATGCCACGCCCACCATTTGAGGCTGCATAATAGGCATATTTAAATGGCCCAAGGGCTGGACAGAGGAACCCGTCGGTACAGGTGTACAGATATCAAATTTATCAGGCTCGACCAGAAACACGTCGGACTGGCTCGGCTAGCCTCGCCATTTCTACGCTGTTTCTGGTCTCTGATAAACTTGATATCAAAAGACACTAACATGGTATTCTCTATGTAACGCAACATCGCGCAACATTTGTTAAAAATCTTCCCTTACGATATCAAACTCGGCAAGACATGACCAGAATAATTAAATACCTAATGCGGTCGAGGTCGAGACGAGGACTTTTCATGTCTATTAGTCTCACACGCGGCTTGCCGAGACATAAGTAGGCTGGGAACGAGTCAGAGGATTGCTTGCTGAGGCCTCAACGTCATCATTGATTATTATCGCATGTATCAATTTTCGGAATGCTGTAATTCAGTTTCGAAAAAGATCAGATACATTTCATTTGCAATATCTTATGTAAATTATATATTTTTGAGTGGTGTTTTAAGTTTGGGAAGCTAAATGACAGGTTGTCATTTAGATTCCCCAACTTAAACTGCCATTCAAAAATACATAATATGGGAAAGAGCTGTTCATTAGGTTTACCGCTGTCGGTTGCTGTTGATGGCGGGATATGGCAAACTATGATCAGTTTTGTGTATCCGCGCCTTTTCATGTGTGCTTAAATAACAATATTGTATCGTATGTATCCTACATAAATAAATGCTGTTCATTTGTTTCAGGCAAACTATCTTGGAATTTTGAGCTTCTTTGCCATCGCTACGTTGATAGTCGTGACAAACTGCATGCTAATTAAAGCGACAAAGTCAGCTGATTGGCGGACTAAACTGAGAATACGCAAGGACATGCCGTCTTCTCAGATTCGTGGTTTTGCTTCCTCCGAGGAATCGCCAGCTGAAAGAACCGAACCGACAACAATACCTACGACAACAGACATACAGCAAACCGATACAGTAGTCGAAGAAACGAGATTTACTGATAAACCAGGTAATATACTTAAGGACAAAAGTTCTGCACGGATCTTAATTTTAACATCCGCGCAGAACTTTAGTCCTTAAGTATGCATTAGGAGCCTGTTGCGTCTTTTAGGGTAGAGTGTTAGCTTTAGCGTCATTGTTAACTTTAGGTTAGCCACATATAGAAATTTAGCTATCCGAACTTCTCATTTTACCGGTAAACCCTTATCTAAAGGCACACATATCTGGGGAAAAAATTGTCGTGATTTCTGTATTTGCGATATCAACTAAAAATTATTTTCGCTTAAACGCGCATCTAGATTGAGGTCTTAATACTCTCACAGGTCTAGATGTTCTGTCTTTAAGTTGTTTCTTTCTTTGGTTGTTGATATCAGTGGTTTAATATTGGCTTGATTACCCGAGTTTGAGCGCTGTCTTTCTGATGTGCCTACCTCCTTTCGCATTTAAACGATAAAATTTATTTTAATACATACGCTCGTACAGTTATACAAAGTTATAAATAAACACACCGATATAAGATCCACCCTTTTTCCTGCTTTTCTTTAAAAATTAAATACAAAAATGTTGTTTTATCTTACAAGTACCGGGTCTAAGGGAGGAGTCGTCTACCAAAGAAATATGCCCTCCGAGATTCAGCCCTTCTCTTCCACTACCGCATCGTCCGTCGTCAGTGTCCACGGAAACCCAAGCCACTACTTATGATGAAGGTTCGAAAGACACAACGGAAATTCAAACCGACGTAGTAGCTGAAGGTAAGTCGACAGGTAAAGATAAAATTCTAATATATTGCTTGCATGAGAATATAGGGAAATGGCCTCATACTTGGCTGAATAGTGTATCACCATCCTCCTTTTCGGTTTAAAAGAAATGAGCCGCGACGCGACAAAACCAACAATGTGGTTTTGTGCCCAGCGCAGACTCAGATCATCCTGGGTATCAGGACAGTCCAATCAGATTCTTTGCTAAGCGCTTAAAGGGTAGCTATGGGTCTAAGCTACCTCCATGCGGACAGCGAAGACTCTGATCAGACTGGGCGGATGCCCAGGCTGATAAGAGTCTGCGCTGGGCGCACAACCACATTGTTGGTTTTCTCGTGTCGCGGCTCAAATGTTAAGAAACAGCCACATAAGATTCATCAATATTTATCTACTAAGTACAGACTTTATGATATTATATTATCTATAAATTGACTACATGAGCCTATGTGCATCTCTTTGTATATTTTAACACGGCCAAATGTATAGTAGAATTAGTTTCGGGCTTTAACGCGGGATTTCCATTGGTGATCAATTCTAGATTAACATTAACAAGCGGATTAATAGAACCAAGTAAACGATTTCGTTGTTCTACATATAACAAACCATCAAAAGAATAATAGAGTGCGTTTTTATTCACGGTGCCACATGTACATTACGATTTAGTTGAAATGTTTACGCGGAAAAAATCAGCATTCAAACTACTAGAGTTATTACGAATTCTGGTTAATAATTAATCGGGAATGTCGAGAATGGGTGGCGGTGCTAATGTGAGGATAAAACACTATTATCTTTCTTTCAATACTATAACTAAACTTGTGAGTTGAATTTGCTGTTGTACATGTACCATAGTCTTAATATTTGTTATTTGTATAGGGAGAGGACAAGCTAAAGTTTGCATAACTTGTGTCCAATCCCTTTGTTTACTTAGTACAACAAAATATGTTTAATCTGAATCTACCACCAAAGTTGTTGCCCATCTTGAACAGCGTCATAGTTAAGATACTTTGCTGTAACGTTCTAATGTCTTGGTTAGCCAGTTCTTGATAGATTAGCAGCTTTCCTGTACCTTTATAATAGACAATTTTTACCTGTCAGCTATAATAGCAGATAAACGAAAAATTAAAATGCAAATGAAGCACGTAGTGTATATTTTAGTTGGTTGGGACCAGAGCCTTTTTGTCTGTTGCTTGGTCCACCGGGGCTCAACTGGTGACCTTCTTTTGCTTCAGATTTCCAGTGGGGTTGTTTGGCAGGCCAGGGATCTCCACCTGTCAGACGGCCCGTTGTATCTGTTGAGTCCTCGTCTTTGCTTCTTCATGCTGTTGAAATTTGATTTTTGTGTTTACCGTGATGATTCATTGACGAGTTAGAGGGTTATCATGCGAACCGAACAACCAACTAAATGTTTTGTACCACTTCAGAAACTGAGGGTGAGGTTGGGCCTGTAAAATCGATTTAAGCCCCCCCCCCCCCCCCCCCCCTCCAGTAATTCATTACTGACCGTTCCAAGGCGGTAGTTCTGTTGTGGTTCTCTGTTGCCTGTTTTTGGTGTCAGAGTTTCTGTGATGTTTTACCTTATGTATGTTCTTATTATTTTTGGTTCGGTTTGGGTTGCTGAGTGGCCACCTTTCGGGAACAAGCTGCTCACTCGGTTGGCCATATGTTCTCTGTATCTTGATTATTTGTAATCTTAGTTGTTTCCAACTATGGTTTGAGGGCTGGATTTGGATTTTGATTGTTTCAGTTCCTGGTCTTTGCATACTTTTTACTTTTAGTGTCATTTTAATAATAACTCAATCACTTTCTAAGAAATTTTGCCTCTTTGTAGATCGCAAAGAGATACTTGAGCAAGCAACTGAAGAAAAAGAGATCGGCGATATTCAGTCTACTCTACTTGAAGAATCAAGTGTCTTTGCTGATGCCCTTGGGGCTTTAGATGCCTTCTTTGTGTCTGGGCCATCAGCTGAGCTCGAATCTTCACGCCCAAAGTCGCGAAAGCTTAAAGATTCTCTCGTTCTTTCTGTTATGACATTGCCTGCTGCTAAAGAAGCTATTAGTCAAGAGAGTGCTACTAGTTTGGAAGAAGTAATTAAAGTGGAAACCGCTTCGTCCCTGGGCCTTCGTCTGGCATCAAGACAGAGATTATCTAAAGCAACATCAAAGGGTACGCCGTGTTGTTTTCCAGTCATTCCATGTTGTGGCTGGACTGCAAGACCTAACACAAGTGGACAAGGAAGGTCTATTGAAGTTGATTCCATTTCATCAACAGAAAGTATAAAGAAAAGGCACTTAGAAAACAGAGAGTTCAAACTCCGCAAATTTCTTAAAGCAGTAAGGACCGAGATGATATTCGCGCTGTTGTACATTATCTGTACCCTTCTCAGTTTAGTATGGAATATAAAGAACCTCTCTTGTACAGCACCATGTTCATCTGAAGAGACAGCATTCATGGACTTTTACTATTTAGGAATGGCAGTCTTGCCTTTTATAAACCCAATTATTTTGTTTGCCACATTAAAGTAAGCTCTTACATATTGATGTAAGTGCTTATACCGAAACTTAGTCTAATTTTCTTATTATTGAGAACAAACTTTGATAGAATTTAAAACTGATTCCAGCTGAGCAGTTCAAGTTAGAATGTTTTGAACCACAACAAAACCAAGGGGAAGGGTTATGCACATGTAAAGTCGATGTGCTAAACGAAAAACTTAATCTGGTGCATGAAACCATTTTTCTCTAAACCATTTTTGTACTAAACGAAAACGCGTTATGTCTCATTCGCTCTTTGGTAGCACTCTAACGGACTTTCGCAGCGCTACCAAAATCCAGTCTAATTTTGATAAAGATATGTTTTATTAAGTTTATGCTTCTTATATTAAGACTTATTGTTACATATGCTAATAGTTTACTGTTTATGATATTGTATGTTCTATATAAAATGTTTTGTTTTGTTTTGTTGTCTCCACTTATGTCATCTGCAAAATATGATTTGTTTATTTCGGTTTAAACCTACCAAACTGCGTTGCTACCATTTGCAGCATAACATAGCTGTGTAAAGGTGTGATATTTACCCTCGGCCATTGCTACACCTGAAAATTTCAGATAAAAGTTGCCATTGTAAGGGTACATTTGTACATGGTTTCTCAATGAACTCTATTTTTCTAATCAGATTGAATTAAATTGTCTCAAAACAGCAGATCGACGCAGAAGTGAATTCTTCTATAAAAACAGAAAATTGTTTTTTTTTCCCAACCAACATTACTATGAAGTCTGTTGTTGCCAGTACAATTACACAAGGCAGAGGATCACTCTGAGCTGAGGAGATGTGAATGACATGACATGTGAATTCGTCTACATGGTTCTCTATACAGGATCATTACCAATGTAAGAGATGTCAGGTTTGTTTTAATTTTTACTAGTTTTACTAGTGTTTGCTATACACAGTTTCGAGCCACACCCAGAATATCACTCAAAATCACATGATAGCGCATAAAACTGGTTTGAGGTCCCAGCAGTTTAAACTTTTACCTCTCTCAAGGCAAAACAATCTGATACAAACCCCGTTTGTAGCTGACGTAGCCGTCCACTTTATTTCTTGTTAGGCCCCCGCCTATCAGGACCCGCAAAATAGATGTGCTGTCTAGTGCCTCTGCGGCGGAGCTGCTAGTGGCTGTAGTAGGACCTTGTTGTCACTTATCATAGGTCGGGTAAAGGTCGTGCAAATTTGGATAAATAAATGTCGTCAGTACTCAACTTTTTATCTTTATATAAGAGAGAGTTTAGAAACGGGAATTCAAACTAATAGCTAATATGAAAATACAGTTCAGTAAGTGGTATGTTTAGGAAGATGATTCATTCGTCAAATGTAGACCCCTCGCTATGTAGTTATGTTTGTGGCTGGCACTGGTATATGCACGTGAAATATACAGTACGTATATTAAGAACGGTAGGGATTTTGAAATATTTATATTTTTTTAACGTGTCAAGTAAACTTGTTTTGCTTTAGAGTTTAAAAGTACTTTTTTTTCTAAGTAATGAAAACTATCAGCACATGGAGGTCTACCCCCTTTATGATCAAATGTAGAAAGTTCTTATTATACAAGTTATGAAACGACGAATGGGTCTATTTTCAGAATAATTATTTATAAAGTCTACGTCTGTCTGGATAATCGGACTGACATGAACTGTCAAAATAACCACTCATAGAAAAACAGACTGGCTAGCATAAATCGTATCCGAAATAGTATTCATCAGGTATGAAAAGTACCTAATGCATGTGTAAACAGTGAAGCTTTAGATTGCTTTTAAGACATGTAGCCTTCATTTAGCTCATTGCATGTTGATTCCTCGAATAAATGGCTTTTGTAATGTAAAAGGCGTAATTTCGCTAATTGCTTTTATAAAACGAACGGATGCGCTGCTGTGGGGGGGGGGGGGGGGGGGGGATAAAAGGTCATTGGCACCTAAATGAACGTTAAGATGCCATATATCTATTGAAACACAAAGAAACAATACCATTCAACTGAAACAAACTGAAGACTGGAAAATACAGACACAACAAACAACATTGTCTTCGGAAAAGTTCAGTTTTATTTTCATATTAAGGATTTGCATAATTACTAAAATACGACCACTGACTTAAAAACAACGGATGGCTTTTGAACTGGAATAGTTGTGCAAGTTTTTAAACAGTTCCCACTGGGACGTAATTGAACAAATATTGAATCAATGTTAATTTAACGTCAAGACGTCGAATCAATGTTGATTTAATGTTTATTTAACTTTTTTGCCTGCAAAGTTTCACTGTACATTATTTAAGAAACTTTTATCCAATTAGTTATGAGTATGGAAATGACCATTAGTGACTGACATATAAATATAATTAGGTTGCGATGTTAATGTTAGATGATGTTTAGTATACATATACGTGTGTGTATTCATTTTGGCACGATGTTCATATTGCACATGATCTTCACTACTCAATATAAGTTTGGCATCACAATTTGTTCCCCAGCAGCATTTATTTTAAAATGCCAAAGGGACTTGTCTACCTCAGACTCAGTGTAAATCACTAATTCTATCCTTTAATGCCTCACCTCTAGTGACAAGAGGCCTTCTTGAAGAGAGGCAAAAATTAAGAAGACTACAGAAACAACAACGTTGAATCAACATTGAATAAATGTAAATTCAACGTTATGACGTTGAATCAACGTTTATTCAATCTTAGTTCTAACTTCTGTGCGTAGTGGGTGGGAGCTCAAATTAGGTGATGCAAGACGTTTCTTGAATAGGAAAAAACAGCAAAAAGTCATTTACTGTTATTTACATTACATGTCGTTGTTAAATGTTTATCGGCGCACCAATACGCTCAGAATCAATGAAAGAGCCAGTACAAAGTTTACTGGTGTCAGTGTCCCTGCGGCCGCTGAAACGAGAACAAAATATTTGCGACAACAATGATAGCAATATGTACCAGGACCAATTTAATTTATGCTAAGTACTTTGATATTGAGAAGGGAGGCAGAGTCGCACAACGATTTCCCCTAAAAATTTAACCAGTCAAAGTCATCGATAGCATTAAAAATGTATAATCTAATTACTGTGTCGATTGTGATACTTTAAGGTGGTGATTTATGGTAAATGTAAAAATCTGCATAAAACCATAAAAAAGTAAGGTATCTCCCTGAAAGTTAGCAGACTTCTTATTTTTGTTGTTCTTTACAGTTTAGAATACAAAACAGACGTACATACTGCTTAAAAAGTGTTTTTATAAGGAAAGATCAAAGGGTAGTTTTCTGCGCAATAATAAAAAAAATTATCATCGTTTTTGAAAATTTACGTAGTACTGAAGGTGCGTTATTGCATAATGAAGAGCGTACTAGCAATTAGTTATTCCAACTCTTTCTCAAATTGTAATGTAGACCAGATGAAAACGGTAGCTTTTTCTCAAATGTTCAACCATGTACAAGGTTATGTACACTGGATGCATTTTTTAAATATAGGGTAGGTAAGCATACCTATGTAACACCTACAGTATAAATAATACATTACTTACATGATCACTGGCGTGTAGATGAAATTGTTCAACCTTGTCTCACCTGTGTGTCTTGACAAAAAAATTTGGAGACAGGCCACATCTTTTTTCATCTGCTCAGCATGATAATATGTGAAAGAGTTTGAAAAAATAATTGCTAGTACGCTCTCCATTATGCAACAAGGAGCTCTCAGCACTAAGTATATTTTCAATGACAATATTATTTTTTCAGATTATTGCGCACAAAATTACCTTTTCATCTTTCCTTATAAACACACTTTTTAACATTAATAAATGCTGCATTTTGGGAGTCTGAATTGTCAGAAACAACATAAAGAAGGCATATGCTAAGTTTTGGAAAGATCAGTGGTATTTTGAGTGTTTTATGCAGATTTTTGTCTTTGCCCCAAATCAGTGATTATCACCACCTTAACCAAAACCATACTAACAACTATAATGTTCAGTTTTACATCTGTACAAGTACAATAGAAAATGTACAAGCTCTGATCAGAAACCTTTGCAGCGAGTAAGTAGTCTGAGGTAGGTCAAAAAGTTCCGACAAGCATTTATGTCCCAATAATTACAAACTTAATGAAAATCATAATATTATGTTGCGGAAAAAACATCTGTTCAGCGTTTACAGTTTATAACGTATATATTTATTTATTTTCTTTCTTGTCAATATGGCCAGCGATTGTTAATGTAGGGTCCCTACAGTCAAAGTTCCTTATTCAGGAATAAAATCTGGACAAAAAACGTCTTCTGTGGGCAGCGTAAGCATGTGAGCCAGACTGAGGGAGGCACTAGCAGTGCAAACGTGAATAATAATAATGGTAAGGAAACAGTTTTCTAATCCACCGTACCTCGTTATATTGTTATAATAATTTATTTTCTGCTCGATTGGGACAATCGAGTTTAGAGTCTTGTGAACATGGAGTTCTGCTGAAACCGCTGCTATGCGCCTGGCCGGTGTCGCACATATCATTACTGGTCATGAATAGACTCACTTAAACAACCGAGTCTGCTATTTGCGTTCCTTGGGCGTATTTTTGCTTCCAAATGATCTAGCTATTCAGAACTTATTTACCTGTCGTCCATGCCAGGCCCACAGGTCTTTGGCAGATAAATGACTGTTTATCACTACATTTCTTGACCTCGTAATAACCTCCGTAATTTATATTAACACAGTCGGTGTCAGCGGTTTGGTTATTTGGTTCTCCACTCCAGTCGCTGTGAATACAATTATCATTATGATATCATAAATAAATAACTGCATTTATCATATGACGTCGCATCTGAGAGTGTAATAAAGCCATGCATTAAAAACAATAATCCACTAGTGGATTAAATATGCAAATTACGCCGTAACGTTATGCGTTGACGTCCATAAAACGTCGCGTTTTCTGATGGCGAAATTGTGACGTTTTAATGCAAATTTGCTAATAAAATGCGATTTTAGTGTCATATGATAAATAAAATCTTGCATTCGTGCTCCTGCATTATTGAATTTATTAAACTCGTTGGTGAAAACGATAAGATGCTCGGCAGAGCCTCGCATCTTATCTTTTCCCCCAACTCGCTTAATAAATTCAATAATACATGAGCACTCATGTAAGATCCTCTATATCTTGATTGAATTTATGTAAAATACTGACTTTCCACAAATCTTTCTCTTTTTTCCACGTGACTGGCTTATATACCTCTATTCCGCAACACGCAAAAGGGATACTCAGTGCATTTTCGAAATACAATGATTCAGTCGAGCTTGCGCATCTGCCCAATCTAGACAGAGCATTTTCAAAGTTTGTTTGCGCAAATCTTTATTGATTCACATAATGAAGTCTATTATCAGACTATCTTGAAGTAAATTTGAATATACATGTACAACTGTGGGATGTTTGCGACAAAAACGCATATATACTTATATATAAGCTTTTCAGGTAAATACACGTTGCAAAACCTGATCCGATGCCATTTGAACTTCTGAAAAGCAGCCTGGTATGGCTCCCATAACAGTTCGCATTTTTTTTTGAAAGTGAAGGTTACAACTTGGAAACATTTGCCTTCACTGGGGACCAGAACAATTGGCTTCTTAGAGTACCACTCGAAGAAGCAAATTGTTCTTGTCTCCAATGACATACCTAGCAACAAGAAAACAACGTCTTTGTTGATAGCTCTGTCTCCATTTGAATAAGGGGAAATGTACGCTTGCTGTCAAAATGTTCTTTCATAAAATCTATTCATTTACCTTATGGAATACCCGCTCTTGATTTTCTGCCGTTTGTTTCTAAGGAAAACAACTTTTGTGGCTTCCTGTTTGTCTCTCTAGATGACGTAGACCTTCGGAAACAGGCTCTACTATTCAAAGGAAAGAATTTATTCTTATAGGACAAACTTCTTTATTGTAAGAAATGGCCACAGCTAAGAAAGCTTCTTACATTAGATTGGTCTGGTCGCCCATTGCTTTGGTATTTGCAAATGTCCAGAATCCTTCGCTGTCTTTGTCGTTTAAAGATGTGTGATATCCATATGGGTTGTCTGTATAATTCTTCAGCTGAGCACGAATAAACGCCTGGAAAATGGAAAACTTTGATAAGGTTGCTGTTAATCTCGCACTTATGAAAGAGATGCTTTTCAATTTATCTGCTTGTACAGCCAAAACTCTCCTTTAACACCTCAAAGATTTTCATTTGTCACACGGCAAGACCTCACATTTGTTTCTGTTATGATATTAAAAATGAAAAAAGAGTGACAGGTTGCAGATGCGTACGGGTTGCAGATTCGTACACTTGGGGTTTAAGGCCTCGACTGCATGCATTATGACAATTAAAAAGAAGTCAATACAGTAGCGATAAAACAAACAATCGTGTCAGTCATTTTCAGTGCACGCTCGCGCGTGTCTTGTAGATTTCAGTCGTTGCAAACGATATATTCCGACTGTCATCACTGCAGCCTCTCTGAAGCGGCAATTTGAATTCATGATCGTTGAAATGAATTTCGAATTCCACAGCTTCTTTCAATAATAGATCGTTAGAAAATTATTCTACTTTACGATTCATGTATTTACCTTAGTGCAAAATTCCACAAATATTTGATTTCCATTTTCTGAACTGAGTCCTGCTCGTCGACTTATTCTAATCAGTTCTATTAGACTTACAAGCGTTAGCGGTAATTCGTAATACCAGCTGTTTTGAAGCGCTCTAAATCTTAATCTCTTACTGATAGAATGCCTGGATATTTTGCACATCTTTATTAAATATTTTGGATAGCGTCCATATAGTGTTGTTTTATACGGCTTTTGTTTTCTTATGCAAATACAGTGGTGTACGAAACTGCAAACTGTGTCATGCAAAATCCATCTCTTTTCCGACAGCGAACTAATGATAGCTGCTCAGCCGAGTACCAAAGCAGCATCTAATTTATGCTTTTCAAACAAAACAAGAAATGTGTATTAGGTAGACACTGACATATAAAAAGGGAATTCTTTTTATGTGTAAGAAACATACAGTTAAAATACACTCAGAATTGTACGAATCCATTCACTCTACACGTGAGCCGCGACACGAGAAAACCAACAATGTGATTGTGCGCCCAGCACAGACTCAGATCAGCCTGGGCATCCGCCCAGTTTGATCGAACTCTTCGTTAAGTGCTCAAAAGGTAGGTAAGGGTCTAAGCCACCTTCAGGCGGACAGCGAAGACTCTGATCAGACTGTGCGGATGTCCAGGCTAATCCGAGTCTCAGCTGGGCGCACAACCACTTTGTTGGTTTTCTCGTGTCGCGGCTCACATATTAAAGTACGTTGGTTGGTTGTTTTGGGTTTAACGGCCCTTTGAGACAGTATTTCAGTTTATATCGGGCCGTCTCCCAAAGAGAGGGAGAAAGAAAAGAGAAATGATAGACGACATAAAAAATGTCCAAACAACCCCCACCCGCACCAACTGCAAGCACAGTAGGCCCTTGCCCTACTATTATCCAAATCAGTAGGACGTTCCGACACTGGAAGTTATACCCAGCACCATCGCACCACCCAACCACTCCCACATATTAAAGCCTCCTGCAAATTTATCATACACTGGTTATTTTGTTGCAAGCTGATCAACACGGCTGGCAACTAAATTCTACAAACCTTTAAAGTCTCCATAGTCCTATCTGCGGTAAAAACGCCTAAACTCAAATCATTGTAAAAACAGGTTCAACCTTAACGTTTGGTAATAAAATGTGGGTTGGTGTGCATATATTGCATCATATAACTGGCAAAAGGTAGAGAAAACAAGTTTTTGAAAAATAACAAATCGCTCAAAAAAAAAAACGATTTCCTTTCTGGTTTCCCGTCCAGGAATGCTATATACACCTAGGCGGGATAGTGACTGGGACTCCACGCTCGTACATTGTATTTTTACCATTTTATGAAATCGAAAGTAGGTCAATTTAGTTGCCAACTAAAATGACCCAAATAATTTTCAAACCCTTTTTATGTGAAACTCAAGGATGTTTTATTTTTGGAAAGCTGGCTTATTACGGTCATTTACAATTACGAAGCTATAGTGAAAAGATTGCAGCGATGCTTCATGATATTTTTTTCATGTTGATAGAGCAATGGGGCCTTTAAATATGTTTTAGAGACCATTACCATTTGAGAAGCCAGCACAAAAGCTACAGTCTTGCAGCTGTTAGTACGTATTTACAGTTTAATAAGTACAGTCAGACCTGTGCTAAAGACCAAATGTGAATAGAGACCACTTCAATAGCTACCAGAATGTAGAAAATGATCACATTTGAAGCTACAATTAAGGATAACATGTCAACAAAACACTATTTGGGGCTCCCTAGGTGGTCTTTGTATGCAGGTTTCACTGTACTTTGATTAATCTTGAAACGAGTGTTTTGCAGCAGATAAAAAGTTTAACACCTTTTCATTTAAGCTATCCACTGACAGTAGAAAAGGAATGTGGTTGGTATCGAAGCCCAAACTGTTACAATATGACTTCGCCTCTGACTGCAAAAACAATCCCGATACATTGTTGTAGGCGGTAAAGAGGTAGCAGTTTTTGTTTGGTCCGTAGTCAGCCTTCCTAGAGATCCACTGACCACCTCTCGTTGGACAGGTGACTGAAATATAATTAGAAAAGAAAAATAAATAAAGTACGATAGATAATGGTTAGACTTGGAAACAAAGAACACACACAAGAGCAACATTCATAGTGCCGATTTTATCTATAAAACACTTTATATAAAAGTAAATTCATTAATTTTGCAAAGTGAAATAACTCTAATGCCTATTTTAAGCGACATTCGAAATGACCAGCACTGACTCGATGATTCCAAAGGAACAAAAAACTAAATATCTGCACTATGACCAAGATGCAAGAAGGTGTGGATCGAGTTTCATGGTCTGTGACAACTACGACCTCAATGTATCTTCAAAAAGAATGAAATTAATTATCAACCTGCATCTGGAAAGCATTATCCCAGTGAAAGGCAAAAAGCTGCAAGTTGTAGGTACGCATAGTGATTGCCATGTTCAGTTCTGTATTGGCCAGTTTATGTTGAAATATTAGGTATCGAATCGCACATTTCATTACTGTATAATTGAGCCGCGACGCGACAAAACCAACAATGTGGCTGTGCGCCCAGCGCAGACTCAGATCATCCTGGGCATCCGCCCAGTCTGATCAGAGTCTTCGCTGTCCGCATGGATGCAGCTTAGGCCCTTAGCTACGCCTTTAGCACTTAACGAAGAGTCTGGTCAAACTGGGCTGATGCTCAGGCTGATCTGAGTCTGCGCTGGGCGCACAACCACATTGTTGGTTTTCACACGTCGCGGCTCATATGATCTTACTCAATTAAACCGTGTCTGCTATTTTTATTTCTTTGGTGTGTTCTTTGCTTCCAAAGGATCCAGCTATTCAGGGGCCGTATTCATAAAGCCACTTAAGTCGTTGCTATGCGGTTGCTAAGGCTAAATATCTATAAAGGAGATTCCCTACAACTATGAAATTTGGTCTGGAGGAACAGTCTTTGTAAGACTGTTCCTCCAGAGCAAATTTCATTGTTGTAGGGAATCTCCTTCAAACAATTTAGCCTTAGCAACAGCATAGCAACCACTTAAGTCGTTTTATGAATATGGCCCCAGAACTTATTGACAAAAAGCTCTAACTCTACAAGGCTGTCTTACTGCCAATTTCTATAAGCATACGAAACCTAAACAGTTGACTAATATGATTTACCAAAAGATCAGGCGGAAAGACAAAACAACTAGAAGTCAGGTATTTTGTTTGGCAAAAGGTGAAAATTGCTTCATCCTTTTCTCAAATGAGATTTAGGAATAAAGCTAATTTTCAAGCCGTTTTTGTCTCTTAAGTTTGCCACATTGTTTGAGACTGACTCCTATACTCTTATGAATTGGATCAGCGAAGATTGCAAGACCATTTCACATGTACGTTTCCAAAGGAATAAACTTGGCAGACCTTCATGTGGGGGATCGCTGATGAAGAGCTATTAGAATAACCTAAAAGCCCTCTTATTAGGTCAGTCTTCGCTTTATATAAGTTATGGCTAACATAACGCTTAATTATTAAGTGTGGAATGCGGCCCATTGAACCATGAATTTGTAGCTCCATCTATGGGTTTTGTATTGGTCAGTTCTGAATTATAGGTAACAGAAATATTGGCTACCATGTGTCACATGACGCATTTATATTTCCTTTGTTCTTTTAGCGCGAAAAATGCGAGCCCGCATTCATCGACATTGTTTAGTCGAGGCAAGATCGACAATATTAGTCGAATTTTCCCCAACCCACCCACTTAAAATATTAATAATTTTGGCTAGGTGTAAAGGGCTGTTATGTGACGCAATTAATTATTGGTGGCCTTATTTTTGAATGTATTTTTTATTTGTACAATAATTACACGGAGTAATATTGAAATGAATAGATAATATCTAAAATAATGTATAAATGTATAAATAATATACCGCCAAATATATAGAGAATTTTTATGTAAGCTTACTTAGTTATTTTTAGTCAAACAAATGACCTTACGCAAATAATTAACTGTCTGTTACATTTGTAGAAACAGAGCAAGGAGAAGAAAAGGAAAATTTGCTGATGACGCAGCAAATTCTGCTTTTGCACTCTTTGACCTGACAAGACGACGCCAATGGTGCTTGAGTAAGCTGTTCCAAGGATTCTGGTGTCAATTAGGTCATTAAGGCATAAGAAAACATACATTAACAAATTTGGGTGGTCAATGTTAAAACGATCGACGGAGGAAAAATATAACTACCGAGTTTCTTTTACACTAAACCCATTTTATGATCTATGCCATGGAATAAGTGTCCAAGGTCCATGGTAGATCAACGGAGATGCCTCAAACCAGCCTATGCGTCCGCAAGTTCCATTGAAAAACAAAAGGACTAAAACCAGCCTATGCACCCTCAACTTTCATGGAAAAAAAAACTTTAGCCTATGATTCCGCATATTCCATGGAAAACATACATGACTCAAACCAGCCTATGATTCCGCATATTCCATGGAAAACATACATGACTCAAACCAGCCTATGATTCCGCATATTCCTTGGAAAACAAAGATGACTCAAACCAACCAATATTTCCGCAAATTCTATGGAAGAATAAAGATGACTCAAGCCGGCAAATATTTCCGCAAATTCTATGGAAGAACAAAGATGATTCAAACCAGCAAATATTTCCCAAAATCCATGGAAGAACAAAGATGACTCAAACCAGCAAATATTTCCCCAAAATTCATAGAAGAACAAAGATGACTCAAACCAGCCTATGGGTCCTCAGAATCTGGTCGAACACGTTACTGTTAGCATATACCATTTATTAACTCTAGTAGATAAAGATGTGAGATAGTGTTAGTGCAAAGCTTGAAATGAATCTTCGGTGGCTGGTTAAGCAGTGTAGACGCTTCGTGCACAGTATAGCTTCATCATATAATTCTAGCTTACTTACGTGTATTATCAAGCTCACAAACCGCGGCCGCTTTTGTCACAGAGCAAGAAACGTCATTATAATAACCGTTGGCCTTCAGAAGTCCGCAGTCCTCTTGACCCATGTAGTCATTGGGTTCTTGATTCCAGTATCTACACAGAATGACAGAATTATAAGAAAATCCCAAAAGCTTATAAATGCATAGACACGGGCTTGCTTAGCAAATTTTTGGTTGTTTATTCAGTTCATAAGCAAATATCACCAGACATAGCCTACAGATATACTGTGTCTTTCATACTTCACGTAACTGCAACTGACAGATCATAAAGTCTATTCTACCAAAGTTCCAGGCCAAACATTATCTAAAGAAAAGGCAAATACTCCAACGTTTCACTTTTAGCGCGTGAAAGACTTATCAAAATTGATGCCTATAAACAAATAAACGCATGAAGTCAGAAAAAAATGCCGACGACAGCATTTGGGGCGTTCTCTCCCCTACCTCATAAACACACAGGTCCGTCTCAAAAACGCATCAGCGGCGAAGGTGCCCTAGCAGGAATCACTAATAGGTGAAACTTAATTTCTCCGTCCTTTTGCTGCCGTTTAGCCTTCCTTGTTTTGGATCAAGTACCCAACAGGTGCACAGCATTGAATCAATAGTGAATCGACGTTGATGTAATGTTGATTCAACATTTTTACCCAGTAGGTAATATTTCCTGCTAGCCAGTGTGAGAGTTTTCGTTTGTTTACATGGTAGAATTTGAAAGTGCGACCTTTTGCACCTTGCTAGCTGCTCGCGTCCTTAAGATTAGCTTACAGAACAATGCAATTCATTCCTGCATAATAAGTTGTAGAACAAATTGATGACTTGCGACTTAACGTCCTTTTAGCGATGTTTCAGTCATATAGTTTAGTTTAAACATATTTTATTGCTCAAATAGTAGCAATGGGGTCGGGCTACAAGTTCTCACAACATTAGTTACAGCCCTCCCCCTACAATATTCAATACAACAGCAAAATGGCAAAGTCATATCAGGACAATTGCAGGGTGGTCGTGAAAGGCTGTATACAATGGAACCCCATTTACAGTTGAAAGGATTTTCGTCTCCGGCGGGAATCGAACCTAGATCAGCAGGCCAGAGCCATATAAGTCATCTGATCCAAGTGAGTATTTCATGTAAAACACACCCTCTACTGAACCCGCCTACTTTCTTCTGGCAACTTACATGACATTGCTATCCATGGGAGTTCCGTCTGTCCATACAAAAGATCCTTCCTTAGCGCTGTCTGTCAGTCCTGTCCAGTAGTTGCGTTGAATAGATGGTAAAAGCATTTGTTCTTGTAGCCAAGTCTACATAGAAGAAAAGAAAAGGCAGTCAAGTTCAGTAAAAAGACTACAAAATGAAATTCTACTTGAAAATACTCATGATGAGGGCCAGCAACTGCCACAATCACATTGCTTCGCATGCCAATGGAAACAAGAAAGTGTAATATGAGCCGTGACATGACAAAACCAACAAAGTGGCCGTGTGCCCAGAGCAGACTCAGATCAGCCTCGGTATCCGCCTAATCTGACCAGACTCTTCGCTAAGCGCTTAAAGGGTCTTAGCTATACCTACATGCGGACAGCAAAGACTCTGATCAGACTGGGCGTATGCCCAGGCTGATCTGAGTCTGCGCTGGGCGCACAACCACTTTGTTGTTTTTCTCGTGTCGCGGCTTATTATTATATACATTTTATCTACGGTAATTTCCCCAAATATTGATAAACCTGGGCCAAGGTTCACAATAATCTCTCAAACTTAAAGACGACTTTAAGGTCCATAATTCCATTTGTAAAACAAACAGTTACAAATAAAAAAATGTTTTACTTCTCTTTCTCAATTCCATTTCATAACCATTGTCAGTAAAAACAAGCAAAAACTGTGCTTTTCAATACGATTTAGATATAGGTTTTCATATGAGTTAAATTTTCGACCTTAAAGACACATTTCATCTCCTATTGAAAAGTGTCGGCACAAAATAGTTGCCCTCTCCCTCTCCCCAAATAAACAGTACTTAGGACCGTAGCTCACACCAAAGACTTATCTTGTTATGTGATTATGAGGAGATTAAACCAGTGATGAAGCCCTTTCAAGAAGGGGGTTGTGGGGGTGAGGGCGGCTAATATGGGGAATCTGCAATTATCCCACATGTGCATCTACCTTAATAACAATAAAGAGATAAGACAAATTACATGTATTTGGCAAAGGTTAGGTGTGGCGTAGCTCCTTTGAAAATAGAGACTGGTCGTTATAGTGCAACGCCCATTCATGAGCGTATTTGTTTCAATTGTACGGATTTAGTCGAAGATGAAATCCATGTCCTCATCTAATGTCCAGTTTATCAAAATATAAGGTCTGTCCTGTTTGAAAAAGCAGTAAGTTTAAATGTGAACTTCTCGTCATATAATGATACGGAAAAGTTTAGATATCTGATGTCTGATCGTGATATTGTGAAGTACTGTGCCAAGGCCTGCAGTGATATTCTTTTAGAACGGAGAAACATTCTCTTTTATTAAACATGTTTATATAATTTTTGATGTAAATATCTGACTTGTACATTCATACCTTTTATCTTTCATAATCATAGTCTCTCATAACTCAGACTGAGTGGTTTTGTACATCTCACATGAATGTTTTAATGTGTATATGTATCTTATATGTACAAAAGTGAGACTTATAATAAATAAATTATCTATCTGTATTAATTCATGAGAAACGAAACCTGTCTTTCCGTCATACTCATTTGAGCCGTGACACGAGAAAACCAACAATGTGGTTGTGCGCCTAGTGCATACTCAGATCAGCCTGGGCATCTGCCCATGTTGCTCAGACTCTTCGTTAAAGTCTCAAAGGATAGCTAAGGGTCTAAGCTACCGACATGCGGACAGCGAAGACTCTGATCAGACTGGGCGGATGCCCAGGCTGATCTGAGTCTGCGCTGGGCGCACAACCACAGTGTTGTTTTTCTCGTGTCGCGGCTCATTTTATTCTGAGCTGATATAAAGTAGTGACTGTACATTTTTTATTTGATTTATTTTTAAGTTTATAATTTGTTAAGATAAATGCAAAGAAAAAGATTTTTTTTTTGTCCAGAACTTAAACTAATTCTTTTAATTTAAATGTTCTGGCTTTTTTAAAAAACAGTAAAATATGTTTATGTAAAAAGCAATTTATTTAGCGAAAAGTAATCAGTCTGCACAATAAACAGTCATTAGGGTAATGTCTCTTTAAATTTAAAGTACCCTAACTGAAATACGATTGTGACCCAATGGTCCTGCAACATGTTTACCATAAGTTCTTTTATCCGCTAATACACCAATCTCTGCTATTTTGTTAAAGTCTAGAAATTACCAGAAAAGAAAATATTCCTACACCCAACGCTTGCGGGCAAATCAGTGATTTTGACAACCCTGGGCGTTATTATTTGGGTTGTACTTTATGATAAAGACATTGATTACTTGGGTGGAGAAAGAAAGGAAGGAATGGCGATCGGGCGGATGTTCAACAAATTTTAGTGTGGCTCTTTTAACGAAGTGAAACTAACATACCTGCGTGTCAATATCTTTAACGTTAATCAAGTCTCCTTGTATACTCAGGCAATTTTGTCGAGCATCTTGCCACGTCGACAGTGGTCCTTTGTAAAACATATAACAGTTTTGCCCGGCCCTTGTCCAAATATCGCATCCCAGATTAAACGAAGACGATCCTGTGAGAAAGAAAAAATATCATGAACCAGAACTACCCAGCGAGACTTCGCTGTTCACATACATATAAAGGGTTTCCCATAGCCCAGTAGCCGTAGGGACAGTGGAGCTTAGAAGTCCACTGTATCTTGGGAACAGCAACCCTTTAAACAAAGGACCTGGTATGATAAGGCCTATATTTGGCCCCCAGAAAACTCATTTTTCAAAAGTCTTATTTCCATAATAAAAATGTATTCATATGAAAGTTCAAACCTTGAATGTAACAGCAAACACAAAATTAACCAGTTCTTGGACAAAATATTTGTGATATTTGTACTGAACATACCCACACCCCCAGCGGATTCTGACGAAAATGACGATTTTGGTAGCCTTTAAGGCTTTCAAAATATATGAGCCCGGCCTCCAGCACATTTAATATTTTGTATACAGATAAAATTTTAATATATTTACATGCCATGAAAATATTAAATGTGCTGGAGACCGGGCTCAATGTTTATTTTTAACTTTTTGTTACCAAACTGGCAGCGTTTGGAACATTTTCCCAGCGTTCTCAACATAAAAACGCCCATATCTCCGCTCATAGACAAAATAAACATATGTTGTGGGTATTCATTTTCTTAGTTAGAACACAAGGAATAATCTGGTATACATTTCATTTTGATCTGTTGGAATTTTTTGGTAAGCGTCTCTGGACTTGCAAACTTGAGTGGGTGGGGTACCTGGAGAGGCCTTGTGCAGTGCACAGGTAATTAGCAGTGCAAACTTACATATAAGCATTTCATCAAAAGCCTGTTGTTAAGAGCTTTCAAAAGTTATTGTAAATGGCTTATTTCCTTAGAGGAATCTGTATTAAACTCAAATTTTCTCGCAATTTTCCTTCATTTTATTGAAACAACGTAGGCATGTCGGAAATCATGTTATTCTGAGAATTAACAAACACGAAACATATTATTTCTGCTTGTTCCCATACGCACAAATAATAAGCAATACAAACCATGCATTTTTAAGAGAATTTGAATGGGGGCCAAAAACGGCCCTTATCATACCAGGTCCTTTACGTCAGACTCTGCAAAGTTAAAAAATAGGGGTTTGTTTAAGGTATATCACACTATGAATTCGAAGAAAAAAGGGCAAACAATATAAAGCCTGACGGAGGTGTCTTTTACACAATCTCACAGTATCCGAGTGAATCGAGGGTACAACGTTCGCTTGTTACCAGTAGTCGGAAATCATTATGTTTTGAGATTTTGTCCGGAATCTGCTGCGTCGTTTATAGTCATTCAGCTTCGAAAATGTAAAGAGGTAAGTTTAATATAATTTGCTCTTCGGTCTTTTACTTTATTACCATGTACAATGAAAACCTCATGGCCGTCAAAGAAATTTTATTCCGAACAGCTTCATTTAACACGAGTGTGTGTCGTGCAAAACTTAGCTATCATCCTATTATCAAAACTAACAAACTGCAGATTGATAACGCCTTCCGATTATTTCAAAGACTTCTTATAAAACATGTAAAAAAGGCTCAAATGGCTTTGGAATCATGCCAAGGGCGATTTGAATACTGTACTCATTACTATCCACCCATACACGACATTGTACAGGGCAACAAAGTAAAAGACCGAATAGCAAATAATATTAAACTTACCTCTTTACATTTTCAAAACTGAATAACTATAAATGAAGCAGCAGATTCATGAATTAAAATTCAAAACATAATGATTTCCGACTACTGGTTATAAGCGAATGTTTGTACTCTTGATTCAACGCTATGAAAACCAGAAGAGCTGGTACAGTGCGTTCGGATACTGTGAGTTTGTACCATCGTGCCACCTCATTTTCTTAACTTTCCCACTATCATCGAATAGGACTATGAATAAAGGACAGCAAATAAACAAAAGAGCAGCGACACGAGATACCAACAAAGTGGCAGTGCGCCCAGCATACACTCAGATCAGCCTGGAGATCTGGCCAGTCTGATCTGACTCTTCGCTAAGCACTTAAAGGGTAGCTAAATGTCAAAGCTGCCTCTATGCGGACAGCGAAGACTCTGATCAGACTGGGCGGATGAACAGGCTGATCTGAATCTTCGCTGGGCTCACAACCACTTTGTTGGTTTTTTCGGGTCGCGGCTCAATTTAAAAGACATGGCTAACATTATGGCCATCAGTAGGGTTTATTATTAAACACATATGAGCCGCGACATGACAAAATCAACAGAGTAACATCAGAGTCTTCGCTGTCCGCATGGAGCTAGTTTAGACACTTGGCTATCCTTTAAGCACATAGCCAAGACTCTGTTCAGACTGGGCAGATGTCCAGGCTGATCTGAGTCTTCACTGAGCACAACTGCCACTTTGTTGGTTTTGTCCGGATTTCGGATAAAAACTCACTGTAGTCTTGGGTTTTCTTGCAGATAAAATGTTGCTGTGATTTACAATCTCTGTCACTGAATTTCCCGTTAGATCTTACCACAGCGCAGCTCTCACTTCCCGCCACATTGTCAGGTTCATTAGCCCACTGACTACAAAAAAAAAAAAAATACAAGAACATTGCAAGGTTCATAAGCCCACTGACTAAAATGAATACGACAGGACTGTCATGGCTATGTCGTCAGTAAAGTTCCGCTGACTTGGATCCCATGCGGATGCCTTCAGGGCTGTAACACATTTATTGTTAGCATTTGGGTTTTCTATTGGCATGTTGGATTGTTGAATTTGGAGAAGACTAGGATACATTTGCATGGTAAAATAGATAAAACTAATCATTACGATCATTTGTTCGTTTTAGTAAACTCTAAAGCTGGATTTTCATATTGGAACAGAATGTTCTTAGCAAGCTTTGTATGCTTGTAGATCTGGCCCAGAGGTTATAAAACTTGAGTAGATTCTCAAACTCAAAATAAAGTACACTGATTGGCTGCTTCCGAGCACATCTCAAAATAAAACACACTGATTGGCTGCTTCCGGAACATACTCGGAAGCAGCCAATCAGTGTGCTTTATTTTGAGATTGGGATTATTCTCAAGTTTTATAACCTCGAAGCCAGTCTGGTCCGGGAATGAAAAGTGTTTCAAAATGCGAAAGTTAATTCAAGTTGCAACTAGAAACATGTTAACTAATAGGGCTCCGCCTTATATGGGACTATTGGTGGCATTAAGTCATATGTCACTAACTGGAAATAACAATAAAACTTTTCAGTTTTAAAGTTATACACTGGCTACAGTTTCTAATCTAAAAATTACTAAGGAACATAATTCTGTAAAAAATGTAGATGGCGTTAAAATTCTTATTATCTGCAAATTGTCTGATATGCTTTATATTTGTAACACATTCTGTGAAAATATCTTTTGCTGTTTTAAAGCTACAGAGTGGACACGATTTCCATACACAAAATTACAAAGGGGCAAAGTTCTGTAAAAATATAGGCTGAGCTATGGTTTCTTTCTCTACATACTGTCTGATGATGTTTCATATTCCTACCAAGTTTTGTGAAAGTATCTTCAACAGTTTTAAGGTTATAGAGCCGACATGATTTCTATACAGAAAATTACAAAAGGGTATAACTCTGTAAAATGTACATGAAGTTATGATTCTTATTATCTGCAAATCATCTGATGATGCTTTATATTTGTGCAAAGTATTCATGAAAATATGTTTGAGAGTTTTAAAGTTATAAAGCAGACACGATTTCCATACTAAACAGTACAGGGCAGAATTCCATAGAAAATGCAGGTCGAGTTACCGTTCTTGTTTTCTGCGCATCATCTGATGATGCTTTATAATTGTATTAAGATTCCTGAAAAGATCTTGAACGGTGTCGGAGTTACAGAGCGGACATGATTTCCAAACATAAATTTACAAAGGGGCATAATTCCATAAAAATTGTAGACGGAGTTATGGCTCTTATTCTCTGCACACCGTCTGATGATGCACTATATTTGTACCAACTTTCGAGAAAAAATCTTAAACGGTTTCAGAGTTATGGACCGGACACAATTTCCATACTTGAAATTATAAAGGGGCATAATTCAGTAAAAATGTAGGTGGAGTTATGGTTCTTATTATCTGCATATCATCACCTGTATCAACTTTCATGAAAATATCTATAACGGTTTCAGAGTTATGGAGCGGACAAGATTTCCATACACAAAATTACAAAGGTGCATAATTCTGTAAAAATGTAGATGGAGTTATAGTTCTTGTTCGATGCGCATCTTCTGATGATGCTTTATATCTGCACCAAGTTTCAGGAAAATATCTCAAACGGTTTCAGAGTTATGGAGCAGACATGATTTCCATACCTAAAGTTACAAAGGGGCATAATTCTGTAAAAGAAGTAGATGAAATTCTGGTCCTTGTTCTCTGCACATCATCTGATGATGCTTTATATCTGTACCAAGTTTTGAGAAAATATATCAAACGGTTTCAGAGTTACGGACCGGACACGATTTCCATACTTAAAATTACAAAGGGGCATAATTCAGTAAAAAATGTAGGCGGAGTTATGGTTCTTGTTCTCTGCACATCATCTGAGGATGCTATATATTTGTGCAAAGTATTCATGAAAATATGTTTGAGAGTTTTAAAGTTATAAAGCAGACACGATTTCCATACTTAAAATTACAAAGGGGCATAATTCCGTAAAATGTAGGCGGAGTTATGGTTCTTGTTCTCTGCACATCCTCTGATGATGCTTTATATTTGTACAAAGTTTCGAGAAAATATATCAAACAGTTTCAGAAGTATGGCCCGGACACGATTTCCATACTTATAATTACAAAGGGGCATAATTCCGTAAAATTGTAGGCGGAGTTATGGTTCTTGTTCTCTGCACATCGTCTGATGATGCTTTATATTTGTACAAAGTTTCGAGAAAATATCTCAAACACTTTCAGAGTTATGGCCCGGACACGAAAAGCCGACGGACGGACAGACGGACAAGCTGATTACTATAGGGCCTCCGCCGACTTCGTCTGGCGGGGCCCAAATACTGTTAAAATCTTTACATGTACTTTTGTCAGTTAAGGTATGGTAATTATAACCTTATGCATTGATCATATTTTTATCAGTCATGATTCCAACCATGCCAGTCATGTTTTTTAATCTATTAATGCTTCGCGTCCCATGAAAATGGCAAACAGTGCAGACAGTGCAAACCCCAAGCGCAGCGTCTGATTAGGGTCTATACTTTTGGCACAAAATTTACAACACTTTCTATTAGATACACAAGAAAACGCTAAGTGATAAGTTGACTCATCTCAGGCCCGGATCCAGGGGGTGGGCTTTGGGGCTGCAGCCCCGCCATTTGGCCTCTGTGTTATGTATAGTATGTAGGCCTCCAGATAAAAAGAAGTATCTGATGACAGTTTGAGAAAAAATATCCAATGTGGTTAGATCAAAATATTCAAAATAGATGTTGCGATATCTCATTAGAATCGCCTCGGGGAGGCGATTCTTATGAGATGTCACAACATATATTTCAAGGAATTTTTTTCTATAAAAATTCTCTTGAAATTGAACCATAAATATGTCATATTTTCAAGCCCCCTCCCCCGCACACATACATTTCGGCACCTCCCAGCCCCACCAGTTATCCAGAACCCCACCAGTACGTGATGGTCTGGACCCGGGCCTGCATCTAATATGTAAGGTTAGACCAGTCGTTGATTTAAACTGTTTGTGCCCGATTGGACGGTATGGTTATGTTACTCACAAAAGGGATGGGTTGAGTCTGGCTCCGTTGTACCACTGCCACTGTCTATTAGTGTACTGTAACCCCGTCCAATGAAGATAGGCATTTTTAGTTAGATACGGCAACTGCTGTTGCACAAATTTCTGAAAAGACAAGCAGTATAGCTGTTACTGCATCTGTTTTATTTCCGTGAAACTTTGTTTATGTAACTACCGCGAAACAGTTATGGACTCTACCAGCATGCAGAACCAAAATAATAATCAGTGCCCAGTTGTTCAAAGCATCGTTATAGCATAACGAGCTCATTAAGAGGTCAACTCCTTAAGTAATTTATGAATTTATAACCAAACGCACCAATGTTTTTGTTGAAAAATGTGAGGAGCTTCTCACATTTTTTCAACAAAATTGTTGATGTATTTGAGACATTAACGTTTGAAATTTTAACGAAACGTTAACTAACGACGTCGTTAGTTTTTAACAACCGGACCCATAATATTAAACCGTTTGAGTATCTTCGTTAAGTATGCTTTCACGCACTGCTAGCGCCACGTGACATGGTGTCACAAGCATATTCTGCATAAAACGGCCAAATGTGTGGGTAAATTATTATACATGGACGGACGCTCGGCGCCCCGTTACTGCGGCTATGGATTCGTTCCGCTGAGGTGCGGGGGCAACGTCGATATGAGAATTGAATTACTACTACTACTGTAAATTATTATAGCACATTTGCTCCCAAATGCAAGGATGTTCGGAAAAAAGAAACTGCTATAAAAGACTCTAATGCCGTAGTGAGTCTTATAACCATATCAAAAAAAACGAAAAATTCCGAATTTTTGGATGTTTTTGTGAAATAATTTTCATTGCATGAAATAAAAAAAATCAGTTTTCCAGAATGTTATTATATGCTGAACAGACTAGCCAAATTTTGTTGGCAATATCCAGCAAGGTCGTTGATTACTATTATAGTTTTCAGCGGATATAAAATGAATTTGTAAAATTTATTAACTACCCGCACGAATAACGTGTGGCGTTAATGGTGAGATAACACTATGTTGTAAATATACATTGACTTTATGGTGTAGTTTTCCGAGCTAAAAATATCTATCAGAAGGTAATGGTACATGAGTGAAACTAGCATGAGACAAAAAAAAGGGTTTAGAGTGAAAGAAACGCAATCAATTGCACAAATTTAGTTGATACTATAATATTGGGTAGACGCTGTAATACGTTAAGTTTCAACATTCAAGCTAGGTGGTAAACTGATACTTTGCAAGTCCCGTTTTACAAGAAAAAAAAAAGGTTTTGATGCAAAACCTCACAAGTATCTCTCACCAGACTTTGGTAATAATCTTGAATGTATTTTGCGTCTGGGAGCAAACGGATAATATATCAGTTGTATTGACCCGTTTGGTGCACAATACGTATGCGGCTTGCATGTCCTTTGACGCTCGAGATATGTGTGCGTATGTATATATCGCGAAATCAAGCAATCACAGAAGCCCTCTAGTTTATTATAATTTATTACCTGATCATTCACGTCATCTATTGTAACAAGATGTCCGCCGGTACCGAGGTTTGTACATTTTGTCTTGGCATCATTCCAGGAGAGAAGCTGTGAGGGATCTGTAGTGTTACTCACCCAGTAACAATCCGTATCTGTTGGCAACCAACTCATTGGGCATCCGCCGGATCCGTCTGAAACAGTTTCCTAGCATGCACAGATCGTTGAATGAGCCGAGATACGAGAAAACCAACAAAGTGGCATGTGCGCCGAGCCATGACTCAAATAAGCCTTGGCACCCGCCCAGTCTGATCAGAGTCTTCACTGTTAGCATGGAGGTAGCTTAGGCCCTATGCTATCCTTTAAGCGGTCAGCAAAGACTCTGAGTCTTCGCTGGGTGCACATGCCACTTTGTTGATTTTCTCGTGTTGCGGCTTAAATTTTGATTCATTGCATTAGATCACAGTTGAATCAATGATGTTGTTTTAAGAGCGTGCATGTGCTAGCTAGAATACAAAGTGAGACTGAAACCTGCTATCAGATCCTAAATGAACTCTATTTTGGTGTGTTGGGAGCAGGGGGTGTAGAGCGACGGATACGGAGTTGGGGTGGGGGAAGGGAGGTTGCTCGATCACATGGTGGTCAGAGACCTAATGTTTAAGAGTCAGCGCTCTCAATCAGGCTCCTTTCCTGAACGATATATAAAGAGTTTGCATGGTTCGCAAAGACAGGCAGAAAAGATATTTGAACATCCCATCCTTTTGTGTGATAAAATTCTCCAGCTTGGACTTAGTGGAAATTTCTCTGTCGGGAGAATGTTCTATGAAAGTGAAAGTGTTGCCAATGTAAACCCTTACCATACTGTTTTTATCTTTTCACTGCTCGTTCAGACACTCTGCCCGAATAATGATTAAATATGTCGTGCCCTTATCATCATATTGGAAATGAATCGTTTTCCTGAGCCGTATCGTGAGGCATACTTTTGGCGACGGTTTTTGCACTTATATTCCTTGTGTGTCAAGAAATAAAATTCAGACCCGAATCCAGACCACGTCGTACTGGTGGGGCTCTGTACAACTGGGGGGGGGGGGGGAGGGGGGGGAGGGGGGGGGCTCGGAGATGCCGAAATGTGTGTGTGTGGGGGAGGAGGGGAGGTGGGGGGGGGGGCTTGAAAATATATGACATTATGAGGGATCAATTTGATGATTTTTTTTTTTTTTTATGTCTTTTTTGCCTTGAAATATATGTTGTGATATCTCATTAGAATCACCTCGCCCAGGCGATTCCTAATGAGATGTCTCAACATATATTTTATTCTAACCAGGTCCAGGTGACGGGACTGAAGCCCCAAAGCCCAACCCCTGTATCCCGGGCTGCATTTTTAGTAGCTCAGCTGCTGACTTGAAATATCCCACCGCGTAGGGCGAGTGGTATGACTATTCTGTGACTATGTTTCTAGCTAGCACTCACTTCTTTGTTGAGTTATATTAGAGTACGCATCAAATTTTCTGAGCTTCAATATTGTAATAAGCACTTTTCTGTAGAACTGGACATTCAAACTGAAATACGATTAATTCTAAAAATTTGAAACGCACGATGCAGACTTCTATCGAATATCTATCGTCATAAAATATTAAATTGTGACTTCAAACATACTCACCTCTATCTGTCGATGCCTGGCGAAAATATAGTATTTATTACAACATTACTTTCAGGCATTAAAGTGATTATTGCAAATTATATTTATGATTATTTATGAGTATTTAATTTTTGCTATGTATACATGCCCAGTCAGATTACATGTAATACCTGGTGGTAATTCGATGTTGCAGAGATATCCCTGTTTCGAGTTACAGTCAATGTCTGACATTTTCCCTTGGAGATTTATACCGCCACAGTTGGCTTTACCGTCATTTGCAGGCGACGACTGCCAGGTGCTAAATAATATAAAATTGGAAATGAATTATCAAGGCATTGACACTTATATGGTAGTTTCACTGTTTTTGATAAAACAGGCGACACTCCGTTTGCATTTTGAGGCAACAGGCAATATAACCATCTCATTTTATCCTCATCAGGATTGATTCTGCACATTACTGGGTATTTTAAGCTTGAATATGGTATGATACATATTACCTGCACTTGTAAGTTGGGTTTAAAGGGTATATCTAGCCTCCCCTGTTTTTCAAAGTTACACAGTTTGACCTAGAACAAGCAACGACTTTGGGGCAAACTAGGAATTTCCCAACAATTCTATATCTAAAAATATAGCGCCTGCTAATTTCAAGGCATCCGTGAAGGACAAAAACATTCTGAAAAATTACTCTTGCGTGAAGTGTTTTGGGGCCTTCTGACAGGAGCCTTCTTTAAAGAAAAGCAATTTGGCCTATCCCAAGAAAGATAACCCTATTGTGCTTAAGTATTGGGACACCTTAAACCATTACTTATTCATTGGTTCCAAATGGAAAATTAATGGTTTCTACGTATCCCAATATTTAAGCAAATTAAGGTAAATTGTTGCTAGAAAAACAGCTTTCTCTGATAGGCGAAATTTGTCTCCCTACGGTTGCCACCATTTAGAAAGGATACATTAGTCCGGGGGCATATGTCGTTCCCGTGAACATTCGTGTTAATTTTAGGCAACATATATTAACTTCATCAGTTGTGGGTACACAATGAAAAAACACATGTTGCCATTTTTTTCTAGTGACTCTTGGGCCGTAACGGTCGATTATATACGTTACCTATGCGTATTTTCGTTAAAATCATGTAATGTCAAGGTAGGCTCCTTATGTTTTATTTTCATTCTTAGTTTTTTTATAGAATCATCTGTCAGTATTAGAAAATGCAGCTAAGTTTGTTTTTTCACCACTAACTTCCACGATTAGTAACGTAAATAACTTTAATATAAACATAGTCCATTATATTACAACTTCCAGAATTACTTCACTGGCTCTCACAGAACAATTATAAATTTAATATTTTGGTAGCTCTTCAGGAATACTGTTTACTTGGAGCTTTAACCTTATCACCAAGTTGTTTAAGGGCTTTATGAGGTGTGTTTTATACGTGACGAAACTGAGAATATTTCAAATTGTAATAAATAAAGACCTGACAAATTCTGAACACGCACACCAGGATTTTCTGTTTGCATATTTGTTATCGCATAAACCAAAAATGTTATTGATGTTATTGCCCAGCTACTCAATTTTACGATTCATGAAACAGTAACATATGTGATATCTCTAGATATAAAACAAAACTGCTAAGCAAAGAATTATTATTTTAAAGAAAAAAATCTGAAATCATAAACCAGCATTTGATTTGTATAAAGGCGCCAAATAAAGTGATATAGTAAGTTTGATACAGGTGAAACATGATCGACGATTGTCCGGGTACGTAAAACGTTACCATTTATTAGATATTCATATTATATTGAAAAGATCTGGTACATTGAATGTACAAATTAAAAGACACTAAAACAGAAATGTAACCCGATCCTTGAAAAGTGAAGCCACACTTATATCTAAAAAAGCTAACGCGGACATTTGCTGACAGTAGATACATTCTTAAGACTATAAAGTATTTTACGTGACCAAGGGGAACATTATTGTTCAGTTTAAGTCGAGGAACAAATCCCGGGTCAAAATGTTGCATAGTAGTTATAACATAGCTATGTCTGGTCTACGTATATAGTTCATAAGGGTTATGTACCAGCTGGGATCTTAAGAGTACAGCATCATAGACAATAACTTTAAGCAGAAGGCAAAGAAAAAAAAAGGAATTTGTGTCAAGGGCTATAACAGCAGTATAGAAATACATTTATACACAAACTTTGTTTAATGATTATTTCTATTTCAATACTAATTTTCCTTTTTCTTACTGGTATGATTATGATGTACAACATTCTCTGAAAGAAATGATTCACCATGGAACCTACGCTTACTTCTGAGTTAACGATTGTAATTATTTATTTTTTGAGGAACAGAGTTCAACAGAGTTCTAAGCCACATAACAATGGCTAGTAAAGATGACAGAGTATTTCGGTGTAGGATATATCTGCTCAATTATATCTTGGCGCATCTCAGTTGTTCTTAATAATTTATTGCATCATAATTTTACTTTACAGCACGATAAACAAAACAAAGAGAAGGAAAACGGAACGAGTAACGAATATAACCAGCCACTGAGTATGCTCAAACAGTAATATATAAGTTCTGAATAGAAAATAAGCGAACGATACAAGTAATGTTGTTGTCGTTGTTAGAGTCTTTGTGTTTGTCGTCTTCATTGTCTCACGGACTAACTCCACAGTGCCACAGCAAGACGGTGATAAAAGTAATGCATAATGAAATAACATTTTTGCCCGATTTTCTGAAATGATTTCATTGACTCTGACAATATTACCATATTGCTTACCAGTAATCACGGAAGTAGGCAACTTGTTTATTAGATGTTTCTGCTATTCTGCATGATCCTTGTTCAGATATTTTAAATAAGTAAGAAAATGCAGCTTTGTTACGCCGGTAATATCAATACAACAACCGAAGAAATATACATATTGACAGTTAAATGACCAAACTTAAATTCATCTATCATAACATTAAGCTGTTTCTGATAACTTATCAGAACACAGACAACGGGGTGGGGGTGTCCAGAATCACCTGACCAAATGAATCTTGGTAATGTTACAATCAGCGATACATGTCAATAACAGACCGATAACAAGACACTCTGTGTTTCATAAAAACATTTTTTTTTCATTGTTCATTGTCACAGTGACAATGATATGTTGCCGTGTAACCGATGGGAGCAACACACATGGGTAACGTTGATTACAATTCAGCATATAAGTTACAATAATGGGATTAACACAAACTTGCTTATGAGGCTGTACTGTGCAAAGGGTTGTTGAATGAGAATGCAATCGATATCATAGCAATTAGGGTGTTAATAACGGTCGACTGAGCCATTACTTCTGTCAGTTGCCTCAGCTGACAGGCTCTTTAGCACATATGTTGTCCAATTGGCTCGGTCGACAGCACAGGTAGGGAAATAGCTTTCACCTATATGGCAGCTTTAAACCAAGACATAAATCACATATGTCTACTATCAACTTACACACATTTTCCTTGTCGCACGTAATTTTCAAACGATGAGTTTCGTGACGTTGCTATAAGCCAATGTAAATGTTAAGAAAGTTCTACATGCTTCAGATGTAAGGATCTATAATCTTGCTGAGTTCTTATATGTATTAAATAGCAAACTTTGCCATCTAAGTGATAAGTAAAATGTTCTCTGACATCTGAGAATTAAGCCTCTGAAAACAGTTTTCTCCATTAAAAACTTATCCCTGATAAAATACAAACATGTAACGTAATGTTACTGTTACATTGCCTTTCAAGTACAGTATAACCCCATATTATAATGGTTTGAAGACATATAACATCAGTGTTTCCTCACGATAAGATATACATCTGTTAATTTAAGACGTTAAATATATTACACTGAAGGGCTACATCTTCTACAGTGAGAAACTGTTGTCAATCTAGGGGAAATTCCTAAGAAAAAATGCATTGTTTCTTCAGCAGGCAATGCCACAGCTAACTGCAACGTAAAAAAATCAAAATATGTAAACAGTTATTTCAAAGATGGGCATGACTCAATCAGAAGAGACAAATTGTATTAAAAACAGCACATCCTAACTTCATTCCAGCGATTTATTCTTTATTATCAACTTTTAGTAAAGGTGATATACGTTACAGGTCTTACGCGACGGATAACTATTTTTTTTAAATATTTCAGTATTTTTTTTTATAAATCAGGATATTTAAAAAGTCATATTTATAAATTTAGTTGTTCAATACATTTCATATGTAACAGCTGGCTGCTGCAAAGTCTAATGTCACCCACCAACTACGTTGACCTAGGTAAAACACAGAAATATAATGTGGCAACAACAATTTTTGAAGAGCCTGCCCTTGATGACTATGATGAGGGGGGGGGGGCATAAAATTAACAGTTATGCCTACAGGATTCCATTTGTTTTGCACATGACCCTGGACTATTATGCCTTAGATAAATTACAGTTATGTAACGTAATGTAACTGTCTGGGTGCCTTTTTGATAAAACACCAATGTTATTATAGTAGAGTGAATGTTAGAAAGACGCTTTTAATGCTTACACGTACCTTTTTCATCTTAAGACATAATACAGTTTTCAATCGACGTTAGCTCTTCTTGAATAGTGTTTTTGGGAATTCTTAAGAAATCATTTACATTCTGTCATCAGTTGATATTGTAACTGCCAACTGCAACCTAACTGATTCAAAATATATCAAGAAATTATTTCAAAAATAAGAGGAGCATGATTCAAAGACAAGTAATATCTTATGCTCATTAAGGACCATATGAATAAACTTCATTCCAATGAATTTGGAATAATTCTCATAGTTCATTCGAATTTTTGGTTACAGAGTTATATACGTTACAAATATATCATAACAGTTGATCAATATTTTAGGACTACATTTTGCTTTTTATGAATCAGAATATTCAAAAAGGCATATTTATGACATAAAACATTTTCTATAAATCATTTGTTACATCTGGGTGCTGTATTGGATCAGTGTTACCCCACCCACTACTTTGGCTATTTTCTCGGTAAAATGATGAAAGAAAAAATGGCAACAACCATTTTTCACCTTCTAAAAGACTGTCCTAAGTGACAATGATAAAGACGTAAAATTAACATTCATGTTCACGGGACCCCTTTTTTACGACATATGCCCCTGGACTACATGTACTGAGATAACAAATTCTTTTCTGCATAAGTAACCCTCTTTTGATAGAGAAGGCAGGAATTTTGTTTTTAGCTCAGATCGTTTCTCCTTGATATGTAAGCATTCACTTTAGGGAAAGCAACCTTGATATTTCAATTATGACTCCCTCTTAATGGAGTTCATATCTCAAAAGTCCCTTGGAGAGTTAACCTCGAAGCACTGCTTAATCTAGGGAATAAACAGGGAGACTTTTTTTATCTGAAAATGGCGGAATACATCTTAATGCATGGAGGATTCGTCTACCGCATCGTCAAGACAAGCCCATTTCATATATATGGAGTCTCTGGACAAAAAATGTGCACTGTTGAAGATGAATATCCTCAAGTTAAAAAAAAACACAGTGTAGTTCCTGATTAGATGCGGCGTCGGAAGCGGATTCACATGATTTGCCAGGACAAGAACCCGGGGTTTTGTGGGACCCAATAATGAGATAAAATATTCTTGCTACTTATGTAAATCATCACAAACCCATATGAAAATAAAAATATTTACATGAGAGAAGGATCAACAGTTGAGTATTTTCCCCATTTCCAGTTTCCGTTGCCCTTGCTGCTAGCACCACCTAGCGGTATGTCGTTCAAAGCCGTCCAATAGGAGGCGACAGATGTTGCTGTTATATTTGTATAGGCAGTGAACCAAGACTGAAGTACAAAAACAAAGTATATATAATGTCTGACTAAATCTCAAAGGGAAATTATCAAATTACACGGAATCTATAAGGGGACTACTTTCAAAGGAAATAATTCTCTTTCTGTCTGTCTCTCTCTCTCTCGCATTTTGTTTCTATAAGAGTTACTCTTCTTAACAGCAAATTCTTCCTGCTGTAGTAGCTCCTATGCAATCGGAGCACGCTCAGCCAATTCCGTGAATCACGGAATTGGCCGAGCGGTGTTCCGATTGGCCCCTATGGAGAGCAAAGTCTTTCTTTTGAGAGAAGCCCCTGCTGAAAGCAAGTTCATTCCTCTGAGAGTACCCGTCTAGAAAGCAAATTACTGGACTCAGGTTCGATAGTAGTCGCTAATTGAAGGCCAGTAGTTTTCTCCGGGTTCTCCACCACGCAGACTACAGCACGACAACATCCGTGCATTTGAGCTTGCTTTTATATGTTCGTTGGACTTTCTGTGTAATCAGTTTAAAATCACAAGTAAATGCTTGTCTATTGCTTTCAGATCATATATACAATGACATACATGTATGAGGTCATGACAATAATATAGTGGGTGGTTACTCATAGCTCTAGCATCGTCTTCTTCTTGCTACATACCAATAACAAGAGAGAGAGAGAGAGAGAGAGAGAGAGAGAGAGAGAGAGAGAGAGAGAGAGAGAGAGAGTAACTACTGATCATGCAACTCATCAGAAAAACCCACACAGATTTGGCCGCATATAAATTTGTCAAATATAAGACCAGTTCTATGCGTAAAGAAAAATGCAACGCCAGTTGGAGAAGTCCTCAACACTAGTTTACTTATCATTAACCGAGGTCAAAGCTTTCATGTTTGGTATTTTACGGCATGGATCTGAAAATGCACTGACCATGAAAGTCCTTTTTATGATTGGAACGATTTAAATGTTTCTTTTCATGAGATGTTACATATGATTTCTGCAGAATAGTAGGCAAATCGATTCGATGGTTCTAGAGAAGTTTATTTGAATATTTTAATATATATGCGCGTAATCGCCATCCTGCTTTTTTCGGACCTCGACCCTCACTGAGAGGAGGCAAAACTTAAAATGAGCCGCGACACGACAAAACCAACAATGTGGTTGTGCGCCCAGCGCAGACTCAGATCAGCTTGAGCATCTGCCCAGTTTGATCAGACAGGCTCTTCTTTAAGTGCTCAAAGCGTAGCTAAGGATCTAAGCTACCTCCATGTGGACAGCCAAGACTCTGATCAGACTGGGCGGATGCCCAGGCTGATCTGAGTCTGCGCTGGGCGCACAACCACATTGTTGGTTTTGTCGTGTCGCGGCTCAAATGAATATACACTCCGAACAGTCAGTCTTGAAAATTTATGATGCTGCTTATCTCTACATGGAATTTGTTTTTCATGATGAAAATGAATAGTTGCTTATTTTGCAAGTGTACCGATGCATTTTAATTCATATGACTGACATTGCTGACAATGCTTTTCCTGGAAGACATGTTTTGGAGAGCACAATTCCATGACATACCTCTTCGTCGATGTTGTCGAAATGTAATAAAGAAGAATCATATCTATTGCATTCATCGCTGGCCTGTTGCCATGTTACTGTTTTAGTGTTGTAGAAGCGATAACAGTAATTGTTGTTCTGTACCCAGCCTTCATCACACCCTAGAGCTGTTAGACCTGTGTCAGCAGAGATTCTTGTAATGGCTGAAAAAATATCAGACTATATGGCAACTAACAAAATATTTACCAGGGACGTAGCTAGAGACAATTGTATGGTACGCACAATTATGTTGTTTTATACTACTTGAGGGGAAATCAAGGGCCTAGCCCGTAAGGTATTTCATATTGTCATGCCAGGTGGCATCTTGTATTTAAATCTTGCCCAGTTTACATTTAGAAAATTTCAGAAGGCAAATACGCTGATGCGTGTTGAAATTTTGTCAATTTGACAAAATTTCAACACGCACCAGCGTATTTGCATTATAGGCAGCTACGCTCTTGTATACACTGCTCACATGGTCAAGCGTTTCAGCGAACGTATATGCCCAACCTATATATAAGTTTGATGATGACGAGTTTTAGATTGAGACTTACGGAAATAATATGTCGTGCTTCTTACGGAAATTATGAGGTGTTTTTTTTTAATATTTTGAGCAGTGTACATGTATTGGCACTTTTCTTACCCACGAGACATAGCTTTTACTATTCCGGCGGTGCAGGAAAATTCTGCCTCACCTGTGGGCTTACACTCACTGAAAAGCTTGATACCTGTACCTTTACCTTTAGTTTTATGGGGAATGTGTATTAGGCCATTGCCTCTTCTGCCCCATGTCTCATCTTCAGGTACTTGTCCAAACAATTCTTGAATGCATTAGTTGTCTGCGCTGATATGACGTCATCCGGTAACCGATTCCAGGCATTTATTATACGAATATTGAAGAAATTAACTCTCTGTAACACACTTTTGTTAAACCTTGGCTTATAGAGTTTAATACTATTCCCTCTTGTAGTACTCTGATTAAAAGAGAAAAACTTATCCCTGGGTACATTCTCTTTCCCGCTCAAGATCTTGTAAGTTTCAATAGACGTACTACGACTTTACACACACCTGATTGCTAGGTTTTCTTTCTATTCTGATTTTTTTTTATAATTGATGCTTAATTCCAGTCCTTATGTAGTGTGTGACTTGTTGTCAACCATTTCTAGGAACGAATGGTAATTGGTATAAACACCCACAAGGAGTGAGACAGCAGCCATTTTATCTGCAACTTCTATATATTTGCTCCCGCTTCACCGACGTAACGCCGTACAATCCGATACCCATTCTACAAAAAGACAGGGAAACACACTTTATTCTTGATACCATTTTTGCGATTTGATTTCTAGCTTTACAGAACTGGTCAGGTCGCCCTCAAGGTTCTTTAACGTTCATTTCAAATTTGAATTTTAAAGGTTTACAAATACGTAATCGGATGTTTTTTAATTGTTACGGCGTTACATCGGTGAAGCGGGAACCAATATACAGAACGTTGCGGATAAAATAGCTGCTGTCACTCCTTGTTGATGCTTATATTATAAAGAGAAATAAAGAGTAGTTGTTGAATAGAAGCAACCGAGCTGCTGTGGTTATATTCTCATTTAAATAAGAAACAGACTTTGCTCGACACGGTGTGTATTTGCAGGCGTAAAAGGGATTTTCTAAGTTGGTTGCATCCTAATGTAATGCAAATGCCAGCTGTACTTGAAATAGGTGCGAGATGGTGTTTCGATTTATAATTATTTCTTTTTCTTTCTCGATGTAGATGAAATACTGTCTCTAAACCAAAACAATCTTAGCGGATTATTCCCGGACGATCACATTCTATGACAAAGGACCTCAGACACATGTAATTTTTTCCATAAAATTAGTCAAAATAAACTTTAGTATACCCAAGCATTTCTCTTTGAATTTGTTCCTTTCAAATTCCCGTAACTGGACATTTTATTTTCTGATTATGAAGTACATAGACTATAATGTCACGAGGGAAGGGCGAGATTTTGTCAATAAATGTATGGAAAAAGGATCTTTTTTTAAAATGATACCCCCCCCCCCCCCACGGTGTCCCAGGAAGCCACTTGGCAAGGTATACGTGGTGTAGCATCATAATTCATATATGTGAGTGACATGCTGAGGCACGTGGAGGTGGGTGGGGAGGGTGAGGAAAGATAGTCTACAGCTGAAAATGGATGAGGTAATTACACCATTTTATTTGAAACTTAGGCTTAAGTCCTTTATACTTAAAGCATAGTGTCTACATCAATTTTAGCATAGTTATCAAACAAAATTTCAAAGATTAGAAAAACAAAAACTTGCCATAATTTCAGAGAACGAAAATTTCTTAATAAAATTAGTTTAAGTTACTCTGGAGACATAATCATTTTTCAAAATCACTGTAATGCATATCTACATTATGATAGTCTAAATGCTTCGACTTTCGCGTCCCGAGGAAGATGCAATAATTTGTTGAAAATAAGCAAATTGCATCAGAGGTCCTTTAACGCTGTACATGTAGATTTATCAGCGATTTATCATAAGATCTTGTAAGGATACCCACATTCTGTGTTTCTCTTGCATATTGTGCCCGCCAAGGACATCAGCTAATATTCATTCTGTTACTTTTCCGATTGATGGATGACTTGCGATTTTACGTCCTTTCTACGTTATTTCAGCCATATCAGGACGATGGTTGAGTGAAAACGTGTGCAATGGAACCCGGTTTACGACTGAAAGGATTTCCGCCCACAGCAGGGCTCGAACCCAGGACCGCTAGATCAGCAGGCCAGCGCTTAACCTACTGAGCTACTATGCTGTTAGTTCATGAGCTAAGGTACCTTTGTATGCGTTGCCGAACGTTTGAGCCACGTCACGATAAAACCAACAAAGTGGCGTGCACGCCCAGCGAATACTCAGACTGACCCGAGTCTTCGCTGTGCACTTAAAGGATAGCTAAGGGTCTAAGCTACCTCCATGCGGACAGCAAAGACTCTGATCAGACTGGTCGGTTGCCCAGGCTGACCTGTCTTCACTGGGCGCACATGCCACTTTGTTTCTTTTTCGTGTCGCGGCTTAATTATAGTTGTATTGTTTGATTATCATATTGTGTGCTGAAATTGACGTACATATATACTGACTTTAAAAGATATAGTCTAACCTTTGTGTGGTTAAGGGTACATGTACACCTGTCTTATTCTGCAGCTAAACAGATGCGTTCAGCACTTAATTTAATACTTTAGTGACCAACCGTCGAAGGGGGTGATAACGCCTTGCTGCGAAAAATTGTCATACCCAAGCTATCCCGTTTTTAGGCTTGCCTGCAGCAACACATATCGATGGGTTTTCTCTTCTCACCCCCCCCCCCCTCTCCCCACCCGCTACCCCACATTTCCCCGCTGTCGCAACGTCGCAACACATGCGTTTTTCAGAAAATTTAAATCAGTATGCATACTGCGTTCTATGAACTCCAGGCCGATCTGGTGTTTTCATGGGGAATTACTCTTTGAGTTGGATGCTTCTGATTGCATCTTAGCCGCTTGGAGATCGGGTCTGTTCGCCTTCGTAACAGTGGGGAACTAGAAATGTTTTTCAGAGAAAAACTGATGTCCCCCCTCCAGCCCATTTTCCATCCCCTATAATGAAGTCCTCCTGTGACCTTGAAAATGAGGTCAAGGTCACCAGAATCTGATCAGCTCTTAAGCTAGTCCCAGTGATGTATTCATGCAAAGTTGGTGAGATTCCATTGACTGGTTCATGAGATATTATGGGTACAAGAAATTGCCATCAAAGTCCTCCAATGACCTTGAAAATGAGGTCAAGGTTGCCAAAATCTAAATCAGCTCTTAAGCTAGTCTCAGTGATGTATCCAAGCAAGTTTGGTGAAATTCCATCCATTGGCTAATGAGATATTGTGGAAATAGGAAATTGTCATCTCAGTCCTCCAGTGACCTTGAGAATGAGGTCAAGGTCATCAAAATCTAATCAGCTTTTAAACATGTCCCAATGATGTATCCATGCAAGTTTGGTGAAATTCCATCCATTGGTTCAGAAGATATACTGGGTACAAGAAATTGTCATCTAAGTCCTTCAGTGACCTTGAAAATGAGGTCAAGGTCATCTAAATCTAATTAGCTCTTAAACTTGCCCCAATGATGTATCCATGCAAGTTTGATGAAATTCTATCCATTGGTTCAGGAGATATAGTGGGTACAAGAAATTCTCATGTAAGTCCTCCAGTGACCTTGAAAATAAGGTCAAGGTCACTAAAATTTAATGAGCTCTTAAACTTGTCCCAATAATGTATCCATGCAAGTTTGGTGAAATCCCATCCGTTGGTTTAGGAGATAACATGGGTACAAGAAATTGTCATCTAAGTCCTCCAGTGACCTTGAAAATGAGGTCAAGGTCACCAAAATCTAATCAGCTCTTAAACTTGTCCCAATGATGTATCCATGCAAGTTAGGTGAAACTCCATCCGTTGGTTCAAGAGATATCGCGCACGCAAAGTGGGTACATGAAATTGTCATCTAAGTCCTCCAGTGACCTTGAAAATGAGGTCAAGGTCACCAAAATCTAATCAGCTCTTAAACTTGCCCCAATGATGTATCCATGCAAGTTTGGTGAAATTCCATCCATTGGTTCAAGAGATATCGCGCACGCAAGAAATTGTCACGCCGACGCCGACGCCGACGCCGATGCCCTGGAACCGCACTGAAAACAATATGTCCCCCCTCACCTTTGGTGGGGGGACATAATACGAGCGGCAACAGTGTTTAGTTGTTCCTGTGGACATTAAACATTACTCTTAATATTACTGTTAAATACTGTTACTTTAAATCTGATCCAAGTTTATAATATCTTAGTAACGATCTGCGTGGCAGTTATTTATGTTTTCTGATAGGTTGCACGAAGTCATCATTAATATATTCAAACACAAACGGTGTGGCATTTTATTTAGATGCATGGCTTGAAAATAAAAGTAGCAAACAGCAAATCCCGACTAATTTGCCATCGTAAGAAAAAGTGGGTAACAAAGGGTTGCGGCCGAGGAATTCTTTAAAACGTCAATTGCTTGGAAGTACTAGCCGATTTTCAGTAAAATACTGTAAGACAAAACACAATTCCATAAGGTCAAAGGCAATATCTATACCTTTGACCTTATGGAATTTTGTTTGGTCATAAATCTGACAACTGTTGAGTAGCGAGAGAACTGGTTTTGGCCTTAAGTTTTTGCTACCAGGTATGTGAGCTTTGCTTCTAGCATTTATAGCAAAAAAAAGTTATTTTCTGACAAAGTATCTTCCCTGGGTTGCCAGAAGTAACGGTAACGTAGTTGCTCACGCTCTAGACTAATAATCCATATCTTCCTATTCTGGGTTCGAGGTTATAAACCTAGAATAATCTCAAACTCAAAATAAAGCACAATGATTGACTGCTTCCGAGCATTCTACACGGAATTGTAGAATTCCGTTTAAAATCTCCTTAGAAAGACCAGGCCCCGAGGTTACAAAACTTGAGTATATTCTTAAACTCAAAATAAAGCCCAATGATTGACTGCTTCCGAGCATGTGCTCGGAAGCATGTGCTCGGAAGCAGTCAATCATTGGGCTTTATTTTGAATAGCGCGGTATTGTTTTATCATATAAATTCATATGTTTGTTCATATAGACACCATGATCAGGCTTTTATAAACTAGAATAGATACCAACACTTGCTCATCTAATTCGGGAGATGAAGCAGATACAAAGAAAGAAAGAAAGAAAGAAAGAAACCCTGACAGTCTGAAAAGAAAGAAGAGTAAATCAGACGGTATCATTTATTTGTGATTAATATTAATTTGTTAACACGAGTATGATATTTCATTCATGGAAAAGTAGATACATAAATACCTGGCATGAAGTATGTTCTGAGCTAGATGCCTTTTTCTGGTTTCGTCACCAGATATTGTCAGGGTCACTGACGAGGCTTTATTAGCCGAAACTACGTAGTCTGGCCCATGTTCCTACTTCTGTATGTATTCTCTGCTCTTGAAGGAACTTTTTAAGATTTTAATTTTACCTCACTGCAGCTGGTGTTGTGCCGTGTGGCGGCCGTAAAACGTCTCCCCGTACATCATCCATAGTGCAGATTATATTTTATTTACATCCTTTGAGATCAGAGGATAGATTCTGAGAAATCTAAAATTTTGAGATCGATTTAGACTATTATTCTAGATCATCGTCTTTTATATTATTTGGATCCTTTTGAAACTAATCAGTCTTTAAATCGATTGCTCGATTAAAATTAAGAAATTACAGTATGCCTTTTTCTGGTTTCGTCACCAGATATTGTCAGGGTCACTGACGAGGCTTTATTAGCCGAAACTACGTAGTCTGGCCCATGTTCCTACTTCTGTATGTATTCTCTGCTCTTGAAGGAACTTTTTAAGATTTTAATTTGTTATTATTGATATCGGAATGGAATAAACTTCGGATAATATATAATAATCTATTGAAATAATTTACTTACCTGATGTGACAACAAAAACGAATAAATGTCTAATATTAATATCCATAATTTAAATTCTGTAGTTGTATGCGATAAGTATAAAAGTTAATTTATGTTTATTTTAAAATATGGTACATGATACTGGACTTTGCCGATAATTAATTACATTGTACAGATAAAATGAGATACATGTATACTAGTAGTACGGACAAACACAAGAGAGAGTATTCGGTTTTATCGTTATCTTATCACCCGTTATCAGTGGGTACTTGTAGTTAGAGTTTTTACTTCGTTCAGCAGTAATTGTCGAGTGATACTGACGACAGTTTGAATCAAATTATCCATTCTCTGATTTCATAACCAGGAGAACCTACTTTATGATGTATATCTGTTTTGCAGCATCCAAAGACAAAGGATGAGGGGCAGTTCCCAGTTGCTCCAAGTACTAATTTAATCTAGTACACATAAAATTGGGCTAGTACGTTGTGAGAAAAATGCTAGCTTTTGAAGTGTTAAGGCTTTTCACATTTTTCAGCAAAACAGAAGCATGTAAAATATTTGAAATATAAAGGTTTACTAACTAACAAGTCGTTAGTTTTGAACAACTGTGCCAAAAAATGGAATTCTAAGAAATAGGGCCAATCTACACAGATAGTCACAATCGTTTTAAAAATTCAAACAAATATCTTCTTTTTGACATTCGTCAGTAAAATGCAAAGAATAACCTTTCCTAAGGAAACTGTTACACCGCTTGTTTTGAGCGTCAATAATAACTTTAGTGGTCTGCTTCGTCAACAAACACCGTATTCTTCGGTGACAAGATGGGATTTTCCCTTCCAAAAGCAACCTAAAAAATCTAGCGTCTTTTCTGACAGATCTAAATTTTTTATTTGTTTTTGCAAAAAGACCTACATAATTGTCAAAGGACTTCTATGCTTAAGGCGTGAATTTTCCCCATGATTTAAAAGTTATACGGATCACTGACTTTTGCTTTGCATTTATGACTATGACTTGTAACTTGCATGACAAATGAATTTTCAAGTGTTTGTGTCTATGTAAAGTACGTTAAACGTACGTTGATGTTGACGTCATTAATGAGATAAATTGTAAATTATCCTCAAACTGATCGTTGAAATAATGATTTATTGTATACATTTCACCCTTTTTTGACTTACAGTACTTACATAACAGACAACACTGGATAGTTTTGACAATATGTATGTGACCTTGACCTCATTTCAAGGTCATGGTACACAATATAATCCTTGAAGATCACAGTGCTACTGTTGACCATTCTTCTTCTTTGGCTTATTGAGTATCGTTCCCCCCCGTGACCCAGCTTCCCGCTCATATATATTGCGTACTTGCATCGCATAAGTCTGCTGCATGAAGGAAATGCTGGGTCACGGGGGGGGGGGGGGAAGTACTTGTATTTTAGTTATAGTGAAGCGTTCTCTTTTGGCCGCTTTGACCGGAAGTATAACTGTGGTTTTGCATGTTTAAATGCCAGTCAGGCGTAACAAGAAGAAAATCATTGCTTTGTATTGTGATATGCGTGTATTTAGCATGCATTTATGACAAAAATGTATGGAATAAATGACTGATTTCAATATTTTTATTACCTCAAAAATTGAGGTATGCGAAAACCTTGAATTAAGGGTAGGTACGGTCAGACTGGATTATCTGCCCATGTCTTTTGGTCTGAATCAAAAATGATCTGATTTCATACGGCTTACATATTTGTGGAAGCTTCGGTAAGAAAAATTTGCACACTTTATACTTTTGAAAATTTGGACCTGTCGCGCCGGTCTAATGGGGAAAATCCTCGCCTTAATCGAAGAAGTCCTTACACACGACGATATACATATTTGGGAGACTTTATGGCGAAGGAAAGTCAAGTCTTCGAGCCGAAAAAATATGGTATTGATAAATTCAAAATTTGATATGATAAGCAGTTATATAAAAATTTTGGCAATTGCAAACAGCTGCGACCCGAAACAGATTGCTCTACTGGGACCACTCTGATCTGGGTTGACACTGCTTCACTGTCGGGATCGAGATCCGGAACATCCATTTTAGGAAAAGGAACAGACCACCATTTTAAAAGCTGGTGGACCGGTTTAGACACGCTAGGTAGGTGATTCGTTTTATCTGACTATATAGCTAGCGCAAATTGACCAGTCTCTTTGACCCCTCATTTAAATATATTAGTAGGTTCAGTTGATTTCACAGATTGGGATGCATGAATTATAAAACAAACTTAAGGCCATCCTTTAAAAATATGTTTGTTGAGCTCCAATGCAGACTTAGCTGGATAGGTAGGTTGGGAGGAAGTCTTTTTTTGGGTGCCACAAAGCACTGGTTGCGACTAAAATACATTTGCAAATAGTGCAGACCCGAATCAAAGTATTCCTTAAGAGCAGTCTGGTCATGATCAACAGTGTTTGCCATCTTACACTGACAATCTTAACTCCGTTCAGCAGCCGTTACCCAATTTAAAGTTGACAACTACATGTATTATGATTAGATATTAAAAAGGTAAAGGTTTCCCATAGCCTAATAGCCGTAGGGGCAGTGGGGGTTAGAGACCCACTGTATCTTGGGCACAGCTGATGAAAGGCGGAGCCCATCCCTCTCCTTTCGCTGCCTTATCCTTCCCTGATTCGAAAAAGGTACCCATTTACTGCTGGGTTGACAGAGAGAGTTTCCCAGTCATCGTATGGCGACAGTGAGCCGCGAACTCACGACCTTACGGTGACTTTCTGCACAATAGCCGAGCCACTCTAACCACTCGACCACCGCGCCTCTCTGATTAGATATTACTACATACGAAAAAAAAAATGAAAGAAAGGACACAAAGGCTTGGATAGTAAGGAATGCAGCAAACAGAATTTTTATCTTGGCCTTACACATAACGAATCCTCTCAAGATTCACGAGCATTTCTACCAGAAATGAATTACTTCATGCAATTGTGAATAGTTTACCAGATGTACTTGCGTAAACCTATAGACGTCTTGTCCATGTTAACTGTAAACAGAACTGTGTGGGGTTGGTACAAATAAAGTTTATCATTTCTCAATAGGACTTTTGATTCGGGGCTGATAATGCTAAGCATTCCAGAAGACATAATTTGTTTTAATCGCTTAATTGCAAACAGAGGCAACTGCAAAAGCATACGCCTCAAAGAGGGTTCAAAACCTGGTCGGGGAGAGGAGGAATGGACGGATAATGTGCAGTTTTACTTCCTTTTAGACAGTATTTAAGTCATATCAGGACGATGGGTGGGTGATAATGAAAGGCTGTGTGCAATGGAACCCCGTTTACGATCGAAAAGATTCCTGTCTCCAGCGGGACTCGAACCAGGGGCCACTAGATCACCATATCACCGCTAAACCTAGCTAACTGAGCTACCGGGGTTCCAGGACGTGTGTGTCTGAGAGAGAGAGAGAGAGAGAGAGAGAGAGAGAGAGAGTTGCATTCTACATCTTAATAGCATGTTACCCGAAGTGAGAATACAATGTAACAGAAGATACATAAAGAGATACAGGAATAGTGTTTTACATCCATCTACGTATCTGGATATTATTATAAGGTCGTCATGATTCATGATGCGGTAAACAATACCATGGGTGAAAAAGTAAGCATCTTAACTTATTCAGCATCTTGCCTCAACCTACTGCACGATGCTCGTGTTTGCAACGTTTCCATTCATCTAAGCTGAAAATTGAATGCGTACTCTCTCTATTAAATTCTTTCTCTCTATTGAATACTCTCTCTCTCTCTCTCTCTCTCTCTCTCTCTCTCATAACCAGCTCTGAAATCAAACATTCATAAAAAATGATTGTATGATAAAATTTAGGCGATTTTCCATACATCATAGTTACGCGCCGAAACTCCTTGGAATTTGGAAATGGAAAACCGGCTCTGTAAATATCTAAGGCTCTTTTCTAAGGCGTGTACTTTATGAAGATTTCGGCGCCGAAGCTGCCTTTGTAAATGCATAGCAAAAAGAGTTTCGACGCTGAAGCCAACTATAATACGCTCCACGAAAACCCGGCTTTAGGATATGGCAGTCATTCAACAGCGTAAATACGTGTAGGTGTGGTTCTGCTAGAAAGCTGTGTCTCCTATTTCGCAATGAATTGTGCTATTTTGCATATTCATACATAAAGGTCAGAAAGACAGGTCAATTTGCGCCAGCTATATATAGTACGCATCAGTCAAACAAGCCATATCAGGGAACGAAGTATAAAACAGGCAGTGATGTGGCGAAAAATATATACATTCGCTTGGATCGACATATTTACATGTATTGCTATTGTTCAGTTTTGATTTGAAGTGGTGACCCAAATATGTTCTTGATTTTCCTATGAAACGTCATGTATATTTTTTCTTATTATTTTTGTACAATACACTGCCCAATTCAATTCGGTCACAGATCCGAAAACCCTGTTTATATCTCTCTGCTGGATTTAAAGAAACTTATTCATTTTTATTAGCCGTAAAATCTGCATTTGTCACCGGAACATACTCGCTAGTTCAAAACAAGCTATGTCTCTGTATGTAGAAAGTGTGTTCCGGCTAATAAAAATATTTCTCAAAATCCAGCCAAGGGAATAAAGCATGGTTTTCGGGGTCTGGGACCGCATTGAATTTGGCATTGAATTTCATAAAAAGAAAATATTTAGGTCATCACTGAACATTAAAACTGAACAATAACAGACTTGAAAATCTGCCGATACAAGTGAATATGTATATTCTTCGCCACATCACTGCCTGTTTTATATGGTTAATCTTTTGTGGTCAGTTCCATTTCCTAAAAAGGATCTTTCGGATCTAGCTCCAGACAGTGTGCTTATGACATATCTGTCACAAGACTTATGGTTTTACAACACTGTACACGATATTCAACGTACCAAGTAAGATACAGTCAACTCGCAATAGCTTAAAGTCGAAGTTCTTCACAAGTAACTGCTATCTCAAAGTAATTATGGTCCCAGAAAATTTAAATTGACTTCGAGATATCAGTAGGTTGAGATAAGAGTAGAATTAAATATAAAGTAAAATAGGAAGTATGTCCAAACTATATTCTATGATATCAGAGGGTACATTGAGATATCAGTGATTGAGATGACGACAGTCAGTTGTATAAATTCGTACCTCTATAATGTAGAAGTAGGGCAGCAGAGAAAATATAAACGTCACACACACACACACACACTCCAGCGAACAGCAAAGGGTCAGTTGGGCGGTCTTGTCAGAGCCTTTAGCTGTTCGCATACGCATATACTATCCATTAACACTGAAGTTTTTACAGACTCGAGGTGAAGGTTCTAACAGAACTGCCTACATGTAGATACATAGGCTTGCCAAAGTTTGCGAATGTGGTTGGTTGATATGGCATCTACAACACAAGAATTCCACGGAATGCTATGTCGCACCTGCATTGGGCTTCCACAGTAGTAAAGACTTTAGTTAAAAGAATTTGTATGAGAAATGGACAAAAATGCTAGGGTCCACACAATTTTCCATGTAATATTTTACTGAGTCAGAAGAGCATATAATTTAGGCCAAGAGTAGGAATAATTGCAACATCCCTCATGAACGTTCTAAGAATAAACTTTATGCCAGGTGTGATGACTACAGGTATCATACTTTCAGACAAAAGGACTAAAACGCTAGGACTGACATAATTTTGGGTGTAAAATTTTGCAAAGTCAGCAGAGCGTTAAATATATGTCAAGGGTAAATTAATTGCAACAGCCCTTGAAAACATTCTATGAAGAAACTTGATGCCAGGTTTGATGATTCTAGTTATCATAGTTCGTGAGAAATGGACTTACACTCTAGAGTCAACATAATTTTGAATATCAAATTTTTCAAAGTCAGCAGAGCATGAAATATAGGTCAAAGTAAAAAAAGAGTAACAGCCCTCGAGAACATTCTTAGAAGAAGCTTGATGCCAGGTTTGATGATTCTAGGTATCATAGTTTGCGAGAAATGGACTTAATAGCTAGGGTCGACGTAATTGTTGAGGGACCATTTTACGAAGTCAGCAGAGCATGAAACATAGGTCAAGGGTAAAAATAAGAGCAACAGTCCTCGAGAACATTCTAAGAAAAAGCTTTATGCCAGGTTTGATGATTGTCGGTATCATAGTTAGCGAGAAATGGACTTAAATGCTAGGGTCGACGTAATTGTTGACGGACTGTTTTACAAAGTCAGTAGCGCATAAATTATAGGTCAGGGGTGAAAATAAGAGCAAAAACCCTCGAGAACATTGTAAGAAGAAGCTTTATGCCATGTTTGATGATTGTAGGTATTATACTTTGTGAGAAATGGACTTAAATGCTAGAGAGCCTAGGGTCGACGTAATTGTTGACGGACGGACGTACGGACGGACTGACGGACGGACGTACGGACGAACGGAATGACTGACGGACAGACGGACGGAAAAGTGAACTCCTATATCGCACCTTGCTGAAGCAGGTGCGACAAAAACATGCCCGTTTGGCAGAAACTAGCAACACTTACAATAAAATCTGTTCGATGCCTTAGAAAAGAATACAGCAGGAAAATCTAAAAAAAATGATTTATACATTGACTGTCTTTACTTGTCTTGAACAAACACACCAAACAACAACAACAACCAATAAAAAAAAAAAAAAAAAAAAAAAAAACAGAAAAAAACATCGGACAACACTGACCGGCTAATGTGCCACAGAGTACTTATTGGCATCTAGTCTTAATAACATCTATATTCAGCATCTTAACAGTTTTGTTCTAGTATGTTGTTGGTTGCTGACTCACTTATAGAACTATACTAATTGGGTATTTTACAGATTCTGGAACAAAATAATGACAGCATCAGCACAGAGCCAAATGACATAATCTTTCCGCTGGCACCTGAAATGCATAAAAAGCATAGTAAAATTCGTAATCAATTACTTGTTTTTATCATTTATTTATGCACATGTTTTTTCGCTGACAGTGGTCTAGTATGAAATCATGCGAGTAATAACTAATACTGACAATCAACCTAGCCATAAGATGTTAAGGTTTCTTAGCTAATATGCTGTTCTGGTCTCTCGATTGGGATTTCGGCAAGACATAAATAGAGAGCTGTTTAGAGAAGACTAACTCAAGTATGCATAAGCATTTCTTTACATATAAAATCGTATGTAATGTACCAGTTGAGATTGCAGGGTGTGTTAGTATCTAAACTCACGTAAAGCGCGAGATACTTAAATTATAGGGGCTTGAATCATATTGTTTTGGGTATAGCAAATGAAGATTATAATATGTTAATACAGTCTGTATTCTTTTATCTAAATCAATGTGTTTCAAACCCCTGTGCTTAAACAAACAAAAAAAGCACCTTACAGTTATATGCGAAAAGCAAGAATCAGATCAGCCTCTTTTCACAAAGGGCATTCGGAAAGACGATACAAATAAAACGTTTAGTCCGCGCATGCTCTGCCTGGTTCATTCATTAAGGTATATGGGTAAGTCTCCATGGTTTTCTGCCATTTCTATTGGAGAAGGAAAATAACTTTTGGGATTTCATGTTTGCTTCCGTGGATGTCCAAATCCTTTAAAAAGGCTCTACTCTTAAAAGAAATTGAAAAACAAATTATTTCCATTGAAAGCTGAACCACATTAGAAAGGAAGGCTTAAATGAAAATGAAAGAGTTGTTTGAAAGTGTACCCATTCACCTTAATTAAATACTTATATAACCTGTTTGTGCCCAGGGTAGACCCACGGGTCTTTGGCAAATAAAACCATATTTCAGGCTACACTTGTTGACTTCGTAGTAACCACCATAATTAATGTTGACGCAGTCTGTATCAGCTGTTTCGTTGTTCGGCTCACCGCTCCAGTCTCTGAAAATAGGATATATAATAAAAGAAGCAGAAACAAAGCAAGTAAAAACAATAATAATGCTAGGAATAATAATAATACACTACAGTAACAACCAGTTTGTTACAGATTAAATCTCATTTCGCTTTCATTATTATAACATAATACAGTTACATATGAGCAAATTATTAGGTAATAATTAACAGAGTATCATGGCGGCTATACATAAAAATACGTGTCAGATAAGAAGAGATATTTATAAACTAAAGAAGATCAGGAACCAGACTAACACACCAACATATACACATGCACGCATGTCCTTTCTCACTCATAACATACACAAAAGCATACGCACGCATGCTCACAGACACAGGCACACACACACAAACCCGTTTTAAGGAGAGGCTTCATCATAGATATAATGTTGACATGTATCAAAATATAGAATGCGGTTCAAGAGTTATAAGCGTTTTCGCTAACTGATAACGGACGGCCGGACGGACGGACGGACTGACACAGTGATCATAGTGCAAACCTGCGGCTAGGCAATGTTAAATTACACAAGTATACAAAATATGAAGCAAATATACTAAGCAGTCCAAGAGTTATGAGCATTTTCAATAAAAGAGCTCGACCGGCCAAATTGATGCTCGGTGAAGCCTCATCACTGTTTTGCATACCAGTGGCTGGGCAATGTTAAATTACATAAGTATACAAAATTTGAAGCAAATATACCAAGCGGTCCAAGAGTTATGAGCATTTTCAATAAAAGAGCTCGGCCAGCCAAATTGATGCTCAGTGAAGCCTCATCATTGTTTTGCATACCAGTGGCTGGGGAATGTTAAATTACAAGCGGTCCAAGAGTTATGAGCATTTTCAATAAAAGAGCTCGACCGGCCAAATTGATGCTCGGTGAAGCCTCGTCACTGTTTTGCATACCAGTGGCTGGGCAATGTTAAATTACATAAGTATACAAAATTTGAAGCAAATATACCAAGCGGTCCAAGAGTTATGAGCATTTTCAATAAAAGAGCTCAACCGGCCAAATTGATGCTCGGTGACGCCTCGTCACTGTTTTGCATGCCGGTGGCTGGACTATGTTAAAATACATAAGCACACAAAATTTGAACCATATTTACCACGGTGTTCAAGAGTTATGAGCATTTTCAGTAGTTGGCTGTAAATTTTCAATTTGTGCTCAGCAAAGCCTCGTCCATCAAATAAGTTTGTTGTCGTTAGACAATGTTGACATGTATAAGTATGCAAAATTTGTCAAAATATCCCATGCGGTTCAAGAGTTATAAGCGTTTTCGCTAGCTGATAACGGACGGACGGACGGACGGACTCACAAAGTGATTATAGTGCAAACCTGCGGGTTGTGCAATATGACATTAAAGTATACGTAAATATAAATTTTGTGATATCAAAGCAGTACACACGTACATTGCAAAGAAATGTAACATGAAGGACAGTCAAAGTTGTTTGTTTGATGAAATATGCTCTCTGGTGACACTGAGCAGATCCGCAGACTGAACCCAGTTGTTTGAAACTAACTATGTAGTAAGTTAACAACAAGTTCAATTTCTAAATGCCACTGAAATTAAAGTTAGGGACTATTGCAAACTCCACATTTATTCAGCAATGAGCCGCGACACAACAAGGTAAGGTAAGCTAACTTTTAAGCGCACAGCGAAGACTCTGAACAGACTTGGCAGACGCCCAGGCTGATCTGAGTCTCAGCTGGGCACACGTGCCACTTTGTTGGTCTTGTCGTGTGGCGACCAAGTATTTATTTTAATAAGCACACTAAATATAAAGTGTACTGGAAGACACTAACAATTTCATTAAGAAGAGATGTGGTCCTGGGGCCGTATTTATAAAACCACTTAAGTCGTTGCTATGCTGTTGCTAAGGCGAAATTTCTATGAAGGAGATTCCCTACAACTATGAAATTTGCTCTGGAGGAACAGTCTGAAGAGACTGTTCCTCCGGAGCAAATTTCATAGTTGTCGGGAATCTCCTGAATATAAATTCAGCCTTAGCAACAGCATAGCAACCACTTAAGTCGTTTTATAAATACGGCCCCATACCGCATCTTGTCTGTTTGCGCATGTCACAAATTCTCTTTCTACAATTAGGCTCAGATAATTTCTGCGTGCAATAACAAAAATGACTTACATGAGATCAGTGTCAGTAGCAAGGTCTTGAGAATTCAAAAAGAACCAAAAACCCTCGACTACCTTATCATTCAGGGACGTATGGTACCCGTATGGGTTATCTAGGTAGTTCTTGAGCTGGTTTAGAATAAATGCCTGAAAGAGAAGCGTTTACGTTTTGGCAAAATTGTGATGCATTTGCTCTCCACATTAGAGCCTACTCACCTTGTCGAGAAAGTTCTAGTATTTCTATTACATTCATGGAGGATCATACTTGACGTTATCCTAGAATGATCATTGACGCCCAACCGCTTCTAGCTCCCCCACACACTACTCACCGACAAACAGACAAACAGAATTTTAAGTACCACGCTCTTCATCAATAATATTCTTAGCTGTTTGAACATTCATTAAACGTATACGAGTCATTCTACAAAAATGAAGGAATTACGGCTTTTTTTTGCGAAAAAATAAAACACAACTGATTTTGATTTTTTTAGTTTAATATCAACTCTGAACATTTACCAACAATAAACCATTCATTTAGACAGGAGAATCTGCATAATAATACATGCTGGCTTATTTTAATGGCCGCCCTGGTTTAAAATGTCATTCCTGTTACCACAATAAGAAACCTTATTTCCTATATACAATTATCATCGTACTTATCTTCTTGTCCCATAATAAAAAGATCCTTTCTAGACCTCCAAGTTTGCAAACTTGTTATGAGTAAAAAATATTTGCTACTAATAATATAATTAATAATTTGTTATTTTACTGAAACAAAATATTTTCAGACATGTGCTATCAAATCTATTTTGGGAAACTGTAGGATGAGTATCTTCATTTTCTGTAACAGGTAGCTGCAGGCATCGACTTTCGAACTGGTAAATAAATGCAACAGCAGAACATTGGATTTGTTTTTATATTGAGCAAAATTTGGCTGGTAACAGGAATGACATTTAGCAACAGAAATGACAACAATAGAGGATCTTACACAAGTGGTCATTTCAATGATATGAAATTTATGAAACGAGCATTGGACGAGTTTCTTGAACTTCATATGAACTGACCACGAGTGTAAGATTCTGTTATTCATATGACCCTTTAAAATGGGACTTTACCCTGCAGTCACAAAATGTTGAATCAACATTGATCCAACGTTGAGTCAACGTCATGACGTTGAATCAACGTTGAATCAATGTCGGATCAAAGTTGTGTGCCTGATGCGTAACGCCTACAAACTGAACATTATTTCAATAAGAAAATGCACTGTCGTCATGGACATTGTTTACAGTTCTAAAGCAATCTGTCCAAAACTATATGCAGTCAATCCTCCGTTCCAACAATGCTGCACATAAAACTTGATCAGATTTGGCTGGTCGGTGGAGGAGATATTTGTGTTTACAAGTATGAGCGAAAGATGAACGACGACGGACGATAGACCAAGCCTATACTATAAGCTCACCTTGTTAGTCTTCGGCTCAGGTGAGCTAAAAATGAAGGAGCTATCAATTCGACTACAATAATTCGACTACAATTTCCCCATTATAAGTCAATGGGAGCTGTAGGTTGCCATAGAAACCAGAGTTTTCGCCCGATCTGCCCAAAAACCTATCTCTGAAGCCAGTTGGTCAATGTTGAAAAAACTTTTTATCACATGACGTCGCATCTGAGAGTGTAATGAAGCCATGCATTAAAAACGATAATCCAGTAGTGGATTAAATATGCAAATTACGTCGTAACGTTATGCGTTGAAGTCCATAAAACGTCGCGTTTTCTAATGACAAAATTGAGACGTTTTAGTGCAAAATTTGCTAATAAAACGTGATTTTTGTGTCATATGATAAACAGAATCTTGCATTCGTGCTCCTGTATTATTGAATTTATTAAACTCGTTGGTGAAAACGATAAGATGCTCGGCAGGGCCTCGCATCTTATGTTTTTCACAACTCGTTTAATAAGTTCAATAATACATGAGCACTCATGTAAGATCATCTATATATGAAGCTTCACTAGGGTGGGGCAACTTCGAAAGTGTGGACGACGACGACGACGAATGGACGACCGACCATTGCTATACTATAAACTCACTTTGTGAACCGTTGGTCGGGTGAGTTAAAAGGGATTTCCCTTTTTAACGAGTATTGGTTGCAAATCCAGTTTTCGCGCAATAAGGTTTTTATCACGTGTTCAGTGAGTTGGAATGGGTCAGTTTAATTATTATCTTTGTAATGAATGACGCCGTCGTCACTGGTTAGAGTGGTTCGGTTATTGTGCAGAGAGTCACCGGAAGGTCGTGAGTTTACGGCTCACCGTCGTCATCCGACGACTAGAAAACTCACTGCCAACCAAGCAGTAAATGGGTACCTTTTTCGAATCAAGAAAGGATAAGGCAGCGAAAGGAGAGAGATGGGATTCGCCTTTCATCAGCTGTGCCCAAGATACAATTGGTCTCTAACCCCCACTGCCCCTACCGCTATTAGGCTATGGATAACTTTTAATGAATGGCGAAAAGGTTTTAACTGAAAAAAATCAAAAACAAATAACAGGATTTTTATTTGTAACAGCATGATCAATTAAAACTTGAAGGGAACGCAAAATAAGCTGCAAGTATATCTTGGAGCATAGTGCTTATCAGGTCCTTTATTTTGTTGCAATAATTTTCAAAATCGACTCAGATATAAGGAAATACGGGTAAAAAACATTTTTCAGATCTATCAAAGGTGGATAACTCATGAACTGGAAAGGCCAAAGTGATGATCCTTAGCCACAATATGAAACCTTTGATGATGTTAAACATATCTGTGAAGTTCAGTCAGATAGTATAAACAGTAAAGGAATAACAGACCAAATACCATTTTTCAAATACGTACAAGGGCAGCAACTCTGTTAAAAATGTATGGATTTTGCCCATTAACAAACCCATGCCACTCATCCCCGATAACAGTATGTATGCAAAATTTGAAGAAATTCCGTGAATAAATACTCGTTGTCGATCGGGAATGGTGAGCACGAATGTACGGACGGACGGACACCAAAAGGTATATCATGACACCCCGCCACTAAAGTCTGACGGGTAATAAAACACATTTGTCACTGAAACCATTTGTTTGGTAGTTTGTTTTGATGTTTGGCGGTCCAGTAAAGTTATATTGTTATACAGAGATGGGCACCATAATTTTCCCTTCAGTAGCTTAGCTGTAAGCAGTAATAGCCATTATAACACTGGAGACTTTGTCTTTTCAATTAAAACGGTCTGATGGTTAGTAATGCTTGGTTGAAGCAAACTCAGTGAAAAACCAGGGAAATTCCACTTACTGGAAACCACTAGCTTCGAAAAGTGTAAATATACGTGTCACAGGGGAGGAAAAAATCGTGACCCGACCGGGACTCGAAACCAGGGCCTCTCGCTTACCGTGCGAGCACTCTGCCAACTGAGCTACCGAGCCACTTGGTCGATCTTTGACATATGTGTAACTTAAACACTTTCATAAGCATTTACTACAGTGTATAATGTTTGTTTCGGTGAACCGTTAATGTTCTTGCAAACGAAAAATGTGATTCAACATGAAAGAGGGGTGCGGTGAACAGGTCATCCCTGTTACTTCTGAGTCATTCCTATTACCATGGCCAACAACAGACTATTATATGCCGCTTAAACTGTTCTGGAATAGACACGGTATTTTCAAATTAGGCTATTTGAAAGAATTATAAATAGTCAAACACAACCACCTTTCATATTTTACATATTTAGCCATATTTACAGTGTCATCCCTGTTACTTTTAGGTGGGTAACAGGGATGACAGTAACAGGGATGACAAAAAGTATGCAAACTCACACTTACTTTGCATTCTGAAAGAAAAAACTTGAAAAAGTTTACACAAAAATATTGATGTCCATCACACTTTTTCGATGTTTGTATTTTTTTTCTTTGCAGCATACTATTGTTATAGAAAGACTGGTAACAGGGACGACAATTTACCTGTCTTACTCACTACTTACTTATGATGATTGTTTCATATTTACCTCTAAGCAAATTTTGTGTAAAATAATTTATGTTTTTTTTTTAAAATTGGCGCTTCTTACCTCACAAAAGTCCAGCCGAAGGTCAATTTCATGGGTAGTAACTCTGTCTAAACTACAACTGCAACTGCGGTAACAGGGATGACACGAACAGCGGGACATACCAAAACAAACCTGACACGGCTTCAAATCAAAACCAACGAGTATACGATGCTTCTGTCATTTGTAGGTTTCTATCATATACTAACATCATGTCTCTATTTGTTTTGTATATACTCGCACTTTTTGTTAAACTGAAGTTCAACCTTCACTTTTTTGCAGTGGGACAAGCAAAAATAAGGGGGGTAACTCTAAATTTCTTTAAAAAAGAAATATGAGCAACTGCATAAGTAGCCCAGTCACTGTCGTAAATGTTAGATAATCGGTTACTTTAATCAAAACATACTACCAAAGGCAAGGTACTGGAACTAGAAAAAAGATATACATGTATTTAGGTGAGGGACAGGAATTCCTCAACTTTTGTAGAATGACTCATGTATACATACCACATAAAGAAAGTCCCACGGATAGAGCACTTATGGTTCTAGACGTTTCTAATATGGATTTATAAATGTTTTAAACTACATTCGGAAGCTTGCACTGCATACAGGTATTTTAATATTTTCTTTTTATTATCACAAATCTGGATCAAAAAGCGTCTATTCTGTTCAATTTAAGCGTTAGATCAACGTAGTATCAATGTCGATGCAACGTCAAGACGTTACCTCGACGTTGAAATGATGCTGTTTCCCTACCTTTTCTGCCGCAGTATCAAGCGTTAAAGGAAATGGTTCCAGTGAGGCGTCGACAGCTAAACTTCGACAATATGAGGCTGCTTCCGGCGATATGAATAACGACGACTTATTGTTATATGGAGTAAATAGGTAACAATTAATTCCTTGTCCGACATCTGCTGTCTTGGATACCCATGTTCCTCCTTTTGTTGGACAGCTGGCTTCAAAAGAGAAAGTAAATAAAGACATTAAAAACAAGCAAACAATTAGCTTAATATCATACTCTATTTTCAGAATGTTGTAATAACGTACGTATTTTTGACGTGACCCACATTGTTACTATGTTGAAACGACGATCAACTTGGTAAACGGTTATTTGTTACCTGGAACTGCTACAGAAGTAACTTTCCAATCAATTTTACAAAAGGAGGAAGTGTATGTCAAAAGGCGTGAGAGAGACAGTCCGTTTGAATGTTTCATTTTACCTAATGCTGTGTACTTTCATACTAAACGTGAAGTTTTAAGTTTCAATATTCGGCAAACGGTGATCAACCAGAGAATGAATCCATTTCAGTTTCTTTATAAGACCTAGTTTCGCATCGCATACAAGTCACCATCAGTGGCGTAAACCACAAATTATCCCATAAACCGTTATGCAAATAAATCTTGTTCAGAGATAGACACTGAGATTTCAAAGCGACGTGACTGGCCCTAAGACATCTAAGGAGCCGGAAATTATGCACTGTATATGATTTTGGGCTTTCGAATATGGCACAACAAGTGTGTCATTTTGAAGTACTGAAACAGATGTCAAACAAGTACCGATCCCATTTTAACTATATGTTTAGAAAAGCCACCATCTTACGTGCATTATCCAGTTCGCAGATGGTCGCCGCCCTGTAGCTTGTGCATGGTACGTCGTTGAAATAGCCGTTAGATTTTAGGACCCCACAGTCCTCCTGACCTTTGTAATCATTAGGCTCCTGGTTCCACACTCTGATAACATAAAACAGCATAGAATTTACTCTTTGTTTGTTATATAAGGTTTCAGATTCAAAGAAATAAGGCACGATTCAGGATCACATATCTTGCGGCTTAAGTGAAACAATACAGTTCCTTTGGTTTCAAACTGCCCAAGTTAGAGTGCAAGGCATTGATATACACAATGAGAAGATCTAGTAAGACATCGGCTTTTAACATGAGTAATGTACGTCTAAATTTAATAAACTATTCTAAAGCATGGTGTTCTGACGTTTACTACAGCTGCATGCCAATATAAGTTGGTCTTTAATTTCAGCCTCTAGGCTTAGTGCTCTTAATCATTTGGTCTGTCTCACGTCTCAACCGGCGCGGTGAGAAAGCCATGTTCTGCTCGCGGAAAGTCAAGCTGATTCGACATTCACTCAACGGATTTCTATGCTTAAGGCATGAATTTACCTCATAATTAAAAAGAAATACGGATCGCTGACTTTTGCCTTGCATTAATGACTAAGGCATGTGGCTTGCAGTTCCCTTTTTAGGTGTTACGTTATTGCATAAACAGCAGTGCCGAGAGGTATAGGAGATGACGGGAATCCCCGGAGTGACGTCATCGGATGATCACGTGGGTAGTTTGGTTGGCAAAAAGATAGTGACAGACAGTGGTCTTCTATGGGATTTTGTTGAAAATTAATCGCTGATGTGCATAAAATGTAGTTTGGAAGGCTGCGAATAAACAGCAACCGATAAAACCAGTGCAAATATTGTCTTAATCACCTGTCACGCGAAAAAAAGAGAGTTATTTAATT